>CM019830.1:128368742-129570617 GCA_009763385.1 Coix lacryma-jobi var. lacryma-jobi
CCACTCCTCGCAGTACAAAACGCGGATGGCGAAAACCTCAAGAACAAGAGCCGGTCTCTCCTCTAGCCCTAGCCTCCTCTCACCTCAACAAAATGAGAGTGACACCTCCCCAAGGATGGGCTGCCCTAACCAGCCCCCTCACATTTATATAGGTGCACGTCCGAAGACCAAAACGCCCTCACATGAAGCACTGACCCAAATACCCCCTAGGCGTAAAACCGTCCAAGTCGGTCATTCTTCATTCGACGGCCACGCGCCTTCTCATCCTTCGCTTCACCTCGATGCAAGCTCCAGGATGCCGCCACGTGCCGTCACCATCGACCACCGCGCCTTCCTCACCGATAGCTTCACCGCAGCGCAAGCCTCTCGGTGCCGCCACGCGTCGACCGTTCTGCATAGGAACCTCCGCCCGGTTTTGAGGCCCAAACCGGTAAACCTGCCAGCCCAGGTTTTGAGGCCCAAACCTGGAAACCTTCCACCCCGAGTTTTGAGGCCCAAACTCAGAAACCGTCCACCCCGAGTTTTGAGGCCCAAACTCGGAAACCGTCCACCCCGAGTTTTGAGGCCCAAACTCGGAAACCGGCCACCCCGAGTTTTGAGGCCCAAACTCGGAAATCATCGAAGGTAGCTTTTTGAGCCTCAGCTACCGAACCCGCACCATAGACAGGATGTGGTTCGCACACCCCGACCACCGGCACCGATGTCGATGCATGTCCAGCCTCCACGACGGGCACAACGCCTTCTCCTTCCTTCTTGACTCGGCCGACGGCACTTGCACCGCACGCAAGCCCGTGTTCGACCTCCCGCCAAGTGCCACGACGCCATCGTCTTCCTCCCGACTCGGCTGATGCATCGCACATCCCCATGTGCTCCTGCTCGCCGATGCCACATGCAAATGTGGTGGCAGATGCACTCAGTCGAAAGGGTCATTGCAATTGTCTGGAAGTCAAGCCGATTGATATTACCTTGTGCTATGAGTTTGAAAGGTTAAGCCTTGAAATGATTCCACAAAGAAATCTTGCAAATGTGACCGTTCAATCATCCATTAAAGATCAGATCATTGCAGCCCAGAAGGAAAGCAAGGGTATGATCCATCTAAAAGAAAAGGTTTACTCTGAGCAGAATTCCAATTCAAAATAGATGAAGCTGGAGTGATTTGGTTTAAGGATCGGTTAGTAGTTCCAAAGGTTCCTAAACTCAGAAAGCAGATTCTTGATGAAGCTCATGCAACAAGATTTTTAGTACATCCAGGCAGTAATAAGATGTATCATGATCTGAAACAGAGATTCTGGTGGACTAAGATGAAACTTGAAATTGCTAGTTATGTAGCTAAATGTGATACTTGTTAGAAAGTAAAAGCAGTGCATCTTAGGTCTGCTGGAGAGTTGCAACCATTGCCAATTCCATCTTGGAAGTGGGGATGACATTAGTATGGACATTATAGTGGGTCTACCCAGAACATCAAAAGGGTTTGATTCCATATGGGTCATTGTTGATCGTCTGACTAAATCAGCTCATTTCATATCTGTTAAAATAGCATATCCTGCATCTACCTATGCCAAGATATATTTTGACAGAATTGTAAGTTTGCATGGCATTCCAAAGACTATCGTGTCTGATAGAGGGACACAGTTTGTCAATGTTTTCTGGAGACATTTACATGAGTCTTTGGGTACCAAGCTTTTGCATAGTACAGCGTATCATCCACAGACTGGGTCAGACTGAAAGAGTTAATCAGATCTTAGAAGATATGTTAAGATCCTGTATACTCAATTATTCAGAGAAATGGGATGAATGTTTGCCTTTAGCAGAGTTCTCTTACAATAATAGTTATCAAGAGAGCATTAAGATGGCACTATTTGAAGCTCATATGGCAGAAGATGCAGAACACCGTTAAGTTGGTCTGAACCTGGAGAACGTAGTCTCTTTGGAGTTGACTTAGTCAAAGAAGCTGAAGAAAAAGTCAGATTGATTCGAGAGAAACATGAAGAAAGCACAATCCAGGCAAAAGAGTTATGCTGATAAGAGACGACGGTCTCTTACCTTTAAAGTTGGTGATTATGTCTATCTCAAGGTATCACCGATGAAAGGAGTTACTCGATTTGGAATCAAAGGAAAGTTGGCACCACATATATAGGTCCCTATCAGATTCTTAAAGATGTGGAATGGTGGCATATCAACTTGATTTACCACCACAGCTATCATTAGTTCATAATGTTTCCATGTCTCTCAGTTAACAAAATGTCTTCAAGTGCCTGATCATGTTATTCATGTTGAAGGGATTGAGTTAGAGCCTGATCTGACATACTCAGAGTATCCTATCAAGATTCTAGACCAGAAAGATCGAGTCACTCGAAAAAGAACTGTCAAGTTCTACAAGGTTCAATGGAATCAACATACGGAAGATGAAGCCAGTGGGAGTCAGAAGAGTTATCTTAGAAAGTTCCTGAGTTTTTTCTTCTGTGTAGTCCTTGTGATCTGTTATATGAGACCTATCCCTGCTTTATGTAAAGGATAGTAATGGAAGTGTCTGAACATTCCTTCCATTAGTTAGCCTACAGTTAAATCTCGGGACGAGATTTCTTTAGGGGAAAGAGCTGTAACACTCTGGTGTTAAGCAGACTAAAACCTGACATGTCATCATATGCACTGGCATTTCATTTGAGTTGATAACCTAATTATGCATTCACTAAAAACAAGTTTATTCATCATGCTTGTGCTTAGTTGATAAGAAGTGCTTAAGTTTAAACCCTAGTTTATTTTTTCTTATGTGTGAATAATGCTTTTATGCTCTATAAGGGTATTATGGTAATTTCTAATATAGTAATGGAATCTTTACCAAATCTTGGTATTATGTCTCAAAGGTGTATTTGGAACATGTTTCAAGTCACCATTGAGTATAATTCAAATTTGGTTGAAATTCAATTAATAGTTTAATTAATTCAAAAATCCTATTTTATCCCCTTTAATAGCAATCAAAATCTAAAAAGAATTTGAGTATGCTTCAAAAAGCAAAGTTGCTCCATTTTTGATAAGATCAACTTTGATGTATAAAGTTTTTCAAGTTCTTATTCGAAATCAGAAGTAAATGTGAAAATACCATTTTGCCCTAATTGTCCCCTTTTGATTTGCAAACCCTAATTCAAAATCTAAGCATATTCTGCATATGTTGCAAAAATAAAAGATGTTCAGTATTGAATTCTGAACATTTGATATTTTAACATATTTTCAACTTATATTCAAAAATCTGAAGTAATTTCAAAAAATCGAAAGGGTATAAAGGAGAAGGGGGGGATAAGTTTCTTTTCCCTGTTCATGGCGGTGGAGGCCGATCTTTGATCGACGATGCCAGCGCGATAGGCATCGATCTCTCCCGAATGAGCTCGCAACCATGTTCGTGGCAATGTCATGCAGCTGCTGGCTCTCTCCCTCGCGTCGTGGCGTCTCCTCCTGCGCTCGCCATCGCCGTCTTGCCACCTAGGGCACCGACGGACTCACCTCCATCCAAATCCAAATTCACCGCACACCAAGCATTCTCATCCAATTGACCGCGACTATAACTCCTTACCTCCTTGCGCATCTCCAGAGCCCATCCCTTAACCTCTATTGCCTCAGAGAGCTCGTACTCGCCGTTTTTCTTCCCGCCGGGCAAAAATCGCCGCCGAGCTCGACCTCACCGTGGTCAGCCCAACTGGGCACTCCTCTACTCTCCCTGTCTTGTGTTCTGCTCGTCTTGACCCCAGGTACTGATCGGCTTGGTGGTTTTCCATTTGGTGCTCAGGTCTCGCCGGAACATCGCTTGCCTCGCCGGAGTTCGCCGCTGCGAGCCACTGCTCCGTGGACCTCGCCTTCCCGTTCATCCTCCGCTTGAACCAACTACAGGCAGCATCAGGGTGAGCTACTGAAGCTTCCTAGCCCCTCCGTTCTACTGCTACCGGCCTGAGTTCGCCGGAACAGCTCCGCCGCGGTTCGGTCCGCCGCCGTGCGTGGCCCGACCTCACTGAGAGTAGTAGCGTTTAGGGTTAGGGGCTCTATCGGCCGCGGGTGACCTGCCGGTGATGATGCTCGCGTCCGTTAGGTCTCTACTGGCCGGAGTTGGCCGGCGTAAGGCTCGCCGCGCTCGGTGCGCCGCCGTTCGCTCGGGCCAGGGTCGGGACCTCCCGTTTGCGAAGACGACTTTTTACAGGGTGTTGGTTGCAAAGTCCAGACTCGGTTTAAATAGTGCCATGGACTGCGGGTTAGTTTCGTTTAAGCCGAAGGGCTTTTCTGCAAAAGTGCCAGAGCGCGCGGGGGGAGCCAGGCGGGCCTGTTTCGCGTGCGCTGGGCCGCGCTGGACTGGGCCGAAAGCCCAGTTTGGGCTAGAATGGCGTTTTTCTTTTTATGGCTTTATGCACAGTAGCTAGTTTTGTTTTTTTGCTATAATTTTTCTATAGCTCTGTAAATCCTGAAATTTGACATGTAAGCTAATAACATGTCTGTGCTAATATAAATTATAAAACTTGTGTTTTGAATAATTTTACTTTGACAATTAAATCTGCACTTTAATTAATAAATGCAACTTTGATGAATTATGTGATTTTCTGTGTTTCTCCAAAAATCATGAAATTTGACATGTGAGTTTATGTCACTGATATCTACCTTCATGATTAATTTCAGCTCTATTTGAATAAGTATGATTTGTTTATAAGTAAAAGGCTATTTAAATGACTTATAAAATCAATAGAAATAGTAATACTTTAGGTTTGTGTGAATTTTGGATTTGTTTGACAACCAGGGTAACATTAGCATGATTTGCTCCCTGGTTATGGATCCTTTATGCTAATGACCTTTGTTGCTTGTTAGTTACCTAACCTTGCTTAATAGAGATAATAAAATTTGCTTAAGTAATAATATGTAGTTTAATAGCTAATTGGTTTTGTTGCTTTGCAACTTTACCATGATGAAAGATTGTACGAATAAATGTCTACAGCTTAGAAAATTTCCATCTTTACCATGATCATGTCATAAGCATCTCATTGATCATGCATATGCACTTCTACGTGTAGATCTCGTTTCGGAAGGACCGGATCCTCAGTGGGTTTCTCCTGAGTGTGTGGATCCTTCTGGTTTTCAGAATCTCCGGACTTCGCTAATCAACAAGGCAAGCCCCGGACATTAAACCTATCCTTGTATTTTATAAAGTTATTTATCATTTGAGTTAATATGATGCATTAAGTGAATAGGAGTTGAGTGAACCCTAATTGATGCATTACCAACCTTGATGATTCCAATACTTAACCTTGATAACCGCTTTATGAAAATGCTTAGTATGCTTAGCCATGCTTCACTACTTCATAAAAGTAGGTGCTTTTAAAAATGGTTGCTATGTTATGGAAATCATGAATCTTGAGATAACATGATAACGATAGTAACTTACATCAAGAATGGAGTCTTGTTGTAAGGTTACTCAACATAGGACCTTATCGTTGTTGGCCTGCTGTGATTGAGACCTTTGAGTACAGCCCACATGCGGTGGTAAGCCTCGTCTATAGCTATTCCGATACTTGAGAACGGCCAACCGCGTACTGGGAGTGGAGAGATGGCGGGAGTAGCGTGTACCCTCGGGGCTATGAGATAGTCGGGTTCGAGGTGTACTGTACTCTCGGGTGACGCTGGACCCGTTCTTGTATGGGAGGATCTATAGATAGGGTTGACATATGCAAGATTAAGTTCTACATATGTCGTGTGGTACTGAATCCCCAGCTGGGTTTAAACGATTCGAATCGCCGTGTTTCCTCGGATATGGAGCCTCAATCCACTGACCCGCACCGTAGTAATGAATGGGATCTTGATGAAATGAGAACGAAAGATGTGGTATGCTTATGAAAGTTTGAGAATCTTTGGATAGTTATAAAGTTTAATCTTGAGTTAAAACTTGAAAATAGGCTTTACTATTAGTAAGCTTTTATGCAAAAGAAATGTTTTGATCTTGCTAAAGCCTTACCTTGAATCCCTATAGCCTTCATACCTGAGTCTTCTCCTCTTTTCTAGACGGTTAAGTCTTGTTGAGTACTTTTGTACTCAAGGTTTGTTAACCTTTGTTGCAGGTGAGTTCATTGATCATCCTTTTGGTGGTCAATGTTTCTTCACTCTTGTGGAGGAGAGTGATAATGACTCTGATGTTTGACCTTGGGCAAGTAACAAAATTTGTGTGGTATATGTAATATGAAGTTCGAACCTTTTATGTAATAAGTACTTATGGTTGTAAACTTTTAAACCTAAGTTTCGATCTATGTTATATACTCTTTCCGCTTTACTCTGATTTATCTTATCTATAAAACTGTTGTAATACTGTGATGCTTGACGAGGGAATTCCTGAGAAGAATGTAACGTGGATGATTCGGGTTTCCCGAGGACACCCGACAGATCTCTTGAGTCATTTGGAACTCATGCACGCCAATCAGAAGTCTTTAGAACGATGATGGGTGCATGTGGGCCACTTAATTCAGGAGGTTCTGCCACAGCTGGTATCAGAGCAGGTTCCCTTAGAAAGTATAACAGTATTCATTTTTGAAAACTTCAAAAGTTTTGAGTCAAACTAAATTTCAAATTAGTTTGAGTCCAAATTGCTTCTAAGACTTGTCTTATTCTTCTGACTTGCCTTAATTCATTCTTTAGACTTATCCTTCTATCTAAATGGATATGTTTTTTTAGTTATGGTGATATTTATATCTAAGGAACAATACTTATAACAATATAATATTGCCCTAATTGTGAAAAGAAAGTTATTCACTTTTATTATAAGTGACTACTTTAAAGTAATTATTTGTTTGATGTGTGTTTGTTCGTAAGTACGATTCATGCATCATGATTGATAACATATAATTAACTTTCCCTCTTAGAAGTTGTATCTAAATAGAGTCTATATGTCCATCTAATTATAAAACTCTGTCTCTTAATCTTGGAACATATATAGTTCTAATATTCAAAATATAAATATTTTAGCAGATGGTCCGTACCAAACAGACTGCACGCAAGTGTACCGGACCTCGAGGTGTTCCTCGACACGTTCTTGCCCCAAGAGATGATGAACCCGCAGATAGTGTGGGAAGCAACCAGCCAGTGGTTGCTTATGAAGAAGGTGAAGGAAGTAACAGTGCCTCGTCACAACTTCAGGCGGAAGTAGACCGCCTGTACATGGAGTTGGCAAGGGCAAATGGAGAAAGGATGAGGGGCACCAGAGAGAAGGAAGAGTTACGTGAGCAGTTGCAATACCACCACGAGCAACATCAAGAGTATGAGTGTAAGTGGAGGAAGGCCGTCGAACAGAGGAAGGGCACGAACCCGAGTAGATGTAATGAGGGACAATCAGAACCTCATGCAGATCCATCATGCTGACCTTCATAGGCAGGTGGAGGAGCTGACTGCACAGTTGCAGCCAGAACCTGCTACGCCACCTACTCCTGAGACGGAATCTGAGGTGGAAGCAGAGAAGAAGAAGATGAGGAGTTAGAGCCGGTGGAGTATGAAGTCTTATCTGGGGAAGAGTGATAGACCTAGAGGTTGAGTAGACATGAGATGTATCCTAGTGTGACCCTTCTGACTTTGTAACCTAGTTAGTCAGAAAACCTCTAGTATGGTCAGATGTGCAAGATAGTGGTGTCAGTAGTCCTGCCAAGAGCGGACTTGTATGATAAATAAGTTGAGCATGGTATGCATGTTATGATGTATAAATATGAATGTTAATCAAAGTATGGTTTGTTTTAACAGATGCCTGTTAACACTCGTGGCGCTAGTGCTTCCCATGGTGGGGATGATATCCCTAATGCACCACCAGTTCCACCCTCTTTGGCTGATGCAATTGCAGCATTGGTCAATGCAACAACTCTGTTAGCACAAAATCAGAATGGTGGTCAACGTGGTCGTGGCCGTAATAACAGGGAAGAGACAACATATGTCGATTTCACTGATACCCGTCCTCCAGTGTTCACTAAAGCTGATGAACCTCTTGAAGCTGATGATTGGCTCCGCACCATGGAACAAAAATTCAGTCTTATCAACTGCACTGAAGTCCAGAAGCCAGCTTTTGCAGCTCAGCAACTTCGAGGAGCCGCAGGGGTTTGGTGGGCAAATTTACTAGCTGTTCAACCAGCCGGCCACCGAATCACTTGGGCTGAATTCAAGGAGGCCTTCAGGGCTCATTATATTCCAGATGGAGTTATGAAGATGAAGCTTGAAGAGTTCTTAGCTCTCCGTCAGGGAGATGAGCCAGTTATGCAGTACATTGGGAAGTTAATCATCTGTCCCAATATGCCTTTGACCAAGTCAACACTGATGAGAAGAAGAAGGCATGTTTCATGAGAGGATTGAATACAAAGCTTCAGTCTATGATGACAACTTGTGGTAATATGAATTATCATGAGACAGTGAATGTTGCTATAGCTAGTGAAGAAAAGAATCGCAAGCATAAGGAGGCTAAGAAAAGAAGGGATTTGCGTCAGGGTCTGGATCATCTGGCGGCAACAAGAAGCGTCAGAGGCTCGTATATCATCCAGTCCAGCAGTTCCGCCCATCTTATCGTCCACCGTACCGTCCGCCTCAGCACAGCAGAATCTTCAGAGGACTTTTGCAAGGCCTGCTATGCCTTTTAATGTTCAACGTCAGCCGAATGTTCCTGCTATTCGTCCACCAGTGCCACAAGCTACAAATTATCCATGTTACAATTGTGGAAAGCTTGGACATTTCTCTCGTGACTGTCCTTATCCAAGGCAGAATGTTTCCAATGCCAATGTACCAAGGCCAGCGGGAAATCAACAAGCAAACCAGAACAAGGGTAATGCACAGAGCAATCAGAAGGGTAAGGGTACTCAGAAAACAGGAAAGGTTTTCCATACGCAGATAGAAGCTATTCCTGAAGGAGAACCTGTTATGCTTGGTATGTTCCCTGTTGCTCAACACCCAGCAATTACACTTTTTGATTCTGGTGCATCACATACTTTCATGAATAGAACATTTGCGGAGAAGTATAATATACCTATTGGTGAAACCAAAGATAAATTCTTTATACAGTCACCTGGGGGTCGACTATGTACTAAGGAAATGGTACATCAGGTACCTATAGATCTGGGTGGAAATATATTTCCAACCTCCATGATAGTTTTAAAAGATCCAAGTATAGATGTGATCTTGGGTATGAACTGGATGAACCAAAGAGGTGCAGTGATAGACACCTTGAATAGAACCATCAAGCTCAACTTACCTAATAGCAAATCTCAACTTCTTGTCCATCTTCCTACTCTTAAGAGGGCAATTGAGCGAGTGTGTGCTACCTCTGTCAAGGAAATCCAAGACATTCCGGTGGTCTGTGAGTTTCCTGATGTGTTCCCAGAAGATTTACCTGGTCTGCCACCTGATCGTGATGTGGAATTTGAAATAGAACTCAAACCAGGAACTGCACCAATAGCCAAGAAGAGCTTATAGAATGCCACCAAAAGAGTTAGCAGAGTTGAAAACTCAGTTGCAAGGTTTGATAGATAAAGGTTTCATTCGACCCAGTTCATCACCATGGGGTTGTCCAGCGATCTTTGTAAAGAAGAAGGACCATACCTTGAGGCTATGTGTTGATTATCGTCCTTGAATGAAGTGACAATCAAAAACAAGTATCCTTTGCCCCAATTGATCTTCTTTTGATCAACTTGCTGGTGCAAGGTATTTTCGAAGATAGATTTGAGATCGGGGTATCATCAGATCAAGATCAAACCAGAAGATGTTCCGAAAACAGCATTCACTACCAGATATGGTCTATATGAATATCTAGTCATGTCTTTTGGTCTGACCAATGCCCCAGCACACTTCATGTATTTGATGAATTCAGTGTTTATGCCAGAGCTAGATAAGTTCGTGGTTGTGTTTATTGATGACATTCTTATCTATTCCAAAACCAAAGAAGAGCATGCAGAACATCTCAGGATAGTGTTGACTCGCCTGAGAGAACATCAGTTATATGCTAAATTCAGTAAATGTGAGTTCTGGATAGACAAAGTTCAATTCTTGGGTCATGTTCTGTCAGCTGAAGGTGTTGCAGTAGATCCAAGCAAAGTCCAAGAAGTTCTTGACTGGAAGTCACCAACGTCAGTACATCAAGTTCGGAGTTTCTTAGGATTAGCAGGGTATTATCGTAGATTTATCCCTGACTTCTCCAAGATCTCTAAACCAATGACAACACTGTTAAAGAATGACACCAAGTTTGTATGGTCAACGGAATGTGAAGAAGCTTTTCAGACTTTGAAAAAGTTTTGACAACTGCACCAGTTTTAGCTCAGCCAGACATTGAAAAATCATTTGATGTTTATTGTGATGCTTCAGGCAAAGGCATTGGGTGTGTACTGATGCAAGAAGGCAGAGTTATTGCCTATGCTTCACGACAACTTAAGCGGCACGAAGAACATTATCCAACACATGATCTAGAGTTGGCAGCTGTAGTCCATGCTCTAAAGATCTGGCGACATTATTTGTTGGGTAATATTTGTCACATATACACTGATCATAAAAGCTTGAAATACATCTTCACTCAGTCCGAGTTGAATATGCGTCAGAGAAGATGGTTAGAACTGATAAAAGATTATGATATTGAAGTGCACTATCACCCAGGTAAAGCCAATGTGGTGGCAGATGCACTCAGTCGAAAGGGTCATTGCAATTGTCTGGAAGTCAAGCCGATAGATATTACCTTGTGCTATGAGTTTGAAAGGTTAAGCCTTGAAATGATTCCACAAGGAAATCTTGCAAATGTGACCGTTCAATCATCCATTAAAGATCAGATCATTGCAGCCCAGAAGGAAAGCAAGGGTATGATCCATCTAAAAGAAAAGTTTACTCTGAGCAGAATTCCAATTTCAAAATAGATGAAGCTGGAGTGATTTGGTTTAAGGATCGGTTAGTAGTTCCAAAGGTTCCTGAACTCAGAAAGCAGATTCTTGATGAAGCTCATGCAACAAGATTTTCAGTACATCCAGGCAGTAATAAGATGTATCATGATCTGAAACAGAGATTCTGGTGGACTAAGATGAAACTTGAAATTGCTAGTTATGTAGCTAAATGTGATACTTGTCAGAAAGTAAAAGCAGTGCATCTTAGGTCTGCTGGAGAGTTGCAACCATTGCCAATTCCATCTTGGAAGTGGGATGACATTAGTATGGACTTTATAGTGGGTCTGCCCAGAACATCAAAAGGGTTTGATTCCATATGGGTCATTGTTGATCGTCTGACTAAATCAGCTCATTTCATATCTGTTAAAACAGCATATCCAGCATCTACCTATGCCAAGATATATTTTGACAGAATTGTAAGTTTGCATGGCATTCCAAAGACTATCGTGTCTGATAGAGGGACACAGTTTGTCAATGTTTTCTGGAGGCATTTACATGAGTCTTTGGGTACCAAGCTTTTGCATAGTACAGCGTATCATCCACAGACTGGGGTCAGACTGAAAGAGTTAATCAGATCTTAGAAGATATGTTAAGATCCTGTGTACTCAATTATTCAGAGAAATGGGATGAATGTTTGCCTTTAGCAGAGTTCTCTTACAATAATAGTTATCAAGAGAGCATTAAGATGGCACCATTTGAAGCTCTGTATGGCAGAAGATGCAGAACACCGTTAAGTTGGTCTGAACCTGGAGAACGTAGTCTCTTTGGAGTTGACTTAGTCAAAGAAGCTGAAGAAAAAGTCAGATTGATTCGAGAGAACATGAAGAAAGCACAATCCAGGCAAAAGAGTTATGCTGATAAGAGACGACGGTCTCTTACCTTTAAAGTTGGTGATTATGTCTATCTCAAGGTATCACCAATGAAAGGAGTTACTCGATTTGGAATCAAAGGAAAGTTGGCACCACGATATATAGGTCCCTATCAGATCTTAAAAGATGTGGAATGGTGGCATATCAACTTGATTTACCACCACAGCTATCATTAGTTCATAATGTGTTCCATGTCTCTCAGTTAAAAAATGTCTTCAAGTGCCTGATCATGTTATTCATGTTGAAGAGATTGAGTTAGAGCCTGATCTGACATACTCAGAGTATCCTATCAAGATTCTAGACCAGAAAGATCGAGTCACTCGAAAAAGAACTGTCAAGTTCTACAAGGTTCAATGGAATCAACATACGGAAGATGAAGCCACGTGGGAGTCAGAAGAGTTTCTCTTAGAAAGTTTTCCTGAGTTTCTTTCTTCTGTGTAGTCCTTGTAATCTGTTATATGATGACCTATCCCCTGCTTTATGTAAAGGTTAGTAATGGAAGTGTCTGACACATTTCCTTTTCCATTAGTTAGCCTACAGGTTAAATCTCGGGACGAGATTTCTTTTAGGGGGAAAGAGCTGTAACACTCTGGTGTTAAGCAGACTAAAACCTGACATGTCATCATATGCACTGGCATTTCATTGAGTTGATAACCTAATTATGCATTCACTAAAAACAAGTTTAATTCATCATGCTTGTGCTTAGTTGATAAGAAGTGCTTAAGTTTAAAACCCTAGTTTATGTTTTCTTATGTGTGAATAATGCTTTTATGCTCTATAAGGGTATTATGGTAATTTCTAATATAGTAATGGAATCTTTACCAAATCTTGGTATTATGTCTCAAAGGTGTGTTTGGAACATGTTTCAAGTCACCATTGAGTATAATTCAAATTTGGTTGAAATCCAATTAAATAGTTTAATTAATTCAAAAATCCTATTTTATCCCCTTTAATAGCAATCAAAATCTAAAAAGAATTTGAGTATGCTTCAAAAAGCAAAGTTGCTCCATTTTTGATAAAGATCAACTTTGATGTATAAAGTTTTTCAAGTTCTTATTCGAAATCAGAAGTAATGTGAAAATACCATTTTGCCCTAATTGTCCCCTTTTGATTTGCAAACCCTAATTCAAAATCTAAGCATATTCTGCATATGTTGCAAAAATAAAAGATGTTCAGTATTGAATTCTGAACATTTGATATTTTAACATATTTTCAACTTATATTCAAAAATCTGAAGTAATTTCAAATAAACCGAAAGGGTATAAAGGAGAAGGGGGGGATAAGTTTCTTTTCCTGTTCATGGCGGTGGAGGCCGATCTTGATCGACGACGCCAGCGCGATAGGCATCGATCTCTCCCGAATGAGCTCGCAACCGTGTTCGTGGCAATGTCACGCAGCTGCTGGCGCTCTCCCTCGCGTCGTGGCGTCTCCTCCTGCGCTCGCCATCGCCGTCTTGCCACCTAGGGCACCGACGGACTCACTCCATCCAAATCCAAATTCACCGCACACCAAGCATCCTCATCCAATTTGACCGCAACTATAACTCCTTACCTCCTTGCGCATCTCCAGAGCCCATCCCTTTAACCTCTATTGCCTCAGAGAGCTCGTACTCGCCGTTTTTCTTCCCGCCGGGCAAAATCGCCGCCGAGCTCGACCTCACCGTGGTCAGCCCAACTGGGCACTCCTCTACTCTCCCTGTCTTGTGTTTCTGCTTCGTCTTGACCCCAGGTTACTGATCGGCTTGGTGGTTTTCCATTTGGTGCTCAGGTCTCGCCGGAACATCGCTTGCCTCGCCGGAGTTCGCCGCTGCGAGCCACTGCTCCGTGGACCTCGCCTTCCCGTTCATCCTCCGCTTGAACCAACTACGTGGCCAGCATCAGGGTGAGCTACTGAAGCTTCCTAGCCCCTCCGTTCTACTGCTACCTGCCTGAGTTCGCCGGAACAGCTCCGCCGCGGTTCGGTCCGCCGCCGTGCGTGGCCGACCTCACTGGAGTAGTAGCGTTTAGGGTTAGGGGCTCTATCGGCCGCGGGTGACTGCCGGTGATGATGCTCGCGTCCGTTAGGTCTCTACTGGCCGGAGTTGGCCGGCGTAAGGCTCGCCGGCGCTCGGTGCGCCGCCGTTCGCTCGGGCCAGGGTCGAGGACCTCCCGTTTGCGAAGACGACTTTTTACAGGGTGTTGGTTGCAAAGTCCATGACTCAGTTAAATAGTGCCATGGACTGCGGGTTAGTTTCGTTTAAGCCGAAGGGCTTTTCTGCAAAAGTGCTAGAGCGCGCGGGGGGAGCCAGGCTGGGCCTGTCTTCGCGTGCGCTGGGCCGCGCCGGACTGGGCCGAAAGCCCAGTTTGGGCTAGAATGGCGTTTTTTTTTTTATGGCTTTATGCACAGTAGCTAGTTTTGTTTTTTGCTATAATTTTTCTATAGCTCTGTAAATCCTGAAATTTGACATGTAAGCTAATAACATGTCTGTGCTAATATAAAAATTATAAAACTTGTGTTTTGAATTTTTTTACTTTGACAATTAAATCTGCACTTTAATTAATAAATGCAACTTTGATGAATTATGTGATTTTCTGTGTTTCTCCAAAAATCATGAAATTTGACATGTGAGTTTATGTCACTGATATCTACCTTCATGATTAATTTCAGCTCTATTTGAATAAGTATGATTTGTTCATAAGTAAAAGGCTATTTAAATGACTTATAAAATCAATAGAAATAGTAATTACTTTAGGTTTGTGTGATTTTTGGATTGTTTGACAACCAGGGTAGCATGATTTGCTCCCTGGTTATGGATTCCTTTATGCTAATGACCTTTTGTTGCTTGTTAGTTACCTAACCTTGCTTAATAGAGATAATAAAATTTGCTTAAGTAATAATATGTAGTTTAATAGCTAAATTGGTTTTGTTGCTTTGCAACTTTACCATGATGAAAGATTGTACGAATAAATGTCTACAGCTTAGAAAATTTCCATCTTTACCATGATCATATCATAAGCATCTCATTGATCATGCATATGCACTTCTACGTGTAGATCTCGTTTCGGAAGGACCGGATCCTCAGTGGGTTTCTCCTGAGTGTGTGGATCCTTCTGGTTTTCAGAATCTCCGGACTTCGCTAATCAACAAGGCAAGCCCCGGACATTAAACCTATCCTTGTATTTTATAAAGTTATTGATATCATTTGAGTTAATATGATGCATTAAGTGAATAGGAGTTGAGTGAACCCTAATTGATGCATTACCAACCTTGATGATTCCAATACTTAACCTTGATACCCTTTATGAAAATGCTTAGTATGCTTAGCCATGCTTCACTACTTCATAAAAGTAGGTGCTTTTAAAAATGGTTGCTATGTTATGGAAATCATGAATCTTGAGATAACTTGATAACGATAGTAACTTACATCAAGAATGGAGTCTTGTTGTAAGGTTACTCAACATAGGACCTTATCGTTGTTGGCCTGCTGTGATTGAGACCTTTGAGTACAGCCCACATGCGGTGGTAAGCCTCGTCTATAGCTATTCCGATACTTGAGAACGGCCAACCGCGTACTGGGAGTGGAGAGATGGCGGGGAGTAGCGTGTACCCTCGGGGCTATGAGATAGTCGGGTTCGAGGTGTACTGTACTCTCGGGTGACGCTGGACCCGTTCTTGTATGGGAGGATCTATAGATAGGGTTGACATATGCAAGATTAAGTTCTACATATGTCGTGTGGTACTGAATCCCCAGCTGGGTTTAAACGATTCGAATCGCCGTGTTTCCTCGGATATGGAGCCTCAATCCACTGACCCGCACCGTAGTAATGAATGGAATCTTGATGAATGAAATGAGAACGAAAGATGTGGTATGCTTATGAAAGTTGGAGAATCTTTGGATAGTTATAAAGTTTAATCTTGAGTTAAAACTTGAAAATAGGCTTTACTATTAGTAAGCTTTTATGCAAAAGAAATGTTTTGATCTTGCTAAAGCCTTACCTTGAATCCCTATAGCCTTCATACCTGAGTCTTCTCCTCTTCTCTAGACGGTTAAGTCTTGTTGAGTACTTTTGTACTCAAGGTTTGTTAACCTTTGTTGCAGGTGAGTTCATTGATCATCCTTTTGGTGGTCAATGTTTCTTCACTCTTGTGGAGGAGAGTGATAATGACTCTGATGTTTGACCTTGGGCAAGTAACAAAAATTTGTGTGGTATATGTAATATGAAGTTCCGAACCTTTTATGTAATAAGTACTTATGGATTGTAAACTTTTAAACCTAAGTTTCGATCTATGTTATATACTCTTTCGCTTTACTCTGATTTATCTTATCTATAAAACTGTTGTAATACTGTGATGCTTGACGAGGGAATTCCTGAGAAGAATGTAACGTGGATGATTCGGGTTTCCCGAGGACACCCGACAGATCTCTTGAGTCATTTGGAACTCATGCACGCCAATCAGAAGACTTTAGACGATGATGGGTGCATGTGGGCCACTTAATTCAGGAGGTTCTGCCACAGACACAGTTGCACACGCACACCAACCCGGTAAACACACACAAAACTCAATGCCACTATTAGTCATAAACATTAAGTGCATAGCAAATAATGACTCAACGGGAAAAAGCCTCAACCTTCCTCATCAATGTCAATCATTATCATATATGTTCTCAGTGATGAGTGATTGTCAACTAGTTTGATGCGCATGTTCTTTGGCTTGTGTTGTGCAGGTGCCAGCACGAGACAGTGATCAAAGGCAAGGTGAATGTCAAGTAGAGACATGTCGGCGACGGACGGGAGCGGTGAAAGGGCGGACGTGAGGCTTGACTGAGGGACGGTGGCCTGAGGATCAGCTGTGGTGGCTGACAGCCTGGGAAGCGTTGAGCGGAGACTGCGAGGCACGATGTTGCTCGTGTCGAGGACCTGGGGACATGTGTCGGTGAACGGGGTGCACGGGCGGTGCATCCCCTCTACGGCTCGGTTTGGTGGTTGAGCCACAGAAAACCACCGGTGGACGGTTTCCATGTTTGGGCCACAAAACCTGGGTGCTGCGGGTTTGCCGAGTTTGGGCCACAAAACTCGGGCTGAGGACGGTTTCCAGGTTTGGGCCTCAAAACCTGGGCGCTGGTGGGTTTCTGAGTTTGGGCCACAAAACTCAGGCGATGGACAGCTGGTTTCCTGGTTTGGGCCTCAAAACCGGGGGATGGTCATGAAGGCTGGTTTCCCGGTTTGGGCCTCAAAACCGGGGGCGGAGTCCGTGAAAAGGACAAGCGGAGCGATGGCGGCACGTGGCGGCAATCGGTGAGATTGCGTCGAGGCAACGCTACCAATTGTGCGGGCGTGGCCGTCGGATCAGCATCTTCTTCGAGTTGGTCCAGAATAACCCTAGGTTTAGCCGGTTCGCTCTGTAATTAGCTGTAAGGGTAGAAGGGGAATAAGTGTATTAGGCTATATAAGGAGAGGCCTCCTCTCCCTCCAGACTATCTCAGCCATTGCTATTTTGCCTTCTAGGTTTTCCTGCTCTCCCACATCCCTGCTATAGCTACTGAGATCCGCAGAGACAGTGAACAATACCTTTGTGTATTTGGTTTTTGAGGAAACGAGACCGTAATCTCGTTATCTCCTCATGGGGATGAATTTCGGCTAGCAATTCGTGGTTGTGATTCACGTTTTGGTGTTGTTCTTCGCAGGTTGCTTTTCTCCACGATTTTCCGGTGATCGATCTTCTTACTCGTTGCGTCTTTCTAGATTCCATTTGAACTGAGTTGTACTAGATCGCGAGGCACTTCTTTCCACCGAAGGAATTCACCTCTAACCTCACGAGCTAGTAGATCGGTCAATTTTCGTTTTGGATCGAGTTTTGTTCCTTTTGCCCCGAATTCTTTTGATTCAACGATTTGGAGTTAGGTTCGAGCCATGATGTCTTTGGGATAGCTCACTAACCTCCTTGAACTCCTCATACCAAGTCTAAGCCTTAGAACTTTTGATTCGGAGGAGATCGGGTTGAATCCGCGGAAGAACAGTGCAGTTTCAGGGGCATCGGATGCTCGAGTCGGGAGCATCGGACGCTGTGTTCATCACATCGGACGCGTCCGATGCCACATGTCATCTGACAGCATTTTCTAAGGGACATCGGACGCTGAACATCGGAGCGTCCGTTGCCATCGGACGCGTCGGAGGTCAAGCATCGGACGCTAGGGTTTCACTGTAGCCAGCGTCCGATGCCTATGCAGTAAGGTCCCAGACTTGCCCTGTTTGCATCGGACGCGTCCGTGCCTGACCATCGTACGCAGGCCAGCGTCCGATGCTGTGTCTTCAGCACGTTTTTGTCCGTGGTTCGTTCGTCCGTTGTCGGTTTTGATTTCCGGCTTTTGCGTTGAGTTTCTAGAGTTGTGTTGTGTCCTGCTGTGCTTCTTGGAAGCATCCACCCTACATCTAGGGTCGTGGACACCCGCAAGCTCTAAGTTTTGCTCTTGGGGTTGATTCTCGGAACAGTGGCGACAAGTTTCTGAAAAGAAATTTGAAGCTCTCATTCACCCCCCTCTGGTCTCTTTCTGGTAGCACTTTCGGTCCTCCACCATATAGGTTATACATTTTTCTTCGGGCCTCTTTGTTTCTCCTCTTCCCTTTACTTCAAATCTTTTCTTTATTTCACCAATGTGGAGCACTTAATCACTAGCATAGCTTGTGGTTATCACCATCTCCTCCATGGTTGCCACCTTACTAGTTCCACCACTTGGTTTGGTCCTAATCCATCTTACAAGCTAGACACATGCTTATCCATCGGATTAGACTAAATAGGTTTCATCAATTAGCCCAAATCAAACTAGGGCTTTCAACGGTGTTGGGCAGGTGGGGTGAGGGAAAGGGAGAAGGGGTGCGCCGACCGAGGAGGAAAAAGTGTTTTTGACCCCAAAAGGAGAAATGATTTTTCCCATTTTCTTGCTAAGGGTTTTAGAGAAGGATTCAAAAGGGGTTTGTGATAAGTTTAGAAAGACGTTGGGGAGAATTCAAAAGGAGATTTGAGAAGACTTGAAGGAGTAGTTTTCTGCTATGGACATGTGCACTCCGACACCGAACCTGACTCTAAACACAAGACCAACTCAAGGACACAGAAACACCCCTACAAACAATTCTATATGAATACAACATTTCGTAAGTAAACACTCCTACATTTGACTAACGTTTGACCTAGCGGCTATATGCTTCACCCATTCGAGGGTAAATTTTAAAAAGCTCGCATTTTGGCTTTTGGAAAACCCGGGTTGTTACACGACCACCCCCTTACAGGAATCATGTCCCCGAGATTAAGGTGTTGTTGGTATTGATGCATGGGGTGCTGCTGCTTCAGGTTTCCGTTTCTTTTTATCTCAAGCTACTTCTAGTGGCCTAGGTCTTCAAGCTTTTTCTGATGTGACCCACTTGATATTTGTCTTATGTTTATCATTACTGATCTAGAGAAGTTATCATCTCTGACTTTGATCACATGAGCATGGTTGTGTTCTTTCTATTATTGCATGTCTCAAACGGTGACACAATCGTCTAGCTTGGTAGTTGTAGGCACTCAACGAAGGATATACTGCGGATATATGGGTGTATGCCGGATTGAGTGATGAGTGATTGTCAACTGGGATGATGCACATATTCTTTGACTTGTGTTGTGCAGGTGTTGAGCACGGATACGGTGATCAAAGGCAAGGTGAAGGTCAAGTAGAGACGTGTCGTGCCGATGGACCTGGAGCGGTGAAGGGTGGACATGAGGCTTGGACTAACGGACCGGTGGCCTGAGGATCGGCCATCGTGGCTGACAGCCTGGGACAGCGACGAGTGAAGACTTGCGTGTGGACGGGGTGCACGGGCGGTGCATCCCCTCTACGGCTAGGTTTGGTGGTTGAGCCACAGAAAAACCACCGAGTGGACGGTTTCCAGGTTGGGCCTCAAAACCTGGGCGCTGATGGTTTTTGAGTTTGGGCCACAAAACTCGGGCTGAGGACGGTTTCCGGGTTTGGGCCTCAAACCCTGGGTGCTGGTGGGTTTCTGAGTTTGGGTCACCAAACTCAGGCGACAGATGACAGGTTTCCCGGTTTCGCCTCAAAACCGGGGGATGGCCCAGGTTTCCCGGTTTCGACCTCAAAACCGGGGGAGGTCCGTGAAAAGGACGAGCAGAGCAATGGCGGCACGTGGCGGCAATCGGTGAGGTCGCGTCGAGGCGAAGCTACCTATTGTGCGGGCGTGCCGTCGGATTACCATCTACTTCGAGTTGGTCTAGAATAACCTTAGGGTTTAGCTGGTTTGCTCTGTGTATAATTAGGGGTAGAGTGGGAATAGGAATTAGGATAAGTAGAGGGAGACACCCACCTCCCAACTCATCTCAGCCATTGCTATTTTCATTCTAGGGTTTCCTTCTTCCCATTCACTGCTGTAGCTAACTGAGATCCGCAGAGACGGTAATCATACCTCTGTGTTCATGAGATTTTGAGGAAGTGAGACCGTAATCTCACTGTTGTCTCGTGTGGTAGCCACACGGTTGTAATTCGTGGTTTGATTCACGTTTTGAACTTGTTCTTCGCATTCTTCGTTTTCTTCACGATTTTCCGTCACTCGATCTCCCGCCTCACTGCGTCTTTTCGAATCCACTTGAACCAACTTGTTCTTTGATGTGAGGAGATCATTTCCACTGAAGGAATTCATCTAACTCCTCACGAACAAGTAGAATCGGGTCGATTCAAGTTTCATGGCGCTTTTTCGGTTCATACACCTCCCCTTTCGATTTCCCGTGGATTGAGTTGATTTGAGCGGATGATTTCTTGGGGATAGTCTCCTAACTATCTTGTGATCATCTTCTCCAAGTTGGGATCAAGGGATTTTGATTTGAATCAATTTGGAAGATTTGGGAGAAGGGCGACCAAAATCGCACTCTCTAGGTGTTGGCGGACAGGCCGCCACCTAGGGCGCGGACAGTCCGCGCATCGGGGCCGAGCCTGTTCAGTGGCTGCGTGTCTAGGTGAACAGTGCCGAAATTAGACCGGTGGATAGTCCGCCATTGGGACTCGCGGACAGTCCGAGAGTTGAGGAGAAGTGTTCAACAACCTTGTGTTTTGTCTGTTTGGCCGGCGGACAGTCCGCCGCAGGATCGCGGACAGTCCGGGATCCTGCTGTGTGTTGAGTTTTAGTGCGTTTGCTCTCCCGGTTTTTTTGCTTGGTTTTTGAACTTCTCGTTCGACCCTAGATTTCACCAAGCAACCTCTCTAGGTATCTTTGCTACTCGTTAGCATCGGTATTTGGAGATTTCCCAACATAGTCTTCCATCTACGTTCTGGAGTCCGTTTTTGGGGTTGAACTTGAGCAGGAGCTTTTGGATTTTGACTCACTCTTGTTTGGTGGTGCTCTGTTGTGATCCTAGGGATCATCCACTCTCTTCCAAGTTTCGTGGGCATCACGTTTCGATTGAAGTTTTTGGGGTTGATTTTCAGGACAGAGGCCAAAGTTTCGAGAGAAATTTTTAGGCTCCCATTCACCCCCCCCCCTTTTGTCACTTTCTGGTAGAGTTCTCGGTCCTTCAATTGGTATCGGAGCGGGTTAAGGATCTTCCACCTTAGCCGGTTCCAGATCCACAGAAGGCGACATGGATCGCGGCGTGGGTAAACCACCATTTTTCGATGGGACGAACTATGCGTATTGGTAGATACGCATGTCGACCTATCTCCAGATATGGGTGCTTCCATTTGGGATATTTGCAACTCTGTTGATTACGTGGTCTTGGCTGCTCGTGCGATTTAGCATCAGATCGATGAGCACGATGCCAATAGCCGAGCCTGTAATGCTCTTTTCTCATGCTTGAGTGTTTCTGAGTTTGATCGCGTTTCTCACCTCGCTACTGTAGGGTTACGAGGATGCTACGCTTAGCCGAACGCTTCCGCTGCGCTAAAAATGGTTCCGCTGCGTTAGCCGAACGCTTCTGCTGTGCTAGCCGAAACGCAAAAATTTTCGACCCCATAAACCAGGAACTACTACTAGTTATAGATCACGGGATTACCACTAGACGCGCAGATGCAGCGGAAGTAGACGTGCGCGTCACTGTGATGCCGTGTAGTCGTTCACGTCCATCCTTCACGTCTCCACGTGCAGTTCGTCCTTGTGCTCTAGATGCAGCACCTTCGAGGTATCCCACACGTACAGGGAGAAAGCGTCGCGCCTCCAGACTGCTAGGTCTGCGAGGAGCAATAGGCACGAGCGTGGGGTGGGCGAAGGCTGTCTAATGACGTCCAGATCAAAACCCTGGTCGCCCCACCCCTCTATTTATAGGCATCCCTAATGAGCTTGCCAACGTGGAGGCCATTAGCAAACCCTAATCCTGGTCTAATTCGAGTCCAACTCGAATCAGGCTTCCAGCCCCTTAAGCGTGTGACCCTATGGGTTCACGCACACATAGACACGGCCCGAGTACTCCTACTCGCCGATAGTTGATAGCGGCCTCTAGCAAGACGTGTCAACTCCTATGTATACGCAAAGATCATATCTGACGAACCACCACGATCACATATACGTAATTCCCTTGCCTCACAATATTTGGTCCAACTCATAGGTTAACACTTAACCTAAGCACGACCATGCATTTATGATCCAATCATTTGAGTGGTCCAGTGATATCTCTCTCGCATGGAGAGGGGCAAATCCCATCTTGATCGTCTATGTCTCACAGCATACTTCCTGACAAACCCGAAGACTATCTTTATAACTACCCTGTTATGAAGTAGCGTTTGATAGTCCCTAAGTAAGTCGATTCATATCTTGAGTACATACCACAATCTCAGGTCTAAGGACATAATGTACATGATGTGCAAAGAGATAATAAGAACATCTCATGCTGGGTCAGTCCAGCCCCAGGTCGTACATGTGCCCACATTATTAGTTTGACATCTCCATGTCTATGACTTGTGAAACATAGTCATCGACTAATACATGCGCTGATCTAATATTCATGTGTGTCCTCACATGAACTCCGATCAGGGACAACTATTGAATAACCATACAAGTAAAAGAGTCTCACAGACAATTCACATAATTGTCAATCAATACAAGTTGTCTTTAATGGATATTCAATGAACATATAATAAATCATGGATACAATAGAAATATCATCATCTCTATGATTACCTCTAGGGCATATTTCCAACAGCTACGGCTCGGGAGATTTGGGCTACTCTCATGCGCTTTCATGAGGGCACCACTCAAGTCAAAACCCGTCGCTACGAGTCACATAAGCGTGAGTATGAGAACTTTCAACACATGCTTGGCGAGAGCATAGAGAGTTTATTCGCTCGCTTTCAGGTGATTGTCAACAGGATGAGGGATAACAAGGAGTTGTTGCCTTTCGACGATCATGAGAGGGCTCTCAAGCTTTACATACTCTCGATCGATCGGTGTGGGACTCAAAGGTTCAAGCGATCATCGAATCGTCTAACTATGAGACTCTCACGTGCGACGAGCTCTATAGTAAGCTCAAGTATAGTGAGATTGATGTCATGACGAGGGATTCTTATGAGAATCCTTCTGGCCCGTTGATGGCTTTGCTTTCTGGCTCTTTTGCTAACCCCTCTGGAGGCTTTGCTTTGTCTTTTCTTCTTTCTGTCATAGAGGAGCTGCTGAAGTTCATGGGAGACGACGAGTTGGCTTTGCTCGCCAACCAGTTCTCGTGGTTCCACAACAACCGCATGAACCATCGTCGTGGAGGAGGACGCGTTGGGTGCTATGAGTGCGGCGATTCGGACCACTTCATCGCCAACTGCCCAAAGAAGAACAAGCAAGCGGCGGGCAAGGGCGATCGTGGCCACAAGTACGACTCCGGCTGGCACAAGGAGAAGCACACCCCTCCCAAGCACAAGCGGAAGGGTGGCTTCAACAAGGAGTACATCAAGAAGAAGTACTTGGAGAAAGCCCAGGCCGAGCAGCGTGCTTTCTTCGCCACGCTCAGCGACGTCGATGACTCGGGTGATGACTCCGCTGCATCAAGCGACGACGAGTCCGAGAAGAAGAAGAAGAAGATCAAGGACAAGCTGAACGGCCTCTGCTTCTTCGCCGACAACGAGGGCTTTTGCACCATGGCCCTCGGCAAGGAGGTCGACAGCCAGCTGGAGGAGATCACTCGGAACGATGATGACGATGACGACACCTCCCAGGTATCTCAGACCCTCGATGAACTTACTGCCACTATCCTTAGTCAAGATAAGCTGCTTAGGCGTGCTGCTAGAGAGAAGAAGGAGTTTAGGCAGAAGTGGGAGGATACTGTGAAAGAACTTTGGTCGGTCAAGTCCACCGTTGTTGTCACCGAGGAGGACGAGTGTGATATGTGCTCCAAGCAAATGACTGACCTTCTCACCTTGAGGGGGAAGTATGTGGCTTTGGTTGGAGAGGTGGATGAGCTTAGGGCTAGATCCTTGTGCTGGGTGCGTGCAAGTCTTGTGCAGGCTTGCAATCCGAGTTGGCAGAGAAGAATGCCAAGATTGTGTCTCTTGAGAAGGCCAGCTCGGGTAGCACTTGTGTGTCTAGGGTGCCTTGTGTGAGGGTTTGGAGATGGAGATCACAAACGTGTGCAGCAGGACAAGATGCAAACCGAGGAAGAAAAAACATACCTTCGGACCATCTTGTCATGGGTGTCTTGTGGTGAGCCGCAGGTTGGGATGATGATTGCCCAATTGAAACGTGCTGCTGGAGGTCCTGGTGTTGGTTTCTCAGGGTGTTGAGTGTGCTTCATCTTTCGGGAAGGTTGGAAATTAGTGGTCTTAAGCCGAGTGAGAAGCCAACTCCACCACTACTCCCAAACTATCCAAGATTCCACTCAGAGAGCCTCTCAAACCTAACACCAAGGATGGAGTGTTTGTGGAACCTCCGAGAGCTCCACCCAAGAAACAAACATGGTCTCCAAAACCAAACCACCTAAGGAACAAGCTAGATGCCATGCCACCAATTCAGGAGGAGCTCATGCCACAAAAGGACCAAGTGATCCACCCCCACTACCGTGAGTACCAACAACCCCCTATGAGAGCGGTGAGGTACCATTGTGAGCACTGTGGGAGAGATGGACACTTGAGGGAGTTTTGCTTTTGG
The DNA here is from genome assembly GCA_009763385.1 of Coix lacryma-jobi var. lacryma-jobi. Taxonomy (NCBI): domain Eukaryota; kingdom Viridiplantae; phylum Streptophyta; class Magnoliopsida; order Poales; family Poaceae; genus Coix; species Coix lacryma-jobi. Next base: position 128,393,601 of record CM019830.1, read on the forward strand.
CGCAAGAGAGAGGAGCGTCGTTGAAAGGAGATGAACAATACAGACATGTATCATCCTTTCCATGATGTACATGTGCCAAATGTTCAGAGGAGAGCTACTAGGCCTAGAGGTATAATGCCTCAAGGTCCTAGGCCTAGGCCTCAAGGAGGACGTGCCCGCAGGAGCCCTCTTTTGTGGGCAATGGACCCCATGGCGGTGGCTTTGCTGTTGAGCGTTACCCCCCACCGCGTTTTGATTATCACGATGGACGCTCTTCCCTTAGCAGACCACGCTTTCCTCAGCGTGGTGATCGCTTTCCCCATAGGCGTGCTAGGAATGGTTTTTCTACTAACAGTTCTTTTGAGTAGCTGGCCCAACACTGGTATAATTCCCATTTTACTCACCCCAGTGTTGGACCGTATGCTCACCCTGTGGCGGAACCATCCTGATTATAAGAGCTCAAGTATTATCTTAGCCAAATCCGTCTGACTTCAACTGATACTTGAACCCATATAACCCATATAACCTACACGATCCAACGGACGGACTGCCCCAAGTTTCCAAACTTGTGCCTTGCCTTCCAGTTGACCGTATTTCGTTACTACTCAGGTCTTTTCCACGATAGCAAATATAGCCAACCGTGATCCGGTAAATACCCACCAGGGGTATTACGGAAACATCCTTAACTACTACTTTTATTAAGCAGGCTAAGCAATTCTACATTATAAATAAGGAACTTGAACAAGGTAGGTATTAACAATATTCAAGGAAGGGTAATGCAGCAGGTAGGATTCAATCAACTCCTATACCTAATGCATCACAATATAAAATACCCAATTAAATTAATTAGAAAACTGGGAGACTTAGAATGCTCCGGGGCTTGCCTTGGGTGAAGACCGAGGCCTCATGGGAGGGGCACTCGGACAAGTTAGCGTCGCTGGCGGGGTCGACCTCCTCGGCTTGCTGAAACTCCGGAATCTGCTGCTCGGCGTTTGTCTCTGGCTCCTGGTCGGGCTCCGGAGGGGTCGATCCTATTGCATGCGACGATTAATAAATACTTACAATGCGGGTGCAAGATGTGCGGTATGAAAAGAGCATTCCTTGCAAACCAACAAGCCCAACTTGTTGAACACTTTTGACATTGAGGTAAATACTTATTTAATTCATAAAACAAAATCCATTTATTCAACTTTTTCTTATTTAATAATTCAAAAGAAACTTAGGTTTGAACTGCAAGTGCACTTTTCTCGACTCAGAAAAATCCACGAAAATTCCAGAAGGCAAACAACAGTTGCTGGACTCCACTGAACAAATTTCAGCCAAAATAAATAAAATACAGAATGCAGATATAAAAATGACAAGCAAACTGCCCAAAAGGTGCTTTGAACTAGCTCCTCATTCAAAAAGTGTCAAACAGCAGATTTCATAATTTTCCTGGCTTCTTCTACTCATACACATCCTACTGTAGGAATATTGCTGGCAGAGCATAAACATACAAGCCTACACAAAAATAAACAAATCCACTACAATATAAACCTCTTGAACTACAACCCTACTGGAAAAGGGTGCAAAACTCTATTTCATATTTTTTCCAGATTCTACTTCACATTTTATGCTTATCAAGAAAGTTCCATGAACAGAAACATTATATTATTTTCTTACATGAATTTCCAAAGGAAAACACAGAAAGCACCTTTGTAAAGTAACTTCAGATTTCTGCACCTAACAGCTCATGCCTACATTTTTCTCATCTTGGATATCATAAACAGAGGCTATAAAAATTTTTCCACATTTTATTTCGACATATAAAACACCTTAACATTTATTCTAAGAAATCAGCCAAAAAGGACTTTTAATCATAACAGTAACTTTTTCTACAAAACAGTGCATCATATATTTTTCACAGGTGTAAAACAGGTTAATGAACTTACAAAAATTTTAGGAATTATCTCAACCATAAAACACTTATTTCCATTTATCACAACCAAAGCATATAAACTGAAATAAATAAAAACAGTAAAATAAACTTCTACCAAAAATACTTTCATATTTTTCCATGATAGATCTACTCACAAACAAGCTAACAAAACTGAAAGCACTCCATTTGGACTAACAAAACATGATCTACAAAATAAACAAGCATTTACTGGAAATAGAAAAACATTTTGGAAAACGTTTTCTGGAAAACACTCGGCGCACGGGATAGGTGAACACGATCCATGGACCAGGGAGAGACTGACGCGCGGGGCCAGCGGGCCAATGGCCCCACCTGTCAGCGAGGGAAAAACAGAGCATGGCTCTGACCGGCGATACCTCGCTGACGGTGAGCTCGCCGGCGGTGAGGGTGGTATGGCTGAGCTCGTCTCATCAAGGCGAGTCGGGTGGTGGTGATGGTTTGGCCGGCGCACCACCTGAGCTGGCCGGCGGCGAGCCAGAGCGGACGGTGGCGGCGGTGTGGCTCGGCTGCGCCATCTCCGGCGATCACTGACTTAATTGAAGTGCGCGTGAGGGTCAGTGAACCTAAGGGGAGTTCTAGTGGTGATGGTTTGGCAGGCGGAGCTTCGGAGAAGCTCGGCCTCGTGGGTGTGCCACGGCGGCACATGGCGTTCGGCCGGGATGGGTAGAGAGCTCGGGACCGGTAGAGACCGAAAGGGCTGGGGTTCTCACCTCTTCTTCGCGCGGTGAGGCTCGTCGGAGAAGGAGAAAGGCAGTGGAGGCTCGGTTGAAGCAGAACGTGGCGCTGCACTCCTGGGCGTGACGGTGGCGAAGAGGGGCACGACGTGCTCCGGCAAAGGCGAAGCTCGGCCGGTGGCGCTAGCGCGAGCACCGGGTGTGCAACGGCGAGGCGGAGCAGTGTGCGAAAGGAATCGGAGGGAGGTGGACGGTGATGGTTGGAACGGCGGGGTGCCTTTGCGGTGGCGAGAGTGTTCGGTGTGGCGTTCGCGTGCAAAGCGAGGAAGGGGAGGGAGCTGGTGGTGGCGAGTGGCGAGTGCAAATGTGAGTGAGTGAGGGAGAGGCGTGCGGTGCGCGGCGTTTTGCCCTCGGCTCGGCGGTCGTGGCGGGGCGGGGCCGCCGGAGGGAGCGGCGAGCGCGGCGGCAGGGGGTAGCGTGCACGCGGCGAGCGAGCGGCGAGCAGTGCGGCAGACGAGGCGCGCGCGGAGAGGGCAAGTAAGATTGCTTGCGTGCGAGGGCGAGAGAGGATCACGCAGCGAGAGGCGGGAGCGGATTTTGCGCAGGATTCGGCGGCCACGCGGCGATCGGGGCCGGCGTACGGCGCGCGGCGATGTCGGCCTGACGCGACGGCGCGCGCGGGCGGGGGCAAGCGGCACGCGCGTGGGCCGGCGCGGCGGGTGCAGCGCGGGAGCGGCTGGCGCGGCGCTGGCTGGGCCGAAAGGCCAAGTGGGCCTGATGGGAAGCGCGGGAAGAAAATTTCGTTTCCTTTTTCTTTTTCCAAAGATTTTCCAAAGTTTGACCACTCAAAAACAGTTTCAAAAACTCCAAACCAGGCTTTGACCCAAATATAAAAGTTGCTCAAAATAATTTTCTCTACAACTTTCATATAAGGCACTTTTTCTGAAAACCATTTTAAATCCTCCACATGAATAAAGCCAATTTTGAAATATAAACCATTTTGTTTGACTTATTTTTATTTAACAAACTATTTTGAACTAGGTCAAAACTCCAACATGAAAAGCACTCTACTCAATGTTCTCTATTTTATAAAACTCTTTGCCAAAACAGAAATCCACTTAGATCATCAAGTCCAATAGGAATCCAAATCCAAATAAATAAACAAAAGACAAAAGCACTCTTATGCACATGAAATGATGCAATGCATTGCTTATGCTTTCTTAGTATCTAATGCAGTGCCTAATGCAGTGCTTGACACTGGGGTGTCACAGCCCTTCCCCCCTTAAAGAAATCTCGTCCCGAGATTTGAGTTACGTACCGGTCTTTATAAAAAGCGGGGTAATTTACGCGTAAGTACTCCTCTGTTTCCCAAGTCGCATCGTTGGGTCCGTGATTGCTCCAGAGAATCTTGTAAGTCTTCACCGTTCGGTTACGAGTCTCTCGGGTCTTGGTGTCCAAAACCTCCTTGGGCTGCTCGTAGTACTCCAGATCCGATCTGATGGTGACGTCTGGAATCCGAACTTCTTCTTGTTCTGGAACTCGAAGACACTTCTTTAACTGTGATACGTGGAACACTGGGAAAACTGTGCTCATTTCTGGGGGTAACTGTACTTCGTATGCCACTTGTCCCTTCTTTGCTATGATCCGGTAAGGTCCCACATATCGAGGTGCTAGTTTCTTCTTAATTCCAAAACGTTGGACCTTCTCATAGGTGAGACCTTAAGATACACATAGTCTCCTACTTGAAATTCCAGAGGTCTTCTCGTGTATCGGCATAACTCTTTTGTCTGGATTGTGCTACCTTAATATGTTGTTGTACTGTTTGCACAATCTCTTCAGCATCCTTCACGTAATCTGACCCATAGAATCCTCGATCTCCTGACTCAACCCAATTTACTGGGGTTCTGCATCTTCGTCCATACAAAACTTCAAACGGTGTCATCTTTATACTTTCCTGATAGCTGTTGTTATATGAAAACTCGGTAACCATTTCTCCCACGACTCTCCTGAAGATAGAACACAAGCTCTTAGGATATCTTCCAAATCTGATTTACCCTCTCCGTCTGTCCTGCAGTCTGGGGGTGATAGGCGGAACTTCTTACCAATTAGTCCTAGTTCCTTGTGCAACTGTTCCCAAAACGTGCTATGAACTGGGGTCCTCTATCAGAGACAATCCGCTTCGGAATCCCATGTAGCCTCAAGATATTCTGGATATACAAGTCTGCATACTGATGAGGGCGGTGTGTAGTCTTAACGGGTATGAAGTGAGCCACTTTAGATAACCGATCCACGATAACCCAGATAGAATCATTTCCTTTTTGAGTGGTGGGAAGACCTGTGATGAATCCATACTAATTTCTTCCCATTTCCACTCTGGGATGGATAACGGTTGTAACAATCCGGCAGGTCTCAGGTGTATAGCTTTTATCCTGCAGCAAGTATCACATCTTGCAACATAAGCTGCAACTTCTTTCTTCATCTTTGACCACCAATACCTGGTTCTCAAATCCTGGTACATCTTACTGCTTCCTGGATGGATAGATAACTTTGAATTGTGAGCTTCATTCAGAATTCTTTCTTTCAGCTCGGTGTCTTTAGGAACAACCAACCTCTGATTATACCATAGAATTCCCTGCTCATCTGTGCGGAAGTTCAAAGAACTACTGGTTTCCAACCTCTTCTTAATCTGACAGATCTCTTCATCGGTCCTTTGTCTCTCGATGATGTCACTTTCTAAGGTGCACTGAAGAGTGATATTGTTCAGCATAACAGGGTGCATAAGGTTAAATCCATCTTCCAACAGTGGTTGTAGGGAGTTGCAATGAGTCTTGCGACTCAAGGCATCGGCTACAACGTTTGCTTTTCCGGGGTGGTAATGCACTTCAAGGTTGTAATCCTTAATTAGCTCTAACCATCTTCTCTGCCTCATATTCAACTCTGGCTGGGTGAAGATATATTTCAGACTTTTATGATCCGTGTACACATGACATAGGTTTCCCATAAGATAATGCCTCCAAATCTTGAGCGCATGCACGACGGCTGCTAGTTCCAAATCATGAGTGGGGTAATTCTCTTCGTGTGGTCTCAACTGACGAGAAGCATAGGCGATAACTCTTCCATTTTGCATGAGTACACACCCAAGTCCAATCTTGGATGCGTCACAAAACACATCAAAAGGTTCCTCCAAGTTTGGCTGAGCCAGAACAGGTGCGGATGTCAACAGCGTTCGCAGAGTGCGAAAAGCTGTTTCACACTCTGGAGTCCATTCGAACTTCTTGTTTTTCTGCGTTAAACGGGTCATAGGCTTGGCTATTCTTGAAAAATCCGGAATAAACCGACGGTAGTATCCTGCCAAACCCAAAAAGCTGCGAACCTCAAAAACACTCGTGGGTGCTTCCCAATCCATAACCTCTTGTACTTTAGAAGGGTCTACAGAGATCCCTTCCTCTGAAAGGACATGACCAAGGAAAGGTACCTTCTTCAACCAAAACTCACACTTGCTGAACTTAGCATACAACTTATGCTCTCTAAGCCGGGTCAAAACAACTCGTAGATGCTCAGCATGGTCCTCTCATTCTCAGAGTATACCAAGATATCATCGATGAACACTACAACAAACTTATCCAACTCTGGCATGAAGACCGAATTCATCAGGTACATGAAATGTGCTGGTGCATTGGTTAACCCAAAGGACATAACTAGATACTCATAGAGTCCGTATCTGGTAGAGAAAGCTGTCTTTGGTACATCTTCTCTTCTGATCTTAATCTGATGGTATCCTGACCTCAGGTCGATCTTGGAGAATACTTTCGCCTTTGACAACTGATCAAACAAGACATCGATTCGGGGTAAGGGATATTTGTTCTTTATAGTTACTGCATTCAACGGTCTGTAATCCACGCACATCCTTAAAGTTTTATCCTTCTTCTTCACAAAGATAGCGGGACATCCCCAAGGTGACGAACTAGGGCGTATCAAACCCTTATCCAAAAGTTCTTGCAACTGAACCTTAAGCTCTGCTAACTCTTTAGCGTGCATTCTATACGGTCTCCGAGATATGGGTGCCGTTCCAGGGATTAACTCTATAGCAAACTCCACATCCCTATCTGGCGGTAGTCCAGGCAACTCATCAGGAAAAACATCTGGAAACTCACACACTACTGAGATCTCAGCTATCTGCTTTGCGGTGATATTGAAAACACTCCGATCTCATGGGGTTTCGATGGTAACCTGAACGAAAGGTAGACCCACTACGAGGGCTAACCATGGAACTACACGCTCTGCGACATCAAGGTTGACTTTCCAGAGTTTCATCCAACCCATTCCCAAGATTACATCCAGACCTAGACCAGGAATTACGATAGGATCCACTATGGCCTTCTTATCCCAAAGGTCATTTCCACTCCTTTAGCCATTTTACGCGCGGAGAGAACAGCTCCGGCGGAACTTATCTGATATCCCCGGTCTAACTCTATCAACTCAAGATTACTTCTTATAACAAAATTCTCACTTATGAAAGAATGCGATGCTCCAGAATCAAACAGCACGACTGCGGGGCATTGATTAACAAGAAACGTACCAGCGGTGACAGGCTCTCCTTCTGGCACTTCTTCCACGGTGGTGTGATGCACATGACCCGTACGAGGTGGGGGCTGAGTGTATTGCTTCTTTGGGCGAGGGCACTGACGTGACAGATGTCCAGTCTGACCACAATTATAGCATGGACCAATCACATACGGGGTCTTGGGACCTCCTGCACTCCCTGCTTTGCTCTTGTTCTGCATCATGGGGGCGGTGTAGGGCTTCTGAAACTGGGACGGGAACGGTTGGTGGTGATCTTCCTCTGTGGGGGACGGTATCTTGCTCCTGTAACAGGCGGGCGATACGGGGTACGTGCTCCGAAAGGGGTCCTCTGTTGAGACGAACCTCCTTCGTTCGCACGACGGCGCGTCTCTGTTGCCAGCCGGATGTCATTGGCCTCTTGATTGAGACAGTCACTGACGAAGTCACTGAAGGTGGTGCGGTGACTGTTGCCCATCTTGGAAAGCATGGCGGCACTCATGCCACGTTTGAAGCTTGCGATCTTCTTGGCCTCAGTATCAACAAAGTCTGGGGCGTAGCGAGCTAGGTTGTTGAAACTGTGGAGGTACTCGGACATAGACCTAGTCCCTGGGATAACCTCATGAACTCTGCAACCTTCATTTCCATCAGACCACTAGGGATGTAGTGGTTGCGCATAGCGGTGGAGAAATGATCCCAAGTGACACGTGCATTTGCAGGCAAGGATGCACGGTACTGGGCCCACCACAGACCTGCGGGTCCTTCCAACATGTGGGCGGCGTACTCCGCCTTGAGCTCTTCTGTCAGACGAAGCAAACGGAACTTCTGAGTGATGAGTTGAGCCACTCATCAGCCTCAAGCGGTTCGGTGGCTTCCTTGAACACAAGAGGGCGAGTGTCCAAGAAGTCACGGTAGGAGCTGTACTGGTTGGGTTGGGCTCGGGCCTTGACGTTGATGATGCTGCTGCGCAGTGTTGTTAGCGATATTGCGGAGGGTGGCCTCCATGTGCCTCTGCATTTCCTCATATTCCTTTGGCTGCCCAAGAACTGGCCAAAAAACGAACGCTCCGGCGTCATCGGCGGCGGTGGGGGAGGTGGCAAGTTCTCCTCCTGTCCTGCCCCCTGTCCGCGTTGGCTGCGAGTGTGTGCCGGCATCTGCATATCGCATTAATAAGCAATCATTAGGTGATGTTACATTGATCATGAATAAATACTGCGCTGTACATAATTCGAAAATTTAGCACACGACCAAGTATAATTACTCATTTCCATACAACATCACAAAACAATCGCTCGAAATTAGACATGCAAACGACGGATTTCCATAAAAGATGCCGGATCGAAGTCCGGACTTTGTCCAAAAGCTTACATGCCATCAACCATTTAAACATAAAACTAGCACATGTGTAGGGTGTTACATCACTTAGCGAGCAAGCTCAAGCTATACAAAAGAAAACGATCTCTAACAAACTAACGCTCAGGGGTCTCCAGCGGCGGATGCAGCGTCCCCTGCGTCGACGTCGATCATCGGCTCGTCAGCGTGATCCTCCTCTGGTGGGGCGTCGGGACCAAGGACCTCTCCGTCCTGGGGATCCTGGGCCTCGGCGGCGGCTGGGGGCGGCGGCCTCCTGTGCGGCGTGATGCATCTGATGGACGGCCTCGTGGAGCTGGTCGATGTAGGCCTGCTGCTGTCCGTGGATCTGTGTATCAACAGGTGGGCTCCCTCTCTGAGCTGGTCGAGCGCGGTGCGGGCCTCATCCTCTGAAGAGCGGTAGTCAGGTACATCTGCTCTGCAACTGTCCTGGCAGTGGACTGTGCTGCTGCTGTGGTGCGGGCGTCGTCACGCTCCAGAGTGAGCTGCTGAATCCTCTCCTGCAGACGAGCAACCTCAGCGTCGAAGTCCTCCTGAAGCTTCCTCTTGCTCTGGTAGGTGGCGTGTGAGGGTGAAGGACACGCTCCCGAGAGTGTGCTCCAAACTCTCACATACACCAAAAAGCTCCGGTGGCGCTCATCGCAGGCGTCTCACAGTAGAACCTCTCCTCTGGGCTCCCTGTCAAGACTGACTCCGAAGTCTGCTTCCAGCGCAATGGGAAAGTGATCCACGGGGAAACACTCCTGCCATCGCACTTGCCAGGTCGGCGGGGAAGCGGGCGATGATATCCTTCAGCACTAGGTATGCTGCCCTGTTGGCTCCATCCTTGGCACAGGTGCCTCTGGTGATCTCTGTCCACCCTGTCCAGTGGGGCTTGGCAGGCAAGGCTTTGACCTTGATCTCCACCATGACCAAGGAATCCTGCCCGTAGATCTCCTTCTGCCACGAGTACCTGGGCTCCTGTCCTTCCTCATAGCCCACGGCCTGCAGAATCCTCCAAAGGATAGTCGGCAAGCCGAAGTAGGACAAGAACGTCTTCCGGGTCAGCTTGGTGGCCAAGCGGTGACGCGGAACTCCTCTGCCTCCGGTGGCCTTGCGAGCGGTCAGCTTAGTCCTGGCCATCTGTGGAAACAAAAAGGGGTTTCGAACTCTCGTGAGACGGATATTAAGTTGGCAAATTTTATATAAAGGAGACAACTTTTAATTTAAGGGAAGGTAATGTAAATGCAAGAATTTAAACATGATGCATGATCGTTCTTACGTTCTCACTCACTAATAACGACTCGTAAGTCCTAACGTTCTAGTCGGTGGCAAGAACGATCTCTCATGCGTTATCTACACGTTCTACTCGGTCGCACAGTTAGTGTACCTGCAGAAGATTCATTTCAGCCCAAAGCAATTCCCAATGATAAAACAATTGAGTATTGGCCAATATGCGCAAAATACATAGAAGCCAACACTAAACACCATGCACCAACATAGAAAACACCCTTGAAAACATTGATACCCTCGTATGTGTCCGCGTGGAGCTCGCACATACTTGGTATAAGAACTCTCACCTAGACCGACGGTTGGACGGTCATGCTCTCATATCTCACAAAATCATTTTATGCATGTTTTGCGATCGACGCATTCTCTTTTCCCGAGAATGGACCAGCAAATAAAGATCCAGCATGAAGCAAAAACCTGAACCCTGTTAGCAGTTAAGCCACCTGAATCCTAGTATAGGGCTTAAGGACGAGACTGGGCACACTTAGTAATTGAAAATAGTTTTGAAAATAGTTTTGAAATACCCATTTTAGTTCGAAAATAGCTCTTTCCGGATGCAATAACTTGAACCATGCTCTGATACCAGCTGTGGCGGAACCGTCCTGATTATAAGAGCTCAAGTATTATCTTAGCCAAATCCGTCTGACTTCAACTGATACTTGAACCCATATAACCCCGGTAGTCCGGAAATCTCGAAGGATTTCTAACACCATACATCATACAGGATCGCATCGTTCAAGGATTACATTCGTAAAGATACATCACAGCGAAAACGAAAACGAATTTAACACCAGAGTGCGGAATTTAAAACGGAGTTATTACAATACTGAATTTGAAAGTGCGGAAGCTGAAGTAGTTTGAAACACGACCACTACACATGTGGTCCAAATAAAACATTGTTTGATAAAACCAACTCACACAACTCACTCTTCCCTTTTTAGATAATGTGCCACTAGAAGTCTCAGACCAGCAAAAGAAAAAGGGAAGCTTCTGGACGACCCTGCCCTGGGCCTACTCCTCATCACCTTCCACTGGGTAGAGGCAGTGCTTACAATAGCCGAAGTAGACCTGGCCATCTGCAACAACGGGATAAACCCTGAGTACGGGAAGGTACTCAGCTAGACTTACCCGTCCAACTGAAAATAAAGACTCCAAGGGTATGCAAGGCTTTTGAGGTGGAGCTGGGATCTTTAGTTGCGAAAAGCTCAATTTCAGATGAGAGGTAATTGATGATAATGATGAGCTGCCATTTTTAGACCTATTCCTTAATTCTAGGTTTTTCACCTGTACTAGAGCACTCACTTGAATCTATCAATCAATAATATAACCATATCCAGTTGACTTATCCACATTTTAGTTGAACCTTAAATCATCACATGGAGTTGTATCGTGGTGAAGCTCGCCATAGTTTCCCACTAACCGGGGGAGACGGCGACTCGAATCGAATTCCAAACCAGCTGGTGAAAGACCTTTAATACCAGCCCACACTTTCCCGTCGGGTCCATGCATTGGGCAACCGCTCGATGCTTGTTCGTGGTAATCGTCGCGGCTCACAGCACGGACCGCCCAATTGGAACCTGGCGATGGCCTCACGCGGCAGATCGCAATTTCCATACTAGAGGGCACGACACGGGTTGAGGTTGAGACCGGCCCGAACAGCTTCTAACCGGCTTTGGGGTCGATGATTACGGCACCGACATATCCCTAAGTAAAAGGGCGCGTTCAAAAATGAACGAGGGCCAACATCGATACAAACCTACACGATCCAACGGACGGACTGCCCCAAGTTTCCAAACTTGTGCCTTGCCTTCCAGTTGACCGTATTTCGTTACTACTCAGGTTCTTTTCCACGATAGCAAATATAGCCAACCGTGATCCGGTAAATACCCACCAGGGGTATTACGGAAACATCCTTAACTACTACTTTTATTAAGCAGGCTAAGCAATTCTACATTATAAATAAGGAACAGGAACAAGGTAGGTATTAAACAATATTCAAGGAAGGTAATGCAGCAGGTAGGATTCAATCAACTCCTATACCTAATGCATCACAATATAAAATACCCAATTAATTAATTAATTGAAAAACTGGGAGACTTAGAATGCTCCGGGGCTTGCCTTGGGTGAAGACCGAGGCCTCGTGGGAGGGGCACTCGGACAAGTTAGCGTCGCTGGCGGGGTCGACCTCCTCGGCTTGCTGAAGCTCCGGAATCTGCTGCTCGGCGTTTGTCTCTGGCTCCTGGTCGGGCTCCGGAGGGGTCGATCCTATTGCATGCGACGAAGATTAATAAATACTTACAATGCGGGTGCAAGATGTGTGGTATGAAAAGAGCATTCCTTGCAAACCAACAAACCCAACTTGTTGAACCACTTTTGACATTGATGAGGTAAATACTATTTAATTCATAAAACAAAATCCATTTATTCAACTTTTTCTTATTTAATAATTCAAAAGAAACTTAGGTTTGAACTGCAAGTGCACTTTTCTGGACTCAAAAAAATCCACGAAAATTCCAGAAGGCAAACAACAGTTGCTGGACTCCACTGAACAAATTTCAGCCAAAAATAAAATACAGAACTGCAGATATAAAAATGACAAGCAAACTGCCCAAAAAGGTGCTTTGAACTAGCTCCTCATTCAAAAAGTGTCAAACAGCAGATTTCATAATTTTCCTGGCTTCTTCTACTCATACACATCCTACTGTAGGAATATTGCTGGCAGAGCATAAACATACAAGCCTACACAAAATAAACAAATCCACTACAATATAAACCTCTTGAACTACAACCCTACTGGAAAAGGGTGCAAAACTCTATTTCATATTTTTCCAGATTCTACTTCACATTTTATGCTTATCAAGAAAGTTCCATGAACAGAAACATTATATTATTTCTTACATGAATTTCCAAAGGAAAACACAGAAAAGCACCTTTGTAAAGTAACTTCAGATTTCTGCACCTAATAGCTCATGCCTACATTTTTCTCATCTTGGATATCATAAACAGAGGCTATAAAAATTTTCCCACATTTATTTCGACATATAAAACACCTTAACATTTATTCTAAGAAATCAGCCAAAAAGGACTTTAATCATAACAGTAACTTTTTCTACATAAATAGTGCATCATATATTTTTCACAGGTGTAAAACAGGTTAATGAACTTACACAAAATTTTCCAGGAATTATCTCAACCATAAAACACTTATTTCCATTTATCACAACAAAAGCATATAAACTGAAATAAATAAAAGCAGTAAAATAAACTTCTACCAAAAATACTTTCATATTTTTCCATGATAGATCTACTCACAAACAAGCTAACAAAACTGAAAGCACTCCATTTGGACTAACAAAACATGATCTACAAAATAAACAAGCATTTACTGGAAATAGAAAAACATTTTGGAAAACGTTTTCTGGAAAACTCGGCGCACGGGATAGGTGAACACGGTCCATGGACCAGGGAGAGACTGACGCGCGGGGCCAGCGGGCCAATGGCCCCACCTGTCAGCGAGGGAAAAAACAGAGCATGGCTCTGACGGCGCGATACCTCGCCGACGGTGAGCTCGCCGGCGGTGAGGGTGGTATGGCTGAGCTCGTCTCATCAAGGCGAGTCGGGTGGTGGTGATGGTTTGGCCGGCGCACCACCTGAGCTGGCGGCGGCGAGCCAGAGCGGACGGTGGCGGCGGTGTGGCTCGGCTGCGCCATCTCCGGCGATCGGACTGCGCACTGGCGATGACTTATATTGAACTGCGTGAGGGTCAGTGGACCTAAAGGGGAGTTCTAGTGGTGATGGTGGCAGGCGGAGCTTCGGAGAAGCTCGGCCTCGTGGGTGTCCACGGCGGCGCTAATGGCGTTCGGCCAGGATGGGTAGAGAGCTCGGGACGGTAGAGACCGAAAGGGCTGGGGTTCTCACCTCTTCTTCGCGCGGTGAGGCTCGTCGGAGAAGGAGAAAGGCAGTGGAGGCTCGGTGAAGCAGAACGTGGCGGTGCACTCCTTGGGCGTGACGGTGCCGAAGAGGGGCACGACGTGCTCCGGCAAAGGCGAAGCTCGGCCGGTGGCGCTAGCGCGAGCACCGGTGTGCAACGGCGAGGCGGAGCAGTGTGCGAAGGAATCGGAGGGAGGTGGACGGTGATGGTTGGAACGGCGGGGTGGGGGTGCCTTTGCGGTGGCGAGATGTTCGGGGTGTGGCGTTCGCGTGCAAGAGCGAGGAAGGAGAGGGAGCTGGTGGTGGCGAGTGCAAATGTGAGTGAGTGAGGGAGAGGCGTGCGGTGCGCGGCGTTTTGCCCTCGGCTCGGCCGGTCGTGGCGGGGCCGGCGGTCGGCGGCGAGCGAGGCGGAGGAGGAGGGGGCGGGTAGCGTGACGCGGCGAGGGGCGAGCAGTGCGGCAGACGAGGGCGCGCGCGGAGAGGGCAAGCAAGATTGCTTGCGTGCGAGGGCGAGAGAGGATCACGCGCGAGAGGCGAGGGCGGGAGCGGATTTTGCGCAGGATTCGGCGGCCAGCGGCGATCGGGGCGGAGTACGGCGCGGCATGGCGGCCTCGCGACGCGACGCGCGCGCGCGGGCGGGGCGAGCGGCGCGCGCGCGTGGGCCGGCGCGGCGGGTGCAGCGCGGGAGCGGGGGCTGGCGCGGCGCTGGCTGGGCCGAAAGGCCAAGTGGGCCGGATGGGAAGCACGGAAGAAATTCGTTTTCTTTTTCTTTTCCAAAGATTTTCTAAAGTTTGACCACTCAAAAACAGTTTCAAAAACTCCAAACCAGGCTTTGACCCAAATATAAAAGTTGCTCAAAATAATTTTCTTTACAACTTTCATATAAGGCACCTTTTCTGAAAACCATTTTTAAATCCTCCACATGAATAAAGCCAATTTTGAAATATAAACCATTTTATTGACTTATTTTTATTTAACAAACTATTTTGAACTAGGTCAAAACTCCAACATGAAAAGCACTCTACTCAATGTTCTCTATTTTATAAAACTCTTTGCCAAAACAGAAATCCACTTAGATCATCAAGTCCAATAGAAATCCAAATCCAAATAAATAAACAAAGACAAAAGCACTCTTATGCACATGAAATGATGCAATGCATTGCTTATGCTTTCTTAGTATCTAATTGCAGTGCCTAATGCAGTGCTTGACACTGGGGTGTCACACACCCTATGTATTTTTATTGATGTAGGTAAAACGATTGGAGGACATTTGGTTGGTGGATTCCGGGTTCTCAAGGCATATGACCCGAAACGCCAAGTGGTTCTCAAGTCTTAGTCCAGTTGTCGGAAAGGAGTTTACCACCTTCAGCGACAATAGCAAAGGTAAAGTGTTGGTCTCGTGGGTCGTGCGATTTATGAGGCACTTTGTGTTGCGTTATGTTTTTGTTTGAGATCCTTAAACACCTGTTTTAACCATCAACATTTTCCACCCTAAAAATCACCAAAAAGGCATGAAATGTAGTCAAATAGGTTTCAAACTAACCAAATTCCACATGTCCATAGAATTTATTTGAATGCAGGAATTTGGACCAAATTTGAAGAATGGACCCCACCAGGAGACAAGCCCACTCACCAGGACCCATTTGGGCCCAAGTGGGGCGCCCGCCACCCATATGTGGCGCCCGCCACATGGAGAGGCCCAACTCTCCCCCTTTGCCACGTCACTGTTCTGTGTGACCATCCCAAGGCAAATCTTGGCCCTTGGTCACTAGGTCAGTGGCATCGAACGACTTTGGATGGAATGGCGGGATCAAGGCTGAATGGCGGTTACTCAGACATGCAACCGACCTAACCACCGCCTCTCTGGAGCTCCTGGATGTCGTTGAAGCAGAGGCGATGCATCCAACGGTGATGGGGCGTGGCGGCCGCCACCTAGGGCTGGCGCCCGCCACTAGGGTTGCCCTAGGTCGGCTGGCTGCCCCCTATAAGTACCCCCCTCACTCCTCAAGACTATATATACCCCCCCTGGTGGCACCACTTCATTTTACCATCCAGTACCATCACACATCCCAGAGTACCACCACACCAAGCAAACCACACAAGAGGAGAAGCAGAGATTTTTGGTTAGAAGCTCAGAGAGCTTAGGCAAGTAGGTTAGCTAGTAGAGAGAGTATGCTCTAGTGCCCTCGCTACAGCGTGGCTCTTAGTTTAGCACAGCTCAGCCTAAGTCCTTGGTAAAAGGAGCGTAGAGCTTGCTAAGAGAGAAGCGGGTGCGAGCGACTGGCATCGGAGGTCGGTTGATTTCCCGGCGTCTCTGGTCTGGTTTGCTCTCTTGTATCTCAGGTACATTTATCTTTATCTCAGTATTACTTGAAGCATTACTTTTAGTATTACTTTCAGTATTACTTTATCAAGTACCTTGAGTGTGACCTAGCTATCCTACAGATCAATTTACTTAGCCATAGTATTAATCTCTAGTGAGCTTAGTGTTTGATCTTTGCCAATAGGTTGCTTAGTTAGTTTAGTGTTTATCTTATTAAGTCAAGTATTTGCTCTAACGTCCGTCGCAAGGGTGTCTCTATTCAAGCTAGGATAGAGATAGTTAGAATATAGTTAAGCGTGGTGCTTAGTTATAGACTTACCTTCAGATACGGCTAGACCCCGGATAGCTGTGGTAGCAAGCAGGTGGTGACAACCTTGTGCGCCTTGAATTCCCCCACGTAGTTGGCCCAGTTTAACAGTAAGGCTCGTTGTGCTAGCGTTCAACATAAGTAAGTGGTAAAGGCTAGTACGCCTCGATACTTGACAAGATAGGAATAAAACTATACTCAACTTAGTTGCTTTATTGACTTTTGCCTGCCTTGCTTCATAACTATCTTGCTTCGTAGTTATCTTGCTCTGTGGTTATCTAGGAGTAGTTAGTAGTTAGTTACCCTTAGTTATCCTATTCCCTTTAACTACCTGTCCATCCGCCTTACCTTAGCCATCCATATCATATTTACCTATCCACCCACATATTCGTTCTAGCCTTCCATCCTCTCTTTTCCTTCCCTCTCTCCTTTTCTTTCCCATTTCTCTTTTCTTCGACTCTCATCCCCTCCTTGACTCGACTCATACACCACCCTAGCCTTCCTTGGGATCAAATAAATCAACACCTGGTACTCCCAGGCGAAGTGCTACTACGATAGTTCTGTGCGCTTGCAGAATCTCCTCTTGGTAGATTGCAATCTCTCTAGCTAGCTCCTACTAGTGTCGGGATTGACAACCCCACTTGACATTAGTAGATAGCTGCTTTAGCTTCATTCCTTTAGGTATAGTGGCCGGACTTGCTTCAAGCACTTCTGACACTGTTGCCTGGAATAGATTCCATAGTCTACTCCTAGTAACGACGTTGGCTAGTGTCAACAAGCATTTCTAGGCCGTTACCAGGGATAGTTGCCTAGCTCTATCTTTAGTGAAGCTAAGAACTACTAACAATGTTGCTCTTGTTTCTAAATTGCATTTTAACCTTCTCTCTATTTTGCAACTTTTTGATGATGACTATGAGATTCGTTTTAAGCCAAATCTCAGTCGCATTTTGGATCCTCATGGCAATCTTGTATGTTTGATTTCGCCCTTTGGGAAAGTCTTTCGTGCGAATTTCTCGGAGTCTTTTGGCATTTCTCGTTGTCTTTTGGCTGGTCCTTCCTTTTCTGATCTTTGGAAGTGGCATAGGAGACTCGGTCACTTGAGCTTTGACTTGCTTGCAAGGCTTAGTTCACTTGGCCTCATCCGAGGATTGCCCAAGCTGTACATGGAGAAGGACCTTGTCTGCCATTCTTGTAGACATGGGAAAATGGTAGCCGCTCCCCACCATCCTGTGAATCAGGTTATGACCAAGCGCCCTGGAGAGCTTTTGCATATGGATCTTATCGGTCCGGCTCGGGTGAGCTAAGTTGGTGGGAAGTGGTACATGCTTGTTGTTGTTGACGACTTTTCGAGATATTCGTGGGTTTTCTTTTTAGCTGAGAGAACTGAGACTTTCACTTTTGTTCGCAATTTGATCTTGCGACTTCAGAACGAGTTCCCTAAGAACTCGATGAGAGCTATTCGTAGCGATAATGGTTCTGAGTTCAAGAACTTGGATTTTGAGAAGTTTTGTAACTCTCTGGGTTTAGAGCATTAGTTTTCTTCTCACTACACACCGCCACAAAATGGTGTCATAGAGAGGAAAAATCGGACCCTTGTAGAGATGGCCAGGACGATGCTCGATGAGCATAGGACTCCTAGGCGGTATTGGGCCGAGGCTATAAACACTGCATGCTATATTTCCAATCGCATTTTTCTCCGTGCTTTCTTGAAGAAAAATTTCTTGTGAGTTGCGATTTGGGAAGTAACCCAAAGTGAGTTATTTTTGAGTTTTTGGTTGCCACTGTTTTATACTCAAGAAAGGCAACCTGGACATGTTTGAGTCTCGCTCTTCTGACGGTGTATTTTTGGGTTATGGAAATCATACTCGTGCATATTGTGTACTTAACCTTGATACTAACTGAGTCATGGAGACATCTGATGTCACCTTCGACAAGACTGTGCTTTGTCCTTCTTCTAGTTTTGAGCGTGCAGGTGATCATGAGGTTGGAGAACCTCTTTTTTGATGATGAGGAAGAAGGTGCTGAAGGAATTGATGATCCAGCACTTCCTCCACCTGCTGTGCCGACTGGGTCGACTTCGACCACGACTGCCCGCGGCCCCGACCCTTCTTCTCCTACTACATGGGGGCCGTGTGATCCACCACCTCGGGTTGTACCACTTGTACCCGAGGAGGCACCAGCTGCTGTTGAGGGGGAGGTCACTTCAGCAAGGGAGGCTCCATGACACATTCAGCTCCAACACCCTCCTCAATAGATGATCGGCGACATCCACGAACGCGTCACTCGGTCTAGGTCACAACAAATCTCTCACTTTGCTCATTCTGCATTTGTTGCTGATTTTGAACCCCGAGATGTTGGACACGCTTTATCTGATCCGGATTGGGTCAATGCCATGCATGAGGAGCTTGAAAATTTTGAGAGAAATCGGGTTTGGGTTCTAGTTCCTCTTCCTCCTGAGTGTCACCCTATTGGGACAAAATGGGTTTTCAAAAACAAACAAGGAGAAGATGGTCATGTTGTGAGAAACAAGGCCAGACTTGTAGCCCAGGGATATAGTCAGAAAGAGGGGATAGACTATGAGGAGACTTTTGCTCTTATAGCTCATTTGGAGGCAATTAGGATCCTCTTCGCTTTTGTTGCATCCAAAGGGTTCAAACTTTTTCAAATGGATGTCAAGAGTGCCTTCCTAAACGGCTACATAGAAGAAGAGGTGTATGTGAAACAACCCCCCGGTTTTGAAAATCCCAAGTTTCCAACCATGTTTTAAAAACTTCACAAAGCTTTGTATGGTTTGAAACAAGCCCCTAGAGCCTGGTACGATTGGTTGAAAACCTTTTTGCTTGCTAAGGATTTTAAAATGGGATGTGTGGATAAAACATTTTTTCTCCTCAAGAAAGGCAATGACACTCTCTTGGTTCAGATTTACATGGATGATATCATTTTCGGTGGTTCTTCTCATGCTTTGGTTGCCAAGTTTGTAGATACTATGAGCAGGGAGTTTGAGATGAGCATGATGGGCGACTTGATGTTTTTCCTCGGGTTGCAAATCAAGCAATCCCGAGAGGGGACGTTCGTGCATCAGGGCAAGTACACCAAGGACATATTGAAGAAGTTCGATATGGGTGAGGCCAAGCCTCTTCCAACACCCATGTCGACCACGACGGCCCTGTATGCGGACAAGGATGGAGAACTTGTGGACCAGAAGGAGTACCAGAGTATGATCGGGTCGCTGCTGTACCTGACGGCGACATGCCCAGACATTCAGTTCGCGGTGTGTCTTTGCGCACGATTTCAGTCGTCCCCGCGCACTTCTCACCGTCAGGCAGTCAAGCGCATTAGGAGGTATCTCTGTTTCACACCTGAGTTCAGGATTTGGTATTCTGCTTCTTCCACCCTCTCCCTTTGTGGTTACTCGGATGTTGATTTTGCTGGTTGTTGTCGACTTGAGTGCAAGTCCACTTCCACTTGACTTGTCAGTTTTTTTTCTTCTCTCTGTGTCTTGGTCTTCTCGCAAGCAGTCTAGTGTCGCACAGTCTACCAGAGAGGCTGAATATGTTGCTGCGGCTAGCTGCTGTTCACAGTTGTTGTGGATGATGGCCACTTTGAGTGATTTTGGTCTGAGCTTTTCTCGAGTTCCATTGCTTTGTGACAGCACGAGTGCGATTACCGTTGCTAAAAACCCCGTGCTGCACTCTAAGACCAAACACATTGATGTGCGCTTTCATTTCTTGCGAGACCATTATGAGAAGGGTGATATCGACCTTCACCATGTCGATACTCATCTTCAGTTGGCAGACATTTTCACCAAGCCTTTTGACCAATCAACCTTTGCTAGGTTGAGAGGTGAGCTTGGTGTGTTTTTTCCCTTTTAGTTGGGGAAAACATTTTGGTTCTGTATCATAGACTGACTTTTTATTTTGCTTTATTTTCTCTCTTGGTAGATTAGTCTTTGCATTTCATTATGCATCCTTGCATTTCTGAGCTTCATGACTATGTTCCTTAAAATGAATCTATGCTTTGGTTATTGTATACTCCGATGCTATATGATGATGCTTGTGGATTAGGCTCCTTTTGGTCACTGATACATGTTGTGAGCTGAGCTATTTTATGAATGGTGATTATGCTTAATGAACTTAAAATTTGAAACTTTTCACCATTGAATTTAGCAACTAGCATGTAGAATGTGTTGAAGTCACTTGTGCTTTTCATATATGCTAGGTTGCTATGTCTCTAGTTCTGAGTCTTTCACTTGCTTGGTATGTTCATATTCTGATACTAAATTGAACCAAGTTTAAGTGAATTGGAAAGATCGAGATGGGATTGCTTGTGTCTACACAACACGGTATTGAGACTGTTTCTCATTGCACATTTGAGTTAAACTTGAGCCGTGTAGTGTATGACCGAAACCGGTGCTTTAAGCTTCTAATTGCTTTTGCATAGGCTTAGCTCGGTTGAAAAGTTAGGCAATGACAAGCTTTCAACCTCTCGTAATCACATGCTGAATTCTGAACTTGTGTAATTTCACCACCGCTGCAACTCTCCGATTAAAATCTGAAATCACAAGTATATGTTTCATTCTGCAGCATGATGTTTGAACTTTGCTAGGGGTAGTTCACCTTGTATACATGTTTAGCACTTGTTTGACTTCCTGTCCATACATGTTTAGTGCTATTTTGATGGTGAATGCTTTTTAGATAAAACTGCTCACTTTGCTCACATGTCCATATTTCGTATTTGGTGATCAGCTTGAGCCTTTGCTGACATGTATGCTTGTTGTTGAGTCATTGGAGTTATCTTTGCAGAGCATCTTTTCATTCTATTGACTATATTCCTGAAGTTGCTAACTTGCATTTTGACTCATATGCATTTGAAAGGGAGAAGTTTGCCTGATAGTGCATTATCAACTAAGGGGGAGAATTTTGACAAATCATATTCTAGTTGTGTGCACTATTGGAGGGGGAGTTTGCTCGTTTGATGCTGGACCTTGCAATTGGTATCGAGCTTTTCTGCTTTTCAATTGGCATCGAGTTTTCTCGTTAGCGGTGTTGAGCCCGTTCTGCCTCTTCTTGAGGGCTAGCTCTATTTTGCTTGATTGTCAACCGATATTTCAATTGGTGTCGAGCTTTACTTCAATTGCTGTCGAGTTTTCCTGCTAATGGTGTTGAGCCTATTCTACCTCCTCCTGAGGGCTAGCTTTGCTTTGCTTGGTTTCGTCGAGCCGTTGCCCATGTCTTTGGGGACCAAGTTGTCTTGCTCTTTCTCTTCCACTTGACCTTCTTCGGTTTTGCTTTGCTTGCTTTTGGGTCATTTGGTCGAGTTGTCTCTTCTCCTTCTTCTTCCTTCTTCTACTTCATTATGATTTGTGTTGGTAGTTGACAATGCACTCATCAAGGGGGAGATTACGGATACATGGGTGTATGCCGAGTCTCGAGTGATTGAAGGACATAGTTTGTGCACACAACTAGAATATTTCGTATTTTGTGACCAGTTTGAGTCTTTGCTAGCATTTTTGCTTATTGATGAGTACTCGGATCAGCACTCTTTAGAGCATCTATCATTGTATCGACTATATTCTTGAAGCTGCTAATCTGCATTTTCTGACTCATATGCATTTGCTTGATAGTGCATTATCAACTAAGGGGGAGAAATTTGTCAAATCATGTTCTAGTTGTGTGCATTATTGAAGGGGGAGTTCATGTCCAGGGGGAGGTTGCTCGTTTGATGAGTTTTCAATTGATTTCAATTGGTTTGGAGCGTTTTGCAGCTAGTTGTGTTGAGTCTTTGCCTCTTTCTTGAGGGACTAGCAGTTTTGCATTCTTATGCGCTTTCCAGTTGGTATCATTTCATTTGGTATCGAGTTTCCTCACTAGCGGTGTTGAGCCTGTTCTACCTCTTCTTGAGGGCTAGCTTTGTTTTGCTTACACTTCAATTGGTATCGAGCTTTCTCGAGTTGCAATTGGTGTCGAGTTTTCTCGCTAGCGGTGTTGAGCCTGTTCTACCTCTTCTTGAGGGCTAGCTTTGCTTTGCTTGGTTGCGTCGAGCCGTTGCCCATGTCTTTGGGGACCAAGTTGTTTTGCTCACTCCACTTGACCTTCTTTCGGCTTTGATATGCTTTTGGGTCATTTGGACGAGTTCTCTACTCTCTCTTCTTCTTCCTTCTTCTACCTTCATATGATTTGTGTTGGTAGTTGACAATGCACTCATCAAGGGGGAGATTGCAGATACATGGGTGTATGCCGGATCTTGAGTGATGAGTGATTGTCAACTGGGATGATGCGCATGTTCTTTCTGATCACATGAGCATGGTTGTGTTCTTTCTATTATTGCATGTCTCAAACGGTGACACAATCGTCTAGCTTGGTAGTTGTAGGCACTCAACGAAGGATATACTGCGGATACATGGGTGTATGCCGGATCTTGAGTGATGAGTGATTGTTAACTGGGATGATGCGCATGTTCTTTGACTTGTGTTGTGCAGGTGTTGAGCACGGATACGGTGATCAAAGGCAAGGTGAAGGTCAAGTAGAGACGTGTCGTGCCGATGGACCTGGAGCGGTGAAGGGCGGACATGAGGCTTGGACTAACGGACCGGTGGCCTGAGGATCGGCCATGGTGGCTGACAGCCTGGGACAGCGATGAGTGAAGACTTGCGTGTGGATGGGGTGCACGGGCGGTGCATCCCCTCTACGGCTAGGTTTGGTGGTTGAGCTACAGAAAAACCACCGAGTGGACGGTTTCCAGGTTTGGGCCTCAAAACCTGGGCGCTGATGGTTTTCGAGTTTGGGCCACAAAACTCGGGCTGAAGACGGTTTCTAGGTTTGGGCCTCAAAACCTGGGTGCTGGCGGGTTTCTGAGTTTGGGCCACAAAACTCAGGCGACAGATGACAGGTTTCCCGGTTTCGCCTCAAAATCGGGGGATGGCCCAGGTTTCCCGGTTTCGGCCTCAAAACCGGGGGGAGGTCCGTGAAAAGGACGAGCAGAGCAATGGCGGCACGTGGCGGCAATCGGTGAGGTCGCGTCGAGGCGAAGCTACCTATTGTGCGGGCGTGGCCGTCGGATTACCATCTACTTCGAGTTGGTCTAGAATAACCTTAGGGTTTAGCTGGTTTGCTCTGTGTATAATTAGGGGTAGAGTGGGAATAGGAATTAGGATAAGTAGAGGGAGACACCCACCTCCCAACTCATCTCAGCCATTGCTATTTTCATTCTAGGGTTTCCTTCTTCCCATTCACTGCTGTAGCTAACTGAGATCCGCAGAGACGGTAATCATACCTCTGTGTTCATGAGATTTTGAGGAAGTGAGACCGTAATCTCACTGTTGTCTCGGGTGGTAGCCACACGGTTGCAATTCGTGGTTCGATTCGCGTTTTGAACTTGTTCTTAGCATTCTTCGTTTTCTTCACGATTTTCCCGTCACTCGATCTCCCTCCTCGCTACGTCTTTTCGAATCCACTTGAACCAACTTGTTCTTTGATGTGAGGACATCATTTCCACTGAAGGAATTCATCTAACTCCTCACGAACAAGTAGATTGGGTCGATTCAAGTTTTGTGGCGCTTTTTCGGTTCATACACCTCCCCTTTCGATTTCCCGTGGATTGAGTTGATTTGAGCAGATGATTTCTTGGGGATAGTCTCCTAACTATCTTGTGATCATCTTCTCCAAGTTTGGGATCAAGGGATTTTGATTTGAATCGATTTTGGGAAGATTTGGGAGAAGGGCGACCAAAATCGCACTCTCTGGGTGTTGGCGGACAGTCCGCCACACAGGGCGTGGACAGTCCGCGCATTGGGGCCGAGCCTGTTCAGTGGCTGCGTGTCTTGGTGAACAGTGCCAAAATTTGACCGGCGGACAGTTCGCCGTTGGGACTCGCGGACAGTCCGGGAGTCGAGCAGAAGTGTTCAGCAACCTTGCTGTTTTGTCTGTTTGGCCGGCGGAGAGTCCGGGACCGTACCCGCGGACAGTCTGGGATCCTGCTGTGTGTTGAGTTTTAGTGTGTTTCCTCTCCCGCCTTTTCCGCTTGGTTTTCGAACTTCTCGTTTGACCTTAGAGTTCACCAAGGAACCTCTCTAGGTATCTTTGCTACTCGTTAGCATCGGTATTTGGAGATTTCCCAACGTAGTCTTCCATCTACGTTCAGGAGTCGGTTTTTGGGGTTGAACTTGAGCAGGAGCTTTTGGATTTTGACTCGCTCTTGTTTGGTGGTGCCTCATTGTGATCCTAGGGATCATCCACTCTCTTCCAAGGGTCGTGGGCATCACGTTTCGATTGAAGTTTTTGGGGGTTGATTTTCAGGACAGAGGCCAAAGTTTCAAGAGAAATTTTTAGGCTCCCATTCACCCCCCCCTCTGGTCGCTTTCTAGTAGAGTTCTCAGTCCTTCATATACATTTCTCTGAACCAGTCTCCCAAGATTTGATTGATTTTACCAACATGATCGTCAATCTTAGGGTGGGAAAACTTTGGATTACTGTGTAGCTTTCCAAGAATGAGTAGGCCAAGAGTGAAACCATAGTTGTCGCATCCAGCACCACCCATCCGATGTACTAGTGGAGACATCCAGAGCATACTGAATAGCAACGCCGCAACTTCGAGAGCACCTCTCTGCCACTTTGCAAGCGCGCTAACTCTCAAATGTTTTTACAAATATGTTAGAGCCAAAGTTAGCATTTCCAAAGTGTTTTTCATAATCACTTTGCGCTTGCTCTCCGAGTGTGTCACTGGACCTAAATGCAAATGCAAAGTACCAAGTGGTACTAGATGGCCGAATTGTCCAATTAAAGCTCCTCTTAATAGTATGACCATCTATTCTAAACTCATTGATGCACTCTACTATGTGTTGACCGGCAAGACAAAACTACTATTTATACCTTTGCCTAGAGCCATAGAATTTTGTTTTTCTCTTTATTCTTTTCCAAATTGAGCCCTTGATCTTCTCACTTGTGGCCGCCACCATCTTCTGCGGATACATGGGTGTATGCCGGGTCTCTGAGTGTTGAGTGATTGTCAACTGGGATGATGCGCATGTTCTTTGGCTTGTGTTGTGCAGGTGTCGAGCACGGATACAGTGATCGACGGCGAGGTGAAGGTCAAGTTGAGACGTGTCGTGCCGATGGACCGGGTGTGGTGAAGGATGGGCGTGCCGTGCGACGGACGTGCCATGCCGAGGTACTGAGCGGTGAAGGGCGGACGTGAGGCTTGGACTGAGGGACCAGAGGCCCGAGGATCAGCTGTGGTGGCTGGCAGCCTATGACGACGACAAGTGAAGAAGTGCGGTCATGTGTTGCCTGAGTCGTGGACTCAGGGACACGTGTCGGTGGGCGGGGTGCACGGGCTGTGCATCCCCTCTACGACGTCGGTTTGGTGGTAGAGCCAGAGAAAAACCATCGGATGGACGGTTTCCAGGTTTGGGCCTCAAAACCTGGGCGTGGACGGTTTCCGAGTTTGGCCACAAAACTCGGGCTGAGGGTTTCCGAGTTTGGCCACAAAACTCAGGCTGAGGACGGTTTCCAGGTTTGGGCCTCAAAACCTGGGCGCTGAGGGTTTGCTGAGTTTGGCCTCAAAACTCAGAGGCTGATGGGCTGGTTTCCCGGTTTGGGCCTCAAAACCGGGGGTTGGCTGGAAAAGGCTGGTTTCTCGGTTTGGGCCACAAAACCGGGGGTGCAGAGCGAGGGCGGCACGTGACGGCCATCCGGAGGTTGCGTCGAGGCAACGCTTCGGTTTGTGCGGGCGTGGCCGTCGGATACACCTACCACCGAGTTGGTCCAGAATAACCCTAGGGTTTAGCTGGTTCGCTCTGTAATTAGATTAGAGAGGGGTAGAGTAGGAAATAGACTTAGGCTAGTAGTAGGATAAGTAGTCGGGAGACACCCTCCTCCCATACATCTCAGTCATTTGCTCTTTCGCACTTAGGGTTTCCTGCTCTCTCATCCCCTGCTGTAGCTTGCTGAGATCCGCAGAGAGACTCACCTCTGTGTATTGTTGATTTTGAGGAAAGGAGGTCGTAACCTCCTTGTCATAGCGTGTGTTTGCGCTTGGGCTGCAAGTTCGTGGTGTCGATTCGCGTTTTGGTTGTGTTCTTCACGGAATCCTTTTTCTCCACGATTTTCCCGTCGTTTGATCTCTTTGCTCGGTTCATCTTTTGCAAAACCGTTTGAACCAAGTTGTTCTAGATCGTGAGGCACTTCTTTCCACCGAAGGAATTAACCTCTAACCTCACGGTCTAGGAGATCGATCGATTTTTCGTTTCGGGTCAAGTTTTCTCCCTTCCCCCGAAATTCTTCGATTCATCGATTTGGAGATAGGTTCGAGCCATGATCTCTTAGGGATAGCTCACTATACTCCTTTTGACTCTTCTCACCAAGTTTGATCCCTAGAGGATTCGTCTTGGATGAGTTAGAGTCGAATCGGTGGACGAACAGTGCAATCGCGGGGTGACCGAACGCTGGGCTCGAGGTGACCGGACGCTGACTCCGTGCGTCCGGTCGTTGAATGTTCAGCGTGTTCATTTTGCTCCTGACCAGACGCTAGCTTCCTTGTGTGACCGGACTCGTGGTAGTCCTATCAGTTGGAACTTGTGATCGGAGCCAGTCACCTGTCGTACTCGTCGTCGAGTCAGTCCCGGATCGCTCTCTCTCCCAGAGTCCGGTCCGTTGAGGTTCCCGAGTGGGATTTTGGTGACCGGACACGTCCGGTCCCTACTGACCGGACGCTGGCCAGAGTCCGGTCGAGTTTGTTTTGCGCGTTTTCGTTTGCGGTTCGCCCGTTCGTTGACGGATTCGGTTTCCGTCTTTTGCGTAGGCTTTCTAGAGTTGTGTAGTGTCCCGCTGTGCTTCTAGGAGGCATCCACCCTACATCTAGGGACATGGACATTAGCAAGCTCTAGGGTTTGTCTTTTGGGGTGATTCTCGAGACAGTGGCTACTAGTTTCCGAAAGGAAAATTTGAAGCTCCCATTCACCCCCCTCTGGTCGCTTTCTGGTTGCTTCTCGGTCCTTCATCTTCAACCATGGTTGCCATTCTTTTCTCAACTTGGATGTGGACTTAACCTACTCAATCACAACACTAGAGCATAAGATTAGTCCACTAGTTGTCTTAATTACCAAAACCAAAGATAGGGCTTTCACTCGAGGACAAGTAATGCACCCCCATTAGGTAGTACATGGCTCTCAGTAAAGTCATGCCCACAATCATTGAGTATAAATTCACCTTATGTGGTTAGTTGCTCCATTCTAACATTGGTATCAGAGCCTTACTAGTGAGTAGATCTGGAAGGGTGAACTTCACCGCCGCTGACCGGCGTGCGGATCGGAGCCAAAAACCTAACTCCGGTTAGGGTTTCGGCAAAGAGAGTGAAAGAGTACCGCCGTCACCGCGCCGGCGTGCGGACAGAAAGAAAAGGAGGACTCGAACAAGGAGATCTCGTTCATTCGAGATCTGAACCCTAAATGAAATAGATGAGAGAGGGAAAGGACTCGATCCATTTCTGATCTACCCTAACCCTAGGAGTAGTGTTTTGGGATGAACACCACTAACCAGACAGCCTAACCCTAACCCTAGATAAGAGAGAAGCAAGGATGGGGAAGGGAGAGAAAGTGACCTACCCGGGTCCTTGCCCGTCGGCGCCTCCCCGCCGTGCAGGAACTCGAGTCAGGGCACCGACGCAGAGCCGCTCCACGGTGGTGCGCTCACCCTCCGGTGGGTGCGCCCGCTGGCGAGAGGGCCTGCGGTGGCGCCGCCTTTCTTCCTCGGCGAGAGCCATCAGGCCGCCGTCGGTCTCGCTGCGAGTTCGAAGAGGCAAGGGGAAAGAGAAAGAGAAGAGAGAGGGGAGTCACGTCCGGCTCCGGCGGGCACGGCATGCGCCGACGGCCATGGCGACCGCTTGAAAGCCCTAGTTTGATTTTGGTTAATTGATGAAACCTATTTGGTCTAATCCTATTGCTAAGCATGTGTGTAGCTTATAAGAAAGGATTGTGACCAAGCCAAGTGGTGGAGCTAGCAAAGATGGCAACCATGGAGGATGGTGATGGCCATATGCAACTCAAGAGATCAAGTGCTCTACCTTTGGTGAAATGAAGAAGAGAAGAGATGGAGCTAAGAAGCCCGAAGGCAAAGGTATAACCTATAGGGCTCTTTGTTTTAGTGATCAAGACACTTAGCGAGTGTGATCACTTTTAGGATACATAGACGTACTATTAAGAGGAGATTATTCACGGCTTATGCGGTGTTCAAGTGCCACTAGGTGTTCTTTAACTTATCGATGCTATAGACCTAGTGAGTGACTAACAAAACCCTTGAGAAAAGCTTTGCAAAATGCTAACACACGTACACAAGTGATGAAACACTTTAGTGTTGGCACATGGAAGCAAGGGTAGAAGTTAGAATTTGAAAGGTGCTATGTTAGGGGCATCGGACGCTGCTGGCGGCAGCATCGGACGCTGGGCCGAGCGTCCAGTGGCAAACCCTAACCACTGACATTTGTTGAAGGAGCATCGGACGCTGGCAACGGACGCTGGCTAAACACTGTTGCAGAGTCCAATGGTTATGATGTGGCGCGAGCGTGCTTTCTCGAGAGCATCGGACGCTGGGCTGCGTCCGATGCTGATCCATCGGACGCGTCCGATGTGTCTTGGAGCATTCTGGAACCTTTCTGTTGTGTAATCGGACGCAGGGGTTGAGCGTCCGGTGCTATCGTTCCGGCGCGTCCGATGTAGCGCCAAAATGAGCTGAAAAGAGTGAGTGGCATCGGAGCGTCCGATGCCTGGCATCGGTGCATCCGATGCCACATTAACCGTGGCGCGAATGAATTTGACCGTTGGGATCTAACGGGCTGAATTCGTAGCAGAGGGACACGTGGTGCTCATCGGAGCATCGGACGCTGTGGGAGCGTCCGATGGCCCCGACACCGGCGCGTCCGATGCCTCTGTTTCGGGTCCAACGGCTAGGCCGACTTGTGTGGCCTATTTAAGGGGCTTAGCTGGCTTGCTAGGTTTCTCTCTTGCACATTCTAATTCCTAAGCATACTAGTGAGTTTTGGCAAGCCTCCCAACTCATCTCCCAAGTTGATTCGATCAAACCAAGTGAGATTGAGTGATCTAGTGCGTGATTTGAAAGAGTTCAATCTAGTGGCACTAGTTCTTCGCATCGGCATTGAGTTTTCTTGTTACTCTTGGCATTTGCCAGTGCCTAGACGGCTTGGAGGCGTTGAGGTGGATTTGGCAAGAGAAGGAGATTATTCTTGGCCACCACCGTTCGAGTTTGTGAGAGGTTTTGGAGCCTCACCTCGCCAGAGCGGCAAGAGGCATCCTTAGTGGAGTGCTCGTGTCATTGAGCTGCCTCACTAGTGGTAGATTCTTGTGACGCTCTTTGTGAGCTTGGCTTTGCGCCGATTAGCCACCGGGTCACCTAGTGTTGGTCGACACAACGGGGAGTAGCGTGCCGACAAGCACGTGAACCTCGGGATAAATCTTGGTGTCCCGCGTGCTTATTTGTGATTGTGCACTCATCTTGGTGATTGGCTTCACTATTGGATTTCACCGGTGATTGACTCTCTACTAGGCGATCCCGAAGGCTCGGTGAAACCATCTCTATCTAGCTCATTTACTTTGTGTATTTACATTGAGCTATCTCTTTGTGTAGATACTATTACTTGTCATATATTCTTTGTCATATACCTTGTATTACTAGTTGTGATTAGTTTACATAGTTCATCCTTTGCACACACTTGTGTATCTTAGACTATCTTGATCATAGTTGTGC
This sequence comes from Coix lacryma-jobi var. lacryma-jobi, assembly GCA_009763385.1. Taxonomy (NCBI): domain Eukaryota; kingdom Viridiplantae; phylum Streptophyta; class Magnoliopsida; order Poales; family Poaceae; genus Coix; species Coix lacryma-jobi. The sequence continues at coordinate 128,423,725 of CM019830.1, forward strand.
TAGAGCTAGTTTATTTATTCCGCATTAGTTTCTAGCTCTAATTGCTTGTGTGCCATAGTTATATTAGGTAGAATTGTTGGATAGGCGGCTTGCAACACACTATTAGGCTAGCGCAAAAAGCTTCGCCATTTGTTATACTAATAGTGTTTGTCTAAGTATTTTGTAGAATTTTAATTAGGCTATTCACCCCCCTCTAGCCAATTTGGACCTTTCAAGTGGTATCGGAGCCGTGGTCACCGTTTGTTTGAGGCTTAACATCCTCCGGTGTTAAAATGGCTCAAATCAACTATATGGGGAAGCCACCATATTTTGACGGCACCAACTTTGATTGTTGGAAGAGGAAGATGTGTGCATTCACAAGAGGAATGAATAGAAAGATTTGGGAAGTGATTGAGAATGATTTTGCGGTAATTGACCCCGCAAGTACCACTCCAAGAGAAGAAGAGAAGCTTAAATGGAATGATGTGGCAATCAACTTATTTATATGAAGCATTTGACACAAAGGTGTTTGAGCAAATCAAGGACCCTGAAAGAGCAAATGAAATATGGGAAAGATTGGAAGAAACATATGATGGCACCAAGGCGGTCAAGGGTGCCAAGCTATACATTCTCAAGGACAAGCTCGCCATGTTCAAGATGCAAGATGATGAAAGCATACCGGAGATGTTTCACCGGTTGCAAGTCATTATCAATGACTTGAAGGCCTTGGGAGAGAAGATGGAGGACAAGGACTTTTCTCACAAGTTCTTGAGATGCTTGCCACCAAGGTTTGATACTTTGGTGACTATCTTAGTGAGAGAAGGATTGGACATGGTAACCCCAAACCAAGTACTAGGTGATGTGGTCACACAAGACACATACCGTGTGGAACGGGATGGGGGAGCCCAAGAGGAAGAAAAGAAGAAGAAAACTGTTGCATTAAAGGCTTCATCCTCCAAGCGAGCAAGGGCAAAGCAAAGAAGGAGGAAAGTGATGATGAAGCAAGCTCAAGTGGTTGTGACATAGATGATGAAGAAATGGCTCTTTTCGTGAAAAGGTTTGGCAAATTCATGAAGAAGAAGGGCTATGGAGCAAGAAAGAGAAGGGATACAACCAAGAGCACGACCAAGAGATGCTATAGATGCAAGAGCAAGGATCACTTCATTGCGGATTTTCCTTATTCTAGTGATGAAGATGATGATGACCGCAAGAAGAGCAAGAAGAAGGACAAGAAAGAAAAGAAAGAAAGGAAAGAGAAGAAGAAGGAAAAGAAGAAGGGTGGTTCCTATGTTGTCACATGGGATAGTGATGCTTCCTCAAGTGATGATGATGATTCTAGTGATGATGAGAGGAAGACCACCAAGAAGAAGGCTATGGCTAGTCTTGCTATCTCAAGCAAGCCTTCTATCTTCAATACTCCATCGACATGCTTCATGGCTAAGGCCACTAAGGTATCATCCAATGAGAGTGAGAGTGAGAGTGATGATGATGAGTACTCAAAGGAGGACCTCATGAGCATGCTACAAGATGCTCACTCTTACATTGAGAATAAGAGGAAGGAGTGCAAAGAATTGCGCAAGACCAATAAGGCTCTTGAGCAATCCTTTGATGAGCTCAAGTTTACTCATGAGAGGCTAGAGGAAGCCCATGAGAAGCTTGACCAAGCTCACACTAGGCTTAAGGAAGCCCACTCCTCCCTCCTTAATCAAAGTAAGATTGAGGATGTAGAGACATGCAACATAGGAGTAACATGTGATATTCTTGATGAATCCTTTTATGCTCCCATTATTGTTGCCCCCCCACCATGCATCATCATCATCTAGCTCAACTAAAATGCCTACTTCTACTACATATGACTCATCATTAGTAGTAGAAAATGAGAACCTTAAGAACAAGGTGTATGAGCTCACTCATGCGTTAGGCAATGCCTATGGTGGAGATGCCCGCTTGCTTAAGTGCTTGGGTAGCCAAAGATGTCCACTCAACAAGGAGGGACTTGGCTATACCCCCAAGAAGGGCAAGGCCGCTTTTTCTCCTCACAAGACTAGTTTTGTGAAGAGCAATGGTCGGTATTGCCATAATTGCAAGCAATCCAGGCACATAGAGAAAAATTGCTTTAACAAGAACAAGAACAAGAACAATGCTCATGTTTCATCCATTAGACTTGATTCTTGGTATATGCTTACAAAGGGCACTAATGGTGTGAAGGCTAAGTATATTGGTGCACCCATGGTTGGCCCAAAGAAGAAGGCAATTTGGGTGCCCAAGAGCTTGGTGACTAACCTTGGAGGACCCAAAAAGGTTTAGGTACCTAAAAGGAATTGATCTCTTTTGTAGGTAAACTATAAAGCGGGAGGAAGGCATTGGGTGCTTGATAGTGGGTGCACTCAACACATGACCGGAGATGGAAGAATGTTCAAATCAATCAACACTAGTGGCAATGATTATGCGGATGCTATCACATTTGGTGACAACAAGAAAGGCAAGGTTAAAGGCTTGGGCAAGATTGCAATATCCAATGACTTGAGCATCTCCAATGTGATATTAGTGGAATCTCTCAACTTCAACTTGTTGTTTGTGGCACAATTATGTGATTTGGAATCAAACATCAATTCTCGGCCAAGTATACACCTCAATCCAATGGGATAGTTGAAAGGAAGAATAGGACACTCCTTGATATGTCAAGATCTATGCTTAGTGAATACAATGTGAGTGATTCTTTTTGGGCCGAAGCAATCAACACGGCTTGCTATTATAGCAATTGGCTCTATTGTCACCCTCTATTGAAGAAGACACCATATGAGCTCCTCAATGATAGAAAGCCCAACATTGCATATTTCCGGGTCTTTGGGTGCAAGTGCTACATATTGAAGAAGGGCACAAGACTTGGCAAGTTTGAAAAGAAGTGTGATGAAGGGTTCCTACTTGGTTATTCCACTACAAGCAAGGCGTATAGAGTGTGGAACAACATATCAAGAATAGTTGAAGAAGTCCATGATGTTGAGTTTGATGAAACCAATGGCACTCATGAAGAACAAGACAATCTAGATGATGTGAGAGGAACACAATTGGTGAAAGCTATGAAGAACATGGACATCGGTGATATAAAGCCAAAGCAAGTGATTGACATAGAAGATGACAAAGATCAAGTACTCTCTCCTCCAACCAAGCATGGCAATGATATTGCAAGCTCTAGTGGTTCTCAAGATCAACAAGACGCTAGTACAAGTACAAGTGCTCATCCGGAACAAGTGCTTCAACCAACGCATATTGCAAGAGATCATCCTTTAGATCAAATTGTTGGTGACATAAGAAGAGGTGTGCAAACAAGATCAAGATTGGCTTCATTTTGTGAACACTACTCATTTGTATCATCTATTGAGCCAACCAAAATTGATGAAGCTTTGATGGATGTTGATTGGGTGAATGCAATGCATGAGAGTTAAACAACTTCACCCGCAATGATGTTTGGGAGTTAGTGGAAAGACCAAAGAACACAAATGTTATTGGTACAAGAGGGTCTTCTGAAACAAGCAAGATGAAGATGGCATTGTAATAAGGAACAAAGCAAGATTGGTAGCACAAGGTTACACTCAAATGGAAGGCATTGACTTTGGAGAAACCTATGCACCGGTTGCTAGATTGGAGGCAATTAGAATCTTACTTGCATATGCTTGTTCTCATAACATCAAGCTCTATCAAATGGATGTCAAGAGTGCGTTTCTCAATGGATTCATCAATGAGCTACTGTATGTTGAGCAACCTCCCGGATTTGAAGAGTTGAAGAAGCCCAACCATGTGTACAAGCTCAAGAAAGCATTATATGGGTTGAAACAAGCACCAAGAGCATGGTATGAAAGATTGAGGGATTTCTTGTTAGCTAAAGGGTTCAAGATTGGGAAGGTTGACACCACTCTCTTCACCAAGAAAATTGGAAGTGACTTGTTTGTGTTGCAAATCTATGTTGATGACATCATATTTGGATCAACCAACCAAGACTTTTGTGAAGAGTTTGGAAGAGATTATGGCTAAAGAGTTTGAGATGTCTATGATTGGAGAGCTTAGTTACTTCCTTGGTCTACAAATCAAGCAAATGAAGAAAGGCACATTTGTTAGTCAAGGAAAGTACATCAAGGACATGCTCAAGAAGTTTGGGTTAGATGAAGCAAAAGTAATAACCACTCCAATGGGCACAAATGGACATTTGGATAGTGATTCTAGTGGTGACATGGTAGATCAAAAGCTATATCGGTCAATGATTGGAAGCCTACTCTATGTGACCGCATCAAGGCCGGATGTCATGTTTAGTGTGTGCATGTGTGCAAGGTTCCAAGCTTCACCAAGAGAAAGTCATTTGAAGGCAACCAAAAGAGTATTGAGATATTTGAAGCACATTCCTAATGTTGGACTATGGTATCCCAAGGGCTCTCAATTTGAATTGATTGGATACTCGGATTCCGATTATGTGGGATGCAAGGTGGATAGGAAGAGCACATCGGGCACTTGTCAATTGCTTGGAAGATCACTTGTCTCATGGTCATCAAAGAAGCAAAATAATGTTGCACTCTCTACCGCCGAAGCCGAATACATATCTGCGGGTAGTTGTTGTGCACAATTGTTATGGATGAAAGCTACATTGCAAGATTATGGAATCAAGTTTGGACAAGTACCATTGCTATGTGATATTGAGAGCGCCGTCAAAATAGCCACCAACCCGGTTCAACACTCAAGGACAAAGCACATTGATATAAGGCATCACTTCATTAGAGACCATCAAGCCAAGAAAGATATATCTATTGAAAGTGTGGGCACCGATGATCAACTTGCCGATATCTTCACCAAGCCACTAGATGATAGAAGGTTTTGCAAGCTAAGGAATGAATTGAATATCCTAGACTTCTCCAACATGAGTTGAATGCACCCCCACTTATGACATGCCTCTCCTCCAAGAAAGCAAAGGTGAAATTGTGTGTGGCATGTGCATTCATTCCTATTAGGTTGTGATCTAGTTCATATAGCCATCACATTACTTATTTAGGCTCATTCATGGTAAATCAAATGAATTTGAAGTATATATGGTACCACTATTACTTCTATGTTTGACTTGATCTAGTGGTAGCATATAACTTGTTTGTGAGCTTGTAACTCTGGTGTTTAGTCTAGTAAGTGAGCAATGGGTGTTTAACCAACGTGAGTAAGATAACCATTGTAAGATGTGTGAAGAAGCTTACTCTAGAGCAAACCGTGTTAAATATCCTATGCTCATGAGCTAGATTAAGCCATAACTTGAATTAGTTTGATCCCCACATATGAATCTCTTAATACAAAGATTATCTCCTTTCATTAAAACTTGCCCCACTTTTATGATAATTGTTGACAACGGGGGAGAAAATGATGACAAAGATATGAAGGAGAGAAATGCTAAAGATAAAAAGAGACATGTCAAGTAAACCTTCTAATGGGATCGACGCATACATATAGGGGGAGTAAGCTCATAATCATGTATGTTACATTTGAAATGTGCATACTCATATGTTTGATTGCAATGCATAAGCTACTTATTTTGATATTCATGCTTATGTGGAGAATGCTAGTGTTGGAACATGATTGATGATATGACTCACTATCATGAATAGGGTGATAACTAGACATACTTGTTTTTCAAGTGGTTCAAGAGCCCTTTTATAATGTTGATCTCATGGGGTTCTTGAGTATTGATGTATGTCTAGTGACAAATGGTGCTAAGGATGGTTTAACATATGCACTCCGATTGGTATCACGCTTCAAAGGTCCATTCTTATGCCTTAGCATCATCATTAGTAGTATTGCTCATCCACATTTCATATACATACATATGTGCCAAATCTAGAACCAAATTCTATAGCACATATGTAGGGGGAGCTAATACTATCAATGTAGGGAAATGAAAAGTTTGTGCCATATTTCAAGGGGGAGAATGGTGAGATACTTACACTAAGAATGATAAAGACTAAAAGAGATACTTTCCATTTCCCTGTGCCTTAAAATGCAATGCATGATATGCATTAAGGCAAGAGTGTGATCTATAAAAGATGAATGTGACCGTTGAGGGAGTACAACGATCATAATAACGATACCCCTATGCAAAGAAAGAAATAGCTAGAAAAGTAGCTAAATTCCTATACAATTATGGTTTTGATAGGAGGATAGCATAGTGAGCCAGTATTTGTACTGGACGAGCGGTGCTTAAGGCACCATATGACTTTTGACAAATTAAACCCAAATAAGAAATTTCGGGAAGCACCATCTTTACAGAAAGATGGGATAATCTGGGGGAGCATGGTATGTAGAGATCTAAGACTTGAAGAGAAGTGAGATTGCTTGCCCACTCCAATGACTCAAGAACAATCATACCTATTAATGTTGTATGGCCTATACAACACTTGTTGTTAGCTCTTCTAGAAAGATGAGTAATGTAAAGTATCAATTGTCCCTTGGCAATGAAAGAGCAACAACATCCCATGTAAAAGAGTGTTATTTTGGACCTAAAAGGTCTCAAAGAATAAAAGATGTGTATTTATTCCTAATGGAGCCAAAACAGTAGGCTGTAATGGGTCTACAAGAAAAGATATACAATACGACTTATGATGAAAGGATTCACACAAAGAAAAGAAAACACTTTAAGGAGTGTTAATGGCACATTATGATTTATAGTTACATAATGTATATGTAAAGACGATGCTAATTGATGGGGATTTGTATGAAAAGTTTACATGGCACAACCTAACAGTTTTGTCATGAAAGGAAAGAAGGTTTAGGATGCCATCTGAAGAAATCTTTTTATAGATTCAAACGAGCATCTAAACAGTGGTATTCAAAGTTTGATGCCACATTAGATTAGAATGTTTGGGTTTTAATGAGAATGAGAAGGACAATGGCATTGTGCAAAGTTCAAGAATAGGAAATTCTTTTTCCTAAACTTGTATGTGGATGACACCTTGCTTGCGGGCAATTGTGTTAATCTAAAGAAAGGGGTGAAGTACATAAGATCGATCTCGGTGAAGTGTCATTTGTTTAGAAATTGAAATTTACCGAGACAAAAGAAAGGGGTATTAGATTTATCTCAAGTGTATACTTGAGAAGATTCTAAAGAAAAGAGTACTTATGTGTGTAAACATACGCATGTTCCTATGGTCAAGGGTAATAGTTTTGAGAAATTTTAGTGTTCCAAGAACAGATGTATGAATCGATAAAATGGACGTCCTATATGTGCGGATACATGGGTGTATGCTGGATCTTGAGATGATGAGTGATTGTCAACTGGGATGATGCACATGTTCTTTGGCTTGTGTTGTGCAGGTGTTGAGCATGGATACGGTGATCAAAGGCAAGGTGAAGGTCAAGTAGAGACGTGTCGTGCCGATGGACCCGGAGCGGTGAAGGGCGAACGTGAGGCTTGGACTGACGGACCGGTGGCCTGAGGATCGGCTGTGGTGGCTGACAGCCTAGGACAGCGACAAGTGAAGACTTGCGTGTGGACGGGATGCACGGGCGGTGCATCCCCTCTACGGCTCGGTTTGGTGGTTGAGCCACAGAAAAACCACCGAGTGGACGGTTTCCAGGTTTGGGCCTCAAAACCTGGGTGCGGCAGGTTTCTGAGTTTGGGCCACAAAACTCAGGCGACGGATGACAGGTTTCCCGGTTTCGGCCTCAAAACCGGGGGATGGCCCAGGTTTTCCGGTTTCGGCCTCAAAACCGGGGGAAGGTCCGTGAAAAGGACGAGCAGAGCGGTGGCGGCACGTGGCGGCAATCAGTGAGGTCGTGTCAAGGCGAAGCTACCAGTTGTGCGGGCGTGGCCGTCGGATCACCATCAACTTCGAGTTGGTCAGGAATACCCTTAGGGTTAGCCTGCTCGCTCATTAGCAGTAGGGATAGAAGGGGAATAATTGTATTAGGCTATATAAGGAGAGGCAACCCCTCCCTCCAGACTATCTCAGCCATTTGCTACTTTCACTTAGGGTTTCCTGCTCTCCCAATCCCTGCTGTAGCTACTGAGATCCGCAGAGACGGTGAACAATACCTCTGTGTATTTGCTTTTTGAGGAAACGAGACCGTAATCTCGTTGTCTCGTCGTGTGGAGAAGTTTCTGCTGGAAATCGAGATCAATTCACATTTTGAGCTGTGTTCTTCACGTTTTGCTTTTTGCTCTCTCGGGGATTTACTTCGTTCTCTTTCTCCAAGGAACGATTTTTGATTCCGTTTGAACTGAGTTGTTCTAGATTGTGAGGAACATCTTTCCACTGAAGGAATTCATCTCTAACCTCACGAGCTAGTAGATCGATCGATTTTTCGTTTTGGATCGGTTTTCCTCTCCTTTGCCCCGAATTCTTTGATTCACCGATTTGGAGTTAGGTTCGAGCCATGATCTCTTAAGAGTAGCTCACTAACATCCTTGTGACCTCTCAGATCGAATCTTAGCCCTAGTGCTTTAGATTTGGAGGAGATCGGGTTGAATTACCGAAGAACTGAGCTATTTTCGGGGGCATCGGACGCTCCGGTGACACGTGTCAGTTCTGGTGTTTTTGAGTGGGCATCGGACGCAGGGCATCGGACGCGTCCGTTGATCATCGGACGCACCGGGGCCTGAGCATCGGACGCTGAGCTATTACTGTAGCAGCATCCGATGGTCATGCAGTGAGGTTCCAGATTAGGTCATTTTGCATCGGACGCGTCCGATGCAGTGAATTTTTGCACTGTTTCGTCCGCAGTTTGCTTGTTCGACTTCGGATTTGATTTTGGGTTTTTACGTTGGATTTCCGACTTCGTGCTCTACTGAAATCGGGCTTCCCGCTTTCCGACGTTGAGGTTACCCAAAGTCCATTTTGTCACTAGTTGACTTGCGTGAACTTGAGTGAGGAGGTTTTTGTGGTGTCCCGTTGTGTTCCTAGGGAACATCCACCCAATATCTTGGGTCGTGGACATCACACCTGTCAGCTTTGTTCTTGGGGTTGATATTCTGGGACAGAGGCCTCAACATTTCGAAAGAATTTTGTAGCTCCCATTCACCCCCCCCCCCCTCCCCCTCTTTGGTCGCCTTGCTTTAGCATTCTCGGTCCTTCAATATGCTTCAGTTGTTCGAAGCTTAATGAGTGCACAAGAATTTACCCTGACATAGTTCATGCATCCGGGATTTTGGCAGATATCCAATCCAGGTATAGATCACTGGAATGGAGTTAATAATGTCTTGCGATTATGCAAAGCTTATTATGCCTCATGATGAGTAACTGAGTTCGAGTACCCTCAAAGGGTTATGGGTACAAAATGTTAATCTTGGCGAGATGTGTAGTGAAATCCACAATAGTAACTAACACTCGTAGTTAGAGATTTATTGTGGAAAAGCTCCAAAGAAACAATAGTGGTGTCATTGATGATGCACACCTATCATATAGCTTATTATGAGGCATAAAGGACAGGCGAAATGGTTAGAAACCTATACTCGGAGTTCATAATGGTAAACAACAGTAATAACCATTTAAGAAGTTTGCTCCTAACACAACGGGTCAAGTGTGCTGCCAAACACATTGACATTGGGTTGTACGTTGTGAAAGGAGAAAGTCCAGAATCATACCTTTAGATGTGAATATATTACGGATCCATTTTTCTAAGGCTTACCGCCCAGTGTGTTTAGAGAATACACAGTCGACATGGGTTTTATGATAAGGCCTATGATTTATGGACAATAAAGGGCCCCAAGGTTAAATGATCTGTTACATAACAGAGAAGTGGATTGTAGCTGTTAAATTTTTCGGCGATTGACCGTGACGATGGAGCATGCTCTATGCACTAATCTGTAATGAAATGGAACAGAAATAAGGAAGATTGGAATTTGAATTTGAATAAGAAGTTAAAGTATAAGATGAGATCGGGGGGGAGAATGTAAGAATTGATCTCCTCCAGTCTGACCCAACGGTCAGACTGGGCCTTGATCCAACGCCCTGATCGGGGGCGTCCAGCCCAATAGGTGGCTGGTGGGCCCCTGTCACACAGCACCATATATAGAGAGATGGGGATTAGTGGCACAAGGGACGAGGTTCGCTGAGACCCTGTTTCCCCACCTAAACCCTAATCTGATCTAGAGGGAGGTGCTGCCAGTGACGGGAAGTGCCACCAGCAGCTCCACCGGCGCCGCCACTGGATCTCGACGACTATGCCATCACCGACCTGCTGTGCGGCGCTCCTACATCACCTAAGAAGGATGGGACCTCACTGCCTTGTCGGTAACAAGCTTTTCATTCAATCTAGTCATGTTTTTCCCTGGTAGATCTAAGTCTAACATGAGGAACATGATTGATCTTGTTGGAGTATCAGGGATGGTGTCATTATCATGGGTGATGGGCACTCTTTATCGTAGGCATGCACTGCTAGCACCAGCACATCAATGATCATTGTGAGCATGTTTGTGCGCCCCAGCGACCGCCATAGGTAGAATGGGTAGGGCACCCTGCACCCATGAGGAGCACGAGAACGGGTGAAACGAGTATTCTCCAAGCATTCTCTACCCATGTATAAATTACATACGTAAATCCATAACCTACCTAGGTAGAATGGGTAGGGCACCCTGCACCCATGTGTAACACCCCAAACTTTTGATGAATCTTAATTCCCAATTTAGTAGCTAATCATATCATGCAAAAAAACAAGTACTATGATTATTACCTGATCTCATGAAAGATTTTCAAATATTGGTACAAACATTTTATTAGTTACAAATTCAACTAATTTTTAATAACAAACTTTGTTTTTTTACAATGATATTGCTTGCTATGCTAAAAATTAAACCGGATATAAACATGATGATTATGATAGATGATGACGGATGATAATTGAGTATTCCGTGCAGATAGAGTTCATGGAATGTGATGATGAATTCGGGTGGGTCGAGCTCTCTCTAAATATGACTATATGGTATATAAGGACAAACCCCTCTAACTGATTGTGTGTGTGTGCCGTATGAAACTGTGTCGGCCAAGAAATAGTTTGGGACGAGCTGAGTCTAGTATCCATGAAAGTTATTATGTACTCTCTATGGTAAGTGAGGAGAGGTTTGGGTGATGAAATTCGTATTCAGGTGCCGATGAAGTACACTTAGACGCATATATTAGCGCAAATGAGTAGATGTGGATATATATATAATATATTATGTACTCCCTATGATGAATTTATATGACAAATGGTTAGGAATACATTTCATTTGATTTATTATTTGTTGAGTACTTTGTACTCACTCTAGCTGTAACCCTTCCCTTCAAATGAAAAGAGGTGGGCTCACGATCTACAAAAGTCACATGAGAAATAAAGTATATGCATAATTTCTACTATATTGTTATATTATATATTTTTAGGTAATTTTTTACTAATCGCTTTTTATTAAATGTAATCCAATTTTGTAAGGTCTTAACTATTGCTCTGTTGCAATAATACTTTGATTCGATGAGTAATTACTCGAGAAGTCATCGCTTTATGAAGTAATAATTCCCATTTTTACCTTGATAATGAAAATGCTGGGCGCTACACTATAGCAACATTATTACATACTCGATTGTGAGCTGCGATATACTCTCTTCATCCTAAATTACAAGGTATTCCAAGAATCTTGGAGAGTGAAAGTTTTTCAACTTTAACCAAGTTTATATAATAAGATAACAATATTTATGATATCAATCAAGTGTAATTAGATTTTTCATTAGTTATATTTATAAATCTTTGTGTTTCTCTATAATTTTGGTCAAAGTTAAAAAACTCTGACTCTCCAAGATTTTTTAAATGCCTTAATTTGGAATGGAGGGAGTACTAATCTTTAGATCTAGAGAGTACAGGGGACAGCTATTGTTTCGCGTACGGTTACTAGCTAGACCAAGAAATATCACTTGTGTAGAATACAATAATATAAAAAGAACAGGCACTCAAATGACGTCACATGCCACTTGTCACAGGAAGGTACCGACTTGACAAAAATGAAGTTCGGGGAGCGCTGCCAATTTTGAAAGTGCCTGTCTAGTTGAAACTTAAGTGTTTTAGGGGCTGCCAACACTCGAGTGTTTTCGAGTGTTTTCCTAGAGAAAAACACACGAATGGCAGCCTGACAACAATTCGTGTGTTTCAGGCTGATGTAGCACACGAATTTTCCCAGCCTGGCAGCAAAAGCAACTGGCACGATCAATTTCGAATTCACGTGCTATTCCTCTCTGTTACACACGATTTTTTCTCAGGCTACCACAAACAATAAAACCGTGTGTTTTGTAGCCAACTAGCACACAAATATGTATATGTACAAGTTGTAATTGTATTTGTACTAGGAGTTGTATTTGAACTCGTTTTGGGCCCCTCTGTAAAAAAAAGCCCAGAATCTCTCTAGAAGGCCTGGTTGTCCTATTTGTTACTAGTCCAATTCTTCGAGCCCACCAAACCTGACGATAATGAAAGGCTCATGTCATATACTACAACAACTGCTGAGCCCAACAGCTAATAGGTCCTATATAAGACCAACTTGAGAAACAAGAAAGCACAAACAGATCCCCCGATCTGTTCTGGGAATGCGCAATCCTCGACCCAACAAGGGCGAAGGGGGAGAAAACCCTAGATCAACAGCAGGCGAATCCAGAAGAAATGAACAAAGGGAAGGAAGAAGAAGTTACCTCAAGATCATCCAAGGTCAGCACAAAATGATTTCCATGCATCCTTCATTACGATCAACTGATTCCTTGATTTCAATCAACCCCTGATAACCTGTTTTCTCAATTTTACATTTCTTCGTCAGAAACGATCAGTTCATCACAAAGTATAACAAAAATGCAAAGAAACTTAATTTTCAGCAGATTTCCACAATTGCACATACTGAAAACAAAGATTGCAGTGCTTAGTGAATGCAACAAATAGCACTGTCAAATGCAATTTTCTAAAAGCAACAGAAAACTGTATGATCTTATGCACTTGCTTTGTTTTCATTTAGTTATGGACACTATGGCCTAATTGATCTAAAACAATTAGAAAAACAACTGCGGCATAACCTGCAATTACATCTCCTGAATTGTACAATTGCAGTTCATATTTCCCTTAACAATTAGGAACTGAGCAGTATGATAGTAGACACCTGTTACTGACAGATTTAGATAATGTACCTGTACATTATTGAAGTGATCAAGGTAACTTGAACCACTTCACTGTAAAACAGATGATTCACAGAACTGGTTCCATGAGTAGACACCTGTTATCAAGGAACTCAGCAGTATGCCTAGTAGACACCTGTAACTGACAAATTAAGCCAATATACCTGTAGGTTATTGAAGCCATCAAGGTAACTTGAACCACTTCACTGTAAAACTGATGATTCCCATAACTGCAATGACAAAAAGTTAACAATCACTGCAGGACCAATAATTTGTAGACACAATTACTACTGCACAACAATTAGGGAAAACTATATATTGCCCTGAAATAAAATTGCATATCAAGACATCTAAAATTGCAGTGCCAAGTAAATGCAATTCATAGTATTATCTATTGCAATTTTTTTAACTCATAGTTGCATCAAGTATAGCTGCTTGCTGGGTTATTACATTACCTGGGTGAATACATTCTATAAAAACAGATGACAGATTTACAAGTGACAAAACCTTCAAATACTAATCCATGTATATCTTATGCATTTATTATGTTTTCAGGTACCAATTCGAAATATGGATGGTCAATCAAAACCAAATTATGATTTCAGCACACTAGAAGGGATGCATAATGTCACACCCCAATTTTAAGGATAAAACTGAGGCGGAAATGCTCATGTGTGCCCAGGAAACAATCACACACATAAGTAGACAAATTACAAGAGTGGCATCATCACATTGTTTATTACATCACGATAGTACTCAAACAAAGTCTTACATCATACGGAACCACAGATCACTGAACTTGTACACAAACTAAGCCACAGGGAAACGTCGACTGGGGGAGAAGCTAGCCTAGAAGTCTTCGGGAAAGTCGCCAACTGCACCTTCATCTGTTACCCATCCGGGATTTTGCCCAAAAAGAAGATAAACAACAAGCGTAAGTACTCCACGTACTTAGCAAGCTAACATAGGGTTCATGAGGCTCAAAAAGGCAGACGCTGTCTGACTGCAGTTAGCTTTTAAGTTGGCAAAGTTTTAGCTTTAAGGTAAACGAGTATTGTGCTTAACCCTTAACCCACGATCCATTTGTCCAACAAAGGTAAGATATGACATCAACATGTACCAACAACATAAAGTAACAATTGTTAAATTTCATAGTTCCGCTAGTTTTCCGGGCCGCTCGTGACCGTGAGCACGGCTGTTATAACAGTTTTACACTCTGCAGAGGTGGTGCATCTTTACCCACAAGCCGTGTTACCCTTGTGCCCGAGGCGGCCAACCTCTTGATCCACTTCCGAGGTAGATCGGCAGGGCACACTATGAAGCCTTTCGCTGGTGTGTCTAACTGGTCAGGGCCGCTAGGTTTCCTTGGCAGGCAGATGTAGCAACCCCCCTTTTCTATGGCACAAGGTCATCGCAGCTATACACATAGAAACAGGAGCAGCCCTACACCCAAAGTGGCAAGCCCCTTTTGCGCCCTTTCGGGTCACCGCTGCCATATTAGACAAGGTCCAGTTTACTGAGCTAAAACCAGAGCCATATAGCACTCATGGTAGCACTGTCAATCCCAGCTTTTGCTAACAGCAAGTTTTATTAACCGTTTAACACGTATCATCATAAGAACATATTCATCATTGGACTGGATCGTTTATAAGTCAGTTAGCACTAGCAAAGCTACCCACATGCATATATCCCACGGGAACAAGAGCATCACAGATCAAAAAGCTAAGTGGGTTTTCTAAGGTTGCTCAGTTGGACACATGCATGAATGAGTGATTAAAGTAAAGTGTATAGGTAAACAAGGAGATCCCATGCTAACTTGCCTTGGTTGTCGAAAGGTTGATCTTCCTGCTGGTCACTGAACGAGGGGTCCTGGTCGTACCACACCGACTCACCGTCTACTCGGTCACAAACATCACCACGCATTCCAGGTGCAAACATACACGATGCAAACAGAGCTATTATTAGAACATTACACCAAACAGTAATAAACTGAAATAAAACTTTGATAAAACTGAAGTACGCATCTCTACGATCACAACAAGTTTTGGTTCATCGAAAACGGAGTTACGGTGTGGAAGATACGGCCGAAACGGTATATATAAAGCCCTAAACAAGATTAACTTGGACCCTACATCTAAACTGTCCAAAACCGACCAACAGGGACAAAAACGGGTAGAGCACTAAATTACGAAGCTAACGCAATTTGAATGGATCAAATCGGAGCTAAAACGTGGATTTTATAAGCAAAACAAAGTAGTGGCATATCTGTAAATACACTGAAAAGCATTTGAATTGAAATCGGAGATTTTAATTGAATTTAAATCAAATTTACAGACGGCTGGACCGCGCCTCAAATAAACCGAAACGCAGGGGCCTGGTTGAAAACGTTTCAAGACACAGAGAACAGTGCCTAAAGGATTGCGGGTTGATTCATGGCTTCTTCGGGGGTTCTTTAGCAAAGATCACCCCGAAGGGGTATCGACCATCCAGGGCCGTTGGATCGAGCGCTGACGGACGGGATTAGGTTCCGGCCAGCAGGGCCACAGCGGGTGCCGACGGCGCGCACTGGCCGCGACGTCGCAGTCGCGTCGCGACGCCGGGCGCGCACACGCCATGGCCGGAGCAACCGAGCTCGCGGACTCGGGCATAGAGTCCATCACAGGCCAAACCAAGCGGTCGGAGGGGTAGCGGAGTGCAAGGGGATCTCACCGAGGCGGAACGAAGTGGCGGAGACGGCTCTGGGGAGGCGGTCCGCGGCGAACGGCGGAGCACGGCGACCGACACGGCACCTGCTCGCGGAGTACGGCGGTTAGGGCGAAACTGAGCACTAAAGAGAGAGGGAGAAGGTTCGGAGGCTTCACCACGACGCGGCGGAGCTCGGGGAAGGTCGCACACGACCGGAGCGGCGTCGAATCGACGGGTCGACGGCGGCGGCAAAGGCGGCGGGGAAGGCTCTGGTGCTGCGGTGCGCGGCGCTGCGGGAGTGGGAGAGGGAAAAGAAAGAGCGGGGTGCGGCGCATCTGCTAAGTACACGGGGGCGAGGGCGAGGTCGTGGGAGCGGGCTTGCCCACGACGCGCGCGAGAAGCGGCGGAGCGGTTGCTCGCTCGAGCGCGGACGGCGCGTGCGAAGGGGAAGAGGGAAGCGCCGACAGGTGGGGACGGAAGGTCAGCGAGAGAGAGGGAGGAGGCGCCGGCGGTTCGCGCGGTGCGGGTGCGAGCAGGCCGGCCCGTGGGCCGCGCGCGAGGAGAAGGGGGATGGAGCGGCCCAGCGCGCGGGAGGAGGGGATGAGGAGGGGGCGCGCCGGCGGTTGGGCCGCCAGGCCGCCTGGGCCGAAAACGAGGGAGGGAAGGAGGGAGTAAAATGAATTCCTTTTTCATTTGTTTCAAAGCATTTCAAAACCATTCCAAAAGAAGTTTGAATTCAAACTAAATTTTGACAAAACCAGTCACTTCAATAAATATAATGCACCAGCATGAATGCATAAACATGTTGCCACAAATATTTTAATTCAACAAAAATTATTTTAACCCTAGGTTAAATGCTCACAAAATCCTAATTAAATCATTTTCCACCTATTTTGTTTTGGAGAAAATTTTAGGGTGTTACAACTCTACCCCCCTTAAGAGGAATCTCGTCCTCGAGATTCGACTGGAGCTTACTCAAACAACTGGGGATAAGACTTCCGAAGATCTTCTTCTCTTTCCCAGGTAGCCTCTTCTTCTGAATACCGGTTCCACCGAACCTTGCACATCTTGATAACTCGGCTCCTGGTAACTCTTTCTGCTGTTTCCAAGATCTTGACAGGGTACTCTTCATAAGTGAGATCCTCTCCTAACTTGATCTCTTCCAGGGGAACTTGTTCTTCAGGCACTCTCAGGCATTTCTTTAACTGTGAAACATGGAACACATCATGCACACCTGACAGTCTCTCCGGTAACTCAAGCTGATAGGCCACTTCTCCACGTCTGGCCAAGATCCGGAAAGGACCTATGTATCTGGGTGCCAACTTTCCTTTCATGTTAAACCTCTTTACGCTTCTCATGGGTGACACTTTCAAATACACATAGTCTCCCACTTTGAAAACTAAGTCCCTCCTGCGAGTATCTGCATAACTCTTTTGTCGGGATTGAGCTATCCTTAGGTTATCTCGGATCATCCTTACTTGTTCTTCAGCATTTCTAAGGACATCCGGTCCGAACACTTGAGTTTCTCCTGTCTGATTCCAGAACAAAGGAGTTCTACACTTTCGCCCATACAAAGCTTCGAAAGGAGCCATTTTCAGACTCTTCTGGTGACTGTTGTTGTATGAGAATTCAGCATATGGAAGGCTTTTATCCCAGCTAGTCCCATGCTGAAGGGCACATGCTCTCAACATGTCCTCCAAGATCTGATTTATCCTTTCAGTCTGCCCATCTGTTTGTGGGTGATATGCAGAACTGAAAGTCAGCTCAGTTCCCAAGGATTGATGTACTTGATGCCAAAAGTGAGAAGTGAACTGTGTCCCTCTGTCAGACACTATTTTCTTTGGAACACCATGCAGAGACACAATCCTCACCATGTACAGTTCTGCTAACCTTGCTCCAGAATAGGTGGTCTTTACTGGTAAGAAGTGAGCGACCTTAGTGAGACGGTCGACTATTACCCATATAGAGTCATAGCCTCTTTGGGTGCGAGGTAAACCAGTAATAAAGTCCATTCCCACTTCTTCCCATTTCCACTCGGGTATCTGCATAGGCTGTAACAGTCCTGCTGGTCTTTGATGTTCAGCTTTGACCTTCTGACAGGTGTCACATAGAGCCACATATTCTGCTACATCTCGTTTCATACCATACCACCAGTATTTTTCTTTCAGATCCAAGTACATTTTGGTGCTACCGGGGTGAATGGAATAGGCAGATTCATGTGCATCCCGCAAAATGGCATCACGGATAGCTTTCACATCGGGCACACAAATCCTCTTTCCAAACCAAAGAGTCCCATTATCATCCATCCGGAATCCTGGTGCCTTTCCAAGCACTATGTTTTCTGCTATCTCTTTCAACTTCTCATCTTTCAACTGACCCTCGCGGATTTCTTTCTCCAAGGTAGGTTCAACTGACATTTCCACCACATTGTTGGCAAAACATAGATTAAGGTATGCCATTTCAGCTCTCAACTCTGCTGACATGCGTTCCACTTGCAGACCGTTTGCGTAGGTTTTTCTGCTCAAGGCATCGGCCACGACATTGGCCTTTCCTGGGTGATAATGTACCTCTAGGTCATAGTCTTTGATCAATTCTAGCCAACGGCGTTGCCTCAAGTTCAGATCTGACTGAGTAAATATGTACTTCAGACTTTTATGATCCGTGTACACATCACACTTATGCCCAACTAGATAATGTCTCCATATTTTCAGAGCATGGACCACAGCTGCTAACTCCAAATCATGAGTTGGATAGTTCACCTCGTGCTTTCTCAGCTGTCTAGATGCGTAGGCAACTACTCTTCCTTCTTGCATCAGAACACATCCAAGTCCCAGACGAGATGCATCACAATAGATGGAGAAACTTTTGTTCAAGTCTGGCAGAACTAGGACAGGTGCTGAGGTTAATCTCCTCTTTAACTCTTCAAAGTTTGTTTGACATTTATCAGACCACACAAACTTAGCATTCTTTTCCAACAAGGCAGTCATAGGCTTTGCGAGCTTGGAGAATCCTTCAATGAACCTCCTATAATACCCGGCCAAACCCAGGAAACTTCGGATTTCACTGGCATTAGTTGGCGGGTTCCAATCCAACACATCTTGCACCTTGCTAGGATCAACGGATATACCTCCGTTAGAGACAACATGCCCTAAGAAAGAGACTTCTTTCAGCCAAAATTCACACTTGCTCCTCTTGGCATAGAGCTGATGCTCTCTTAGCTTCTGCAGAACCATCCTCAGATGTTCCGCGTGTTCCTCCTCTGTTTTAGAGAACACTAAAATATCGTCTATGAATACCACCACGAACTTGTCTAGGTATTCCATGAACACTTTATTCATCAGATACATGAAATAGGCTGGGGCATTGGTCAGACCAAAAGACATCACTGTATACTCATACAGTCCATACCGCGTGGTGAAGGCGGTCTTAGGAATGTCTGAGTTCCGGATTTTCAACTGGTGATACCCAGATCTGAGATCTATTTTAGAGAACACACATGCTCCTCTAAGCTGGTCAAATAGATCGTCTATCCGGGGTAGAGGGTATTTGTTTTTAATGGTAACCTCATTTAACGACCTATAGTCCACACACATCCTCTGGCTACCATCTTTCTTATCCACAAAGATCACTGGTGCTCCCCAAGGAGAAGCACTAGGGCGTATATACCCTTTCTCTAACAACTCCTTAAGCTGTTTCTTAAGTTCTTCTAATTCATTTACCCCCATTCTATATGGTCTTTTAGATATTGGTGCAGTTCCAGGCAGTAATTCAATAATGAACTCAACATCGCGATCAGGTGGCATACCTGGCAGATCTTCCGGAAACACATCAGGGAACTCGTCCACCACCCGATCTTGCTCTGCACCACTAGCATCCATCTGGTTGACCGTGGCAGTTGGCTGCTCTTTTAACACCACTTGCACACAGATTCTGTCTCCCTTAGGTGTAGTTACAACAACTGACCTTTCTTGACACTGAATGACAGCCCCATGTTGCTTCATCCAGTCCATACCCAAGATGAGATCTATACCTGCTGTTCTTAGCACTATAGGCTTTACTTTAAAGTCTACCCCCCTTAGGTTGACACTAGAGGTGGGGCTCCAAAAACTTGCAGGCATACTACCCCCTGGTGAGTTTACTATGATTGTTTCTTTCATTGCACATAAAGGCACACCATGCATTCTAACAAACGACTGTGAAATGAAAGAATGCGAAGCACCAGAATCAAAAAGTATGGTTGCTGGGATTGAGTTGATGCTGAACGTACCCATCATAACATCCGGTGCATCCAGGGCACTCTCGGCAGCTACATGATTCACCCGTCCAGTGTGAGGTGGGCGAGCATTCTGCTTCTGAGCTCCTGCCTGGTTCTGTGGGGCCTGGGGGTTCTGCTTCTTGGGGCACTGGTGAGCGTAGTGTCCTGGCTCCCCGCAACGGTAGCAAGCGTTGGGGTTCTGCTGAGCTGCATTCTTCATGGGAGCGGAGTTGGGTGCTCCCTGGCGTGATGCTTGGCTGCTCTGCTGTTGCTGGTACCTCTGACCTCCTGGCTGCTGCTGGTAGCGCTGACCACCTGACTGCTGCTGATGTGGAAGGCGCTGCTGGTTCTGGTTGCCCTGGGGGTACTGTCCCCTGTTCCACTGGTTGCCTTGACTCCTCTGGGGGTAACCTTGCTGTGGGTTGATTCGGGGACGAGTGTTGCTCCCCGATGACTGACCTTGGAAGCTTCTTTTCTTTGCTTCCATTTCCTTCCTCTTGTTGTCAATAACTATCGCCCTATTGACCAGGGCCTGATAGTTCGGGTAGGTGTTGGACATCAACTGGAGTTGCAACCCATCATACAGACCATTCAGGAAACGGCGCTGTTTGTCCTTGTCATTGACCACATCCTGGGGGGCATATCGCGATAGCTGAGCAAACTTGTCGCGGTACTGCGCCACTGACATGGACCCTTGCTTCAGAGAGCGGAACTCCTCTTGCTTCAGTTCCACGAGACCATCTGGGATGTGATAGGATCGGAAGTTCACCTTGAACTCCTGCCATGTAACAACTGGGGCATCTTGGGGACGGCCGAACATGAACGCATCCCACCAGTCCTGTGCAGCTCCCTGCAGTTGCCCAGAAGCGTAGAGCACCTTCTCATAATCGGTGCACTGGGCGATGTTCAGCTGTTTTCCACTGCACGGAGCCAGTCATCCGCCTCCAGTGGTTCAGAGGCGTGAGAGAACACTGGTGGATGGCCCTTCAGGAATTCTCCTCGACGGTCCCTGACTTGAAGAGGTTGAGGTGCGGCAGCGGGCGCCTGATCCAGGCGGTTCATCATGGCGTGCATAAGTTGATTCTGCGTGGCCATCAACTGCTCGATGGTCACTGGCGGCGGCGGCGGCGGCGGGTCCATAGGAGCACCACGCCCACGGCCACGGCCTCTCCCGCGTCCTCCCCTTGCTGCCATCTGCTCACCAACAAATGCGCAAGAGTTAGACCTTTATATCCAACATAGAAAGTATATATGACATAAATGAACATTGCTGAAAATTTCTGTGCACATCCTTGTCGACAGCAGCACACTAAAACGGGCATAACTCGAGCTACAGAAATCCAACAGGGATGAACCAGACATCGTTGGAAAACTTAAAAAACCGGCTACAACTTTCTTATAGCACACTTTTTCAGATTCGACCAGATTCTGGGTCGAAAACAGCATTGAACAGGACCTGTTCTGGACGACAGACTGCGCAGAAACATCAACTTTAAACAGGCATATCTCCTAGATCCGAACAGATAAAGACTTGGTTCCAGATTTGTTTGAAAGGTACATCAGTCTAGATACTCCCACAAAATTTCATAATTTTTGGGGACACGGATTAAGAGATACACAGATTTAAACACAGGCTGCTCCAGAAAACAGCAACACAGAAAAGAGATAAACAACTTTATAAGCCACAAGAAGAGGTTCAACTAGGAGAAGCACGGACATAACCCATACTTCACATCACACAAGCAAAGATCCAAACAAACATAGTTCACCAACATAAGTAACACAAACACCATAGGTTCACATAACACAAACTGAACTTAAAACAACGTGTCTACACGAGATAACTGATCATAGAAGACAAGCTACTGGGCTCCACCGGGGGCATCGTTGGCTCTGTACTTCTTCTTGTAAACGGCTGCATAGTCTAGCTCACCGCGAAGGTAATCAACTTCGCGCTCCAAACGTCTTATCACTTTCTGAGCCGCACGCAGGTCATCTTGCACCTTGTCGGCCTTCCTATGCACCTCGTATGCATGCTGGGCAGTAGAGACCAGAACCGGGTACTCCACTGGAGGAAGCAGGGTTCGCCACGAGCCCTCCATGTCACTTTGGGGCAGGTAGCGGTAGCGATCATTCCTCATCATCTGGAAGCGAAGGCCATGGTAGTGTAGGTAAGCATCCTGCGCCGCGTCCTCCATACTTGCGAGGGCATCACCACGCTTGGTGGTAGTCCTGTGAGCTGACTCTATGACATGGGCTTGATCAGCAGCTTTCCAACCTGTAACCATCAGGTCGGACTTCCAGTATGTAGCTTCCAAAGGGTGGGTATACTCGCCGCAGTGGTACTGGAGCTTAGCCTCCATCTCAGGGTAGTACTCCTCCAGCAGACGAACTAGCATACTATGATAGTATGCTGCCTCGTCGGGCTTCTTGAACATGAAGCGACGATCCCAACCAAGGTCTTCCACCACCTGCGCTGCTGGAGAGGCAGGGGGTGCTGGTGCCGAAGCTGACGAAGCGGCGGGAGAGTGTACCACCGGGTACACTGGCACGAAGGCTGGTGCCGCAGGAGCTGGTGGAGCGTCAGGTGCTGCAGGAGCGGGTGCCTCTGGAGCAGGGACCTCAGGCGCTGGCGCCTCAGGCACAGGCTCCACTGGGACTAGCACCTCCGGGGCAGGCACCTCCGGAGCTGGAGACTCGGGAACTGCTGCAGGGGGCGGTGGTGGTGCCGCTAGCTCCTCAGAAGTTGCTGGAGTAACGGTCAACTCTTCGTCCTCCATGAAGACGGCGTTGGAGGAACTGGAAGAACCATCACTGTCGGGGATGTGAACCACAGGGGGAGCAGGCTGGCTGGTGAAAAGAGCACGGTAGGCACGGGCGTTCATGCGAGGCATCCTGACGTTAAAAACAAGGTAAGATAAGCGGAAACAATTAGTTTTATGCAATAGAATAAGAATAAGAAGCAGGTATAAATTTTAATAAAGTAACAAGTTAATAAAATAAGCATGAACAGGTAACGAAAAGGTGTTAGACGGCCATTTCCTAGCTAGGCTTGCGTCCTACAGTCAACAAAGCTCTGATACCAATTTGTCACACCCCAATTTTAAGGATAAAACTGAGGCGGAAATGCTCATGTGTGCCCAGGAAACAATCACACACATAAGTAGACAAATTACAAGAGTGGCATCATCACATTGTTTATTACATCACGATAGTACTCAAACAAAGTCTTACATCATACGGAACCACAGATCACTGAACTTGTACACAAACTAAGCCACAGGGAAACGTCGACTGGGGGAGAAGCTAGCCTAGAAGTCTTCGGGAAAGTCGCCAACTGCACCTTCATCTGTTACCCATCCGGGATTTTGCCCAAAAAGAAGATAAACAACAAGCGTAAGTACTCCACGTACTTAGCAAGCTAACATAGGGTTCATGAGGCTCAAAAGGCAGACGCTGTCTGACTGCAGTTAGCTTTTAAGTTGGCAAAGTTTTAGCTTTAAGGTAAACGAGTATTGTGCTTAACCCTTAACCCACGATCCATTTGTCCAACAAAGGTAAGATATGACATCAACATGTACCAACAACATAAAGTAAACAATTGTTAAATTTCATAGTTCCGCTAGTTTTCCGGGCCGCTCGTGACCGTGAGCACGGCTGTTATAACAGTTTTACACTCTGCAGAGGTGGTGCATCTTTACCCACAAGCCGTGTTACCCTTGTGCCCGAGGCGGCCAACCTCTTGATCCACTTCCGAGGTAGATCGGCAGGGCACACTATGAAGCCTTTCGCTGGTGTGTCTAACTGGTCAGGGCCCGCTAGGTTTCCTTGGCAGGCAGATGTAGCAACCCCCCTTTTCTATGGCACAAGGCCATCGCAGCTATACACATAGAAACAGGAGCAGCCCTACACCCAAAGTGGCAAGCCCCTTTTGCGCCCTTTCGGGTCACCGCTGCCATATTAGACAAGGTCCAGTTTACTGAGCTAAAACCAGAGCCATATAGCACTCATGGTAGCACTGTCAATCCCAGCTTTTGCTAACAGCAAGTTTTATTAAACCGTTTAACACGTATCATCATAAGAACATATTCATCATTGGACTGGATCGTTTATAAGTCAGTTAGCACTAGCAAAGCTACCCACATGCATATATCCCACGGGAACAAGAGCATCACAGATCAAAAAGCTAAGTGGGTTTTCTAAGGTTGCTCAGTTGGACACATGCATGAATGAGTGATTAAAGTAAAGTGTATAGGTAAACAAGGAGATCCCATGCTAACTTGCCTTGGTTGTCGAAAGGTTGATCTTCCTGCTGGTCACTGAACGAGGGGTCCTGGTCGTACACACACCGACCTCACCGTCTACTCGGTCACAAACATCACCACGCATTCCAGGTGCAAACATACACGATGCAAACAGAGCTATTATTAGAACATTACACCAAACAGTAATAAACTGAAATAAAACTTTGATAAACTGAAGTACGCATCTCTACGATCACAACAAGTTTTGGTTCATCGAAAACGGAGTTACGGTGTGGAAGATACGGCCGAAACGGTATATATAAAGCCCTAAACAAGATTAACTTGGACCCTACATCTAAACTGTCCAAAACCGACCAACAGGGACAAAAACGGGTAGAGCACTAAATTACGAAGCTAACGCAATTTGAATGGATCAAATCGGAGCTAAAACGTGGATTTATAAGCAAAACAAAGTAGTGGCATATCTGTAATACACTGAAAAGCATTTGAATTGAAATCGGAGATTTTAATTGAATTTAAATCAAATTTACAGACGGCTGGACCGCGCCTCAAATAAACCGAAACGCAGGGGCCTGGTTGAAAACGTTTCAAGACACAGAGAACAGTGCCTAAAGGATTGCGGGTTGATTCATGGCTTCTTCGGGGGTTCTTTAGCAAAGATCACCCCGAAGGGGTATCGACCATCCAGGGCCGTGGATCGAGCGCTGACGGACGGGATTAGGTTCCGGCCAGCAGGGCCACAGCGGGTGCCGACGGCGCGCACTGGCCGCGACGTCGCAGTCGCGTCGCGACGCCGGGCGCGCACACGCCATGGCCGGAGCAACCGAGCTCGCGGACTCGGGCATAGAGTCCATCACAGGCCAAACCAAGCGGTCGGAGGGGTAGCGGAGTGCAAGGGGATCTCACCGAGGCGGAACGAAGTGGCGGAGACGGCTCTGGGGAGGCGGTCCGCGGCGAACGGCGGAGCACGGCGACCGACACGGCACCTGCTCGCGGAGTACGGCGGTTAGGGCGAAACTGAGCACTAAAGAGAGAGGGGAGAAGGTTCGGAGGCTTCACCACGACGCGGCGGAGCTCGGGGAAGGTCGCACACGACCGGAGCGGGCGTCGAATCGACGGGTCGACGGCGGCGGCAAAGGCGGCGGGGAAGGCCTCTGGTGCTGCGGTGCGCGGCGCTGTCGGGGTGGGAGAGGAAAAGAGAAAGAGCGTGGGTGCGGGCGCATCTGCTAAGTACACGGGGGGCGAGGGCGAGGTCGTGGGAGCGGGCTTGCCCCTACGACGCGCGCGAGAAGCGGCGGAGCGGTTTGCTCGCTCGATCGCGGACCGGCGGGCGTGCGAAGGGGAAGAGGGAAGCGCCGACAGGTGGGGACGGAAGGTCAGCGAGAGAGAGGGAGGAGGCGCCGGCGGTTCGCGCGTGCGGGTGCGAGCAGGCCGGCCCGTGGGCCGCGGCGCGGAGGAGAAGGGGATGGAGCGGCCCCGCGCGCGAGAGGATGGGATGAGGAGGGGGCGCGCCGCGGTTGGGCGCAGGCCGCCTGGGCCGAAACGAGGGAGGGAAGGAGGGAGTAAAATGAATTCCTTTTCATTTTTGTTTCAAGCATTTCAAAACCATTCCAAAGAAGTTTGAATTCAAACTAAATTTTGACAAAACCATCCCACTTCATAAATATAATGCACCAGCATGAATGCATAACATGTTGCCACAAATATTTTAATTCCAACAAAATTATTTTAACCCTAGGTTAAATGCTCACAAAATCCTAATTAAATCATTTTCCACCTATTTTGTTTTGGGAGAAAATTTTAGGGTGTTACACACTATGGCGCAAAGATTTACTAAACATGTTCCAATCAGACCAGAACAACCATTTGGTAACCCTATGATGTTTGAATCAGCCTACATATTTTGGTAACCCTGGTTTCTATGAAGCAAATCCAAGCAGTACCAACACTACTTTTCCTACATCACTACTGACCGGATCAATAGTTGGCCTTCAAACACATTGACAATCAAGAGGGTGAGCAAATCAGAACCTCAAGTCTCATTTCAATATTGATCATTAAAAAGCCTACATAGATTGAATAAATATCAAGATAAAATGTTTGAGATCTGAGCTATTTTCAAATTCATTGCAGGGAGGATACACTAACCTCATTTATGAACAAATCCTGAGTTCACAAGAAGAAATGATGGGACACAAAGACTTCCAACGCAGGTAAACAATTACCTCCTCACTATGTTGTAAATTATAAAATAAAGTACCTGTAGTTAGAATTTAATACAAGTACAATAAGGGAAGGCTGATAATAAATGATGTAATTACAGACTATGCAGGTACAACAAGGTATAACAGGACCCTTGACACAGATGCTACTATCAAATGACACAAATGCTCTTGATGAAACATTCGAAACAGAAAATTATTGCACACAAACGGACTCAACACTAGCATACCAGGTACAAAGACAGCTCAATAATTTGACTCCTCACTGTACTGCTCTCTTGAAACCAAAATAATAAACTTACCTATGCACAACACAGGATTATGGTGACGACAACGATAGACAACTGCCAAGCGTCAATGAGGACGACATTTCTGACGAAGAATACACAGACTGGCAAAAACATTTGTTCAACACATCAGCTATGACGAGGTAATACATCAATGTCAAAGTAAAAATGTCACAATCTATTGTATTCAGAGGCATCAATATTTATGATATTGTAATCTATTTATGTCAGAAAAACAATGGCTCACACGAACTAGTAATCTATTTACAGGCACAAAACTCAATATCAGAAAATGGCTTGAGCACAATGAATGCACAAGCATCAGCAAGCACAGAGGTTGCATCAGGTCTTACGGACGAAACTGGAAATGACAATGGCAATCAAGCACCAAATGACGATACGAATGAAAACTAACAGAGAAAGAAATTGATGAATTCCTCTTGATAGAGGAGGTTGCTGCGTCAGAAGGAAACAATGCTTCAGTTGATAGCTTATACACCCCTCAGCTCCATCAGAAATTTAACAGCAAGGAGGATGCACAGTATGTATTCAGCTTTTACACATTCCTTGCTGGTTTCAGGGTAGCAATCACACACGCCACACGAACAACTAGCAGGAAGAAAAACCAGGAAATTGTCAAGGTTGAAATGAAGTGCACAAGAGCAGGAAAACCAAAGAAATCTAAATCCATCGAGCAAGAAGAGGCTGATGTTGAAAAGCAAATTGGAAAAAAGCCTGTACAAAAAAGAAATACTAATGTGCACAACAAAACAGATTGCCCTTGTGTAATGTTGGCCAAAGAAGAGTATGAAGGAGGAAAGTGGGTGGTTGTAAAACTAGATCTTGACCACAACCACGAATTGAGGCCAGGAGACAGAGATATGCTCTTCTCAGGTCGTAAATATACATATGGAGAAGATGCTAATTAGGACACTAAATGCAAACAACATACCAACCAGGCAGATGGTCAGTATCCTATCATTCCTAAGAGGAGGTGTCGCAGCACTGCCGATGAAGAAAAAGGACATTGCCAATTATAGAACAAAGATCAACTCAGAGTTAAAGAAATCAGACATGGCAAATGTTATGGACTATTTCAGAAAAAGGCAGAAAGAGGATGGGACATTCTTCTACAAGTTCCAGTTTGATGACGACAAAAGGGTTACCAACCTATTTTGGGCAGATGCTTGCTCAATCAAGTATTATCAGGAATTTGGTGAATGTGTCAGCTTCGACACAACCTTCATGATAAACCGGTACAACTTGCCGTTTGCTCCATTTGTTGGAATTGCAGGTCACGCACAGAGCTGTCTATTTGCCTGCGCATTCCTACATGATCAAACTATTGAGACATTCCAGTGGGTATTTGAGACTTTCCTAGAGGCAATGGGTGGGAAACACCCACAAACCATAATCACAGACCAGGACAAAGCTATGAGAACTGCAATTGAGGTGGTTTTTCTGGGCACAAGGCATAGGAACTGCCTCTTTCACATCAAGACAAAGTGTTACAGCAAAAATGCTAAAATTTTTGCAGCCAAGGTAAACAAGGGCCTATATGAAGATTTTGAGGACATCATTAACAACAGCCTCACAATAGAAGATTTTGAAAAAGATTGGTTTCAGTTGATCAGAGACAGACAGCTTGACAGGAACAACTACATAACAAAGATGTAGGAGATGAGGCATAGATTCATTCCAGTGTATTACAAGAATGACTTCTTCCCATTCATTCATACAACTTCAAGAAGCGAGTCGCTAAACTCGAGGATGAAAAACAACGTTGGCCCTACATACAATTTTATGAAGTTCATAACAGAGTACGACCGCTTGATAGAGACTATCAACAGAAATGAACAGCAAGAGGACTGCTACAGCAATAGAAAACACCAAAGGAATACATTTTTGGATACACAATAGAGATGCAAGCAGCAGAGTTATACAATAGAGCTATATTCAGGAAGTTCCAGATTCAGCTAAAGGCAACAGCTAGACTAAGCTACCAGGAGACAGAACAAAGAAAAAGATTTGAGGTGTGGCAAAGAGCAACCAGATTCAGAAAGTGCACAGAGTCAGGAGGTACACAGTAACCACTGACCTAACAGAAGACAAAGAAGAGTTTTCCTGCATTTGCGCAAAGTTCAGCAAAGATGGCATCCTTTGCTCCCACATCCTAAAGATAATCATTGAGAAGGAGATAAGCAGAATTCCAGACAAGTACATTATACAAAGATGGAGAAGAAAGAGTGGAAACACAATTGTTAGAAATGATCATCAAGAAAGCCTCACAACTAGTTCTTTGCTTAGGTACAATGTGTTGTCTAGAAAATCAGCAATCATCAATGATAAAGGATCCAAAAGTGAAAATGCTATGCAGTACCTAATGACCTATTTAGACAAGCTTGACAAGAATCTAGATATAATACTAGCCAATGAGCAATCAACACAAGAGGGCAATCACAATCAAGCTACTGAGGACGGACAGAGCTCTGCACCACCAGGAGATGCAGAAAGGCATAGTATGCCTGCAGCACAGACAGAACAGAAACAGAAAATACAACATAGAGGCACCAGAAGTGGTTAAGAGACAGGGAAGGCCCAGCTAAACCTAAGAGATTCAAAACATTCTTGGAGGACTTGAGAAAAAAAGAGGAAGGCAAAGAGAAGAAAAGAATAGCAGCACAAGAAAAGAGGAAAGCTACTGAAGAGAGGAAGAAAGCTACTGAAGAGAGGAAGAAAGTTGCTGAAGAGAGAAAGAAAGCAGCTGCAGAACGAAACAAAAATAAGAAGGCTAATGACACTGAAAGTGCAGGTAATACTACATGTACAACAATTTATTTTGAAGAATACATAATATATGACTATAATTTTACTACAAAACTATATATTAAAACAACAAATTATATCTTTTTTTATAGGAGGATCTCCTATGAAACCTCAAAGGAAGAAAAGGAAGGAAACTACAAAAGCTACAAGCCAAACACAAAATACAGCAGGACATCTACATGAAGACAATAGGCAGAAGCAATAGTGCTGCAGTACAATCAAAATATTTATGGATATTATGTAATGACAATTATAGTAGGATCAGTATTTTAAATTATGAAACTACATATAATTGCAATTTATGAAAACTAAAATTGCAGTATCAATGGGTGGCAATTTATATTACCAAATTTTGCAATTAATGAACTGAATGCATATGTGTTAGATGTCTGGACATTTATCAACTATAAATCAACAATTTCATCAGTTGCAGTACCTTATAAAACGTACAGTAGTGTGGTTAAGCCTAAAACAGATCTCAATACCTCATTTGTAAACACAACTACTCATTACCTTGTATGACACAATGCCCCTGCCAAAGTCAAACAACATTGAAAGATCCTCTCTGGATCACCTCCTGGTGCCGTGGCTACCGAATCGAAGCGGGCGCAAGAAGGCTGGGTTGTGCTGGACAAGTAATGTCATCAGCTGATTAGTTGAAAATAACTATAGAGAGTTTAGAGACAACCAATTCTGACAAATGAAAGTAGCAACCATTCTAGATCGCTGCTTGCTCGGCTCAGCTCTTGCTAACAAAGTAATAATCTGGTGAGAGTGATCTGGTGACAATGCAAGTAGTAGCCTAGTAGAGTGATCTGGTGAGAAGAGATGAGGCCGGAGGAGACTGGATGGAATGGAAGAGTTTCGGTTCCGGATTTGGGTGGCGTGGACACATGAGCTCCGGCGGGGCGGCACACGTGCACCTCCCTGCGTGTCTTGCAGGCGAGCACGTGTGTATGTCTAACGGAGTAGCTACATGGCAATGGCGTGGCACTATGACAGCCGGCAGAGACAGTTGCAGGCACACGAAATAAAAAAATTGCTGGTTTGATGCCATAGTGAAATTAATTAACAGAGATTACAAGGATTAAAACTTTAGCTATCTTGAATCCTAAAAAACCTGGCAAAATTACAAGTGATTTGTGGTGAGCACAATATAACACAATGTGATAAAATCATGCACAAAATAGAAAAAATAAGAGATGAACAAATCAAATGTAAGAAAGATGCGGTGTTTGCTCACAGAAACCACAACAAAGAATATTTTCTATGAAAGGACAAGGAAAAAATTAATTGTCTCGCCACGAACAAAAAAAAATAGAGATGTGGTGTGTGCTATCACAAATCACAATAACAACAAATGACAATTTTTTTTATGAAATAACAAGGACAAAAAATTAGTTTGACCTAACACAAATCACACAAATCAGGACAGAAAAACAAAAAAATTTGAACCCTCCTCCTTTACCAGGGCTTGGGACCTGCTATGATGGGACAAACATAGGTCACACACCATAGGCGGAGTTAAAAAATTTTACTAACTTAGATTATACGAAAAGATTGTTTCATGTCTTTCATGGACAGAGGGTATCAAAGACAAAATGTTAAAATATGTTGGCACAGAACATAACAAGTAACAATTTTTTTCAGTGTAACACAAACTCACAAGTGACAATTTTTTTTTGTATGAGGGGACAAGGACAAAATTAAAGTTACTTTAGCTCCATTTAGCCCATCCTCAAATGTCAACTTATCTTCTAGTAGATTTCATGTATATGCTCCCACCTATCAGCTTAGTTGTGCCATATAAACAAAACAATTAACATATACAAGCAACAAGTCTACACATTATTCATATAGGGTTTGTTCATATATTGTTCTATATACATATCCATGAACAGGTTCCATTAAAAACAACCTATCTAGCTAATTATATGAAGCTCATGCTGTCTTGTAGTACTTGTCATAGACCTGATAACAAATAATTAAAACAAAATAACTACATGTCAGATGGCACAAATACACAATGTAAGTGCTCTGCTAGTGTTTACCTCAGCATCATATTCCATAACTTTACGTCGACCGTCGTCAGAGCAGTTCAATTCGTTGAAGATCATCTCACTAACATACTTGATGCGAAGGTGAGGAATATCGGCCTCAGCAAACTTATCATTCAGAGATACATTTGGTTCCCACAGTTCCAAATACTTCATGGCAAATACACCACTATCATTTTCAAAGCTGAAACAAGATATAAAGGGAAAAAAACAAGTTTCATGTGAGTATGTATAATGTTCATATATACGAAAAACGTTACAAAATAGGAAACATACTTCTCAGATTGCTGAGGCACATTTCCAAAGATGATAGAATACGAATGAAAGCCCATATCAATCTTAACAACATCTTTCCAAAGTGTGGAAAGTTTTCCACCTGAAACAAGTTTGATGAAAAGTATTACACAACAAGTCTATCTTTTGACTTGCACAAAAAACAAGCGAATGCCTACTTACAAATTCATCTCGCACAGCTCTATGAAAATCCGAGTCAACTCCATACCACGAATCCAAGATAACAAACACCTTCTTTTTATGTGCACAACAACTACATACCACCGCTCATGGAATATAATTGGAAAGTAAAGCTGCCAAATTAAGAAATACCATAACACAAAGACATATACTAATACTACACCCACAATAATAACAGAAATTAATATGTTACTGACCAAGCTCGAATTTGCTAAAGGCCTAGCACGAGAAGCACCCTCAAAGCACCTCTTAGCATTATCACGAAGCACTTGTTCCTTAATGTCGTTAGGACCATGATTTCCAATCAAGTAGTCCTAAATAAACAGATTCAATCACATGGTCACATGCATGTATTGCAGCATGGAGGCAAACAACAATTAACTTACCCCAACTTTTGAGAAAAAGTAGTGGTTGTAAGAGGTCCTGGGATGTCTCTTATGGAATAGAAGTTTGCACAGTGCATTGACTACAAAATAATTAACCTTGCCATCTGGTTTCAGAGAACTTCCAAGCGCACTTAGCTTAACAATGACATGTCCATAGTCAATCACTGTAACACTACAAAGAACAAAAAGCAAAATCAGTTATCGACATGTTTTTAAAACATCAACAACTAACTGATATTAGCATAATGACTACAACTTACTCTGAGAATTCACTTTCAGACAACTTCAACACAACATCATAGACATCGGCCTCAAGACTTGACACTCTAATATTAGCATGGGGCTTGATATAAGGGCTCAGCTTGAATTTGCTTGGGATCACAACCCTCCTTGGGCGATGAACTGCAATCTTATAGCTGGAACAATGATATGAAGCTTCACCACCATCTTGGTTGAATAAGAAGCCAGAGCCATCACACGAACCATTACTCCTTGAAACATCTTCATGCATAGGCCTTGGTGTGCCAGAAGGTACCTGAAAATTTAGAAAAACACATAAATTGTTCGAAGATGATGAATCTAAATGGTCATAATAAAAAAAAGTACAAAACAAATCAACACCAACAACCATATGATACATCCATGTCGAATGCATTGTCATTGTTCTGGATACACACATCCCTCATCCAACTACTCATAATAGTTAATATTACATCAGTTACCCAACTACAACCATTCCTCATCTAATAGAGGACACAGGCTAATCGAAAATCCACCAAATTATTGCAACTTGCTTAAACTATAGATCCCAATTCAACGAATCTTGTCGTATTCCAGAAGGAACAACAGCAGCAAGTGGTACTGGCTCAATAACATCTTCATCTTCTGCACCAGCACTAGTATGATTAAGTCCGGTAGCACTTGCCTCATTCATTCCAGCAGGAACACTAGCTTGAGCATCAGCACTATCATATTCAGTCAAAGGCAAAGATTCCAAAGTGATACATTCCTATACATCAGGATAACATGGTATTAGGAAACAACATTTGAAAGATTGCAAACACAATCTTCCTACTATGTGCTAAAGAATCTTACATTTCCAACATTACTGTGATGTTGTTCTTCTACAATATGTCCACTTTGAAGATTCCCAGAAACTGAATCTATAGATACTGGATTATCCATGATAGGAACAACAACAATAAATCCTTCCGGTCCAGGACAAAATTGGAAATGAAAATGGCTTTCAGATTGCACCTTAAGAAAAATACAAACAATTCACAATAATTAATTAAAGACAATGAATACGCACATGCACCATCTACAATTACCACAGAAGTGACAATGAATACGCACATCACCAACGAAACTTATAACTTGTCACACATATAAGTGACTACCAACGAAAATAGAAACACAAACCAATACGACATTTACCTCAGACTTAACTCCACTACCAACAGGGCGCCTAAGTCTAGGATCTTCAATATAGTTGCCCAAATCATCTTCATCTTCTAGAAGCCTGAATGAAGGCATGCTAGGACTATTGAAATAAGGAGTCCTTTTGGAGGAAGATTTATGACCATGTGTTTTTCCTCCTCCTAAATTTATGACCTCCTCATTCAACTATAAATAAACAGACAATTGCCAATTGAGGACTAGGCACGTGAAGCAAAGTAAAAAGTGTATAGGTTATTTATTGCATGTCCTAAAAACTAAAATTGCACTACTCAATACCTGCAATTTACATTAATCTAATTGCAATAATTAACTGTGAATACAAACAACTCACATATCAATCACACTAAAGTTTATTAACTATAAATACAAAGCTTTTACAAATTCAAACATGCATAGTCACTCACTGAAGATGGACGAACAGAAGTAGAATCACTTTCAGCTTTGTCACCAAAAGCATTACCAGCTTCCGCACGGCTAAGTGGAGATCTGACAACTATTTTCTTAACTGCACGTCGACGCTTAGGTGATGCAGTAGCAGCCATTGCAGATTCAGGTGTACTTTCTTTCCTCTTCCCACATATCTTGGATTCAGCAACTAAAATATAGAAAACAAAAAGCATTGAAGGCAAAAAAATAAGCATTGAAGATAAACTGCCTATATTCCTCTCTTTCAGTGCACACTTACCCTGTTGTGGAGAGGCATCTTCAAGAATAAGAGGGTTCTCTGCAGTAGCTCCAGCTCCAGATATTGGACATGATCGGGAAAGTCTTGTAGACATCCTCAACCGCATCTTCCGATCAATGTCAGGGCTTAGGTGCAAACTGCTACTTTTCCTCTTCTTTTTCTTTGTAACTAAAGATAAATAAGTTTTAAAAAAATAAGTATGGCAAACAGAATGAACAGGCAACTCATTAACCAATTCAACTACCTTGACCTGCAACGTCTTGAGAAGAAAAAATTTCGGATGCATCAGGTGGTACAATTTGTTTTCTCTTCCCTTTACTTGCACCTGATTCTGCACATGATTAAAAGATTTTATACAAGGAATACAAACCAAATACCTTGAGCAAACAAACCAACACAAACAATTCATATACCTTGAGCAGATGAGTTACCAGAAGGAAGAATTTCAGTGGCCTGAGAAGCACCACAGAATTCAGAACCAGTAGCATCATAAAAACCACCATCTGATTCTAACACCTTGTCGCAGAAACTTCTTCTTCATGACTTTTAGGTGCAGACGCAGTCTTCGGTTCAACAACTTTCACATTTCCTTCTTTACCAGTTCCATCATTTGAACAACCAACAACACCAACAGTAGCAGTAGCCATTTCAGGATCAACAGTAGCATTAGCAACTAAAGGATCCAATTCTTCCACAGGTTTCTGACTACTTTCACCTTCCATTCTTGATTTGAACTCATGAGGCATTGGCACACGATCCTCCCTAGCTAAATTCATTGTGACATCAGCCATGGTACCATCCTCCGCATCATTAGGCATTCTTCCAGCAGAACTCCCAGGCTCTGAGTTATCACCACCACGTCCATAACGACTACGTAGCACTTTGAACACTGACATAACAAGTTCACCAGGGCTCCTAAAACCATATGTTGTGTGATGTTCTTGAAAAACTTGACAAAGCTCGTCTATGACCTATCAAATTCATACAACCATATGAATCATGTTAAAAATGATATTAACAAAACTCAATCAAAAACATAACTAAAGCAGTAATGCGCACAATGAAGAAAAAGCACCTACTTGGTGACTAAGATAATCCAAATTTAGTAGAGAATCCCTAAAAGAAGCTGAAGCATCAGAAGGTAACAAAGATTCAGCATAACAGGTTTCAGCAATGGACTTTACCTGAAAAAAAAAATAGAGTGAAACAATAATTAAACTAAACAAGAACAAAAACCAAGATGAAAACAGACATCACATTTCAAGCCAATACTTACAGGACGCTTTCCATATTTCTTTGCAGAAACACAATCGTATGAACAATATTTCTTGATCATTGAACCTTTCCAAGAAAGGATTCTTGGCAAAGATTGAGGAATCGGGTTATGTGATCCAAAGTTCAAGAAATCCAAATAGTAAGCCTACAAATAATGCATAGGGTACAATTCATTTGGTACTTGAGAAATTAAACTCTAAACAAATCAGGCAAAAAATACTTACTGCAAAGAAGTATATGCAGCCACCAATTGTGTTTCTTTTTTTCTTCCTATAACTCAAAATTGAAGAGACCAACCATTCATATATAAATTTCGACCAGTTCCAATCTTTCGCAGTAGACACATCAATCAAAGGACCAATATTTTTGGACTGGGAAGAGTACTTGAATTTGGACAAAGAAATGTTGACAACGCAACAACCATGAAATACCGAAAAACATTATCATCTGACAGTGAATTGCCTAGCAATTCACTTCCAAATGTCTTGATAAGGGGCAGAGAAGACTTATCAATTTTCTTCAAAAATATTGACTTGAAAGAATCTTCTTGTTGTTCATTGATATCTTCACCATCATTTCGAGATCCTAAGAACATTTCCACTTGCTGTTCTTTGATATCTCCACCAGCATTTGGAAGGCCTAAGAACATTTTAACTGATTCTGGAGACAAAGGGATAATCTTGCCTCCAACCACAATATCAGAGCAATTCACATCAACATGATTGGCAAGCCACTGAACAAATACTCTTGGTACATCACATCCATCATACTCAAGGAGGATACCAAAGCCAAGATCTCTGATAATTTTTTTCTTATCTGCATCCAATCCTTTGATAATTTCTCCAAAATACTTGTTATTGCACCGGCTCTTTACGGTGCCTGATGTACTCTGAAAACAATGCAAGAATGTTACAGTTTTCAAACTCATCATTCATTCAATAAACATGGTGCTGGCAAAAGCACATACTACTAATTATACCTTTCCACGACGCTTTTGAACTCCACATTCTGGTCGTTTACTTTTCTTCTTAAAAGACTTCGCAAACTGTAAAAATAATTTCAAAAAAGATATGAACAAACTAAAACAACAGAGTATACACAATTCTTTTTTAAATCAGGCTACACTACACTGTTTCAATCTTGCAAAGAGATAGACAAACATACCCCTTTCATATGTTTGAAAGCCCTCAGAACATCAGCAGGATCAATGTCTACTTCCACTGGAATTTGAATCCTAAACCAAACACATATAACATAGTATAATACACAATTCCATAAACAATTAAAAAGCAAACAACAATATTACCTCAAGAAATATCAAAGAATCTGAAGTCTCCTCTCCTTGTGTTCATATTGTAGTCACAATCACTATCAGCATTATAATTCAGCATCGAATTCATAACACATCATCAGACATGGCTATAGGACAAAAACAGATTGGTCATCATCAACATCATATTAGTAGTGTGCAAGTAATCAACTAAACAATCCATAATTACACTAAAAACTCAACAATATGCACATCATCATATGAAAGTTATATTCTTGAAAATTAACATCAAATAACTGTTCTTAAACATAACTTTACATCAAATAACTATTCTGTTCTAATACCCTACTCCTCCCTCTTTTCTTCACTCATCTCAGGGGGCCTCCAGCGACAACAGGACACTAGGACTTTCACTCAACCACTTGTAGATACAATCCTTATGGAATGTATGATGACATGGCATGGCCCGAACGTTCTCCTCAACCAACTCTAACCAATTATACACATCATCTTCGAATGGCTCTGAAAGCCTCATCAAGCAATACTGCACTTTTCATCAAGGTCCACTCCAGTCAACCATTTATCTTTTCCAGGGCCATGAAACTCTGGAGTTCTTCATACTTGACATAGCTATCTGCACTATCTTCAATATCTTCAGTAAAAGTGGCTCAGTTTGAGGAGGAGGTTCTGAGATGCACGCAAACGCTCAACAGGAGGTTCTGACGCTGCATCCAAACGCTCCAACCAAAGACGGCTGTTCATGTATGGGCCCCTCCTTTGACGTGACAAATGCTCTCTTTCCATCTCTCCAAAAAAACAGACTGCAAAAAAAGAGAAAAAATATATATATAGGACAATTTAACTAATAATGCTCTTACTATGGACCCCTATTTGCATATCTATAGTTTTACTAAATTGCATGTTTTGTTCATTGCAATTACAGTATGTGCAATATATAATTTTCGCAAAGCCACAAATATAATTAAATAATATTCTATTATTCTGATAACTGATAGGTTGACAACTAATGAACTAATCAGCCCAATCACAATAATCCAAACAAATTCAGAAAGAACTCAGCCTCAAACAAATAACATCATCAGATCCATGGTCATACTGGATTGAAGACCAGACTACCAAATCATGAAGACGTACAGTACTGTTTAGTTTATCAGAACCTAAAATTATTAGCATCCATTTCATATGACTACAAAGAACTTTACAAACAAGGCAAAATACTACTCAAGGCTTGAAAAAAAGATAAGCTAGCCACTGGATCCAACAAATCAGACTCTACATATGTATAACTAAATAAATAACTGATTAACTCATTCTCTGCATTCAGTACTATCAGTGGCACTGCACGTGCACGTCGACAAGACAAAAATAGATGCTTCATCGACATATCAGTGTGATCAACATTCAGATTTTTCCTACTCATGCACTGCAAAACAAATTCTTTAACTATCTAGTACCAGCAGTGCCACTGAACAAATCAGTTAACTGATAGTTGACAAGTTATGAACTAATCAGCCCAATCACAATAATCCCAATAATTTCAGAAAACAACTCAGCCTGAACACATAGCATCATCAGATACTACAGGGTCATACTGGATTGAAGACAATCCACAACAATCAAGACATGGTCAAACTGGATTGAAGACAAGCCTAACAATTATACACATCATCATATTTCATATGAATTTAAGCTAGCCACTGGATCCAACAACACAGACTCTACATATGTATAACTAAATAAGATAACTGAACTACTCATTCTCTGCATTCAGTACTATCAGTGGCCTACACACTATCTAGTACTATCAGTGCCAATGAATAACAAATCAGAAATCCACAATACCTGACATCATGCTCTGCATAAACTACTCATGCTCTCCATTCAGATTTTTAACCTAATTGTAGCATGCCTTCATACGAGGACAAGAGCCTAAACCTCAGTAACTAAACAACTCATGCTCTGCATTCATTATAGAACAACTGGAAAATCAAACATTCAGGTAAGTTAGTAAGCCAAGTACCTGAAATGGAGATTTATATCTGCAAAAACACACTCGTAACTACCTGCACAACACACTGCGTTAGTCCAAGAAATGAACAATGAAACCCTAAATCGACATTGAAACCCTAAATCGACATTGTGTCCCTACATGAACCAGAATCCCCAAATCCCACAAATCAAAACAGAACAGAAACCCTAAAAGCGAAAAAATCCCCCAAATATCCGAAATCCCAGCCAAGGAAACTCTAAATCTCCATCAAATTCACCGTCAGCAGCCGCGACTTCGCCGGAGTAACAGACGATAAACACACACTGAGAGAGAGACCACTAGTGAGAGAGAAAACAAAAAACAAACACTGCGTCAGTCTAAGAAATGAACTATGAAACCCTAAATCGACATTGTGTCCCTACATGAACCCAGAATCCCCCAAATCCCACAATCAAAACACAACAGAAACCCTAAAAGCGAACAAATCCCCCAATATCCGAAACCCCAGCCAAGGAAACCCTAAATCTCCATCAAATTCACCGTCAGCAGCCGCAACTTTCTTCGCGAGTAAACAGACGAGAGACACACACTGAGAGAGAGACCGCTAGTGAGAGAGACAAATGAAGAGCGCGTCGCCGGACTCCAAAAAACGAGGACCAACGCCGCATAGCAACACAGATTAGGAGCCAAACCAGGAGCCGAACAAGCAGCCTCCGCCGGGCGTCGCCGTCACCGTCGCCGGAGCAACTACCGTCGTCGTCGCCTTCGTCGCCTTCGCCTTCGCCCAAATCGCCAGGGAGCCCAGAGAAGAGGAACGGGGAGGAGGCGAAATGAAATGAAAAGCCACTCGAAGACAAACGGGCGCGCGTCCCAAAAATATGAAACAGTGTTCCTGACAAGTGGGACCCACATGTCAGCCGAACAAACGAATCCAACCGGCGCCGAACAAGCCCAAACGCGCGATGCCGATCGGACGAACAGAAAAAACGTGTGTTGCAGGGAACGAAAACACACGAGTGTTACTTACAGTTTCTGATTTTTTGAAAAGGTTCGGTCTTCAGTCCAACAACACAGCGAAGCAAAAGAGCGGTGGGCGGAGATAGTTTGCCAACCAAGAACCAACTAATAACTAAACGATAGTTTTGCCAATTCATAGATGTCGTCGACGGGGCTAATAATGAGCACACCGGCGGTGGTCGTTACCAAATCCTCGCCGGTGGTGGTCGTTGGACCGTCGACGACGACCTCGCCGGCGACGGCACCGACGGTGGAGCGCATCAAACTCTCGTCCTTCGACAAGGCTCTGGCATTCACCGCCTTCACCTCGTTCCTGGTGTTCGACCACGCGATCCACGAGCCAGCGGAGACCGTGCGGCGCGCCCTGTCGCGCGCTCTGGTCCACTATTTCCCCGTCGCCGGCCGAGCCGTCCTGGGCCCCGACGACGGCGATGAGCTCGTCATATCCTGCACCGGCGAGGGCGTGCTGTTCGTCTCCGCGTCCGCCAACTGCTCCCTGGAGGACGTGAAGCTCTTCGACCCGCCGTTCGCCGCGCTGCTGGGGGACCTCGCCGTCGTCTACCCCGACGAGACGACCTGCCGCCAGTCCGACCCCTTGCTGCTGGTGCAGGTCACGGAGTTCTCCTGCGGCGGCTACGTCGTCGGCGCCACGTGGAACCACGCCCTCGCCGACGGCAAAGGGATGCGCAGTTCTGCAGGCGTCGGCGACCTCGCGCGCGGGCTGCCGCGGCCGTCCGTGCTCCCTGTCAGCTGCGGCGGCGCCGACTCGCTCCCGGACCTGCCGCCGCTGGTCACCTTCATCGAGAAGACGATGATGACGCTCCCGCCACAGGGGCTGGTGTACCAGGACATCACGGTTCCGTGGCGACTCGTCGACCGTGTCAGATCCGAGTTCGCCGACGGCGACGACGGCGAGCGATGCACCGTGTTCGAGGCGGTGGTGGCCGTGCTGTGGCAGTGCCGCACCCGCGTGGTCATGTCCTCCGACCCCGACGCCCCCGCGCCGCTCGTCTTCGCGGCCAACGTCCGCAGGCACGTCGGCGCCGCGGACGGATACTTCGGCAACTGCATCACGTCGGCGGTCACCGTCGCGCGGAGCGGCGAGGTAGCCAACGGCGACATCAAGGACGTCGTCAGAATCATCAATCGCGCCAAGCAGGGGATACCAGGCCAGTTCACCAAGAACGTCGCCGCCGGCAACGGAGAAGGAGTGGAGACGACGACGGTACAGCCGCAGCGGCTCGCCGACGACGTGCTGTTTGGCTACGGCGCGTTCTACGTGTCGAGCTGGCGGAACCTCGGCTTCGACGCGGCGGACATGGGCGGCGGGACGCCGGCGAGGGTGATGTGCCACGTGGAGATGACGGCGGTGCCCAACTGCGTCGCGTGCGTGCCGTGCGGCGGGAAGGACGGCGCCAACGTGCTGGCGCTCTGTGTCAGGGAGGACCACGTCGACGCCTTCAACGGGGCGCTGCAGAACTTCGCCGTGTGACCGATGCATATTTGGACGCAGCTTGTAAAAGCCAAAAGTTCATCGCGTCACTTCGCGCTGATTCCTCGTATCTGCCTGCAATTTGTTTTCTGAGAGTTTGTTATTCATATGGCGTCTGATACACGGCAGCCAAGTATTATTGGTGACTCTTCAGATGGTGACGGAAAGACCAGAATGCAAAGAAAGAAAGTCTAAACAAACAGGGTATGTAGTAGTTACAGCTAGCTCTCACCTAACCTGTCGCTATAAGCAACGGAGCAATTCGACACTACGCCCATGGATTACCGTTGGAAAAAAAAGGTCCAAATTACTTATCTTAATTTGCCATATTACATGTACGTAATTCATAAATTAACATTTAGTCCAATTTGCTCCTTCCAAATAGGTTTGGATTTGAGAGTTAGAGTCACCCACACGAGTACAATATAAAGAATAACTTGATGATGTCCCGGCTATAATTTAATACAATTTTCTTTGGTCTCAAAAACATAATAAGTAACAAATTGCCTTATTTTTTTTATTTATACAGTAACGGAATCAATTCCAATTAACATGCTGTTTGGTTCACTCAACTTAAATAAATAACAAATTGCCTTATTTTTTTTTTATTTAGACAGTAATCGAATCAATTCTTGTTAACATGCGGTTTGGGTCACTCATCCGTAACGTCATTCAATTAACGTCAGGTAGTAGATGCCATTTGATCGTGTTTGTTTCAATTCGACTGTAATCCAATCCAATTGCGCCATAATCTGATACCGGCCTGTAAAAAGCTGTTACCGCTGCCACAAGACCATGAATCCTTACCGGGCGGTCTTCTTCTCCGCGTCGCATCGGGCTTTTCATTCTTCGCTCCGTCCATGTGGTTCCACAAAAGCTTGGTCGTCTCTCATGCTCTTAGCCACAACACTGTAACTCATAGTTTTAAATCTTCTGCTGTATCCCGCTATAGTCTTTTGAGACAAGATGTCACTATTTTTGTTTATGTACAATTTAGCCATTATATTTCGGTATAGCTCCGCTATTAGCTATTTTAAAAACATATCGCTAAACTTCTTATCCCGTCATTTACAATATTATTGTAACCACCCTAACTACGACCTTTGTCGTGCCGCCCAAGCACGCCGAGGAAGCCACCCGCAAAGCTACAAGGATGGCATGGCGAGGCTCCCCTGCTCTAGTTCGCCACCATGGCCAGATCAGCGGATCTACAACATATGGTTTTGACTCTATAGTGGGCAGCTTGGTGGCAATTCAATGTGCACGATCCGCTGATGGCATGGCTTGGTGGCCGAGTGTTTGCTAAATGAACTTGCTATCCTAAATTTTTTAGCAAAACAAGATGAATGGAGCTCCAACAATTTGCCATTTGCTTTGCCAAATTATAGAAAGTTGTCATTTGAGCCTCCCACACGTGCAAATATGCGCGCGTCCTCGCGCTTGCCATCGCGCATGCAGGGGCCAGGCGAGGAGTCGCGCAGGGGTATGCGGCCGGGCGGTAGTTGATCGGTTGATGGAGTGGGCCACATTTACTAATCTTGCTAATATTGGAGATGTAAACTTTTTTCACTTGCCATATGTATTAGTCACTTGTCAAAATGACAAGATTTGGCAAGTGATTTTTAGCAAACTATTGGAGTTGTTCTACAACATATGGTTCTGATGGCATGGCTTGGTGGCAGTTAGTTACAACGTATGGTTCTATCCTAATTTTGATAGTTAGACTAAACAATCAAAGAGAATCATTTTTAGACGTAGAAATCATTTTTATAGAGAATCAACTTCTATATAGAATCATAATTAGATAGAGCTCGGAGCTAGAGCAAATGTGTGAAAGGTGCGCTCGCATTATCGGTGGATATGATTTTATCATATGATAAAAATTTAATCATAATCACTGATACGTTCGTACCTAATATTTTATATATATAGATCCGCACATAACTCTAACAAACATGTCCTTTGTCTTCTCTAGTCGCACCACCTTTCACTTTCACTCTCACTTTCACTTTCCCCTTCCCCTTCCCCTTCCCCTTTCCGCTCTTGAAGCCTCGGTAGCTGACTGGACAAGTGAAGCATGAGTAGTTAGGGTGCCTCCACCTTCCCCGCCGCCTCCACCGACCGCCCGCTCCACCTTCCCGGAACTCACCTTCCCCGCGGACGTC
Source organism: Coix lacryma-jobi var. lacryma-jobi (assembly GCA_009763385.1). Classification (NCBI taxonomy): domain Eukaryota; kingdom Viridiplantae; phylum Streptophyta; class Magnoliopsida; order Poales; family Poaceae; genus Coix; species Coix lacryma-jobi. Next base: position 128,467,682 of record CM019830.1, read on the forward strand.
GCCGGCGGCCGCGTCTCCGCCGTCAGATTCGGCTCCCTCCTCTCCGAGCGGCAAGGCGCTGCTGGTTCAAGCACTGGACACCAGGAGACGAGCAATGGAGTGCCTGCCAACAGAGTGGTGGCTTCTCAATATCAATACAAGTAAAAAGATGATGCTGCTCTTCAGATTTTTAGATAATCGCGAGAAATTTCTCCCTGCTGCTCCATCGATTCAGTTTTATTGTCTTTGTTCCTAGAACCGAGGACATCGATGAGTCGTCTGCAGAGAGTCTGCGCGACTCATTGAGCTACGCCAGAGCCAACAAGATGCTGATCCAGGTCTCAATATCAGGAACAACGAAGACATTCTGGCGATTATCGGACAAAGCGACTAGGATCAGCAGAAAACTTGCATCGATACTGAGGAGCCAGCACTCAGTTGGCAAGTACCTCACAGCTCCTCTGCAGTTGTCCCACGTCTGGATTGGGGACAATGGGAGTGTCAAGCTCAGGGGGGTCAGTTTCACTGCTAAAGGCTTCTGCATTGAGCGTGTGAGAGATGACTACAAGCACCTTTTCAAGATCCTGGTTATGTTGATTAATTCGTCGGCTGGGGATATCACCAAATTGCCTCCGGACTACGTGGAATTCCTCATGCTCTTGAAGAGGGACACCCTTGCAATGGAAGACGAATTCTTGATTGTAAACAATGTTGCGCTGCTGCCCATGAAAAACCGGTAATTATTCTTTGGCTCAGTTCTATCATCGTCTTTGTCGCCTTGACTCAGTGCTATCGTCGTCTTTGCCGCCGGTCTCATTTTGTTGCTTGTGTTCACAGCACCGAGGTGTTCCTGATGCTACACGATAAAATCGTTAAATCTCTTGGCCGTACAAACACAGCCAAGAAGAAGAGGATACTCTCTAGCCTCCCTTACCAGAACGACTGGCTGGATACTGCCCATGCAAACACAAAAATCGAACAGTGGGTTGAGCGTGTCCAAAACGAGTACAAAAGGATTCCACTTGATCTACTGCGCCTCAACAGAAATGTAAGGAGCCACTTGCATCAGTACAGTAACGACGACGACATTGAGGAAACTCTGTATTGTGAATGGCCCGAGCTGCTCATGGTGATGGAGAAGATGTTACATTTGGAAGGTGAGCTCGAAGGCACTGACATTCAGAACAAGTTCGGCTAGTCATCAGTCCTACTGCAAAACATATGTATTCTACATTTGCTGCTGTTTGTTAACCTACGGTTATTCGATCATCAGTGCAAAAGTTTAACGGTGGAGTGATATGCTACCTGATTTATGTAATATTCTAGGTAAAATGCCCGTGCGTTGCTACGGTATACGAGTGGAGACCATATAAATGTATTGTTATTTATACGAGTTTAATATAAAAACAATATATATGCATAGTTTCAATGATCCATGTATACATTTTGGTAATGACTTAATATAAGTCGTGTGTTTTCCCTCGTCGCACAACCACACATTTAGCGCTCGATGCCCACCCCACCAATGCACTGTTCATCTTCTCCACTGCACACACGCCTACCCCGCCCTTTCTTCCCCAACTTTGGTGGGGACGAAAGCATGGCAGTTTAGGAGTCCTGGTGGCGGTGGAGGTGACCGAACCATGATGGGGCAGAGATGTTTGTCGGTGAGTATGATTGTGACAACGACGAGAGAGTGAAGAAAGAGTTTGTCGCAAGCGCGCTAAAGTTTCACTGGAGCTCCATGGTCGAAGCTCTGGCAAAACTCTATTGCGTCGTGGTGGGGCGGTGGGCAACGACGGGGAGAGGAGGAGAGCAGGGGAGAGAGACATGTTTGCGTAAGAGAAAAATGTTGTGGTGGTCCTTAACTTTTTTTTATTTATGTCGACCTGCATGTTCATTTTCTGGTAGGACGTCTCACCGATAGAGCCGATGTTATTTAACTTTTTTGTCTTGTTATTTTTTTCTAAATTTTGTATGTGTATTATAGTACAATATCTAGATATTTTATTTTTCTCAATACTGAATTTGATTTGAATCTTGAATCACCAACCATGAAGCTCAACATGTATATCAGGTGTTTAGTCTTTTGTCGGTTTCGATTTTGATTTAAAACATTATTCATTGATGATGAAGACAACATGTGAAATATGCAATCTATTTGATATTTGATCTTGATTCACGGACTCATCAAGAGGATGGATGAGGGAACTACTCTTCTTGATTTTAAGTTTAATATTGAGAGAGAGAGGAGAAATTTTAAAACTGACGTGAACTCGTTATTATAGTTGATATAAGGGTTAACATGATAAAAAAAAGTTCTAAACACAGTCGTAACCCATTATTTGTTTGTCTCGCGGTTTTGAATCTTTTGACCGATCTTTTTTTTTTGAAAAATATGCGGTCATGGATTCTATGATGAAGTGTGCTACACGCACCTCAAGTCCCTTCTAGCTAGAGGGAGCAGCCCCGGGCGTGGTCTGAAGTCCGAATGCCCGCACGCCTCATGCTGAAAAAAAATAAAAAGAAAAAAAACTTTCACCTGCCTTTCCATCAGCTGGCCGCACATACCTTATCTATACAAACGCCACCCACCCACCGCCCACAGTGCTGCCAGGATGCATCTTGGCTGCAACCTCCACCCTTGCGCCGCCGCGTTTCTCTCCTTTCTCCCACTTCCATCGGTGATCCCAATCCAAACAATGGAGGGTGAACGCATCTTGGCCCCTAGTGGGTTTCGGTGATTGGATGAAACACAAGATTACTGTGACTAACGTGTGTTTTGCAGAAACAGGGATAAGTTAGGTCACGGTAATGACGACGATACGGGCATATGGAGTTCATGTCCCCTGGCGATGGAAATCGTTTCGGTTTTCAAAAGACGGACGACCAAGACGGTGGTAGGCTAGGCTAAGTGTCACATGGTGTTGGAGGACCTTAGGTAGTTTAGGTCTTTGTTTTTTCCTTTGGCCGTACTATAAAGAGGGGTGTGAATCAGTAGCTTGACTTAGATGAGTCTATTGAGGTAGGTGTTGTGCACACTTGTTATTTCATAGCCCTAGGTAGCTCAGAGAGATGCCTTATGTCAAGAGGAACAAAAGTCGTTAAGACCGTGTCGCGATCCGAGTTGATCTTGCCCTTGGTATGGGCATCGGATGCTGGATCAGTGGACATCGGAGGCTCCGATGCCCACACCGACCTAGGGTTTGGTCTGGTGCGTGGCATCGGAGGCTCCGATGGTGCCACATCGGATCGTCCGGTGTCACTGTTCACTTGGGAGTGAACTGTGGGGGGCATCGGACGCTGGCATCGGACGCTGAGGGCCAGCGTCCGATGGCCATGCAGAGAGGTTCCAGAGAGGTCCTTTTGGCATCGGACGCGTCCTATGCAAGGGCATCGGAAGCTCCCCAGCGTCCGATGCTCCATAAACATGTCTGACAAACTGGTACAGTCGACCGTTGGTCGAGGTCATCGGCGCGTCCGATGCTAGGCATCGGAGCGTCCGATGCCCCCGCAGAAACCCAGTTTTGTCCTGTTTTTGGATGGCCGGGTTGGGGAGTATATATACTTCTCCTCCATCCATTTGAGTGTTCTTGCCACTTCCATCAGCTGAGAAACACCTTGTGAGTGAGTGAGTGCAAGAGCCCTAGTGAGTTGAGTGATTTGCTAATTGTGAGAATTAGACACCTCCTAGTGAGAATTGAGTAGCAAGTGTGCATCCATCCATCTCTTTGGCCTTGTCTTGGTCAAGTGAGAGTTCTAGCTTGTTACTCTTGGTGATCGGCATCACCTAGACGGCTTGGTGGCGATCGGAGAGCTTGGTGATCATCCGGAGGCTTGTGGATGACCCAAGCCATGTTGTGACCGGTAGCGAGCGATTCACCGGGTCGGAGTGGCGAAGAATCAGCTCGTAGTGAGCACTTGATCTTTGCGCGGATCAAGGGGGAGCGATACCCTTGCGCGGGTGCTCCAACGAGGACTAGGGGGGTGCGCCGACACCTCGATAACTCGGCAAAAAGATCGTCGAGTCATCTCTACTCTCTTACTTTCGCATTTACATTCAAGCAATTCAATTCCGCATTACTACTTGTTGTTCATTCTATATTGAATTGCTTTGCTAGAGTTAGAGTGGCTTAGTCTTGATCTTTTGTGTGGTAGAGTAAAAGAGAAACACACTTCTACTTCTAGGCTCTAGGGGGTTAATTGGAGATTGATAGGTTTAATTCTTGAAAGAAGTTTTAGAAAAGCCCAATTCACCTCCCTCTTGGGCATCTTGATCCTTTCAATTGGTATCGGAGCCTCGTGCTCTCGATTTAGGCTTAACCGCCTAGAGTTAAGATGTCCGGGGGTGATGGACCACCGCCCATGTTCGAGGGAGACGACTTTCCATATTGGAAAATCCGTATGGAGTCGTACCTAGAAGCGGTTGATGTTAAATGCCGCGATGCCGCTATCATCGGCTTTGCCAAGCCCAAGGAAGGCACGAGCCTTACTCCTAATGAGGAGGAAAATGAGAAATGGAATGCAAAAGCCAAAAACATCATCTTTAGAGGCATTTGCAAAGATGTGTTCAATCGCGTTCGGAACCACAAAAATGCCCATGATCTATGGGAAAACATTTGTGCGCTCCATGAGGGAACCAAGAGTGAGCGTGAGGAGCGTTATCATTTGGTTATGCAAAAGATGAACTCTTTTGAAATGCTTGCTCATGAAAATGCAAATGAAATGTACTCACGCTTGAATGTTCTTGTAGAGGAGCTCAATGGTCTTGGCCTCACACAAATGCAACCATCCGATGTTGTGAGGAAGATTCTATGTGTCCTTCCCATTGACAAATATGGACACATTGTGACGGTGCTACATCAAGGTGATCTTTCCACATCCACACCAACACAGTATTGGGAAGATCAATGCTCATGAGATGTACATGCACATCACACCAAGTGGTGGCTCTTCCACCGACAAGAAGAAGGACTTGGCCTTCAAAGCAAGCCATGACAAGAAGGGCAAGTCCAAGGCTATTGAGGTGCATCATGAGAGCACAAGCGATGATGAAGATGATTCCAACATTGCTCTCATGGTGAGAAGACCACCAAGATGTTGAAGAAGCTTCACAAGAATGGAGTCAACTTTGACTCAAGAAAGAAGAAGTTCTTCACAAGTAGCAAGAGAAGGCCAATCTCTGAAATGGATTGCTACAATTGCGGTGATCTTGGCCATCTTGCTCATCAATGCCCCAAGCCCAAGAAAGAGAGCTACAAGAACAAGAACAAGGGCAAGAAAGATGACTCATCAAGCGAAGATGAGAAGAAGAATGAGAAGCCCTACAAGAAGGATGGCAAGAAGAAGAAGCAATACCACAAGAAAGGTGACAAGTCTTACATTGTGATTGGCTCACCGACATTGACTCCTCCGGTGGCTCATCCAATGAAGATAGTGATGATGAGAAGGAGAAGGTGGCCGCTCTAGTCATTGGGACCTCTACACCACCACCACCGCCGCCATCATCCTCTCACACCTATGCCTCATGGCAAACGGTGACCGGAAGGTACAAAGCGATGATGACTCTAGTGATGATGATAGTGATGGAGGGTTCAAAGTCCTTCTTATGATGAACTTGTTGAATTGCTAAATGACTACACTAAAATCATAAGAAAGACTAGAGCTAAGAATGATAGGCTTGCTCGTGATAATGATGCTCTTGTTGAAAAATATGACAATGCTATGCATGCTAGTGATGAGTTGAAAAATGAACTTGCTACTATGTCATCTTCCATCAAGGAGCTCAAGTCCTCTAACAAAGAGTTCAAAGCTAAAAATGAAAACTTGATAAGATGCATAGTGATCTTTCCACTAGTCATACTTTGCTTAAGGAACAATATACTCAAGTGAAAGTAGATTATGATACTCTCACCATTGCTTATGATATGCTTTCACATGAGACACATGATGCTCCTAACCTTGTTGTTAAGTGTGACATAGCAACATCTTGTGAGGACTTGGTTAGTGAGCATGTTGAGCAAAGTGCTAGTGGCAAGGGCAAGAAAGTGGTTGAGGCCGATCACTATGATGACTATGTCAAGATCAAGAATGAGAATGCAAAGCTCAAGGTTGATCTAGAGAAGCTTTCAACCACCAAGCAAGTTGTCATTCAATATCATGATGATGACTATAGCATGACACTTGAGCTAGACATGCTAAAAGAAGAGAACAAGAGATTGAAGATGGAGAGGGACTTACAAATGACACCATCTCAATTGGAACTCCAACAAGAGAATGACAAGCTCAAGAAGGAGAAAGAGCACCTCACCACCGGTTGAGGAACTTCACCAAGGGTCAATGTCTTCAAAGTGAGCTTCTCATGAACACCGTCATGAAGACCAATAGAAATGGCATTGGCTTTCTTGAAGAGAAGATGAAGCAACGCAAGAGCATCACCAAGCCAAAGAAGAAGATTGGGAAATGCTATGAGTGTGGAAAGGAAGGACACTTTGCTCATGCTTGAGGAGCCAAAGCCACACCCTTGCCCAAGCATGCTAGGCCCTTTGCTTTCAATGCTCACTACATGCTTATAGACAAGATTCTAGTGGCAAAGTGAAAGTTATGTTTATGGGCCACCTAACAAGAATAGGTCAAGGCAAATTTGGGTTGCTAAGTCACTAGTTGAGAAGGTTAAGGGACCGCAACAAGTTTGGGTCCCAAAAGCTCAAGCTTGATTTTTGTGTGTGTAGGTGAACTACAAGACCGGTGGATCACATTGGGTAATTGATAGTGGATGTACACAACATATGACCGGAGATCCCCGGATGTTCACCTCACTAGAAGAGAATGTCGATGACCAAGAAAAGATAACATTTGGTGACAACTCAAAGGGCAATGTCAAAGGATTGGGCAAAGTGGCTATATCAAATGACCATACCATCTCCAATGTGCTTCTAGTGTTGCATCTTTGAGCTTCAACTTGCTATCCGTTGGGCAACTTTGTGATCTTGGCTTTCAATGTTTGTTCACCGACAAAAAAGTGGTTGTGACCAAGAAAGATGATGCACAAGTGATCTTCAAAGGATTTAGATACAACAATCTCTACCTAGTGGATTTCTCCTTCAAAGAAGCCAACTTGAAGACATGTTTGTTCACTAAGCAATCTCTTGGTTGGCTATGGCATAGAAGATTGGCACATGTGGGAATGAACACTCTCAACAAGCTATTGAAGAAGGATTTGGTTAGGGGCTTGAAGGATGTCAAATTTGAGAAGGACAAATTGTGTAGTGCATGTCAAGCCGGCAAGCAAGTTGCAAACACTCATCCAACCAAAGCTTTTGTATCAACATCAAGAGAGTTAGAGCTTCTTCATATGGATCTATTTGGGCCAACAACATATGCAAGTTTGGAGGAAACCTCTATTGCCTAGTGATTGTTGATGACTACTCTCGGTACACTTGGGTATTCTTTCTTCATGATAAATCCGAAGCAACCCCTTCCTTCAAGAAGTTTGCCAAGAGAGCTCAAAATGAATTTGATGTGAAGATCAAGAAGATTAGAAGTGACAACGAAAGGAGTTTGACAACACCCATATTGAGGAATATTGTGATGAAGTTGGGATCAAGCATGAAGTGTCCGCAACCTACACACCACAACAAAATGGGGTAGTTGAGAGGAAGAACCGGACTCTAATCACCCTAGCAAGGACAATGCTAGACGAGTACTCTACACCGGAGAGATTTTGGGCCGAAGCAATCAACACCGCTTGCTATGCATCAAACCGATTGTTCCCCCATCGTCTACTTGGCAAGACCCCCTATGAGCTACTCAACAACAAGAAGCCGGATGTATCCTTCTTTAGAGTGTTTGGGTGCAAATGCTACATCTACAAGAAGCGCCAACACCTAGGGAAGTTTCAACGCCGATGTGATATTGGTTTTCTTGTTGGTTACTCATTGAAGTCCAAAGCATATCGAGTATTCAACCATGCCACCGGGATGGTAGAAGAAACATATGATGTAGAATTCGATGAATCTAATGGCTCTCAAGGAGAGCATGAAAATCTTGATGATGTAGGTGATGAACCATTGAGGGAGGCAATGAAGAACATGCCGGTTGGAGCCATCAAGCCTAAAGATGATGATGATGATGTGCAAGTCATTGACAAGCCATCCTCATCCAATGTACCACTTGATGATGACAAAGATGGGAGGGATCCAAATGAAGATACTCATGTCTCCCATGATCAAATGGTGGTACAAGCTCAAGATGTTGGTGCTCCACAAGCGGCCCCTCAATTGGTTGATCGAAGGACTACTCCTCTACTACAAGCTCATCCTCAAGATCTCATCATAGGGAGTCCGACAAGGGGTGTAATGACTCGCTCTCAAAAACTTGCTTTATTTATGGAACATCACTCCTTTGTTTCTCTTGTTGAGCCTACCATTGTAGATGAAGCTCTAGGTGATCCGATTGGGTGAATGCCATGCATGAAGAACTAAACAACTTCACCCGCAACCAAGTTTGGACACTTGAAGAGCGACCAAAAGGCGCAAGAGTCATTGGAACAAAATGGGTGTTTAGGAACAAGCAAGATGATCAAGGCAAGGTTGTTAGAAACAAGGCAAGGCTAGTGGCAAAGGGTTCTCTCAAGTTGAAGGTTTGGATTTTGGAGAGACCTTTGCACCGGTTGCAAGACTCGAAGCCATTCGTATCCTCCTTGCATATGCATCACATCATGACATTAAATTATATCAAATGGATGTGAAAAGTGCATTTTTAAATGGCTTCATAAATGAACTAGTCTATGTTGATCAACCTCCCGGGTTTGAAGACCCTAGATATCCTAATCATGTTTATAGGTTGTCCAAGGCGCTTTATGGGCTCAAGCAAGCCCCTAGAGCGTGGTACGAGCGCCTCTGGGACTTCCTCATTGAGAAGGGCTTCACCATTGGGAAGGTCGACACCACACTATTCACCAAGAAGCTTGATGGAGAGATCTTCATTGTCAAGTCTACGTTGATGATATCATCTTCGAGTCAACAAATGAAGCCTATTGCAAGGAATTTGGTGACTTGATGTCGAAGGAGTTCGAGATGTCTATGATTGGCGAGCTCACATTCTTCCTAGGCTTTCAAGTCAAGCAATTGAAGGAGGGGACTTTCATATCTCAAGAGAAGTACACAAAAGACCTCCTCAAGCGCTTCAAGATGGATGATTGCAAGCCTATCAAGACTCCAATGCCAACAAATGGACATCTCGACCTAGATGTGGGAGGTAACCCGGTTGACCAAACTCTCTACCGTTCTATGATTGGTAGCTTGTTATATTTGACCGCATCTAGGCCCGACATCATGTTTAGTGTGTGCATGTGTGCTCGCTTTCAAGCCGATCCTAGGGAATCACATCTCATAGCGGTGAAGAGAATCCTTAGGTACCTAAAGCACACCCCAAGCATTGGCCTTTGGTATCCCAAAGGAGCTAACTTCCAACTCGTTGGGTATTCCGATTCGGATTACGCGGGTTGCAAAGTAGATAGAAAAAGCACATCCGGAGGGTGCCATTTGCTTGGGAGATCACTAGTGTCATGGAGTTCAAAGAAGCAAAATAGTGTGGCCTTGTCTACCGCCGAGGCAGAATACATAGCCGCGGGTGCTTGTTGTGCACAAATCCTTTACATGAAGCAAACCCTTTTAGACTATGGTGTAGTCCTAGAAAGGGTACCTTTGTTGTGTGACAATGAGAGCGCGGTTAAGCTTGCTAACACCCGGTTCAACACTCTCGCACAAAGCACATAGATATTCGCCATCACTTTCTTAGAGACCATGTTTCAAAGAAAGACATATCCTTAGAGGGAGTTAGAACCGAAGATCAATTGGCGGATATCTTCACAAAACCCCTAGATGAAAACACTCTTTGTAGATTGCGAAGTGAGCTTAATGTGCTTGATCTAAGTAACTTTGTCAAAAGGTGAAAGGGGGTTGTCTTTGCATTGCATTGTACCATATGCCATGTTTAATTTATGCTATGCACATAGGCTTGTCAGACGTGGTTAAGATAACCGCCCTAAAAAGCGTGTGAAGAAGCTTACCCATGAGCAAACTTGACAAGCAACCTAGATTCAAATTCCGTATTGCATTGCATATGCATGATTGTTGCTTTGTCGTTTCTTTTCGGTTATGTTTTGAGCAACCGCTGTGTTCGTCCACTGCTAGGGGGAGCATTTGAGGCTCCTAATGGTTGAGACCCTAGTTTTGGTGGCCACATGTTGTCTCCTCGAGTTTTATCGCCTATTTTCTCTAAAAATGATATGTAGCCTATGGCAAAATATTGTAAAATTGAGGGTTTATGCGAGGATGCTCATACTCGGTTCCAACTGGTGGTTATTTGCCTCTTATTTGAGTTGGAACTTAGTTGGGAGAGGGCCGCAACGGAGATCTTCAGATCTGCCCTAAATGCTGCATCGGAAGCAGCATCGGATGCTGCATCGGAAGCTGGCCCAGAATCCGATGCCTGCACTGTAGACTGCCCCGGCTGGAACAGTGTTTTGCCTGCATCCGATGTGTCCTCAACAGAGCCTCCGATGCCCCATCGGACGCTCCCCAGCGTCCGATGCCTAGGCATAGGACATGTCCGATGCGCGAAGAGCGTTTCTGGAGCTCTCTGAGTGGGCATCGGAGCGTCCGATGCGTAATCATCACGGCGCGTCCGATGCCCCCTTAAGCGGCACGTTTCGTCTTCCTTTGACAGTCGGTCCCACACGTCATTCTTCGTCTTCCTTCTCGCCCACCCGCACCGAGCCAGCCCCGCGCCGCCGCACGCCTCTAACCCTACATCGCCGGCCGCCGCATCCGTCGCCGTCGTGCCCCTCGCCGCCGGCTCTTGCTCCGCCGCGCTCACCATCCCCGCCGCCGCTGCCCGCCGGGCCTCCTTCGCGACCGCTCTCGCCCGCGCGCGCCTCGCGTCTTCGGAGGGCTCGCCGGCTCCTCGTCGGAGCTCACCCTGTTCGCCGGCGCGCGAACATCCTTCGCCAGAGCTTCTCCTCGTCCCCAAGCTCCCCCCCCCCACCCCTCAACGTGAGCAAACCCTACCTCCTCACCTCCATACTCCACTGTGCTCACTAGGTGTTCGACGAAATGCGTCAACCGTTGTTCCTTCATGCTTTGACCCCGTTTTCGCCCGTTGTTCGTGCAGACTATCTCCGCGTGATTTGTGGGTGTCAGATCGTCAGTGCTTACCTCTTGCTTGGCTTGTTTCGTCAGTCGTCAGGTAGCAAAGCCCTTTCTTTTCTTATCCAATTGCTTTGCTTCCATAGGTCTCGCTTATCTCTAGAATATATATGCTTATATATCCTCTCTATTCTCACAGCGAGTCCGTGCTTGTGGCCAGTTGACAGTTGGCAGTGTCAGATAACCCGGGGCCAAGCCCGCGGGTACGGATCGAGGCCAAGCCTCGCGAGTGACAGAGGCAGAGGTTCACAGTGCCAGGGGGAGTCTTTGCCAGTGGTCTTCTTGTCAGCTGCTTGTCAGGGGTTTTCCGAGTCAGTGGTTTCTGTTCAGTGGCAGTTCAGCTCTTCTCAGTGACCGTTCTTCTCGTTCTTGTCAGCTATGCGCTGCAAGAACGTTGGTGGTGGCCCCGATGACTCTCCTCCCCATCGTCCCCCTTCCGGTCAGAGGCCTGCGAAGGGGAAGCTTATCGTGCGCCGGAAGCGCACTCGTCAGGAGCGTGAGGCAGTTCAGGCCCAGGCAGAGGCCGAGGCAGCAGAGGCAGAGGCTCCAGAGGCAGAGGCAGAGGAGGAGTCCCTGAGGTGGTTCCCCCACGCCGGTCGACCCGTCGCCGGACTGCGGTGCCACCCCGGCCCGACGTCCCGCTGCGGGGTGGCCGTCCTCCGTCGTGGAGTGCGCCTCCGCCGATACCGCGACTGGACCTCAGGGGCGCCACTTGCTCACAGATCCAGACACTTAGGCTCGTCCCAGTCGAGCAGTGGTTCCCGCGGGAGAGACAGCAGCAGGCTGGTCCATCGTTCTACACAGTGCTGCAGGAGGACTTCTACCAGGGCTACAGGAACGCCGGGATTTCTTTGCGACCTCAGCGTGTTTGTTCTCTTGAGGCGATAGTTACAGCAGCTGGCGAGCAGATCCGCCCCATCCTCACTTACCTACCTGGTGTAGCAGACCTTCTGGGGCGGTCTGGCTCATATATCGAGGACTGGGTCTTTCAGTTTTATGCTTCGTTGTGGGTACACCCAGACCGAGAGACTATTGAGTTCTCACTTGAGGGGGACCACTACAGACTGTTCTCGTCCGAGATCCGGGATTGGTTTGGATTGACACGATCACAGACCCGGATCCACGACTTGTGTTACGACCGGACTGAGCCACCCCGCCGCCCTCATGGCGGTGCACAGCCTTCGACAGACTTGGTTCGCCCATGCTTCACAGAGCCGTTCGGCAAGGGTTCGAGTCGCACTCCTAGGGACCTTACCCCTACGGCTCGGATCCTCAACGCGATCCTCAGGCGGACCTTGCTTCCCAGGGTGGGCTTCGGAGAGGGTCTTTCCAGGCTGCAGCTTTGGTTACTTGCGTATATGATCAGGCAGCAGTTTTGACGTTTGGGACGTGATCCTGTGTGAGATTGAGGACACTGTAGCAGAGGGCATCAAGGCCCGCCGGCAGCTTCCATATGCTCATTGGATTTCATACATTCTTTGGAAGGTCGCTGCCACCACTAGTACCCGCCTCAGTCAGTCACTCACTGGTTCTGCGACCGTCTTCCCGGAGTATAACATGAGTCAGTTATTGGGATACGGTCGGGACCGCAGGCAGCCAGAGCAGCAGGCACCGACTAGTTCACGCCAGAGACCTGAGGTGCCAGAGTCAGCTCAGCAGCAGGACGAGGCCGTTCAGGCCCTCGCAGAGCAGGAGCTTGCCGATCTCGAGGGTGGTGACCCACACGTAGTCTCGGATCCCACGGACAGTTCAGATGAGGACTACCAGCTTCCGCCTCGCTACCAGCCGCGTGCACACGACCACCAGGCAGGGTCCAGCGGTACTGCTTCTCCTCCTCCGATCCATCCAGCGCTCCTTGCTATTCTAGCACGGATGGAGGAGCAGCAGAGGACTGTCACTCAGGACGTTCAGAGGCTTGCACAGGAGCAGCAGCGGTTGCCCAGCAGCAGGCATTGCACAGCAGTAGGCTCAGGAGCGCTCAGACGCCCTGCAGCGTCAGATGACGGCCTTACAGCAGCAGACCTTGAGCTTTATGGAGCGACTAGCCAGCGGTCCTCCTCAGTGGCAGTGGCAGCAGCCCCCTCCTCCGTAGCAGCTACAGTGGCAGCCACCAGTCCCTCCACAGCCGTTCGGTCTGCCACCACAGTTTGGTCAGCAGCAGCAGCAGCTCCAGGGCCCCAGCTCCTCGCAGTTTACGAGCTTTACTACTCCAGGTGGGGCCCCGCTCTTCAGTCCGCTACGGACAAGATTCACTCCTAGGCCGATCGAGTCTCTCTACGCTACGACGACCTCCGTGACACGAGACCTGTCGGCCACCTTCAACGAGCTCACTGGGTTTCCCACGCCAGATCTGCAGGACCCAGTCCGGACGTCTACAGCTCCAGTTACTTCTACTACCGAGACCCTCCGAGCTCAGTAGCGTCCTCAGAGCAGACGAGCCCGTCCAGTTCGAGACCACGACGACCGTGCAAGCTGAGTTAGCTCTGATACATGAGCTTCCGCACTCCACTACTCAGCTTGACACTACTACAGAGACTGCGACGGAGTCAGTGCCAGAGTCAGAGCAGGCAGAGCAGTCCGTCCCGGAGCAGACCCCGACCGCTTCTCAGCAGCTTCCAGCTCCAGAGGGTCAGCGGGCTACCGGCGACTGGTCCTTCGACTCTGAGGCCCTCCTTCAGCAGTTCGAGTTCACGCAGAGGACTCCGGAGACGGCACCTGACTCGTCTGCACCACCTCCGCCCTCCGACGCTTAGTTTGGCGCTTGATGCCAAAGGGGGAGAGTGGCCGAGTATAGCGATAGGGGGAGTGATGTGAGAGGGTTTTGATATCTTATGTTGTGTTTCGCTCACATACGCTCTTTACTTATCGCATCTTTTGTGCATATTTATTTATATACTTATGATATGGATCTCATGACATGTTTGTGCTCACTATGATATTATATGACATGTCATTTCGCTGTACTCGACTGCTTGTGCTCAATTCTCATTTGTTATGTATTCGAGCTCTTTACTCTTGCACTTGCTATTCACTCTAACTTGTTGAGTGCAGGATGTTGGCATGATATGTATGAGCTTGCCCCTAATCATTTTCCGTTATTCATTGCAAGTTCATACATGTCATGATTTGAAAACCTCTTCTCTCTATACTCGATCTCGTGTTGTCATCAATCACCAAAAAGGGGAGATTGAACGCATCTTGGCCCTAGTGGGTTTCGGTGATTGGATGAAACACAAGATTACTGTGACTAACGTGTGTTTTGCAGAAACAGGGATAAGTTAGGTCACGGTAATGGCGACGATACGGGCATATGGAGTTCATGTCCCCTGGCGATGGAAATCGTTTTGATTTTCAAAGGACGGACGACGAAGACGGTGGTAGGCTAGGCTAAGTGTCACATGGTGTTGGAGGACACTTAGGTAGTCTTAGGTCTTTGTTTTTTCCTTTGGCCGTACTATAAAGAGGGGTGTGAATCAATAGCTTGACTTAGATGAGTCTATTGAGGTAGGTGTGGTGCACACTTGTTATTTCATAGCCCTAGGTAGCTCAGAGAGATGCCTTATGTCAAGAGAACAAAAGTCGTTAAGACCGCGTCGCGATCCGAGTTGATCTTGCCCTTGGTATGGGCATCGGATGCTGGATCAGTGGACATCGGAGGCTCCGATGCCCACACCGACCTAGGGTTTGGTCTGGTGCGTGGCATCGGAGGCTCCGATGGTGCCACATCGGATCGTCCGGTGTCACTGTTCACTTAGGAGTGAACTGTGGGGGGCAGCGGACGCTGGCATCGGACGCTGAGGGCCAGCGTCCGATGGCCATGCAGAGAGGTTCCAGAGAGGTCCTTTTGGCATCGGACGCGTCCGATGCAAGGGCATCGGAAGCTCCCCAGCGTCCGATGCTCCATAAACATGTCTGACAAACTGGTACAGTCGACCGTTGTCGAGGTCATCGGCGCGTCCGATGCTAGGCATCGGAGCGTCCGATGCCCCCGCAGAAACCCAGTTTTGTCCTGTTTTTGGATGGCCGGGTTGGGGAGTATATATACTTCCTTCCCTCCATCCATTTGAGTGTTCTTGCCACTTCCATCAGCTCAGAAACACCTTGTGAGTGTGAGTGAGTGCAAGAGCCCTAGTGAGGTTGAGTGATTTGCTAATTGTGAGAATTGAGTAGCAAGTGTGCATCCATCCATCTCTTTGGCCTTGTCTTGGTCAAGTGAGAGTTCTAGCTTGTTACTCTTGGTGATCGGCATCACCTAGACGGCTTGGTGGCGATCGGAGAGCTTGGTGATCATCCGGAGGCTTTGTGGATGACCCAAGCCATGTTGTGACCGGTAGCGAGCGATTCACCGGGCCGGAGTGGCGAAGAATCAGCTCGTAGTGAGCACTTGATCCTTGCGCGGATCAAGGGGAGCGATACCCTTGCGCGGGTGCTCCAACGAGGACTAGGGGGGGTGTGCCGACACCTCGGCAAAAAGATCGTCGAGTCATCTCTACTCTCTTACTTTCGCATTTACATTCAAGCAATTCAATTCCTCATTACTACTTGTTGTTCTTCTATATTGAATTGCTTTGCTAGAGTAGAGTGGCTTTAGTCTTGATCTTTTGTGTGGGAGTAAAAGAGAAACACACTTCTAGGCTCTAGGGGGTTAATTGGAGATTGATAGGTTTAATTCTTGAAAGAAGTTTTAGAAAAGCCCAATTCACCCCCTCTTGGGCATCTAGATCCTTTCAGAGGGGACCGAGGATAGCCACCCCAATGGAGCCCGGAGCCTGGAAGAGCCCCTCACGGCCTCGCTGTCTTGCGTCCTCCTCCGGATTTCTGCAGCTGCGGCAGGCTAGTCGCCCCCTTGAGTCATCCCGATGGCGAGTTCTCCAACCATCCAGCGTCATCTTTGAGATGTTCTAGCAGGAAGCGCTAGCTTAGCACCGGTTCTCTCGTGTCTATTCTCCACGCCATGCTGCTGGTGTCTAGGCCTAGATCAAACTCATCGGCATCGATTTTGTGCCAGTGGTCTTTATTTGGTACGTGATTTTCATCAATTTGGTACGTGATTTTGTTTTGGACTCCATGTGGCATCTGGACTCAGTTTGGTTCGTTGTTTTTTTCCAGATCGTGTTGTGGGTGGGCTGAATTAGTTTTTGGGATGAAATCCGAGGAGACTCAGTTTGGTTCGTTTTTTTCTTTTTCAGATCGTGTCGTGGTGGGCTGAATTCGTTTTTTTTTTGATGGAATCCGAGGAGATCTGGGTGCTTACGTGTTTGGGGAAAGAAGGATAAGATTTGGATTGGAAAACCTTGATAAAGATTTAGAGCCGATTCGGAAACCAGAGGAGATCAAGTTGATTTCGGAGAGTGGGTGATCAGAGGAGTAAAGGCCAGACGAAAAAAATGGTATAAAAAAAAAGGCAGAAATTTTGCCTCTTATTATTAGGTATATATAGACATAGATAGGCTAGGAGCTTTCTTCAGGTCTCACAACTTGAAGGTAAATTTGGATAAGTTTTATAAAACTATGCTGCAAAATATTGCCTTACAACTCTAAAACTATTTCCAAAATAAAAAACTTTAATATGTGTCACATCGAATTTTTATATACATCAATGGAGTACTAAATATAGATTAAAAAAATAATCACTTACACAGTTTGCATATAATTTGCGAGATGAATCTTTTAAGTCTAATTAGTTCATGAGTTGATATGAAAGTACTACAGTAACACATGTGCTAATAACGGATTAATTAGGCTTAAAAAATTCGTCTTCTGACGGATTCTATAGTTTATTTTTTTTATCAGTACTCGAACACCTCATGCAACAGTCTACGTAACATTCTATGTGACATTTCAATTTTTTACACCGTGAAATTAAACATGCCATATGCTGTAAAAATGGACTTATTGTTAGTTTACTCTCATATTGTTAACTGATATTGGAGGAGCACGAGATATAAGCATGCGGGGGCATTTCTCATCTATCAATCTAGTCTTTGGGGTTCAGTTAGACTCAGGATCTTGCTATGTTATGGACTTCGGTAGATCTGGACTCGAGGGTAAAAAGTTCAACTTCAAAGGTTTAGATCCTTTCAAGCAATATAACTAGGTATGTCGTCATCTAGATTGTTAGAAACCAAGCTAAGCATAGATTAGTTGTGAGTTAGGAAAAATTGAGTTATGCTCAAGTTCCGAAAAAGTCCTCTAAAATTTTGTATACTTCAGTATCCTTGCTTTGTAAGACTGGAGTATTAATATAGTTATATAGTTTACTTAAATTATTTTATGGTTATATAGTTTAGGCCTTAGCTATTTAACTAAGTATGGATCTAACAGTCGAATCACAGCTTACATTTTTTATAGACTTTGGTAAATGAAATTAAAGGACAAGTCTAGAGTTGAAGTTTTTAAAAGTCTAATTTACACTAGGGCCTTGTTTAGTTGCTCCCCAATTTTGCAAAATTGCAAGATTCCCCGTCACATCAATCTTTAAATATTTGCATAAAAAATTAAATGTAGGTAAAAAAATAATTAATTGTACTTTTAGTATGTACATGTTGAGACGGATCTTTGGAGTCTACGTAGTTTATATTTGGACAAAGTTTGTCAAATAACAACGAAAGTGCTACAGAGGCCCAGTACAAAACGATACTATACAGACGGTTGGTAATCTATTTCTATAGGCGTTTTTGTGAACCGTCTGTGCTACGGGCCAGTAAAAATAGAAGCACAACACAGACGGTTGCTTATGAACCGCCTTGAAAAAAATTTCCGGAAAAAGCCGAAAATAAATAGGAAACAAATATTTTAATTAGGGGAGGACCGCACCGCCCAGCGCCCGCCTGTATCGAAGTCGCTAGTCGCGGCATTTTTTGCGCAAAATTCACAGCCGGTAGGATTCAAACACAACCTCGGCCTCGCGCGGAGCCTCCTCTACCACTACACCGCACACTCACATGTGTTCATATACCCTTTCGGTTCCCTACATATTATACAAAACCAAGTGTAATTTGCTTGTTTGAGGTCCTAAACGGTTTCAAATAAAAAAGTTGTCAACTACAAAGTTTCATAACTTTTCGTGACGAACAACTTTTGTATTGGTCATTTCTCCATCCGAGGTCGTTTACAAAATTTGAATTTCAAATTTAAGACCATTCAAACATATTGTTCGTTGGCAAGATGACTTCAAATTAAAAAGTTGTAATTTACAAAGTTTCGTAACTTTTCGAGACAAACAACTTTTATTTTGGTTGTTTTCTCATCCAAGATCGTTTGAAAAAATCGAATTTTAAAAACACATGTATTTCTACAGACGGATTTGTACAGGCGGTTTGTTAAGACATCCGCCTGTAGAAGACAGTTTGTCAAGACAACCGTATGTAGAAATAAGATATTTCTACAGAGGGTTGTTTTAACAATCCGTCTATAGAAATCTATAGACGCGTGGTAGCTAAAACCGCTAGTAAAAAAAGAGGCGCCAGAAAAAATCATGTTTCTACTAATGTTACCCTGTCGTAAATGTCACGGTCTCTCTAAAAGCTATACTGTTCATGCATGGTTACTGAGGTTGTGTCTCGTTAGCGTAGGCCACTAGCAAAGCATGCGAAATGACAAACGGAGTACTCCATCTCGTGGATATTTAATCCATCATAATATTGTCTCGATATCTTGATTAAACATGGACGGAGTAAGACAATTTGACTTGCATTCTTTGATTGTGAAGTCCCCTCATTGTATATAGTAATATAAAAATCTGATTATTACTCTCTCTGTCCACAAAAAAATACAACTATAAGAATCGTGCTGGTCAAATATTTTATCTTTAACCAAGTTTATATTAAATAGTATTAACATTTATGTCTTAAAATAAATTTATTATAAAAACATATTTTACAACTAATCTAATGGTATTTATTTTGTCTTATAAGAGTTAAAAAATTTATATAATTTTGGTCAAAGTTTAAGATGTTTAACTTCTTTTTTTAGACAAAAAAAAGAATTATATTAAAATATAGCTGGGTGCATCATCACATTACAAGTATTCTGGAAAAAACATATATCCAGAAACTGATTTTCATCTATATTGCACCCACACTGTAAAATGGCTGAAACTCTCAAATCCAAACTATTTGATGCTTCATATAAATGACCGCACAGATAAATACTCGGCAACAATTGTTTTAGGCCAAACAATAAATGCCCAATAGACGGTCAACATTCCTGCATGTGGAGTTAAGAAACTTCTTCTTTCTTGTGTCTTCCTTTTTCTTGTTTCTGTCACCGAAGAGTGAGGGAGACTGATCTAAAACTTATTCTTCCAAGTCCATCATTGTGGCCAGATCCAATCACATCAAAACAAAGAAGAGACCGAAGAAAATTATTCTAAGACGAGGACATCATCTCCGCCTTGATGCCGCTCATCCAGAAACAAAAATCTCCATGTCGTCATGTTGGTGAAGATGCTGACGCCGAAGTTGTCGTCCCCATCTTCAACGAAGCCGCCATGGAGAAGAAAATTCCATCCTTACCATTCTCTGTCACCGAAGAGGAGAAGAAGGAGATAAATGTTCAATACCACAATACTTGGCATGGAAAGATTCAAACGCTAAAAACTCGATCTATTTTTAAAAAAGTATTAAAAGCGATGGATCTCCACTCTCTCAGCCTCCGACATAGGCCGGAGGGAGGAGAGAGGGAGACCAACGAAGGGACGGCAGTGGCGCTTCGTGGTGGGAGCGACAGGCGGCGGCGGCGGCATAGGCGGGGAGCGGGTCGAAGGCAGGAAGGAGTCGTGGACCCTCCATAGTTACTGTTAATTGATAGTCTAGATGTTTGACTTCTCAGAATGTGAGAATTGTATTCTTTTATGGACGGAGGGAGTACTATAAAGGATTTCTAAATAAATATATAATGTAATCATTTTTATAGCACAAGAATTTAAACTAAACTAATTATCGATCAAAGATGTAAGGGAACTTAAACTTTAAAATGGTGTACATAATTTAAGAACATATGAATTACGTACTTAATAAACCCAGCACTGACTTAAGCAAGAAAAGGAAAAATAAAAAGGAAAAATAAAACTCAATTTACGGCCATCATGGCCGATGATTAATAGGGAGATCTCCGATCCGAAACATTTCATCCGGCACACCCCTACCCACCGTCCTATGTGGCACAGAAGCACAGTGATTACATCTCCAGTCACTGACTCGTGGGCCCTGCCGATGTCCTCTACACGCCGACCTCGCCGTACCGCCGACCAAATAGTCGACACCGCCCCGTCGCAACCCGCATGATCATTGGCTTTTTAAGGTCCCCTTCCTTCCTCTGTTCCTCGGCGACGGCGAATGTCTCGTGTGCGGGAGTGGAAGAGGGTCGAGGGTGAGATGGAGACGGGATGCGGCGCCGGACAGAAGCTGGAGGAGGAAGCGGCGCAGAGGGAGCGGGAGTGGGAGGAGGCCGCTGAGGCGGTGGCGTACGACTCGTGCACCTGGCCGCCGCCCGTCGTCGCGGTGTGCGGCCCGGGGAACAGCGGCAAGTCCGCCTTCTCCCGTCTTCTGCTCAACACTCTCATCGACAGGTAAGCAAGGCAAGCAAATTCGCAACTCGCATCTCGGCAGTTTCGTTTTGTTGTTCGATCGCAAATTTGCAACTCGTGAAACTACGACTCTGCTATGAGTGATCGCTTGTGTGGCCATGGTTCGTTGGTTCTGGACTTGTGGTTGGTTACTTGCAATCACTCGCTTGTGTGCCCTCCGCGTCCGCTGGCGCCGTCACACACACGCGCGCGCTCGCGTGCAAGCTGTGTCATCCTTCTCCAGCTCCAATAATGTCTCCATCTCGACCGCACTTCTAAACACGTACTGCTGCAAGCTGGGAGCTGTTTCTGATGCCCTGAGGGTGTCTGATGAAATACCACATCGGAATGCAGTGTCCTGGGCTGCCATGGTGTTAGTAGGGTATGCCACAGGGATTCAGGGAAGTGTTATGAGGAGGCCTTTGAGCTCTTCCGGCTGATGCTTCACAAGTGCCCATTGGAGAAAAATGAGTTCGTAACCATAAACTTAGCGACGGCCATTGGAGAAAAAAATGCAGTGTCCTCTATCTTCTATAACTTAGCGCCGCCATTAAACTTATCATAATTATGAATCATAAGTGCTATTTGGTATTCCTTTGCAATATCTTCTTAGGTACTAAGGAAGGTAGCGTGGTAGACACAAGAGAATGGATATGGAGATAGCTTTGGGACCAAGGTTCTAAATAGTATAGCTTCTTTTGCCCAAGCCCCAAGCAATGTACTATCTGATACAGTATTTTAGGTCAAATTATATTTCATACTTTACAGTTGTTATAGTGCGATCGGTATGTGGCCTCTGCATTGAAAATTACAGTTGTACTATCTGATACAATATTTTAGGTCAAATAATTATATTTCATACTTTACGTATTTATCACAACTTAGTTTGGCTGCTGAGTTAATTCAACTTATATAAGTAATTTTGTAGTAGTCATTCCTTTTATCCTATATTTAGATATACGAAAATTCTGCAAAATCAAATGAGTTACAGAAATGTTGTTTTAAGGAAATTAGAAGCACTACTTTTCGTTGAATCACTTTCCCTTTTTATTTATTTATTTATTCACTATATATCATGTATTTATATGCATATCTCACAATTTAATCCTTGATATTTACACATTTTTGTTAGTTAAAAATAATCTGAAAAAATTTTATTCATATTTAGATATCTACTGCTATTTGTTTCAACCATCTTTTCTTGAAGCAAAACAAATTATAAACAATGTTATTGTAGTTGAATGAAGTGTTAGTAGCAGGCCCATAGTTGGCATAATATTATAAGATGAAGAAAACATCGCATTGATTTGAATTAAGTCTTATGCCATCAGCAATGAATAATGAACATTATTTTTTTTATAAAGTTCCTTAGATATGTTCTTTACTTATTCTGAGGTTTATTGCACATGTTCTAAATACAGATTAGGTAATATTCATTTATAAGATAATCTGGGTGCTCCACCCTCTATTTTCTTCTTAATATATTGATACGCAGCTCTCCTGCGTGTTCGAGAAAAAAAGATAATCTTGGAAAGAAATTTGAGTTGTACAACAGCAACACAGCAGAAATTTTACTATGGAAACAAAAGAGTTAGGATGGTCATGTACTCATATATGCTAGTCTTGTTTGAAAAATACTTGTCGCTATAATTTTTTAGTTGCCCTTGCACTAAAATATGATATCTCATGATTATCCAAGGGTTCTAAGTTAAAGTTATTTTTTGCTTTCTGAGAAGTGTGTTTAATTTTTCCTTTGAGCTCGTGCTCTTTTTTCATAATATCTGTTTAGGTTGCTGTGGGTGAAGTGTTTACTGTGGTTAGAACTAGTTGGGTCTGTTTATAGTTCCAAAGGAGTGAAACGATATATAATGTGTTTCTGCAGTCTGCTTAGTCTAGCAGTGGATTTGTTGATAAGGTCTTAAACTGCTTTCATTGTTCATTGTTGTAAAGTTAAACTAGTTGTTCTCAAGAACTTGGAATACTCTTTATTCAATTTGTTACTTAGTTTCTTTACTTCACTTGTTGTGATTAGTTCATATGCTCAGGTACATTGTTGTGATTACTTCATATGCTTAGGTACAAGAAGGTTGGATACCTGGATATTGATGTTGGTCAGCCTGAGTTCACCCCTCCAGGGTTTGTGTCACTTCATGTTTTTGAGGAAAAGGCTAAAGGTGTAGTATTTATATTTTTCTCTCTCAAAAAATATCCTCGTATAAATTGTGTGCTCCTTTTGTTGTGATTGATTAGATACTTTTGTCACTTATGTTATGATTGCAGATTTGACAATTTTATACCTGCGCAATCCAAAGAGGTAAGGTAACATAGCATTATCATTATGACTTCTTAGTGTTCTACTGTTGGGAAATATCTATAGTTAAATGATGAATATTTCTTTTAGAAAGGGTTAAATTATGAATATGGAGTCTAACATGTGACTAAGTTAATGCTTTTGTGAGATTATTTTCTGGATTCATTTGTAAAATTACTTCTTCACTGTCCCATGGTTCAAACATTCATGTTCTAAGTAAAAAATATTTCTCACAGTTGACTTCGCACCATCTTCAATACGTATCTTTGACCACCAATATCTTCTGGAACCTGAAATTTAAAATGAGCCCTCTCGTTTTAAGACTATCATGGGAACCCCCTGGATACTGTGTGATGAAGATCTGACATGCAGGATGAATTCCATGTGGCAGTTTCATCTTCCACCTTGGCCCTCTTCCTCGAGCTCATGAGCTGCTTCAAACTGCCATCCATGGCTGACCTTTAGGGATGGGGGTTTTGGGGTCTGGTTGAGCTTCTCTCCTTCCGACTGGCAGGTGGGCTTGGCGGTAGGCAGCATGCTAAGGTGGCACTGCACTGCTAGACACGGGGGTGTCGGTAAGCAGTTTTTGCGGTGTCGAGGTGAGGTGATCTTTTTTTTTCTTGAACACGCAGGAGAGCTGCCTATCATTATATTAAGAAGAACAAAGAGTGGGTTTAGAAACCCCAAAACAGCCACAAACACACACACACACTCTTTCATCTAATGGTGTATCTCTCTCACATTTTTCAACATGACCCAATACCACTAGAGAGGAACTCACACATTGACTGGCTCAGGAGCAAGGAGATTAGATATTCCCTTAGCTTCGGTCAAACTCCACAGGAGAACCTCATCTTTTACCAAAACTAGAACAGTACTTCAGCTCGGTTGAACCCCATCAAATACACAGCAATTGCGGTGATTCCAAATGGACCAAGCTTTCAGAATGATGTTGGAATTGAGACCTTTTTTTAGTCTGGTCATCCATACCAGAAATTGTGCCTGCCCAGTGCCCACCATGCATCAAGGGAGTTATTGTTAGGCTGGGAGGAGAGGTCCTGCAGGCCGACCATGTAGGATGTTGTACCACACTTGCCGGGAGAAGACACATGAGATCAGTAGATGTTCAATTGTTTCATCAGCTTGATCAGGGTGGGGCAGACCTCTTTTGGCAAGACGATCTGCAGTCCAGCACCTATTGTGTGCCACTACCACTAACCACATGAAGAACTTGCATTTGCCTGGTGCCCAGCTCTTCCAGATTCTCTCCCAAGACCCAAATTGTACAGCTCCAATAAAAAAATCCCTCATATGCAGATTTAGTGATGGTGCTAGGGAGGCACTAGAGGCTGCTTGGAGGCAGGTCTGGGTTGAGGGCAGCAGTCAATGGGAAGCACTTGCAGGAGATGGTGAAAGATGTGGCTTTGCAGGGACGGATAAAAGAGGTTGTCTTAGAGTATGTCATGGGCCTATTGGGCCTGGGCTGGCGATATAGCCTGTTAGGGTTAATTAGAGATAAGAGTCGCTTGCTTAGAGGTCAAGTAAACCTCTCTATATAAGGAGAGGAGATGTATCAATCTAATCAAGTAAGAATTAAGAAGGAAATCCCTTCCCTCTTGTCCGGCCGTGGGCAAAGGCCCCGCGGCCGGACTTCTCTCGCCCTCACAACCCTAGCAGCAGCCGCCGCTACAGATGTGAACAGTACCCGCAGTACTGTAGCACGGCGATCCCATCTACTGCCTCAACTCTCTCCCTCTAGCAGCACCATAACATCTGGTATCGGAGATCTCTGGTTCGATCATGTCTAGCCCTTCACCGACTGTCGCACATCCGCCGCCGCCGCAAACCCAATCGCCGCTGCCTTCTTCGTCGGGCGCGCTGCTGCCCCACATAGCCGGCGCGTTGCTGCCCCACACGTCGGGCGCGCTGGCGTCTGCCGGGGTGATCGCGCCCTCGGCCCCGGCACCGTCGTCATCCGTCGTCATGACTCCGGAACAGATGACGGCAACGATCCTTGAACTCGGCCAGGCGGTGGCCGAGATTAGGGCTTTCCTCGTCGGGTCGTACGCGCCACCACCAACACTACTGTTCCAGGGCGTGCAGGCGACCGCCCCTATTCCCATCCAACCACTGCAGATGTCGTACTCCCCTTCGCCGATCCCGTCTTACGCCATGGCTTCGACGATGGGGTCAGTGTATACGATGGCGAGCTCCCCGACGGCCACGGCGACAGTTGTCCTAGCGCCCACCACCGGCGCTGCAGCACCCACCACCGGCGTTGATGTCCTTCCCGGTGGGTCGGGCTTCCAGCACCCATTCATTGATGGGATCTTCTATAGGGGTACCGGCGTCCAGCAGATTCGGATATCGGCTGCGGTGCGGCTGCAGACTGCTGCACGCGGCTTCCTTGCGCGTCGGCGGGTGAGGAAGATGCGTGATCTGCAGCTACAGCTCCTTCAAGTTGCGCCTCGCCGCGCGGAGGACCTTGAGGACCCCCACCTTGTCCGCTACGTTGGGGATATTGGGCTCGCGGTTGTGCCCACGAGTGGCGAGCATGCTGTTTTCTTCGTGGGCAGCGACCTCCAACTCTGCAGAAGCGGCGGTAGGGGAGCCACTCCCTTTCTTGTCACCGGCGGGAGCGCACACCCACTTAGTGCCTCTGAATTCCGCCGCCGGCCGCCGCGCGGGCGCCTCCGCTGCTCATTGCAACCACTTTTAGGTGGCCATACATATGCACCTCTTTCGTTCAGATGGTCTCTCCTGGTAGTTGTACATATGCAGATCCGACGTGCGGATGGTGTCCTCTTGTTCAAGAGTCAAAATAAAGAGTCCCAGTCCATTTCAGGTCGAGAATAATATAATAAGCCGAGATGTAAAAGGCTTGTTTTTAGGTGTTTGGCTTGTGTCGAGTCGTGTCATCGTTATGAGTATGTTAGGTTGCAGCTCGAGGACGAGCTGCATGTCAAGGTGGGGTGTAGTGTTAGAGTATGTCATGGGCCTATTGGGCCTGGGCTGGCGGTATAGCCCGTTAGGGTTAATTAGAGATAAGAGTCGCTTGCTTAGAGGTTAAGTAAACCTCTCTATATAAGGAGAGGAGATGTATCAATCTAATCAAACAAGAATTAAGAAGGAAATCCCTTCCCTCTTGCCCGGCCGTGGGCAAAGGCCCTGCGGCCGGACTTCTCTCGCCCTCACAACCCTAGCAGCCGCCGCCGCTACAGACGTGAACAGTGCCCGCGGTACTGTAGCAGCCGCGGGTACTGTAGCATGACGATTCCATCTACTGCCTCAACTCTCTCCCTCTAGCAGCACCATAACAGGCTGCTTGCAGAGAAATGGCGGATCTAGGACCCGGGCTTCCCAGGCTACAATCCGGGGCGTGGCCCAAAAATCCCTTTAACAACTTCTTTGTCTAGCTCAAAATAGTCTATGAAAATATATATTTAGCCCTACCTGATGCGGTCCAAAATTCTCTAGACTAATTTAGCCCTCCCTTTGAGGTGTTTCTAAATCCGCCACTAAAGAGAATGAACCTGGATGGTTATCATTGTAGGTTAAAATGGAAGTGCTCTTTCTAGTTGCTCCCCTTCTGGAATGTTTCTAAGAATCCTTCAAATTTATGAGATTTTACAAGTTATTTGGAAGACAAATGTACACGCATAAGTTGTATGTTTCAAAACTAAATAGTTTAAAAGTTATTAATGTTTGTAGTTTTTAAGGTTTGACCAAATTTGTAGTACTCCTGAAAATATTATGGATCCTAAATTTAGGAGGTCCTGATTGTTGCAAATTTTGCATAGTAAAGATTTGCATGTTCAGTTTCTTAGGGTCGCAAAGTGCAGATTTCCTTTCTATTCAATGATTAAGTAGGTTGGAAGGGGATAAGGTTTTAACAATTCTAATTTATTTCATATATTTTTTGTGCCTACAATATTCTCTTTCTAACATGTAGCTAGTAAATCAATGATCATCTGTAATCTGAAACTATCTAAACCCTGTTGTAAATATTCTAGGTGCTTCTTTTTTGGCGATGTTTGTGCAAAAAGGAACCCGAAACTTCTCTTGACTTACATATTTGGCCTTCATGATCATCTGTAATCTGTAACCTATCTAAACCCTGTTGCAAATATTCTAGGTGCTTCTTTTTTGGCGATATTTGTGCAAAAAGGAACCCGAAACTTCTCTTGACTTACATATTTGGCCTTCATGATTATTTCCTTCAAGAGTTCTGTTGCCTTGGTGAGGTTCAAAACCCCAAGAAATCAGCTATACCACTTGTTATCAATACTTCAGGATGGGTAAAAGGTAAGATTTGATTGGTCCTTCCTTTTGATAGTACAAGTGTGCAATGGTCCTTTTGATAATCATCTGCTTTGTTGAATCTCTGGTTTGTTTTTCTGAACTCATTGATCGTGTTTGTGCAATATTTAGGTACTGGTCTTCATGTTCTAACAGAGATGTTGAAATATGTGTCCCCAACTCATGTTATTCGGGTATCCACAACAGTAGAGCATAAAAATTTACCAGGTGGAACGTTTTGGATGAATGAAGACGAAGGAGATTCATCAGTGAATTTAGTTGAAATTCATGCAGCACAGAATTCTCCTCGTCAGTAAGTAGTTCATAAATGAAATTTGTGTGTACTTTGACTGTTATTACCTTTTGCTAATGGATATTTCTGTAATGCAGTGTGTTAGCAAAGAAAGAGGCACGTATTATTCGTGACCTCAGGTTGACCGCTTACTTCAGGCAGTGCTTACCAAGAGAGTTCCCTGTTTCCTGTTTTGACGATTTAATTCAAGGCTTTGGTTCTATACATCCATTTCGGCTTCCTCTGTCAAAAATACATGTTATTGATCTGCACTGCCAGGTGACTTTTTACTACCACTTTACCTTCATTCTAATTGTAATATTTGTTTTTTTTTTAAGAAAACTGGTATTTGCTAAATTTTGCAGTTGACTGTGTTAACTGAAATAGTACGTGGAATATGTGGGATGTAATAATTTTTTAGCTAACCCTTGCCTTCAGTGTTCAGTATGTTCAATGTAAAAAGTGGCATTTGCTAAATTTTCTAGTTGACTGTGTTAAATGAAATAGTATGTGGAATATGTGGTAAGGCTTGATTACATTCTCTTTTTGCATTAGTGCCAAACATGCATAGAAAAGAAAAAGGCACATATGGGTGTGATTGGTGGCTATGTGGGTGTTCGGTTGTCTTGTGAGATTGATATCTGTCAGCTCCATCTTCCGACAACCTTGTCCTTCGTCTGTCCTTCCTTTCCTAAATCGGCAGCAGGCTACGCTCTGCTCTATTCAAGCCAAGAACTAGCATCAAATGCAAACCACAGCAGGCGACACCTTTGCTTCTCTATCTCAACTGCTCCTTCCCTAAATCAGCTTGCTAGCTCCTCCAGTCTTTCTTGTATTCCTGTCTTCAGAAGCCAATGAGTTCTTTAGGAAAGGTGACAAGCACCTCGTTGCTACGATCAACCAGAGGTGGTGGCAACGAGGTTGTTTCGGCGTTGTCGTCAGTGGACAACTGAAAACTGCTCAGCACTAGTGCCCTGCCCTGCATGCTGATGGAGCTGGACAGGGCTCCTTCCACTGCAACCGATGGTGGACAGTGATGACAGCACGATGAAGCTGTTTAGTGAGGCGCTGTGGGGCCAGAAGAAAAGATGGGCACACCAGGAAAATGGTGAGGTCAACCATGAGCCGAGCACACTAATGAGCTGCGAGTTTTTTGTCCAGCCCTAGGCCTTCAGTGAAGGACAACGCCGCTGTTCTGTGCATCACTGGAACCAGGTGTCGCCTTGGGTGGTGGCGCAGGGGATGGGTGGTGGGGGTGGGGAGGTGAGGGGCAAATGTCCAGGTCCACTAGCTTGTGCAAAGCTTGTGCTCCCGAGTATGCCCAATTTTGGGTGCTAACTAATGCAGCATTCAAAATGCTTTTTGCATTGTGCATTGCTGCATTTGACCAAGTGCCCTAGTACATCCAACCTGACAGAGGTAGGCTGCATTTTGGAAGGTCTGGATTATGCCCTTATGCAAGCAACCAAACATGACCTATATGAATCCAGGCATGAAGTCTTAACTTGGTTGGACCATATCGTAGACAGTTAGACCTTGGATTATAAAATTTAATCTTCAACTACAAGTGTATAGTAGCTAACCACCTACAATTTTGGTATAGTAGAAGATGAACAATGATGAACCTACTAGCAATCTAGCATACAATGGCTGGTTGGTTTCAAAAGTATAGAGCCATACATGATTATGAGAGATGTCTAATTCATTTTCTTGAGACACAGTTGATCGGATATGGATTATATTTCTATTTTTAGAATTCTATGGTAAGGTATTGATATGAAGCCCATGGGTGTGCTTTTATAGGTTTCAGTTTCTGGTACTGATGTGCAGCACTTCTTGAATGGCACAATTGTTGGTGTGGCAACAAATGACCCTCCTCCTTTGTCAACTGAATGTTCCACTCCTTGGTGCATTGGACTAGGTATGCAAATTTTATTATAATTTGGTTGAACGGTTTATATATTGGTAGCCTTTTCTCCAACTAATTTAATTTGTTTTTGAGATTCATTTCTGTTACTGTTCTTATGCTGAGTTAGTTTTCAGGTTTCATCAAAGCCGTAGATATTCCGAAAGACTGTATTCATATGATCACACCTATTTCTCACAAGCTCATGGAAAAGGTGGACATCCTTTTTCTGAGCTGTATTGCTGTTCCTAGTTGCCTCTTGCAGGTAATTGTCTGCTGCTTCAGTTATTTAAAATGAACTGACACGTTCGTAATAGGTTGCCTACAGCTGCTTATGATGCATGTGTTATATTTCATGACTAATAATGCATCATTTTTTTTGTTACCAAAGGAATACTCGTAAGTCCTAAATAGTATACATATAATATTACACTGATTATCAGCATTTTCTTGCCAAAAAACAAACAAACTAGTATACATATATTACACTGACTATCAGCATTTTGTTGCCCCAAAAAAGAAGAACAAAAAACGTTTACATAGGTGATATGTGGAATGTTGTATACCTCACATTATTTATGGCAAACAATGCACCGAATAGTTAGGGCCTGTTTGGTAGCTCACAACAGCTGCATAAGCTGTTGTGAGCTGTTTTTTTTTGTCAAACATTTTTTTCCAAAACAGCTTCACTCATGAAGTTGTTTTATTCTTCTTCTCACAAAATCATAAGCTGAGATAAAGCTGAAAAAATAGTTTTTCACAGCTTACACCCTCATTTCTCTCTCTCAACCATGCATAAAGTTGTTGGTGAAGCTATTTTGTCAAACACTTTTCCTAGAACAGCTCAGTTTCATCTAAAAAGTTGTTCATGAGCTATTTTCTAAAAAAAAAACAGCTTCACTAATGAAGCTGAGCTGTACCAAACATGCCCTTAGTCAACTGATGCAAATATCTTAAACTTCCTTTGTCCAATATGACAAGCATAACCTGGTGCTGGACACTAGTATCATGAGTTGATGACTACTACTAGCTTTTTCCCTTGCGAAATGCTGCCATTTTGTACTTCGATTCCATATATACTCACTGGTCACAGCAGGAATTAAAAGTACACCTACGGAATGACAAAGTTTTGGTACCATAAAAATGTTCCCATTGTAATATAAACTGCAATTGGGAGCTGCATTCTGTTTCATAACCAATTATTCATAAATACTAAACCAGGAAGAAAACAGTGGTGTGGTTTCACTAGTAAAACCACAGTTAAGAGTTCTTCCCTTGTGGGTCCATGGTTTCCTTCTCACTGGTACTTGAATTTGCAGGTATCTGATACATTAACCGATATAACAGACATGCTGAGGGAAATCTAGATCTTTGGAGATGCTTCAAATATGGTGCTACAGTCATCAAAAGTGACGATGAACAATTAAACTAAGCATGCAAAATTAATAGTCCTGTAATATCAATTTCATAATGTATTACCTTGAAGATTAAAAGATATGGACGACAAGCTGTTGATAAATTATACTTCAACGTACATGTTAGTATTCTGTTACTGAATATGCAACATTAACTCTTTTATATTCTGCCTCTGATTAGCTTAAGTTTTTCTAGGTCACGCGCAATTTATATGTAGATATTTTAGCCTTATTAGGTCCGGTTTCCTATAGGCTATAGCTCTAGCTTCACGATCCGTCTTGCCGTCACTGGAGCACGCCGCCGCTCGAGTGTCGAGTGCAAAGGAAGGCGGTGGCGGACCATCTCGCCCAGATCTGAGCGCACGCGACTGGATCAGGGCAAGCCGGCGCCCGGCCTTCGACGGTCATCGTGTTGGGCGGCGGCGGTGGGGATGGTCTATAGCTGTAGGCACCACGCTGCCACCAGAGCTGGTAGCCGAAAGCCCGTGCGGCAGCTGAGGGCGGCAGTGCGTCCGGTTCCCAGTTCTGGGGCGGACTCTCCATGTCTGGTTCCAGGCACTAGCACGTGTAGAAAGCTTCCGGTTATTTTAGTATTAATTATATAGGTTTGTGAAATCTTGTAAGTTAAAATTGTTTAGGTGAACTCTTGTTTTAGCTCGATACCTTAGTTGCTTATTTAGGTTATTTGTAATTTGTAAGGTGTTTAGGTTTATAGATGAGGGCTGTAGTTCTAGCTAGTCCGATAATTTTAGTTTTGTGTTTATTTTAGTTAGCAGGTGTGAATAGATTTTCGAAATTCTCAGTCCACCGTCTCGATCCTACCGCTACCATAAAATTTTCATAGCCATTCGATTACACATAGCTATAAGATATGAATTTAGCACTAAAAAGATTAGCCAACTGTTGGGACAGTAGCCTGCGCCGGGGGCACCCGTCCTCGCCACGAAGGGGTTTCGTCGATTGTCCGCTCGGGCTAAGGCCCCTGGGAGCTTTAAGTCGCTCCGGCCACACCCGCTTTCGAGCGAAACCACGGCGCCAAGGGCGGACGTCGCTTTCATCCGAAAGCGACGGCGAAGGGCCCCGGTGTAAGCGAAAGGAAGTTCGAGGTGAGCGGCCGCACGGGCGCTCACATTTCGCACGAAAGGGTTGCACGCACCGGGGGCGCGTTTTCGTCTTTCTGTCCGTCTTGTTACTGTTCGCTTTCTGTCCGTCTTGTTACTGTTCGCAGGTTGCTGAAAGCTTCGGTCAAGAGAAGGCGACCAACCGGCCGCTGGGAGGAGCTGCGCGGGTCCGGGTCCACCAAGAGTTGGAATTACGAGGATGCCCCCCGAGCTTGGAGGACCGAAGTAACAAGTAGGGTAGTTGGAGAGGGCACCTTTGTAATTGTGGCAGAGTGGTTGAGTGGGCGCCCTTTTGTACCTACGACCTCAATCTAGGTTAATATAAATACCCCCGCCTCCCCGTAGGTGAGGGGGGAGAGAACACTGTTCACCTAACCAACAACCTCGTTGGCTTTCGTATTCGTCTTGTGCATTCGCTCGTGCGTCAACCGACTGTTCAAGGGTGTCGGTCCTGAAACAACATTGGCGCCCACCGTGGTTGTCGCCCGAGCTTACCATGCCACCAAGGAAGGCGTCGAAGACGGTCGACAATCTTGAGACGTTTGCCGCGAATAAGGATGCCCAGGGCACAATCGCGGCACTCGCTTCAACCACCCAAATTCCACCAAATACAGCCCCAAATCCCCCGGCTTTCATCGGCGTATTCCCGCCGGGAACCCAGCTACCGGCGGGAGCTTCCACGAGCCAGAATTTACAACCTCCGGGTCAGCTGCCTTTCGACAGAGATGGGACGCCAGAAGGGCACATCCGGGACGAGCCCAACGAAGAAGAAGATGATGATGCAGAAGTCACCAGGCAAGCCCAGGCGCTCAAACTGTTGACGCAACACCAAGAAGAGATACAGAAGCTACTGCAGCAAAGGGATCAGCTGCAGCAGCAACTCGCAGCCAAAGCAAGGGAGGACGAAACCCACAATGCTATTCGCCAAGCGGAGGCACAAAGAAGGCAATTGGAGAAAGAGGTACATGAGTTGCAAAGGGCTGAAGGAGGCCCGCATTCGAGAATCCATGAAAACGTATTCATTCCACAGCGAGGACAGCCGCCAGCTTTCGACAACGCCATTGATGAAACTTCATCACTCTCGAGGGAGCTGCAAGCTCATCCCTGGCCCCTCAACTACAAGCCCCGCATACCGACTTTCGACGGAAAGGCGAATCCACGCAAGTTCTTGGCAAGCTACGAGATAGCCGTCTTTTCGGCGGGTGGAGACAACCAAGCCTTGACAAAATCTCTCATTCCGGCAGTTGAGGACGTAGCTCATGATTGGTACATGACCCTTAAGCCATTGTCTATCTATTCGTGGGCTCAGTTGAAGGCCGAATTGCTCGCCACTTTCCAAGGCTTCCAGCCGGATGTCAAGACCACCCGCGACCTCATGAATTGCACCCAGCAAGACGACGAGCCATTGTCCGAATATCTCAGACGTTTCATTCAGCTAAAGGCACAAGCTCTGAATGTGCCAGAAGCCGCGGTGATCACAGCAGCCATTGAAGGCTTGGGGACCGGGCAGTGCGCTGCTCATTTGTCCATAGAGCCGCCGAAGTCCGTCAACGAATTGTTTGACGTGATGAACGCATATGCAAGATCAGACGATGACTTCCGGCGGCGAAAGGCCGCCCGGCTGATGCAAAGGCAAATAATGAAAGCAACTCGCCCACCTCCGGTGCCGAATCAAAGAATCATCAGGCCCTTCCGGTCAATTAACACCCTGTAAGAGGAACTAGCCCAGTCGATGGCAGATACAGAGAGACCCAACACGGCCAGTTTTCAGCAGCAAAGAGGGTTCGATCAAGCTTTCCGCGGAGGACGCGGCGGAAGGGCCGGACGTGGCGGCCGCGACGGCAGAGGCCGCGGAAGGGGAGCTAAGCCCCCGTACTGCGTCATCTATGACGACAATTTCAGCCATACCACCCGAGAATGCAAATACAACAAGATGGCGAAGGAGTTAAAAGACAAGGACCAGACCTCAGCTTCCGACGAAAGCTCAAAGCATGTTTTCCACAATTCGCAAGATCTGGCAGCAAGGGCTCTTTCGGGCGGCAGTTATGTAAACACGCCCCTACATCCTCCCCAGTATATCCATTCCCAAAACTTGCATTGGTTCAATCCGGTGTATCAGGGTTACCAGATCCCAATGTTTCCATCACCATCGGTGGCAGTATCATCGCCCATGCAATACCAGCGTCAGCCAACACCGCCACCAGCGCTCCCGACTCAAACCCAGCCTCAAGGATAGCCAACACAGCTCAACTACCAACAGGGGCAGGATGCAGAAAATGAGCTTAACGCAGTCAACAACATCCTTCCATCTCGGGGTCACATTTTCGCCATCACGGGCGGATCCAACCTGGAACACGAAAGTAAAAGAGCAAGAAGGGACTACCATCGAAGAGTCCAGACTATATCGCCAAGGCTTCTGCTGAACAGACCAGTTTGGTCGCTCACGCCAATATGTTTCGATGAGTCGGACTTCAAAGTTCGCGATTATCCGCATTGTGACGCCTTCGTGGCTACAACCAACGCGGCCGGTTTCACCTTGCACAACATCTTGATTGACACAGGCAGCTCGACCAACATCTTGTTCGTCAAGGCTTTCGAGGCGATGGGAATGGACAGACGAGGCCTGGATCCAGCCGGCAATTCACTGTACGGGTTCGGAGGAAGGAAGATTGATGCTATCAGAAAAAGTATATTCCGGGCGAAAGAGTGCGAACAGAAATGGTGACTTTCGACATAGTGAATATGGATTACCCCTACACTGCCATTTTCGGTAGAGGCTTCACCAACAAGTTCAACGTGGTTATCAAACAAAGCTACTTATGTATGAAGATGTTGTCTCCTTTTGGTGTCATTACCGTGCACGGAGACCAGCAAGCTTCTAGAAGAATTGAAGACAAGCCAACCCCTGGTTACAGCTTAATAAATGAGGTAGCGAAGAAGGACGAAATGCAAGTAAACGTCGAAGAGCACGCTATTGCTACTCTAACAGAAAGCAGAGCTGGGGCAGCCGAGGAAACAGTAAGAATCCCACTCGCGACGTTGAGGCCCGAAAGAACCGTGCACATCCGCACGAGCATGACGGAAGAAGATAGGAGCGCGCTGATACCTTTCCTGGCACAGAATGATGACATTTTCGCCTGGTCAGCAAATGATTTACAAGGAGTCAGCAGGGACCTAGCCCAACATCGCTTAAATATCGCAAGCGGTTCCAAGCCCCGAAAGCAGAAGCTGAGAAAAATGTCAGACGAAAGGGCAGACGCGGCGAAAGCCGAAGTGCAAAGGTTACTCGATGCAGGAGTAATCCGACCAGTCCAGTACACCGAATGGCTGGCGAATGTGGTCCTGGTGTAAAAGAAGAATGGAAAGTGGCGAATGTGCATCGACTTCACCGACCTCAACAAATGCTGCCCAAAGGACCCGTATCCTTTGTCGTGTATCGACAAGCTTGTCGACATCGCAGCTGGTTGTGAAGTAATGAGTTTGCTAGATTATTTTCCAGGTTATCACCAGATATGGCTCCACCTCGACGATGAGGAGAGAACAAGTTTCATCACCCCCACCGGCACATATTGTTACCGGCGGATGCCGGAAGGGCTAAGAAACGCATGCCCAACCTTCTCGCAGATGACAGACAAGGTTTTCAAGGGCCAAAAGCAGAAGAAAAATCTATTGGCTTATGTTGATGACATAGTGGTCAAGAGCGACAGAGAGGAAGACCATCAAGCAGACCTGCTAGAGACTTTCGGCAATCTCTGCAGAAGCGGCTTGAAGCTCAACCCAGACAAATGCATTTTCGGCATCAAAAAGGGCAAGCTATTGGGTTGTCTGGTATCTGCAAGGGGAATTGAAGCCAACCCCGACAAAATAACATCGATCATAAACATGCAACCGCCCTCGAATCGCAAATAAGTGCAAAAGTTGACCGGAAGGCTGGCATCCTTAAATAGATTCATTGCGAGGTCCGCCGAAAAAGGCCTGCCCTTCTTCAGAACTCTGCGTAGCTTCGACCCTTTCAATTGGGGAGAAGAGCAGCGACAGGCCTTCCAGCAACTGAAGGAATACCCGACAAAGCTCACAACGTTATCCACGCCGTCGGCGGGAGCTACGCTCTTGTTGTATCTCGCAGCCTCTCACGCTACCGTAAGCGCAACGTTGGTGGAAGAAAGAGCACGAAAATAAGCTGACGCAGTTCCCAATCTATTTCATCTCCGAGGCCTTGTCAGGAGCAAAACTAAACTATTCAGAGTTGGAAAAGATAGCATACGCGGTGGTAATGGCTTCAAGAAAGCTAAAGCACTACTTTCAGTCTCATCACATTATAGTTTTGTCAGCCCAACCGTTAGAAGCTTTATTTTGCAACAATGAAGCTATCGGCCAAGTGGGCAGCAGAGCTAAACGAATATGTGATCGATTTCCAGCATCAGTCAGCAATAAAGTCCCAAGCATTAGCGGATTTCATAGCGGATTGGACTCCCGCGGCTTTTGACACTGCCCTTGAGTTCGAGGAACCGGTATGGACAGTAAATTGTGATGCGCTTAGGGGGTGACTGGAGCCGGAATCTCGGCGATCTTAACCCCGCTAAAAGGCCCGAAAGTAAGATTCGCTGAAAGGCTGCAGTTTCTTTCAACAAACAACACCGCCGAATATGAAGCAATATTGCTGGGCTTACGAAAGGTACGGGCAATCGGGGCAAGAAGATGCATAGTCAAATCAGATTCCCAAGTGGTCGTCGAACAAGCCGAAAAGGAATTCACAGCAAAAAAGCCAGAACTGGCGAAGTATTTAGCAGCGATCCGAAGAATGGAAAAATATTTCACAGGTTTCACTCTCCGCCACATCCCAAGAGCCGAAAACACAGAGGCGGATGAGTTGGCCAAAGCTGCAGCGCAAAATCTACCACTACCGCCAGATGTGTTCTACCAGGTCCTTTCGTCCAAAGCCATAAAAGAAGAGGAGGACCACTTGAGTTTAGTACATGCCATCACCAGCGATGACCGGAGGTCGCAAATATTCGCCTACTAAGTTGGGACATACGAGCCAGAGTCCAGAAAAGATGCTGAAAGGATGGCCAGCAGAGCAAAAAGTTACTCAATCATCGGGGAACAGCTATACAAGAGTGGAATCGTAGACGCGCTATTAAAATGCATAAGCAGGCAAGAGGGCATTCAGTTGCTCCCAGAAATGCATGCCGGAATGTGCGGAGTGCATAGGGGACCCCACGAAATAGCGCACAGAGCAATAAGGCAAGGATTTTATTGGCCTTCCGCCGCCACAGATGCCAAAGAGTTGGTCAGGCGTTGCGAGGGTTGCCAAATGTTCGCCAAAAACCAGAAAGCCCCAGCAAACGAAACCTCACCAGTAATACCAACTTGGCCACTACAGAGGTGGGGCATCGACATAGTTGGGCCACTACCAGCAGCCCCGGGTAACTTGCGATTCGCAGCGGTCGCTCTTGAATATTTCATCAAATGGATAGAGGCGAAGGCCCTCGCAAGCATAACTTCCGCCTCCCTATCCAAGTTCGTGTGACAAAGGATAATCTGCCGTTTCGGCGTTCCTTCATCACTTGCGATAACGGAAAGCAGTTCGATTGCGCCGTATTTAGGAGTTTCTGCGACGAAATCAATGTCAAGCTCAATTTCGCATTAATAAACTACCCGCAAGCAAATGGGGTCGTCGAAAGGGCGAATGGGTTGATCTTCACAGCAATATCAAAGACCTTGTTCGACGCACCAAAAGGCAAATGGGCGAATGCCCTGATGTCAGCCGTATGGGGGCACAACATCTCTCGCTCCAGAGCTACCGGCTTCACTCCATTTCGCTTGTTGTATGGCGAGGAGGCGGTCATCCCAGAAGAGGTAAAATTGGGGTCCTTTCGGACCGAAATGGCGCCAACGACTCAAGAGCAAAGGCACTCCAACTAGACACCGTCGAAGAAGTAAGGTTGCAAGCGGCGATCAATCTCGAAAAGTACCACGCAGAAACAAAGCACCACGGGGACAAAGGCCTAATTTGAAAGGATATCAAGCCCGACGACATGGTCACCATTCGACAACCAGACAAACAAGGTAAGCTGCAGTCTCAATGGCAAGGCCCTTTCGTTGTGGCAAGCATGGCGGCACCCGGGGTATTCCGGTTGCTAGATGAGAAGGGCGAAGAAACAGCTCACACCTGAAACGCAAGCAACCTGCGACGTTTTTATCCATAGTTCCTTTTGTTTCCTGTAATTTTGATGTAAGTTTTCAGTCTCAATTTTTGTAATCAAAATCGGCTGCACTCTTTTTCCTCGCCGGGGAAGCCCTTCATCGGGGTGCGAGGTTTTTTAACGAGGCAGCCGAATGTAACCGCCACATAATGAAAGCATTCGCAATTCCCCAAGCACCCGCGTATGCACTCGACGACGAAATCAACCAAACATAAGGTTGAGGCATTCGTCAAACTAATGTAACAAACGAGAATGTCAGCCTGATGGACAAAAGAAGTCCTTCACAGACCTCGACAATCTTGAAAGCCCGCGGGCAAATGAATACCCACCTTCCAGCAAGACGAGAAGGTGGAAGACAAAAAGCCATGTGGCAACACAAACCGACCCTCCAACAAAACGAGAGGGCGGAACAAAAGCCTACGGGCAGCACAAACCAACCCTCCAACAAAACGAGAGGGCGGAACGAAAGCCTATGGGCAACACAAACCGACCCTTCAACAAAACGAGAGGGCGGAACGAAAGCCTACGAGCAGCACAAACCGACCCTCCAACAAAACGAGAGGGCGGAACGAAAGCCTACGGGCAATACAAACCAACCCTCCGACAAAACAAGAGGGCGAAAAGAAAGCCTCCGGGCAATACAAACAAACCAACCAACAAAACGATAAGGCCGAACCTGTCAAAGGGCGGTGATTAGCAGAAGCAGAACCATAAACAACCAGAGGGGCAACCGGTAGCTTCTCAGGCGGCACCAAAATCAATACTCTCTTTTAACCGTTGACCTGTCAAAACCTACCGGTTTTAATAACCCAACAACCATCGGGTACAACCACAGTAAATGCACAGACCCGCTACCAAGGAGCCGAGCCCATAAATAGAGACTAGAGCGCAAGCCATCCAAAAAACCAAGCTACCAAAGTGCACTTAGTCAAAGCTGGAAGAAATTTCTAGTGACCTGACCTGCGAATGCGAGGCATCATGATATCAATTCTCGCTTTAATGATAGTGTCATCGGTGTAACACCTATGGTGTTAAGCTAGCATAACATCATCATCTCATCATGCATAATCATCTCATGAGCATGGAGCATTCATATGTTGTTTTCTTTCTCACATAAAATGTTATTTCATGTGTTGGTATGCATATAAACCTGCAATAATGTGTTGTTGTTTGGCTTGTCTTGGAGTGGTTTGGTTTTCCTAACAATCTAACTTTGTTGAGGAGTCAAAATGAGGCCATGTTTATACTGGTCATTTTGGCTAATCAAGTTGCTAAACCTTAGTCAACCCTATAGAGCCTAAAGAGTCCTTTTGTTTGACTAACTAAAACCTCCTTGATAGAAGCTTTGCATGGCTGAGTGCCCTTAAGCAAAAGTGTGTAGAATTTAGAGTAGAACAAAAGTTGTTTAGGGGTCAACTCATGGAAATGGGTTTAACAAGGTGTTTTAGGGCCCACAAGGCAGAATTGGATGGGTTTTGAGACTTAGAAAATTTACTAAGTCCTAGAACCAGGTTTCAGTTCGGCCTAGCCATGTTTAGCAGCCTCCCGAGCCTAAACCAAGTCGAACCAGTGATCCATCTTATAACCAAAGTTGTAGCTGGTATGTAGCTCTAACCAATGGTGCAGTTGGTTTAGCGTTTGATGAAGTGGTTAAGGAGTTAATCGCGTTTGAAAATAGGCCGTCAGTCGGCCATCAGGCGACTGAATCAGTCGATTCAGTTTGAATCGGCCGGGGGGAGTGGCCGACCGCGCGCAGAGCTTGAGCGCCGCGTGACGCCCGATTCCCGGCCAAACCTAGCCAGCGCGCGCGGCGTGGCGCGCCTTAATCGCCCGAGTGCGCACTTGCACGGCCAGACGCGCCCCTCCCTCTCTCTGCCTTGCTCTGTGCTCTCGCCGGCGACCGAGCGGGAGAAAGGGGGAAAAGTCGTTGTCGTCGCCGTCCGCCGTGCCTTCGCCCCGCAAACCGCACCGCCAGCCTCGCCTTGACTTTCCGCGTCGCCTGCTCTAGCCAACGCCTCCCGATAAGCCATAGGTGAGCCACGGGACGAGCTCCCGCCATGGCCGCCATGACCGCCGAGCTCGGTCCGCCGTGGTCGGTCCCTTTCCCGGGGGTTTCGTGTTGTCCCAGCATGCGTTCGTGAGTTAGTGAAGTCAATGGAGGGAGTAACGGGAGTCGGTTTAGCCGATTAGGGTTTGAGTGCCTCGGTACGCTGCCGTCCGTCGCCGGCCATGCGCGCCGGCGATGGCATGCTCGTGTTTTAGCCGTATCGTCCGTGAATCCTTCGCTCCTTGCTTCGTGTTAGGGTTGGGTGAGCTAGAGGAGTGGGGAGAAGGAGTTGGTTTGGGTCGTTGTGGTCGGAGACGGCCGGCGTGGTGAGTCTGCGCCGCCGTGGCCGCCATTAGCGATGGCAAGCTCGATCCGCCGTGTCGCTAGGCTAGAGTGTGGTACCATCGGGTGCGGAAGGAAGGGTGAAGTCCACCGGTGGTGTTGGTTTCGCCGGAGGAGCCGCTGTCGGCGAGCTCCGGCGAGGTCAACGTCTCCCCTGTTTTTGGGAGTATGACGCGTGGGACCAGTTTGACCGTGGGGTCCAGTAGGCAGTGGCTGTGGTGAAGTGGAGTCGGGTGTGCATAGCAGTTTAGGCCGGAAGGTTTTCAGGTTTTGTTTAAATAGTTCTCAGAAATGCTTATATAGTTTGTTTAATTCATA
Source organism: Coix lacryma-jobi var. lacryma-jobi (assembly GCA_009763385.1). NCBI lineage: Eukaryota > Viridiplantae > Streptophyta > Magnoliopsida > Poales > Poaceae > Coix > Coix lacryma-jobi. Next base: position 128,508,696 of record CM019830.1, read on the forward strand.
TCTGGAGTTCTGTAGATGCTAAAAAGGTGAAATAAATTTTTTTAAGTTTGTTTTGATAAGTTCTATGCATGAAAAATATAAAATGTCCAGTTTGTGATGGTTTTATGTGCAGTAATAATTAATTTGTGTTTTGGCTGATATCTTGTTTAATGCATAGTAATTTATGTATTGCTGAGAAAAATGTGATTCCTGTTTTGTTAGGATTGTTGAGTGATGTAGAATCACAGAAAAATAATAGATGCTGTTTGACTGTGGAAAAAATCTGAAGTTAGCTTCTAAATTAATTAAATGTTGTTTTCTTGTATGATTTTTAGTAACTAAAATATAGAAGATATGAGCTTGATAATTTTTACAAACTGCTCTTGTGCTAAGAAGTTCTGAATAAAAATTAGAAATTTGCTGTTTGACACTTTTCAAGATGAGGTGTAGTTCAAAGTGCTTTATCACCTTGTTATTTGTCTTTTTTCATACAGAACAGTGCTTAAGTCCAAATGCCATGAAATTTGCACAACATGCTTTATTCTCAGATGTGAACTTTCAGTAATTTTTGTAGATTTTTCTAATAATGTTAGCTATGAGTTGCTGTTATAGGCTTGTTTTAATGGGTTAATTTGTTTAATTAAGTTAAGCTTGTGCATCTCTTTTATGTGGGACCAGCAGGAGTGAAATGGTCTTTTCAGTGCATTCATATTAGCTGCACTTGGCATGAAGAGTATAGCTACTCTCTGAGTAGGGTGTTACACTCTACCGGAGAAGAGATATGCACGTATTCGGTCAAATTCAATTAAGATGCATCCCTCCTATGCACTGTTGGCACATGTTCATTTGTGCATATGCATCATGACAAGTTCGATAGAGGAGCCAATCGCCGTGGAAGAAACCGAGGAGCAGCAGCCCCAGGAGCAGGAGCAGGGAGCTGCCGAAGAAGAACCTGAAGAGGAGCTCCCGGAGTGCCCGAACCATTTGCCCAGCACGTTTGAGAAAGGCAAGCCCCGGTGCATTTCTAACTACCTATGATTTGCAATTAACTCTAAATGGTTATGCTTGTTGCATTAAGTTTAGGAGTTGTTTGATACCGTTGATGCATTATATTCCTTATCTTGCTATCATTGATATATCATCCTTGCTACCTAATTAGAGATAGGTTCGAGTCTATGCTTAGTCTTGCTTAGACCGGTAGAAGTCGGGCGACTTTCATGTTACCCGCGAGTAATAGGTGGTTACTCGACCAGTAACAGGATATTGCCAGTAAGTGGAATAACTGAGTGTTGTGGAAAATGGAGATCGGCAGATTCCTGTAGCGTTGTGCTACAGTATCTCTAGCCGTGTTTTATGGGAATCAGTATCTTGTTAAGATGGACTTCTTGTCATGTTGAACGCATGTCCCACATTTAGCTGGAAGAATAACTCGTTCCGACCGCGAAGCTCCTCATTGTTCCAGGCCGGTCTTTCGAACCCCACGCATCTGCTGAAGCCAGGAAGGGGGTATTGGGACGCGGGGGCGCGAAAAGTAAGACTCGGGTGATGGTGGTTAAGTCCAACTCCTTGGCAGTCGGGCTTGCCCCCGGGTAAGTTGGTGGCAGTCGAATCCGCGGCTTCCTGGAACGGTGTTGTGGTTATCTATAGCTCACTGACGGGTGAGTGTGGTTTGTGTGGGAAATAAAATCACCAGCTGGTTAGGAATCGATTATAATCGTCATCGCTCCTGGATAGTGAGCACTTGACTTGAACGCTGATCGACCTTGATACTGAAATTGTGGAACACGTGACAGTTATCATTATACTTTTGGCAATGGATCTTGGTGTGTTTGTTACTTTATAGTGATTGTTGGATCACTACTATGATTGTTATAGTGCAGGAGCTAACCTAGCTAAACAGGTTAATTACTATTAAATTGCAGCTAGTAAGCAGGAGAACCAGTTATGTAATTACTTATGCTTTTGCGCAAAAATGTCGTCTCATACCAGCTCCACTATACACTAGCCTTGCATACTCCTTGGTGTCTTTTATTTCTGGTTTAAGGCGGGTAAGTCTAGCTGAGTACCTTCTCGTACTCAGGGTTTTGTTTCCCTTGTTGTTGCAGATGGCCAGACCTTCTATGGTTATTGCATCAACTGTCTCTGCCCCGCTTTGGGAGATAACTAGGTCAAGGGCAATGACCAGTTCTACTCGTACCTTTTGCTTTGTCAAGGATGACTACTGAATGACACTGTATCAGACTATGGGTGTGTGATTTCAAAACTATGTTTTAAGGTTGAACTTCCGCTACTTAAATTTAGAACTCGGTTTGTAATAACTAAGTTTGCTACTCCGATGAACTTATGTAATTTTCTGTCATGTGATGGCTGACGCTGAACGATTACGATCCTATGTTGTTGATGTTGGAAAAGTTTGAAATCCTTCGAGATTTCATGGACTACCGGATTTATATGGTTTCAAGTGGGAAAATTTACTACTTCGGCAGAGAATTTCGCACTTGTGCTCTTATAAATTGGACGGTTCTGTCACAGCTGGCATCAGAGCATAGTTCAGCGGATACTGTTCACATGACTAAATTTTAGAAGTGAAAAGAATTGGGGTATAAAAATTATTTGATAAAGCTCACAAATTTGGTGTAAAAAGTGCCTTGCAAAAATTAGTGTGCCAGTGGTCATATCCTTTATGCCCATAGGATCTCAGGTGGCTTATTTAAGTACTAACTTGGGAAAGGGTCTTGCATCATACTTGATTTTCGTTTATTCTGTCGTCCATATGGCTTGGGTGAAATTGTATGGGTGCTATTCTTCGGAATGGTAATGTATGGATCAGTTTGCCTCTACGTTAAGGTAAGGTGAGTTGTGAGAGCATGGTCGAACAACCGTCGGCCTAGGGAAGAGTTAGTTGGTACTGGAACCTGTGCACGTCAGCACACGGGTGCGGGTGAAGGTACTTGGTAATGGGGGTAATAGTGTTGGATGGGTGCATATACTGCTTACGTGTATACGGGGTGTACACCTAGGTGAGTATCTAGATTTAAATTTCAGCAATACATGATTTTCATACTGTGGGCAGGGCTGAAATGAATCTTCTACAGGTACACTAACTATGTATCGTTAGAACGGAATAGTTAGCGGAAGAGAGTATCGTAGTATGCCACCGCATAGTTCGTATGTAATGGAAAGGACGTACGAAATGTTTCATACATATCTATCATGGCATGCTTGCTTTCTTTCCTTTTGCATTACTTCCTCCCTAATTATTGGAATATCTCTCGGTTTTGAAACCTATGCTTATGTTAAAATGATGAACTTGCTACAGATGGGATGTACCAAGGAGACCGCACGTAAGTCAACAGGTGGCAGGGTTCCCAGGCACCAGTTAGCACCCAGGTCCGAGTGGTGCAAGGACAAGTTTCTAGATGTGTTTGGGACACTGACGTTGCTTTGGAGGGTTCTACGTTCGGTGGGGTACCCAGATGGTAGAGAGCTTCGCTACTTTTGGTCGAAGGAGCCTTTGGGAGACACCACTTTGGTGTATGTGACAGCTGTGATGAAGCCCAGGGAAGAAGGTTCTGTGTGGTCCGGATGGATGTTTGAGAGCAAGGGAAGGAACCCTTGGGAAGGTGCGCAGTCAGCAGCATTCCTTATCCTCAGGGACATCATGGAGCGATTCCCAGAGGATCTCAGTCGGGCTCTTGCAGGAGTGTTTCCAAGAGCTGATCCGTTCAGAGATGTTTGGGTGCAGACCAAGAAGGAAGCTTTAGAGGACAGTCCCAGCGAGCTTCAGGCATGTGATGGCCCAGCAACAAGTGCCATGTATGCAGTGATGAAGGGGTATGCGGTCATGCAGCACAGTTTGTGCAGTATGACTGAATCTTGTCATCATGTCAGAAATGAGAAGAGACAAGCTCAGCAGGAGTTCGATGAAGAGATGAAGAAGATGCAAGAAGAGCTAAAGCAGATGACTATAGAGAAGGATCAGACAGTTTGGTGGAACGTGGTTGCAGCTCAGGAGATCATCAGCTCACGGACTACCGGATTTATATGGGCTCAAGTGGGCAAATTTACTGCTTCGGCGGAGAATTTCACACTTGTGCTCTTATAAATTGGACGGTTCTGTCACAATCGGCGCAACAACTAAAAGATATCCTACATTACAGGAGGACAGGCAAAAGTTTATCTGAGCAGGAAAGCGGCCTAAATCCGAAGTTTTCAAAAATAGGAAATTAGTTCCGCTGCAGCAAGGAAGCAAGAGCAATATCACAGATATAGCCGAATGTAACAGCCTATTCATTTTAGCATCGAAGCCCTTTCGCGCGAAACAAAACCGCCCTTTGACGAAAAGAAGTTGGGGGCGGGCGAATAAATCCAAGACGCCGAAGGGCTAGCATCGAAGCCCTTTCGCGCGAAACAAAACCGCCCTTCAACGAAAACAAGTTGGGGGCGGGCGACTAAATCCAAGACGCCAAAGGGCTAGCATCGAAGCCCTTTCCCGCGAAACAAAACCGCCCTTTGATGAAAAGAAGTTGGCGGCAGGCAAATAAATCCAAGACGTCGAAGGGCTAGCATCGAAGCCCTTTTGCGCGAAACAAAACCGCCCTTCGACGAAAAGAAGTTGGGGGCGGGCGACTAAATCCAAGATGCCGAAGGGCTAGCATCGAAGCCCTTTCGCGCGAAACAAAACCGCCCTTTGACGAAAAGAAGTTGGCAGCGGGCGAATAAATCCAAGACGCCAAAGGGCTAGCATCGAAGCCCTTTCGCGCGAAACAAAACCGCCCTTCGACGAAAAGAAGTTGGGGGCGGGCGAATAAATCCAAGACACCGAAGGGCTAGCATCGAAGCCCTTTCGCGCGAAACAAAACCGCCCTTCGACGAAAAGAAGTTGGGGGCGGGCAACTATATCCAAAACGCCGAAGGGCTAGCATCGAAGCCCTTTCGTGCAAAACAAAACCGCCCATCGACGAAAAGAAGTTGGGGGCGGGCGACAAAATCCAAGACGCCGAAGGGCTAGCATAGCCCTTTCGCGCGAAACAAAGTCGTCCTTCGACGAAAAGAGGTTGGGGGCGGGCGACTAAAATCCAAGACGCTGAAGGTCTAGCATCGAAGCCCTTTCACGTGAAACAAAGCCGTCCTTCGACGAAAAGAAGTTGGGGGCAGGCGACTAAATTCCAAGACGCCGAAGGGCTAGCATCGAAGCCCTTTCGCGCGAAACAAAGCCGTCCTTCGACAAAAAGAAGTTGGGGCCGGGCTACTAAACCCAAGACACCGAAGGGCTACCATCGAGGCCCCTTCGCGCGAAACAGAACCGCCCTTCATCGACAAGAAGTTGGGGGCATGGCACTTCGCAGTAACGAAGGAGTGGAACCAGTGCCGAATCAAGTGCATTTCGCTGGTCGAAATTTAAAAACACAAGGACACAAGGACATCACAACTCTGCGCGCAACAACTGAAAGAAGTACATATTGGCTTGGATACTAAAATCATGTTGGCTCGGATGCTAAAATCAAATTTTATTTCCTAAGGCGCAATAAGAATACATCTATAAGCAGTAAACAATACCACCCCTCATAGCCTTAAAAGCCGCCCCCCGAGCCGATGAGAGCGCAAAATCGTCGGGCGTCCAGCGAATATGACGAATCTTCAGGCTCCAGCTTCACTCTCGGGTCGACGGCCTCGGAAGCAGGGCGGGTGGCTGCGCGTCTATTCCGTCTTCCTTCAAGGACCCGAGGGTCAAAGGTTTCATAAAAAGTTTGAAGTTTCGCTTCGGTCCGCCGAATTTTCCTAAAGCGCCTTCTCAGGTACGATGATAAGTCGGCACCGGGAAACCACGCGCAATAGCTTTGCCACAAATCGCCTCCAATGCAAAAGTTACCGCATCTAATCATTAACGGCCAGACGTCGAGAACTTCATGCGTTCCCGTGCCTGGAACCTGTTTCATACAACAACCCAAGTTTAACATCAACCACCACCGATAACAAAAGTTCAACCACAATCGAATTACAAGCCCTTAGCAAGCAAGGCCTTTTAGGCTACCCTAGCATCATCGGCGTTTTCGACATTAGCAGCCCTGGCAGCCGAGCTCTCAGGAATGTTCCCCGCGGAACGCGACGGAGTGCCTCCTTCAACCCCCTCGGCCTCTTGCTTCCTTCTTTCATCAATGAACGCACCGATTAGAAGCTTGATCCTAGCCATCTCCTCGGAAGTCTGCAGCAGACACCAAGTACATTAGCGAAATGTCTAGTAAAACCCAACCAAACGAAAACAACACAAAAACAGAGACGAAAGCAGAAACCTTTCCACGACCGACAACAGCCTGCATCAGAGCCATATCATTTCCGCCAGCCAGCCAAAAATCTTCAAAAAAATTCTTCCCAAGAACCTTCACCTCCGGAGGGGTGCGCCAACAAGAATCAACATCCGCGACAGCCAAATCGGCAATATGCGAGCAGCCGGCATTCAGCAAGCTGTGACCAATAGCTTTTATACCGGCAGTCGAAGCGTAGTCGCGCAAAAGGGACATGTGCCCCTCAAGCGCGTCTAGATCTGTACGAAGCCAAGTCAGACGACCATGCGAGTCAGTTTCGCTTGGGCCGTCCGAAAGCACACCAATGCTCTTCAGACTCTGCACGTACCGCGAAACCAAACCATCGGAGTTGGCCAAAAGGCTCGCGCGATCCTCTTCACAAGAACTTCTCAGTGCTGCAAGCTCCTCCTTCAGTTTGTCGGACTCGCATTGAGCCGACCGACGAGCGCTTCCGCCCTTTTCTTCAAGGCCGCATTCTCTTCCTCGAGCTCCTTCACCTGGCGATTCTTGTCTTGTTTCTCCGTCTCAACCCGACGGGAGTACAGTTCGCTCTGGCGGCTCTGGCTTAGTGCAAGCACCATTGCCTGCGACCACAAAAATACAATAAAACAAAAATACGACGAAAACGCAATCAATGGGCAAGACGAACACTCACGCTGGTAAGGTGAAAAGATAGAGTGTCCCCAAGATGGCCGCTGCCAACCTTCAGCAAATCGCGCTCTACTTCCAGAGCAACAAAAGCTTTTTGCGCGCACTCGATAAATTTGCTAGTCTCGCTGTCCTCAGCGGACAAAATGTCAAGCTTCCGGCAGTCAAAATGGCACGCAAGATGAGAATCGGAAGCTGCACCCAAAAAATGAGCAATCCGATAAGACTCTTCGCGGGCTTCGTCCATTTCACTCGAGGAGCTCAGCCCGGTATAAAGGCGGGGATCAAGGTAATCTTCAGGCCGGCTACCTAGCTCGATGCGACCATAGCCCAGTAGCTGATTCTCCACCATAGACTGGGTCAGCCGGATAGACTCCCGAAAAAACTGTGACTTACCTTTTTCCACAGTTTTTTCGGTCAGTGCCACGTTCACCTTCTCGGTCGGAGCCAGAGAGCTTTTCACACGCTTGGCCACAGGATCGGCTTCAGAAGGGCAGGCCGGTTTCCGAACCCCGGCTTTCGCAAGGACAGGAACACCCGAAACAGACATGTCATCATCAAAAAATGACGCAGCTCCAGCCTTGCGAGCCGCCATGCCAGTCGACCTAGACGAACCCTGAAAACAGAGTAAACAAACGAAACGATCGTTAGAGAAGAAACTCGCCAAGCGAACATAGAATTAGGTGCAAAAATACATGTTGATAGCAGTAATAAGAAGGCAAAAGAAAAAAAGGGGTCGGCAAAGCAGCGAAAGTAAGAACAACAGCAAAACTCAAATTTTCGCTCTACCTCGGCACGGTCGAAAGGGCCTGCGTCAGGAATGGAGCGCGATGGCACTCCACGGATTTTGCCCAACAGCTTGGCAATCAAGCGACAAATTCGGATATCTTCAACCTCCGAAGTCTTACGCTTCCGCTGAACCTAAGCTCGGCCTTTCCCGACCATTGCTGGTTTTCCTTTCGCACAAGCACCGCCTTGGTCATCGACCAAAGGGAGGGGACGCTCCCCATATCTAACGCCCATAGCGTCGAAAGCTCTGTTCAGTCGCCCCGACCGCCAATGGAGTTGGTTTTGAACTCGCTCTCTTTCGTCAGATACGGGCCGCATATTTTGTTGGCCTCCTTCTCAATGTAAGCCACATAAGCAGCATCATCGGAAAAACTAGCGGGCCGTTCAACCAGAAGTTTCGGCCCGCGATACCCCCTGGTAGTGACAAAGTTTTCAAATTCCGTCTCGGAGCAAAGCGGATTCTGGCCGATAGCTAGCCACTCCTCAACAAGGTCTGGGCTGATCTCGAATCTTGATGTAAGAGCGAAAGCATCGCCACAAGCTATTCTCTCGTCGTCAGTTAAAGCAGCTGGCGGCGCATGAAGCCCCTCACACTCTTCCAGCACCGACACGAGAGGAGAAGACTTGTGCAAGCTCTTCACCCTAGCCTCGCGGATAGCTTCATTCGAGCAAACGCGGACATAGAACCAGAAATCTGCCCATTGGGCCCACTTGTTCTTGTATGTAGGCGAAATAGAAATGTTGCCTCGGGCCTTGCGGGGAATGAAATTAACACACCCAATTTCACTTGGCAATGACTTCTGAAGAAAGAAATCGGTCACTTGGCTTCGCCGGCGATGGATGTCGTAATACTTGACAAAGACATCAGCACGCAATCTGCACCCCATCATCTTCAAGGCCATCGCGAAAACACTTAGCCGCGAAAAGGCGTTCAGCGTAAGCTGATGAATTTGGATCTTGAACGCACTCAACACTTCAGCAACAAACCCCTCTAGCGGAAAATCCAGCCCGGCTACGAAGTAGTCGTGGAACACAATGGCCTCATACGGCCTAGGCGTGGGGATCACTTCTTCCCCAGGGGCGCGGCACAGCGAAAGCACGTGCTCGCTTAAAATTCCTTCTTCGACATAACTCTGCAGAACTGAGGCAGTAACTCACGAACAGCCCAAGTAGAAGGAGCAGTTGTCTGGGATCGAAATTGAAACAAAATCCCCCTCATCCGAATGCGCGCTTTCGGCTCGATCCTCTATTCGCGCGCCAACGTTTCTGGATCCAATAGACAATGTGTGATTCGATTCGGAGACGCTCGAGCTTTCGCTAGAGGAGCCGGATGTGGTCGAAGACGAACTCGTGGACGCCATCTAGCATGGCGGCGAAAACAAGTAAAAAATATATATAACAATAATAAAAGGAAACAAAGCAGCGAAGAGAGCAAAGTAGTCTCAAAAGAAAGCGAATGTGCGAATATAACAAAGCGAGATTACTCTAAGCAAAGGATAGAAGAAAAGCTTACCGAGTACGCAAACAGAAGCGCGAACCCGGCACCGAGCGAAGCAGAGGTCTGAGTGGCAAAATCCGTCGAAAGCACCGCAGCAGCAAGGAAAGGCAAACAGCAGAGACGGCAGGTGTGACCCGTAGCGGGCGGGGCACGCTCTTCTTATAGCGCCCGCACACACGAACCGGCGCGTTGCCCGAGGAGAAACGACAACAGTGAACCATCCCGCTTCGGGCGGTCATCACTAAACATGCGAGCCGTCGCGCCTCGAAACGTGAGCCATCGCCTCGGGGCACGCGCTTCTTGTAGCGCCTGCGCATACGAACCAGCGCGTTGCCCGAGGAGGAACGACAATAGTGAACCGTCCTGCTTCGGGCGGTCGCCTGTAAGGTTGCGAACCGTTGGGCCTCGAAACGCGAGCTGTCGCCTCGCGTGACTGTTCACCTCACCAAAAAAAACTTCAGTTCCAACCATCAACAGCAGCGGCAAGGACGAGCGAAAACAGCGCAAACCCTTTCACCATCCTTTCGCGGGTGGGCGCACATGTCAGAGGCAAGTAGCGTCGGTCCGCGATGCCGTGCGGATCAACGCTGAAGGGCTATTGTTGGGACAGTAGCCCGCGCCGGGGGCACCCATTCTCGCCACGAAGGGGTTTCGTCGATTGTCCGCTCGGGCTAAGGCCCCTGGGAGCTCTAAGTCGCTCCGGCCAGACCCGCTTTCGAGCGAAACCACGGTGCCAGGGCGGGCGTCGCTTTCATCCGAAAGCGACGACGAAGGGCCCCGGTGTAAGCGAAAGGAAGTTCGGGTGAGTGCCCGCTCACATTCCGCACGAAAGGGTTGCGCGCACCGGGGGCGCGTTTTCGTCTTTTCTGTCCGTCTTGTTGCTGTTCCCAGGTTGCTGAAAGCTTCGGTCAAGAGAAGGCGGCCAACCGGCCGCTGGGAGGAGCCGCGCGGGTCCGGGTCCACCAAGAGTTGGAATTACGAGGATGCCCCCCGAGCTTGGAGGACCGAAGTAACAAGTAGGGTAGTTGGAGAGGGCACCTTTGTAATTGTGGTGGAGTGGTTGAGTGGGCGCCCTTTTGTACCTACGACCTCAATCTGGGTTAATATAAATACCCCCGCCTCCCCGTAGGGGAGAGGGAGAGAGAACACTGTTCACCTGACCAACAACCTCCTCGGCTTTCGTATTCGTCTTGTGCATTCGCTCGTGTGTCAACCGGCTGTTCCAGGGTCTCGGCCCTGAAACAACACCAACCATCAACAACAAAAGTTTTCTACTAAAACATATCATATTATGTATCTATTGCATAGATCTACTTAAGAGGAGTCTAACAAAATTGAGTTTCTCATTTTAGCATTTTTGTACGAATTACTATGAAATTCTAAAGTCTCAGCTAAAAATATGCATAAAAGAAAAAATTATTAGAAATGATAATGCTTTGCTTAAGACCTTCGAAACGGGGGATATTTAAATATTGGCCCCCTTACAGATGCAATTCAAACATGTGTCACTGACACATGGGAAAAATTTTATGCCCCTCATACCATAAGGAGGGCAAATCTTTAAATATACCTCGAAACAGGCGGAGACCTCACTCGCTTTATCCCATATGTTTGTTCCTTCCGTCTTTCTTCTTCGCAGCACCTACGCAGGCGATGCTCCTTTGTTGTGTGCATGTGTCGTGCCACCCCAGCCCCCACGAGCGTCGCTAGAGTCACGCGCCCCACTGCCTCTCTCTTCCTCTTGCTTTGATGCAAGCACGAGCTCTGATCCACGCAGCCCCTTATCCGGCCAGCCACCCCTGACCTCACCTCCGGCACGTGCGCAGATCCGTCGGCTCCTTCTCTCACCCCTCCTCCTTCTCCTCCTCCTCCTCCCTCACCCTGGCAGCTTCTTCCTCGACCCCGGAGTCCTCCTTCCCCACTGTGGCAGCGGTCTCCCTCTACACCAGCATCCTCCTTCACTGGGAGCCCTCAATACCCGTAAATCCGGCGGCCATGGTGCTCGTTGCGCCAGGCGCTCTCTCTTTCTCCCTGTTGCATTTGTATGTTTCAGACGTCTTAGAGGTATATTATGGTTGAATCATATGGATATTGGAAAAGTAGATCGGGAGATGTTGCACATATTATATATGTTGCTAGTGTTTCAAAGGCATGTTGCAATAGTATGTTTTGAGTGTTTCAGAGGCGTGTTTCTTTCGTGTTTTCTGAACGCATGCTGCAATTGTGTTTATCTGGATGTTGTACTTGTTTCACACGTATGTTGCATGTGTTTTATTTGAATATTGTATATGGTTGCAATTGTTTCAAGTGTGTTTTAGATATTTTTTGAAGTGTTTTCAGTAGCATGTTTTAAGTATTTCAATTGCCTTCAAATGTATATTGTATATTGCAACCGTTTTATTTGGATATTTCAAAAGTAGATCCGGTGTTTGCATTTCTCCTCCTTTCATCTTCTGTTACATCATCTCTCCCATAGCCGGTAGGGAATCCATACGACAGCGGGGTTGGGTCCTTCTAAACTGGAGGCGTCGCAGACCATATCCCTCTCTCTGTTGAGGTGGTGCGGGCTCTACTTGCAGTAAGAAAGGGTCACAGTAATGACATGCGGAAGATGGCACGCCGAGGGCTTTGCTGGCAGCGCGATAGCGGGATGGTTGTGGAGGAGATAGGCCACGGATGGAGACACACACGCGTATGTGGGTGTTGTTTTCTGTATGCGGGTGTTGTCTTATGAGGTGCGTCCGAACGAAGTCTGGTGTCGGACATCCGCGCGCTAGACATCAGTTAGGCCCTCAGACTTTTTCAGATCTGAACAACATTATTCATATGACACTACTCAAAATAGAATCTGTCTAGTGCAAAATGCTTTGTCGAGTACCAAATATCAGGCACTCAGCAAAGCGCTTCTTTGTCGAGTACCGCACTCGGTGCAAAACTGTATTTGAATTTTAAAATTTTAAAATTTGAATTTTTAAAAATACCTCAGATCGAGAAATAACCAAAATAAAAGTTGTAGATCTCGAAAAGCTATGAAACTTTGTAGTTGACAACTTTTTATTTGAAATCATCTTACCAACGAAAACTACTTTCCAAATTCTCAAATTTAAAATTCAAATTTTTGTAAATGACCTCGGATGAAAAAACTACCAAAATGATAGTTGTAGATCTCAAAAATTTATGAAACTCTTTAGTTGACAACATTTTGATTTGAATTTGTTTAGGCCCTCAAATAAGCAAATTATACTGGATTTATTATAATATACGGAGAACTGAAATGGAGGATGAACACATGTAATTGTGTAATGCAATGGTATAATTGTGTAATGCAGTGGTAGAGGAGGCTCCACACGAGGAAGTGGTCTTGGGTTCGAATCACCCTGGCCACGAAGTTGCGAGATTTGCCGAGTACTTTTCAAGCACTTAGCAAAGTTTTTGCTGAGTCCCCGATAAACGACAGTCGACAAAGATGTCTTTACCGATTAGTTTTTTTGTCGAGGGGCCTTTGTCTAATACGGCACTCGGTAAAGACTTTGTATAATACAATTGGGCCTTTACCCAGTGTCTTTGATACTAGGCAAAGCATATAAGTCCAATAGGATGAGTCACTAAAATTACGTTAGAAGCGCTATTATTTCTTTCTAATTATAGTTTCTCACCTTCCTTGTTCCCTGAACACAAAGCAAAGGATTGACGGGGAGGAGTCGATTCTGGTTGGTGGGGATGGGGGTCGCCGGCGATGCGATAATGCCGCGGCTCAATTGAGCCAGCGCGCAGCCGCGCACCCATGTACGATATATATGGCCATCGTAGTTTTGTATTTGCACCAAACCGCCGGCGTTTTCAAGCCCCCTACGCAGACCGAAAAACCCGAAACCGAGACTGAATGGACCGAACAATCGGTCATCGGTTGGTAGCTCGGTTTCGTATTTGCAAAGACCGAGACCCGCCCGCTTCGGTTCATCGGTCACTTGCCTCGGTTACCCGAACTACCCAAGCTGCACGTTCATCATTCACGACATAGCTGCCTAGCTAGGGTCTTTTTTTATATATTTTTTAACCTTTTTTACAAATTATTTCAATAATATTCTCGCCCAAATAAAATTTACACATTTTGACCCTTTTTGGTCATGTTAGGGGTCTGGCATGACCAAATAACGTTGTCGCGTCACCAGAAGTGGCGTGACAAGGTCTTACACGTAGGACATCGCTTCCAATATGGAAAACCTTGTCACGTCAATACATATGGCGTGACAGTATGGTCTTGTCGCGCCATCGAGAGTGGCGTGACAAGACTGATTTTTTGAAAAATCATAAATCTTCAATACGACATCAGATAAAAATGTTTTTATATGAAAATTGTAGCCCTCGATGAGATCTAGAACTTTGTAATTTTAAGTTTTTTTTATTTGAGAACATTAAGATGCTCAAAAAATCAAATACTTTTTTAACACCATAATAAACGTATATAAGAGTTCGTTGCTTTTGAAAATTCATATATTTTTTGCATGGTATCAAATAAAGATACTTTTTGAGCATATGATTTTCAAAAAAATTCATGATTTTCATATCTTTATTTGATACCATGTAAAAAATATATGAATTTTTAAAAGCGACGAACTCTTATATGCGTTTATTATGGTGCTAAAAAATATATGATTTTTTTGAGCATCTTAACGTTCTCAAATAAAAAAAACTCAAAAGTACAAAGTTGTAGATCTCACCGAGAGCTACAATTTTCATATAAAAATTATTTTCATCCGACGTGTATTAAAGAGTTATGATTTTTCGAAAATTCAGTCTTGTACTGTCACGCCATATGGCATGACAAGATTTTCCACGTTAGAAGCGACGTCCGACGTGTAAGATCTTATCACGCCACTCCCAGTGGCGCAGCAACGTTATTTGGTTATGCTAGTAGGGCTGGCACGACCAAAAGGATCAAAATGTGCAAATTTTATTTGGGTGGAAATATTATTGAAATATTTTATAAAAAAGGTTAAAAAATAAAAAAAAGCCCTGGCTCCGGTCCACCACAACGGGCTCTATTTTTTTGACCCTGTTTGATTTCTGTGACTAAAATTTAGTCCTTGTTATATTAAATGTCGCGACTCTATTTTAGTATATAGATTAATTACAAAACTAATTTGCCAGCTAAAGGCTAATTTGCGAGACGAATCTATTAAGTCTAATTAACCCATGATTTGATAATATAGTGCTACAATAAATATTTGTTTATGATAGATTAATTTGGCTTAATAGAATTGTCTTGTTAATTACTGTATGCCGGTATAATTAATTTTATAATCGATATATTTTAAATAGACTATATTTCTAATGCAACATCCGATAAAATACAGAGTAAATTTTAGTCTCTACACCCAAACACCTCTCCATTTAAAATTTGAGTAAGCAACCTTATCCCCTGGCTGTTCTTCTTGGTACTGGCAGTCTCGTACTCATCTGCTCATTCGTCCCTCTCTCCGACTACAATTGGCCATACAACCCGAGACACGAAAGCATGGCACGGAGTCCGTTTTTTAGCCCGACACGAACCCGGCTCGGCCCGATGACGTCCGGGCTCAGGCTGGTCCGACCCAATGCTTCAGGCCATGCTTGGGCCGACCCCTCGGCCCACGGGTCAGCACAACACGACCTGGCCTTTTTTTAGGGTCGGTCTGACAGCGGCCCGAGCCTCCCTTCCCTTGGCCTTGAAGGCGGCCTGACCCAGGCCTAGCTCCCCGCCTCCCCTCGGCCTGCCCTCCGTATATAAGGGCAGGCCGCGACGCCGCACCCCCCTCTCGAACCCTAATCACTCATTCACTCCACCCAACCACTGCTCCTTGCTCCCGCTCTCGACTTGCACTCGCACTCTCGAAGTCTCTCCTCGCGCCCTCGTCGTCTCTGCACCCATCTGACTTTGGCGACTGTCCTCCTCGACTCCGGTGACCTCGATCCGCCTTTCGTCGATCAGCCTTTCCATTCTCCTCCTCCCTAATCTCCTTCCTCTCTCCTGTCCCCCTTCCCCTCTTGAGGATTATGTGAGTTCATGTTGCTATCATCCCCTTCTTCGCCGCTTGCCGTCCTTTCTAACGGTGTCCTTGTCTTCTCTGGGGGTCCTCGTCTTCTCCGGCACCGGGCTCTGGTTGCGCAGGTACTGTGAAAACCCTAACTCTAACCCTATCCTTAATCCTCTTAGGACTGATCCTTATTGCTCTGATCTAACTGTTGTACCATTTCTTCTTTATCTCTTGTGCACAGGTCGGTAGCCGACGCTTTCAGCTCTAGCTGTGGTGTAGAGCAAGCTAGGCGGCCACCCTCACCGTCAAGGAACGGAGCTGGAGAGGCCATGGATGAGGTCGACAACGTCCTTCCGTCTGGCCTGCCCCCCGAGAGCGAGAACGACGACAACATCCATGAGGATGTTGTTGTCTTGTTCGGTATTGATCTCGGAGACGCCTCTGCTCTAGATCTTATCAATTTAGACGACGGTGTTGCTGAAGGGGCGACATCGACTGGGACCACCTACCGATCCTATCTCGGAGACTCTTTTTCCCTTTTTATGGTTTCTCATAAGGGTAAGTTTTAGCTAGAAAGATTTTTAATGAGACAGCATTGCGCAAACAGCTCATTTATCTTATATTTGTAAGAGCAACTCCAACTGTTTGACAAATTTTCTTTGGCATTTGTTGTTGTTTGCCAAGTTCCAAAACGATACGGGGAGTAGAAAAAAAGGTCATCTCTAAGGGTTTGGCAAAATTGACTTGACATTTACCAAAATTGTGGACCGAGGAGTTTTTGGTCACGAATTTTTTTTCTTCTGTGATCTCCCGTTGCACGTGTTTCTTTGCGCGCGCGACCTCGGGCGCCGCCATTTCTCGCGTCGTTGCCAGGCCGCCGTTATTTTCCTTCTTTGAGTGTCCCCGTCGCTGTTGCACATGTTTTGTTTCAAATTAACACGAATAGATCAAATATAATATATTGAACAACCCATATATACTAGGACGGAGTGCATATTTTCTGAACCATATACTAGCTTTCACCAAATGATTTGTTGCATTAGAGAGCACAGGAGCATGTTATAAAGAGTAGAGCAACATGTTCTGTAAAGAGCAGATCCAGCAGAGTGCTGTGTGGGCAGCAACTGATGGGATATACTATCAATGATGACTGGCTTCCCTGGCGCAGTTTCCCCTCAACGAAGCAGTACCCTGGGGTAGTTTCCCATCGCGCGGCACCCAGGGTCGCGCGTGAAAGATGACGGTGGCACGCCCAGGAGGTGTCTCTCTTGCACGAAACGACAGATGCCAAGCGTCGAGGACGCGCGCATATATGCGCGGGTTCGGCCTCCACATGCCAACTCCCCAAAATTGCCAAAGCCAATTGCCAAACGGTTGGAGAGGAATTTTTGTGTTTTTTAGTAAAAAAACAAAAATACCAAAGTCAAATGTCAAACGGTTAGAGTTGCTCTAATTGTCTTCTAGTGTCTTGTGTGGTTGTGTTATGTTGGATTTGTTGATATTATGAAAACCGTGATATTGTGAAAGTGTTCGGTGAGATATATATTTTGAGGTGTTTTAAGGATTTCGAGCTATGGGCCTGCACAGCCCACAAATTGTGTTGTGCTCATCTGGCTGTCCCGACCCTTTTTCAAGCCCGTAGTGTCGTGCTTAGGCATTGGGCTCAATGCCAGGCACGAGGCCGGCGAGGCACGGCACGGCGAGGCACGTCGTGTCGTGCCGGCCCGACACCTACGGGTCGTGCCTGCCTCGTGCCCGGGCCGTGCCACCGGGCCAATCCGATAGCCATCTATATCTCCAAGTTCAGCACTCGTCTAGACGTCTAGTCCACACGCAAGAAGGCCCTGCGGAGCCGGTGTACGAGTGGAACTCCGTAGGACCTGCGTGGGAGGGGGCTGGCAGCGCATGGCGGAGATCATTAGCGGAGCCAGGTGCTTTTTCATTATACAAATATAATTAGTTAAAAAATTAAGATATTTTTCTTTGATATAAATAAAATTTTCCTTTGAAAATTCGATGACGAGCCCGGCCGGCCGCCCGGGGTGGCCGGGCGGTGGCTCCGCCACTGGCGGAGATGGACCAGCGGACCATGGTTGTCGCTAAGTCTGGGAGCGTCGGCGTGTCTGTGGCTCTGCCGAGAGCCGTCGCAACGAGCATGGAGAGAGCAGGAGGAGCAAACCAGCTTGGAGCTGTCATGCCCCGTTGAGGCCTTGCAGTTGCCGGTTGCAGTGGCGGAACTAGGAGGGCAACAGGGGCCTTGCTCCCCTAAGTTTAATAGATTTTTTTTAGTATCTCTATAAATATTTGAATTTTATAGTACAATAAAATATTAATTCACCTATTTTTATTAAAATAATATGATTTCTGGTTATAAGTAGTGTAAATATTTTAAAAAAATGTTGAATTATATGTTTATATATACTTTATTACATTTAAAGATATCATCGTGTGTGTTCAGACCCCTTAAACAAAATTGTTGGTTTTGCCAGCCGGTTGGTTGCAGCGGCCGGTGGTGGTGTAGCACTCTAGTAGTCCAGTTCCCCGTCTCCTTCGCTTGGCGCGTCTAGAAAAGCATGAGTTACATCGGATTTTGATTTTTTTTGAAAAAGAAGGCGCTATAAGGAATGGTGCTTTATATGACGATTATTTTAGTCATAAACAGCAGGAAAATTTATTATATATTTCATGTTATACATTTGCTGGACTAAATAGAACCGTCACCGACTACCATTTCATTTCGTCATGGAATACTCGGTAAGGTCCGAACAAAAAATCACAAATACTCGGTAAGGTCCGAACAAAAAACTAAATGGAACCGTCACCGACTACCATTTCATTTCGTCATGGAATACTCGGTAAGGTCCGAACAAAAAATCACGAATACTCGGTAAGGTCCGAACAAAAAGTCCAAAAAAATTAGGGAACTTTTTTAATTTGGGGGGACCCACCACAAAGATTCAAACCTACAACCTCTTGCACACGCACACATAACCTTCACTACCACTCCACCTCTTCATCATTTGTGTCTATATTTTATTTCAGTTCCCCTCATATTATACCAAACCGTGTGCAAATTGCTTGAGGCTCTAAATAAATTCAAATAAAAAAAGTTGTCTACAAAGTTTCATAAATTTTCAAGGTCTACACTTTTCGTTTAGGAAGTTTCTCCATCCCTGGTCATTTACAAAATTTGAATTTTAAATTTTAAAAATTTCAAATGTAGTTTTTATTGACAAGATGATTTTAAATTAAAAAGTTATCAACTACAAAGTTTCGTAACTTTTCGAGATCTACAACTTTTATTTTGGTCATTTTTTCATCTGAGGTATTTTGAAAAATTTGATTTTAAAAATTTTTAAATTCAAATGCAGTTTTGGATGACAATATGATTTGAAAATAAAAAGTTGTCAACTACAAAGTTTCATATCGAGATATACAACTTTTATTTTGATCATTTTTCCATCCGAGCTCTTTTGAAGACTTCAAATTTTAAAATTTTAAAATTCGGACCCAGTTTTGCATGGCAAGATGACTTTGAATTAAAAAGTTATCAACTATAAACTTTCATAACTTGTCAAGATATACAAAGTTTATTTTAGTTGTTTGACCATTTATACATCCGACATTGTGATTCTCATATTATTCACAAATCTTATATATCACTCTGTTAGTTTCATAAACTACCAGAGAGATACGTAAGATTTGTCAGTTTATTAAATTATTTCCTTGACACTCGGCTAATAAGATCTTATTTGACACTCGGCTAATAAGATCTTTGACACCCGAAGAAAAACACTAAATCAATTGACACTCGACAAAGATTGAGTCTTCGACAGTGATGTTGAATGCTTCATCCGTGACCAAATCAAATCTTTCGTCATAGATTGACAAAACCTAAACTAGTTATCGTAGATTTATCACCCTTGCAATGAACCGTCATGGACAATGAACTTTATGATGATTTACTGAAACGTCGTCATTAAACGTCATGTAAAACATCATTTCTTACCGTGAGAGAACCGAAAAAACAGGTATCCGAACACGGTTTTTTGTTTCCTCGAGTGCAACTTCGGTTTCTATTCTTGTCAAAAAAAAAAACTTCGGTTTCTATTGTTCAAAGACCGAAATAAAAAATATTCGAAAAAACCAACCCAAAAATTCAGGTAAGACCGAATGCCCAGTCCAGAACAGATGCGAATACGAGTTTTCATTGGGCTGGGCCGCTTTGGGCTGTGTAAGCCAAGAGGATTACTGCTGCCTGCTAACCGGGAAGAGGCGCAGGCGCTTGGTCAAGCAGCAAGGCAGCGCGCGAGCAGGGGCGCCGCAGCACACGCATGGCCCATGGCGAACGCTTCAGCAGCAGCAGCAAGGCTGTTAGGCTGAGCAGCACGGGCGCAGCAGGGCCGCCAGGGCTCAGGCGCTCAGCTCAGCAGCACAGCAGCTTGGCGAGGCGGCAGGCGAAGTGTCGAACAGCTCTTTAATCCCATACTGCTGGCTTGCAGCGACACTCACTGCTTTATATTGCTGAGCTGAGAGGGAAGGGCCACCACCAGAGGGTTGAGTGGTACCTATGGGAGGGTTCTCTACCACGTTCCACCTGCACGCAAAGGCGTTGCTGTTAAAACCCTAAACCCTTCCCTTCCGCTCCCCCATTTCCAGATGGCCAAATCATGGTTTAGATTTAGAATTAAAAAAGGCTTGTTCTGCCGGTGCTTTGGCCTTCATAATATAAGCACCGATGCCTTGCGGGGGAGGCCCTCCCAGGTTAGCCCTCTTTTTTTTAGTTTTTAAATTCAATCATTTGGTGTTTTTACTGTACCATTTTATTTTTAAATTAAAACATACCGTGCAAGTTCTTTTTCCTTGTTCTGATAAAAGTACATAAATTTGAGGAATCCAACCTTTTTTAGTTTTTAAATTCAATCATTTGGTGTTTATACTGTACCATTTTATTTTTAAATTAAAACATACCGTGCAAGTTCTTTTTCCTTGTTCTGATAAAAGTACATAAATTTGAGGAATCCAACCTTAAAGCGTGCTTAAACTTAGTATATCAATATCCCCCTAGTAAGCCTCTTTTTAAATTTTAAATTCATCACTGGGCGTTTTTACTGTACCATTTTATTTTTTTAAAACATACCGTGCAAGTTCTTTTTCCTTGTTCTGATAAGTACATAAATTTGAGGAATCAAACCTTAAAGCGTGCTTAAACTTAGTAATATCAATATCCCCTTAGTAAGCCCTCTTTTTTAATTTTAAATTCATCGTTTGGCGTTTTTACTGTACCATTTTATTTTAATTAAAACATACCGTACAAGTTCTTTTTCCTTGTTCTGATAAGTACATAAATATTTGAGGAATCAAACCTTAAAGCGTGCTTAAATTTAGTATATCCTCCTAGTAGCCCTCGTTTTAATCCATAAACTCCTACATGTAAAGAAAAGATAATAAATCACAAAAAAAATGCTTTGATAAAACTAGAAGCAATAAACAAGAAAATGAATAATAGCTCATGGCTAAGGTGCCACAAGTTTCGATCTCGGCTGTATATTGATTTCTTTGAAACTGGAACAGGTACATTATGTTTCTTTGCATATTCAATAGCATCTTCACGTCCTGTGATATCCCTCTCCCTCCAAGGTGTCACCACTTTAAGTTCAGGATTTAAAGCATAGAATGTAAGCTCAAAGCGAACCTGCAGAATAGGGTAGCATTACAAGATGACCAGCCATATTTATATTCAAGCTAACAGCATCATTACCTGATCATTGCCTTTACCCGTGCATCCATGGGCAACTGCATCTACACCAACTTCCTTGGCAACATCAACCATTGCCTGCAGTGGAGATATATAATTTCTTAATATACCTCTGTTAGGCCATAAAACTTGGGGCATTCAGAAGAATAAGAGTGTGTTAATGCTGCCAATACAGATCAAATCAACAAAATAAAGATGATCCAATGGAGCAAATAAGAGATAACAATGTATTAAAGAAAAATTTGCCAAGCCTATGCATACCGAGAAGCATACCATGTTCTACTAGAACAAATTTGATACATTTTCTACCAAAAGAACAAATAGCTACCAAAAGTTACATCAGGTTTACATGAGCAACTTTGATGCTGTAGTAGTGATTATAATTCAAATTATATTTCTTCCATCATGTGCTTTTACAGTACACTGTAAGCCATGACGTCGATCAAATCTCAAGAAAACATGCAATATCAAAATTTACTTTTTAAGAAATTATGATGCACATTATTTGTGACTATACAATAACAAGATGCAGCTATTGTATTAATTTCACCTTAGCAATAACAGGCCTAGCCATCGAAGTCCCAAGCAGATACTTTCTTTCATAAACTGCACCTGCACGCAGGCAGGGGTATATATATTCACTAACAAATTCTTCTTTCAGATCCTTCACAACAAGCTGGCATGCACCACTGGCTTTTGCCTTCTTCTCCAACCCTTCCAATTCAATGGCACCCTAAGGAGGGTTAAGCAAATGTATTTAAACAGATGGTTAGCTACAACAAAATGGATAGAAAACCAACTATGACACTACCTATTTACATATTGACAACCAAACAAAATAATAAATCAATAGAAGAAAGATTCACAACTTTAGAAATTAGGACAATGCAAAGCCATAGAAACAACAGGTGAAGAAAGCATTAGTTTTGAAACTCCTCATAGAAATGCAACCAGCAGAAAAAAAATATGCAAATATGCTAAATAAGAGACATGGGAGGGAAAGAAACATGGATATGTTGGCTAGACATTACAAAGCTTTCAGTAGAATAGTACAGAAATTTCATTATGTACGCTTCAGAATAGGTCAAGCTATAATATAGGGTTACATACCTGGCCAACATCAGCAGTGAAACAAACGACTTCACAACCATAGTTCTCCCTTCAATTAGTACACAAAAAAATACAGGTTGCACAAATTAGATAAATGTAGACTTCAAGCTTCGTAAAAGACAAATTAAATAAGGGATATCTATACCTGAGCCATGGAACAATAACAGATGTATCCAAACCACCACTATAAGCTAAAATAACTTTATTTAATTTTCCATGCAATTCGCCCTTGGTTTGATCACCACTACTAGCAGTGGAAATTGCACCCTGCTCTTTTCCAGTTGCCATTGCACACCTGATAGCTGTGTAATTTCACAAATATACAGGAGTTATCACTGCAGTCCAGATAGCAGTTACAAAAATAGATTAAGCCACTAAAATTTCCTAATACAGGCAGTAAGAAGCTATTTAGTTGTACAATAAGTTCATGAAGAACAGCAATATTGTAGGACCACCTTTCCAAAAACTTTTTCAATCAACCCTTTTTGCCTAAAATTGTTGGTCCGTATATAGATGAAAATAAGGCAGTGTCCACCAAAGTGAAAAGAACAAGATTGAACAAAAGATGGGTTCAATTAGATTCCTAGTCCTAAGTGGCAACTGATATTTTTTGCCACTATAAGACCATTTAACCATAGATGGTTAGCATCACCAAGCAAGGAGGAATTCTAAGGGCAGTTTGGTTGGAACAAAGCAATTCAAAGAAGTGACATGAATTTTGCAGCCCAAGAATTTTATGAATGATCAAATACAGAACCTCTAAAATAAATAAAATCTAAGTGTGAAGTACAAAAAAAACAGGTGGTGCCAATAATATGTGCTACATTGCAGGTATATAGAGGTTCTTAACATGTCAACACACACAAAAGAAAGACTGACAATACCAAAGGCTGTTAGAATATGATACCTCTAGTTATTCGCAACAACCTTCAGATCTTTGGAAGGACAAGCTTGAACAACATTAAGAATAGCGTAGATAAATTCTGTAGAAAACCCTAGTACTCACAGCTCTACTTGACCCTCTAGGCCCCTCCGATTCTTGTCCTATACAAGAATGTGCAATAGAACTGTCTAACCTAATCCTCTTGAGCGCTCCTAATTGCTCCTTACAAGCCTTGGATGAGACTTGTGTTGGCTTGGTTGATGATGCCTATGGCCTCTACCCATGTTTATATATAGGGCATGTTTGGTACAACTCTGTTGATGCAAGTAGAAGTTCTATTCCTAGTAGGATTTCACACTAGGACCTAATAGAATTAGATGTCCTAATACTTCACCTTTGTTGAGTCATAGTCCAAATAGGATTTGTACCTTGGCCATTGCGGACATTGTTCTGGTGGCGGTGAACCTGAACAGCCACCGCGCCAGGAAGAGAATTCGACGGGGCTCCAACCTGGCATTCAAAATAAAAGAAACGGTTGGCATGACTGCTGTTTGTTGTAACAAGTGGAAAACAGAGGGTGGCAAGACCGTCATTTTTACCTTGTGAACAAGGTAGGCCGAACTGGAGTCGGGACGAACACTAATCCCTGCAGAGCCACAACAACACATTGTTAGACCAGCAGCGTGAACACCTAACAAAGCCTAGAAACATCTAAAGCAACTCGCAATGCTTGACAGGGTTAGACCAGCGGCGTGAACCCTTGCACGAAGATTTGGGATTTGAGAGTATCATGAAATCAGAACGGTGGATAGGATAAGACGAATCCCTGGTCGCCTCGACGGGATAGGGGTGCCCGCCGCGTCCATCCCGACGAGACGGATTGGGTTTGGACGCTAGCGACGCGACGGAAAGACGGGCACGGTCGCACGGGTTAGATAGAATAGAGGGAGGCGGGCGAGCAGGCGCGCCACGGCTTACCGGCGATTCGGGAGGGGCCTCCCGCAGATGCCATTCCCGGATAGGAGGAGAAGCGGAGGGGAGCTGCGAGCAGGTTGGCGGCGCCCGCGCGGGTAGGAGTAGCCGAGAGTAGGAAGAGAGGTTTTTGATCGGCGGAGCCGCCACCCGCCAGTGCTACTGTGGGGTCGGGCCTGGGCCGGCCCACGGAAAGCCGCCGACTATTGACCGGCTGTGGTGGTTGGTGGTTGCCGTTCTCCTCTTCTCTTTTTTTACTGGGTTAGGGTGATCGTGCGTTTCATAACTACTTTTATACTAAACTAGCAGATGCCCGTGCGTTGCTACGGGAACCTTAAGATTTTCAGTTCAACACCATAAGAGTAAGGAAAATAAAATGTAGATTATGAGCCTTAAATTTTCAACGCATTAAGAGTATATAAAAAATAGTTGTGCAAAATCAATCATGATAAGTAAATTTAACTTAGCTCAACAACGTATTGTTTCGAACCATATTCAAATAAATAAACATCGAATCATACACCGTAGCTCAACAACATGCTGTTTCGAACAATATCAAAATAAGTGGATATTAGATAAGTCTTTCATTGTTGTTTGTCCGTGATGCGGCTAAGATATTCTCGTAGTGGTAAAGGAATCATACACCGTCGTGAATGCCCATCGTATGCCAATAGGTTGATCAGAAAGTTTTTCCGTAGTCTTTGACCATCCTTTGCAAAAGACAAACATAAATAATAAGTTTTTTTAAGTAATAATAAGTTAGAATTACAAACATATATATTACTGTTGGCGTGAAAATTTGACCGAAGGGCCAACACACTCGACCATGGTCCTCAGAGGCCGTGCAGAGCAAGGTCTTGACCTCCTAGACCTTCAAGAGATGGCGGTGCCGAATCTGGGTGAGAACGAGCAGATAGATCGATAAAGTAACTTAAACATCAACAGTGGGGTGTCTCCATACAGCCTTAATGATGACTAAGCTAAATTACGTCTGATGCAACGAGCAGATCTGCTATTTCTAAACCGCTTAAAAATACACATTACGGAGGAATCATAACTGGATTGGCTATTTTAGCCGATATAGGATCCATGAAGCACGAACAAGATCTATCCATCAAAATCGTGATTCGGTTTAAGATCAGACAGATTTAACCTATCATGCGTATCAGTGGGGTTCGAAAATACAGCCGTAATAAACATATCAGATCAAACCTACCTTTTCTTTAGATCAAACCACGATTTTATCGAATATCTTCAACACACAGCATGTAACAATCAAGATTGACAAAATAGTCGATGAGAGGCTTAAATCGGCTATTTTCCTTTGGTGTAAGCGTGTGAAACTTTTGGATAGCCGAAACTAAACAACTCTTAAGCCTAAGCTAGTTTGTCAATCTTGATTGGGCAAGATATTGTTTAAATCTAAAGAAAAACATTAAAGTACAAACAATGTCGATAACTTAATGAATCTATTAGCTTGCCAAAACTAATAGAGCCGATAACTAGTCAAGATCGACTAAAGCAAGAGATTGATCAGAGTCAAGACAGTCTTACAAAAGGCGATCTTAGACCGATAACTAGCCCATGTCATAGCTAACAAGAGTTTGGTCGATGTCAAATACAGCCTTATTGAACAATAACATGAACCATTATTGAAACTTACAAGCAAACCGGAGGTCGGCTTGACCGATGCAGCCCTGCCTGGTTGAAGGTTCCGCCGAGTTCTACCTTACTCCTACTCCTAGGTTTTTGGCCGGTGGCCGATGTGTTGATTGATTGTGTGTATTCTTACAAAATCGGGTCCCTAGCTATTTATAACCCGGTATACTCCTGTTCTAATATGACTAGGATACATAATAATAAAATAAAAAACGACCCGGACTTGAACTCCTCGGCCGAACCCAATATGTCTTCAAAGCCTATCACGTTTGGCCCACATGAGTTTTGGTCGTGTCCGGATCCAAGCAGGCTTCTTTTTATTTTTCTGACCGGCTCTTTCATTAACAAATCAGCCGTTTGTGCTCATAAAATAATAATCATTTTTGGTCTAAAATCTGGTGTAAACAATTACACACAAACATAAATAATAAGTTTTTTTCTTACCCCAGAGATTGGCATGAGTTGTCCATTGTTCCACGCGGACATGAATTGCAGAACGAAGAAGGCAGATAATTTCCTATAGCATAATAAATGGTCAACTAATTAACTCTTAATGGTCCATTTTTATATATAGCATAATAAAATGTGGTTTACCTATCTTCTGTGCTTGGAATGCCACTTGTGAGTATATGTTTCCAATAAAAGATATCAACAGGACGTACATGAGCTTGCATTAACGTTGCACGTCTATAATTGTTGGAAATATCAATAATTTTGTGCACATAGTACTTGTATGGCAGATCTTTACACCAATCAGGAACAGGAGTAGGATCAAGCACAGTGAGAGTTTTTTTTCTCACGGTCAAGCACAAATAGGTAAAAACTAACTCCTTTTACCCATGGCATCAGAAGCTACAAAATGATAGGAATTAGAAAATCAAAGAAGAGCTCAAAATAATCATAGAGAAATATCCTTACATATCTGCAACGTGAAGCGTCATATTTCATATACGGCCAAGTTTCTAATGATTTAACCAACTCTTGAACATCAAGCTTCTTAGATGCAGACGTAGTCTACAAAAAAACAAAAATGTTTAGAAATATGCAAGTGTATACTTATATATATATATAATATGAAAATAGTTTACTCACACAGAATCTTAGGTCCATGTAATGCGCTTTGAAACTATCGCCTTAGCACTTGTCAATCTTTTATTCTCACTGTATGCAAGAAGTCGCACACCCATGTTGAAACATTCTTTGGGCATCGGTTGATTCATCCTTAGTGATTCTTGGAGTTGACGAACAGTTAAGGAAATATTGTAAGGTTGGAAGCTTCGTACCCAACTGGTCCTATAAGACAATAAGTTATGACCCAGAATATGATCATTTGAATAATATATACTACTGTTGAAAAAATAAATCATAAAAAGCTTACTCTAATATCTCAGCATCATCAATTGTCATGACATAGTCACACAACATGTCTATCAAATCGTCCTTGGTCACTGGCATGTCAAACGTGGAAAGTCCACACAATAAAAATGGGTCCATAGCTCCATTAGGAGAGCATGTTGCAGAAGTTTGATGGCACTTTTTCCTCTTGCATGGACTATTAGGACTCTATAGTATTTCAATATCAGAAGGACTTCCAATTGCTTCATCGTCAACTTCGACTAACAGACATCCCTTTCTCTTGTTTAACTCTGACGATAGTAAAATAGCAGCCAACTTTATCCTAAATTGTGTCATATCTTCCTACAAAATATGATGCATATCATTTTATAATACATATCATTAAACACACATGTAACAACCTACGATAACCTTGTGTGACATACCAGAGTTATGTTGTTAGACAAACCTTTCCCAGTCCAGTACTCAACATATTTCAATAAAAAAAAGACCGCATGAACAACTGTGGCATAAAAAAGAACATTACACACATATATCCAATCCAATAAATACAAAATATATTAAATACAATATTTGGCACAAACTTGTCTGTCTGCATTTTTTGCTCGAAAGATATCTCTCTAACTGGCCAAGAAGAAACCTGGATGTTTGGCCACTTGTGATCTTTAAGATTCTTGTGCGTTGATACAATGTCTATTTGTTTCTGCATTCCCTTGGTCTGAAGACAGACCTAGCATTATCTTTAGTTTCACAAAACATTAGGGATAAATAATTAACACTTCGTATAGCAACAAAATATACTCACAGTAAGAGTTAGGTCTTGATGACCAAATGTATTGCCTATTGAATCAAGAACTTGTATCTCGTACTCTTTAGCATTAACCACAGCAAGATACCAGTGGGTGTTTTCAATGTTTATTGGAATAAACACCTAAATAAGGATTGTACATGTTGCATCAGATAAATATTACTTTGTATACAACATAAATCATAATATAAATTGATTTTTGCCATGTCATGGTCTAGGTATGATAAAACCCTTTGCGCAATGGTTTTAATTCCATTCTCGTCATGTGTGGGATATAGGTCATCCATTTTAATTCTATCATCACCATCCCTCTTGAGGATACTGGAGATAAGAGAATTCTCGAGAAGGAACTTACCACAAGCCCTCAACTTCAGATGATCTCAAGCCCTTAATAAGGTAATGTATGCATTTATGACCTGCACAAGTAAGGTAATAGGAACCGTAAATATTTGGGAACAAATAGTTCATATGTTAGAAGTAATGCTATGAACTGGTCATTTAAAAATTTTAAAATGCTATGACCTGATCATTTAAAAATGCATTTGGCTGGAAAAGGCACTCCATGTTCCTCCTGTCTATGAAAGCATCATCGATGAGCACAACTTGTTCCTTTCTAGGTTTACAAGGGATTTTTTTAATAGGCTCAATATGTCAAGATCAGCCTGGTTGCAAACATAATCTATAAAAAAGGTTGTGTAAGGAAGATGACAAACATAGAAGATGATAAAATGGGAAACAACACATGTAAAAAAGTCCAGTACCTTCTGGGACAGCGACAATTGACACTGATTTTTCAGATTTGCTAACCAGTGATGTCTCTTCAGATTCACATAATGGAAGTCCATTATCTTTTTTTGTATTATTAAGCATGTCTTCTTGGACATCTTGGTTATCATTGTGGCTTTTTTTCCCTCTTCTCCTCTTTTGCAGAATTCTGGCCATAAAGCACAGAAGTAGATTAATCATCAATACTTGCATACTGCTGAGGTCTCAACAGGTCAAGAAGATAAGAAAATAATATTTATTAACTGAAGCAAAGTTATTGAATTTTGACTTATTGAGAGCTCTAGAAATCTCTGCAGGTGATAATTTGTGATATATGTTATCTTCCACTTTTCATGTTTTTTGTCACTTAATTTCTTCCATACCTACTGTGATTTTAAGGTCTGCTTAGCTTTACTTCTATTAAATGTAGGTGTTTTTTATGTTTGTGGCTACTGAGTATGAGAACACATTGGTTGTTGATGGTTATCATTAAGGACAGAAAAATACTAAAGAAGTTGAAAACAATGATATGCAAGAAATATCTTCTGCCTAAATTTCAGTTTTGCATTTACAAATCAATTCTGCCTGCAGCCAATATTCAGCTTCCCTAATTTCTTAATTACATTAGTCATTCTTCCTATTTTGAGAACATCTGAAATTATGGACGTGGATAGAAAAGAATTTCCATTTTTCAAGTGGTGATTTGAGAACATCTGGAATTATGGATGTGGATAGAAAAGACTTTCCATTTTTCAGGTGGTGATACATAACAAGTACTTGGAGGAACATATCTAGTATGAAATTGACCTTAACATGTGCAATAGAAGAAAGGAAATAAGTATTACTTTTAGCTTCTGAATTAGGTTAGTATCTTGGAAAAGGCTTCTGAATTAGGTTCTGAATTAGCTTCTGGAAAAGGCTTAGTACAAGAGCTCTGAAAAATAAATTTACTGCAAAATAAGGTTAGTACAAGAGCTCTGAAAAATAAATTTACTGCAAAATACTGGCCAAAATTATTTTAACCAGAGTCTGATCATTTGTGTTTCCACCTTTTGATTCATATTATTATTACCTATGGTCCCTATGGTTCTACTTGACTGAAGTTTTGATTGGTCTATCTAACTAATATATGTTGCAATTCTTCAATTAAGCTCATAAAAAATAGTCAAAATAGAGAGTCAGCAATTTTGAATAGGATCCTCACTTTCACTGAGTTTGGATGAGAGATTGAATTTCAGTTAGTATTATGATGATGATGATGATTGGTTAGGATAGCGTATGCCTTTGTGCTGATGGGCAGATTGATACCCGGAATCTTATGTTGGGTTAGGATAGTCTGATTAGAGAGCAGCATCATAGTGATGCAAAAAGTGTTATCCTGGTATTCAAAAGTGTCATACAATATAATATTGGCTTTTGTTTAGATGGAATCCTAGAATTAGAGGTGAAATTTCTTTGTTATCTTTCTTTTGAATTATTTTGATTCATCATGCAAAAACTTTTTCTCTTGTAGTAGGAGTTAGGCGTGGCATTGCTGAAGCCATGAATTCGAGTTTTGCAGAGCAAGAGGAGCTAATATGGTCCCCGAAGGTGAAGCAAAGCCACGATTGAAGGGTGCCTTTCAGATCACATCAATCTAATTAAGGGGTTGGTTTTAGCAGACTAACTTCTCTAAACTTAATGTGTTGCGAAGAACTTTGAGCTCTTGCTTCTTTTTTTACCAACCATCCCAAAGAACCCAACCCCTGCCCCTCCCTCACTCTTGCTTCATGCTCATTTTAGAATTTTCTGTTTGGTCTGTGGATGATTACTTAGAATTTTCAGTTTTCTTTGTAGATGATCACTTAGATGCATGGGCGAATTTGAGCATTGATGATATTATAACAACTTAATTTTAGGACTCCCGCAGAGCATAAATGAAAAGTATTCCTATCTACTGGCAAGCTGAGCTCTCAGACAAAAGGAACACATTATGTAAGAATTGATCTAGTGGAGGTGGGCATAACTAATTTCAGTATACTATCAAAAAACAAAACTACATTGCAGGTTGAGGAGGGCAAACCTTGCTACCCGAGGAGGGCAAAACTTCATCTGGACCAAGCACCAGCGGCTGCGAGGCCTCTGCGGCTTCCACGCCATATGTTCGTTGCTACGCCGAACGGTCACTTCCTGGGAGCAGAAGTCCATGAGCACGTGGCCACCGCGGCTGGCGCCGGCGGGCGACCCAACATTCGACTGTTGCTGCTGGGTCGCCTCGTCGTCCATGGTGCGTTGCTGCAATTCCGCAGGTGGCTGCAGTCAGACGTACGCAGTTCACCACGCAGTGTCCAGCTCCTTGCAACTGAGAGGAGGAGCTGATGTGGCTAGGTAGCAGTGGAAGCCATAAACTGAAGTGGGAGGGGCAATGGTGGTGACCAAGGCGGTCAGGAAGGCAGAACACCTCAACCAGCCCGAGAGCTTATGAATAGTCGCCGAAGGGCCCATCCGCCCAGCCAAATCGTTCCTCATCTCCTTGGATAACGCACCGCGCGTGCTCCTCGTCGCCTCGGGCGAAGGCCTGCTGGAACACTGTGGATAGCATCTATTGGCGGCGCTGGCGGCGAGCCTCAAGACCAAGAACGGAGTGCGGTAGTGGAGGTGGATGGGGATACACATCTATTGGCGACGGTGGCGGCCACCCTCAAGCCCCAGAACGGAGAGCATGGGAAGAATCGACCTCTCAGGAAGGGACGATGGCGACGAGCCCAACGCCTGGAGAGGGCAGCAGTGCAGCAGGGAGGGGCCTCGGGAAGGGAAGAGGGCTACGAGCCCAACACAGGGAGGGGAAGGGAAGAGGGCTATGAGAGCAAGTATAATAAGACTTGGTCAGCAGGCTGTGGTGTGTTCCACATCATCAAAATTCTAGGCGGAGGAGTGAGAAGACAAGAGAGAGAATGGAGCTGGCGGTTGATGAATCGCCCAGCTGAATCACATGTTACGAGAAAAAAACGTCTGCTCTCAGCCAGTTGCGGGTGATAACTCGGCGTTTGCTTGACCCACATTCATCCCTCGTGGTCCCGTGCGCCGATGCTGCCCTCCCCGCTCTCTCGTTTGAAGGGACACACAGGGAACTAGTTCGCACTAGATCGTATTGTACATGCAAGCATTAAATGCTTACTCTGTATTTGAACCAACCTAATAGCCGGCTAATGGTTAGCTTATTATATCAGTTGGCTGCAGTACTAGCGTTATATGATATGGCACTGTCATTCAGCCGATGGTCGACGAAATTATTCACATTTATAACTCTAAATTAATTTATTAAAAAAATACATTTCGTAATGAGCGTGAGGCTAGTGCCCTCCTTGGGTTTGGGGAACCCGGTTATGGCGGCATCGCGGCATTTCACATCAACCGCTTCTAGGTACGACTCCATACGGATTTTCCAATATGGAAAGTCGTCTCCCTTGAACATGGGAGGTGGTCCATCACCTCCGGACATCTTAACTCTAGGCGGTTAAGCCTAAATCGAGAGCACGAGACTCCGATACCAATTGAAAGGATCAAGATGCCCAAGAGGGGGGTGAATTGGGCTTTTCTAAAACTTCTTGCAAGAATTAAAACCTATCAAGCTCCAATTAACCCCCTAGTGCCTAGAAGTGTGTTTGACAAGAATCAACCGCACGAAAGACTATCGCTAAACCAATTCTACTCTAACATGGCAATTCAACTTATGAAAGAACAACAAGTAAATGCGGAATTGAATTGCTCAAAGGTAAATGCGTAGTAAAGAGAGTAGAGATGACACGACGATCTTTTTGCCGAGGTATCGAGGTGTCGGCACACCCCCTAGTCCTCGTTGGAGCACCCGCGCAAGGGTATCGCTCCCCCTTGATCCGCGCAAGGATCAAGTGCTCACTACGAGCTGATTCTTCGCCACTCCAGTCCGGTGAATCGCTCGCTACCGGTCACAACTTGGCTTGGGTCATCCACAATGGCTCCGGATGATCACCAAGCTCTCCGATCGCCACCAAGCCGTCTAGGTGATGCCGATCACCAAGAGTAACAAGCAAGAACTCTCACTTGACCAACGCAAGGCTAATGAGATGAGTGTATGCACACTTGCTACTCTCTATTCACTAATGAGGTGTTTGATCACTCAATTATCCAATCTCTCAACCTCACTAGGCCTCTTGCACTCACTTGGAATCACAATGTGTTTGACAACCTTTCAAATGAGCAATAGTAACAGCATGAATGAGAGGGAGACATATTTATACCCCCCAACTCAAAACATGCACGAAGGGGTAAGCCCAGCCAGTTATACACTGACCGGACGCACCTGTCGGGGTGACCAGACGCGTCCGGTCAGTGCCTAACGGCTACATGACGTTGGGCCTGACACCTGTACGAAGTGTTGACCGGACGCACGCATGCGTCCGATCATCACTGACCGGACGCGTCCGGTCACCAATTTTACTCTCTGGAACCTCTCTGGATGCGACCGGACTCACCCTCCTGGTGCGTCCGATCGACTGCTGAGAGTGAGTCCGGTCGCAGCCAGACTTACCTCTCAGCGAGAGCTACTGACCGAACGCATGACCCAGCGTCCGGTCCCTAGGGTTCCAGCGTCCGGTCGCATATGGAAGTCCAAAACGACTTCGGTTTGCGACGCTCCCTTCACGAACTTTCTTCCTTATGATCTTAGGGACCTTTCTAAGCTACCTAGGGCTTTGGTTAACAAGTGTGCACCACACCTAACTCAAAAGTCTCACCTAGGTCAAGCTACCCATTCAAACCCCTCTTTATAGTACGACCAAAGATAAAACAAAGACCTATGCTACTCTAAGTGTCCTTCAACACCAAATGACAGTTAGAACTAACCTATCACCGTCTTCGTCGTCCATCCTTTGAAAACCGAACGAATTCCATCAATAGGGGGACATGAATACCATAGCGTCCTCATGATCATCATTACCATGACCTAACTCAACTGTTTCTGCAAAACACACGTTAGTCATAGTAATTTACCGTTGTCATCCAATCACCGAAACCCACTGGGGGCCTAGATGCTCACATCACTATCCTCGGGTGGAGCGGTTGCCTTCTTTGAAATGCTAGCTTCAAATTGCTGGTTTCGACGGGTTAGCAACCGATGCCTTTCTCCATGTGTCACATGACGTCTATATTCTCTATGATCAGGACACACATCAAGGGGTCCAACATCTTTCATCGACTCGGAACATGAATTGATGTGAACAGGCGATCCATTTAACTCAGGAATATGCATCCCACGAGATCCATATGCATCCTCACTTATTGGTTGAAACTCGGGGAAAAAGTTTGGGTTTTCCATTGCAATGGAATCTTGTGCTAGAGTGTTCTTTAGACACTCTTTTCGTCTCCTTTTATAGTCTCTCTTTGACTCAAGCCGCATAGGTGTGACATCATGTAACCTTTGTCGTTCGAGCTTGCATAGTCTCTGCTCAGGTGTCAAATTTTTGTATCGGTGTAAGTCATACACGCGTTTCATTTCTCTTTGACTTTGTGGTCCATGAGTAGGTGAAGTAGGGCCTTGACCTAAAGTTTAGAGCCCAATCACCAATTAGATTTTTTCTTGAAATAGTGCAGGTTATATGGAAAGCCTAGTGCACAAATTTGCACGATTCAATATTTGGGTTGGCTGAAGTTATATCCATGCTAAGTACTCCCTCCGTACCCATATTAGTTGACGTTTAGGACAGCGACACGGTCTTCAAAACACAACTTTGACCTCTTATTTTTATAAAAATATTTATGGAAAAGTGATAACTTTGACCTCTTATTTTTATAAAAATATTTATGGAAAAGTGATATATGTATACTTTTATGAAAATATTCTTCAAGACAAATCTATTTCTATAATTTTTATATTTGTAAACTTAGAAACTTAATAGTTATTGATGATTTATATTCCCAATGTTTGACTCTAATCTTTTCTAAAACGTCAACTAATATGAGTATGGAGGGAGTACCTGATATCTCAGTTGATATGCTATCAACATCAATGCGGTGGGGCTGATACGAATTGTTTCTATGGAGCCAATCACCACTTTCATCCATATATTCATTTTCCTTGTTGCATGTAGCTTCACCACCTGCGGATGACTCAGGTAGCATAGATTGCACTTTCTTTTGTTGTCTTACCTCTCGACGTTTCCTATTTATTTCATTTCTTTTTTCTTCAGACATTGCTGCACGTCGGGCTCTTTGCATTTCTATTTTATGTTTCTTAGCATCAACATTTTGTTCCCCTGAATATGTAGTGTTGGACAAATCTCCAAATGGAGTGCAAGAACCATTGTTTTCGGTTGAATCCATTTATTGCAATACTACTGATGACTATGTCGAAGCAAATGTGCACCAACAATGTTATGGCTTCTGGTGAAAAAACTGCACATGTAGCTATTGTTATGTAACCACGAGCACAAATTTGATCAAATTATTTTGGGTTGTTTGCATTATCTCAGCTGAGTTTCAACATCTATGGTGGTAGAATAGAAGTTTAGATTGTATTTCTATCTACCATAAAATGAACATTTTTCTGTGTACATTGGTAACCTTGAAGACTATATCTAAAACATGCATCATGAAACAGTGTAATTTCTCTTGGCCTAAAGACCATGTCCGTCCGTTGCAACGCAAAAAACAATGGTGAAACAGTCACAGTTCATGTGTAGTCACAGTTTACTATACCACAATAATGCTTAGTTTAAACATGCCATGTATATATATTATAAAAAAATACATAAAGTGTGATGTTCATCACAGTTCGTGTGTAGTTAATCATCACTATTACATGGGATTTTACTAAGCATGAACAATTAAGGTATAGTAACATTACTCGTTAGAGGGGAGCTGACATGTTAAGCAAGGTACAAACGAACATCAAAACCTAACACTCCAGTATATAGTGCAGCAGTTTTGCGTACCAAAGTCGATCACCTAACACAACATTACTACCAGCTTCTCCCGGAAAATCCCTTCGTCTTCCATGTGTTTCTAATGCTTGAGAATAAGCAAAACCCTTCAGGCTACAACATTATATATACATAAAAGAGAATAGTGTGTTACAAAATGAAGTACTGCAGAAGTTGATGTCAGAAATGCATATCCCCACAGGATGTAGTTTATAAAAAAAAACATGTGGAAAGAACAGTTACTGCAAAAGTGCAAGTCCTATAGATACGAAGAGTTACTGAAAAAGTGCAAATACAATTTGTTAATTTGTTGGATAGACTGGTAACGACATACATGGTATATGGCTATAGAGGGAGCAAAATAGACCAGAACAGATGTGCGGATAGCATCCTTACAGTTTTTCTAGTTCTCGCACTACTTTGACTAACCTGAGACCAATAGAAACAGGTAGTTCCATCTAGTTATCACTTCCATTCAGCTACAAAAAATGGTATTGGAACAACTGCAATGACACTATGAAAGAATTGCTTGAGAATCTAGAATTCCATACCATCTGAAGATAGATATGTGATCAACTGCTCCGCACATTCATGCTGCTCTCTCTACAAAATGCTATGGTCTTTAACTAACTCACTATTGGTTTCGACATTTAGTTCTATTTTTCTGTGAAGAAATATCTAATGTTAAATATTTGTAACTGCATTAAGTAAGAGCAGGGGTATGCATGTATTACTAAGGTGAGCACAAACTATACATAATAGTATCTAGAGTTTCAGGTATGACTGCTATTTATATGCATCAAAATTTAAACAGCTATTTCATCACTGCAGCAGCCAGCAGGAAAGTAAAGTTGACAAAAAGTGTGTGGATGGTTTAGCTAACCTGGGAGTGGCAATGCAGTCGATGACGACAGATTAGGATCCTTGCCCTGCCTTGAACCTCTTGCCACAGCACCACCACTGCTGCATTGGCGGCCACGGTGGCATTACGGGGCAGCGGCCGACCCTGTATTGAATTAACAACTAACAGCTCAGAGAGTTTATTCCTATTAATGTTATAACTTCCCATCTATTGCAAGAAAGAATCCACTCATGGATGCAAATATAGCACTGCAATATAAGTTGCGGAGTTCTGAAAGTTTTTGCAGTCTTCAGAGAAATATATATACTACTTAGGCACAACAATAGACTACTCTCAGAGGAATGTATATACTACATTTTCATATGCAAGCCAAGGGAGCAAAGACAATCGCACATGTGTTAATTTCAGAAAATGTGCATCGATTGAAATGTTGCACACAAGAGATTCACTATAGTGCATAACCAAATCATCACAATTTTATAGGCACTATTTTATATATAGCCAAAGTTGGGCACCTCTGAGGTCATAGGTTGTTATCGCAGAGGAATATTGGGCACCTCTGATTCTAATGACTTGTATGGCAACATTGAAATAAATTTACAACGCTACCAAAAAGAACAATAGGAGCCCAGTGAACAATCGAGTCTACAAACATTATCAATACTAAATTGAAGAACTTGAGAATTACAAACATTAAATATTACAAAACTCGGAATTTTCTGATCTTCAACAAATACCCAACTGGTCTGACAAAACTGGCACTTAGTACTGATTTTTTTTTGAAGAAATATCCATTACAGAAATAGATGTATTTGGATTAAGCAAGAGCAGGGGCACTAAGTACTCATTCATTCACTTATGAGGCTAAATGAAACTAACATGTTTTCTTTCTGGATGTTGTTTGTTGCCTTGTGCTAATTTTTACTTCACGAAACAGACAACATCTGTAAAATTACAAAGAGAAAAAAAGCACAAGCTCTGGTCTTTAACAAACACTCAATTGGTCTAACAAAATAGACATTCAGTTCTGAGTTTTTGTGAAGAAACATCTAGTGCTAAAATAACTATAATGGTGATGTGGCACTAAATGATTTTTCTATCAATTACCTGCTCTTGTCAGTTTCATCTGCAATGCTATATGTATGATTAAAAAAACTATTGTATGCATTCAAATCAGAAACTCATGAGCATGGTTTCCAATAAATTTTACAGATATATGATGGTTAGTTCCTACTGATATATGATGGTTAGTTCATTATTATGACCTTCAGTGTTTTCATGAGCATGGTTTCCAATAAATTTTACAGAAGTACTAACCATATCCGCAGAGGAACTGTGCCAAACAAAAAAAAAATATAACCATTGCATGCATCAATCAGAAACTCCACCATGGCAACGAGAGGAAGACAGGACGAACTAACTCACTGAGTGCGGGAACGTTCGAGAACTGGTTGGCGGCACGTGCGGGGCTGCCTCGCTTCGTCGCGGTACGCGCGGGGCGGCCTCGCAAGGCGCGCAGGGCAGTGGTGGAGCGGCAGCGTGGTGGTGCGGCCAAGCAAGGAAGGGCGCGGCGGGGAGCAGGTGTCGCGGGATCTGGTCGGCTGCACGCGCGGGCCTCCCGGCGGCGTGGCACCGCGGAGCGGCACACGCGGGGCGCCCTCCCTGCGGCGCGGGGTGTCGGCGGCGGCGCGGGATCTGGTCGGCAGCACTCGCGTGGTGGCCTGGCGGCGTTGCCTTGATTGTTGTGGAGGAGGTGAGGAGGCGCGGCCGAGGCAGATCCTGCCAGCGTGCCTAGGGTCGGCGTGGTGAGGGGTGGCGTCTACGGCCTTCGCGTCGGCGTGTTGAGGATGACGGCGTCCGCAGGTGGCGCTGGACGAAGATGATGGAAGGGGCGGTGGTGGCGAGGGGCGACGAGAGGAGGTTGTGGCGTACCAGCGTTGGTGGTGAGGGACTGGCGGCGGGAGTAGATTGCGGGATTGGGGAGTGCCTTCTGCAGGAAGGAATCGCGGGTGTGCTGCGTGCGGGAGGCCGTGGGGCGGTGGGGACCACATGTCGGCGCAAAATCAAGGGAGTGCCCGACTTCACCATGGGCAGTGAACGGCTCTTGTTTGGCCTTTCTAGGAGTAGAGACTAGTGGAAGTCCGTGCCCCGTTGCTACGGGAAACTCAAAATTATTCACAACGAAAGACAAAAAAAAAAAATACAACAAAATCTGCATGGAAAACAAAGTACGAGACGTTTGAAGAAAGTCTAATTTAGACGTGTTAAGTGTAAGCTGAAAATTTTAATTTTTCATTTTGCTGTCATTAAATAAAATGCTTAAGTGTAGACGGACGTTATAAATGTCATCTTGTAGAGTTGGAAGGCAGAATGTAAGGCATTGCAGGTAAATTTCTATTATGAATTATGGCATGTTTCAGCTATGAAACAAATCGAATAGCATGTGTGGCAATCTAGTCCGCCTCCATAGATATGCGATCCAAATTGCCAGCTCTGTTCTCTCCCTCTAGCGACCAAATCGCCGGTCTTGCTTCTTGCTCACCGACGTTGCCTACTCCTTTACGAGAAGCCACTGCCATTCAATGCTGCCTCCTCCACATCCATGAGCGAAAGGCTCTCGCCACCCTTGTCTCAGTGGAGGACGCCGCCATTATAGATGTATTGTCATCATGAGATGATAATATGTATTGCCAAATATCCAGTGTCCTAATGATCAATTATAGATG
This sequence comes from Coix lacryma-jobi var. lacryma-jobi, assembly GCA_009763385.1. Classification (NCBI taxonomy): domain Eukaryota; kingdom Viridiplantae; phylum Streptophyta; class Magnoliopsida; order Poales; family Poaceae; genus Coix; species Coix lacryma-jobi. The sequence continues at coordinate 128,547,769 of CM019830.1, forward strand.
CCCCACCACCTCTACAAGTAGGAGCAGAGTGTTTTAGCACAAGACATCCAACAATAACTAAGCCCTGAACATTGGTCATGGTAGGGTTGCATCCATTGCGGTCTTAGGATCTTGCATAGGTTCTGACGGGGAAGATAAGAAATAGTGTCAAGCACTCGCCTACATGACACAGCTCTTCAAATCTTAATTTCGCAGTTCACATTGAGAAGAACTGAGGTAACAGTTTTATTCTAAAAGAATCTCTCAGCAGATGGATCAGGTTCCAGCAAACTGCCATAGAAATTCAACTTATAGCCAGCAGGAAACAGCTCTGGCCTGGAACTTGCTCACAACTATCCCTTGTAACCTGTGGACATAACTAAACATCCAGTACTCAAAAGCCTTGAAGGATTCAATCACTCTGTTGACATCTAACATCGATAGCAACAAGAAGTTTATAGTTACATAATAGGCAGTTACATTAAAATACGATGTTCTCTTACCCTAACAAAAAAGTGGTCCAAGATGGATAATTACTTGGCTACAAGCTTCGCATAGCACTGTCTGTAAAATTGGGTTTAACGTGATACCCTCTCAGGTTCACGGTTGCGTGTTAATATAGAGTTGAGAAAAGCCCTCAACGTGGCATACAACTTGTACAATACAAACTCTAACTACTTTAGCTTACAACACAAGTTTACAACCGATAAGGACTAAGCCTAACCAACTAATCACGCCATCACCGTATCTCCTAGTCGTAATGGACTTGGAGATGATCAACCGTAACAGACTTGGATATTCTCAACACCCTCCCTCAATCACAACGCATCTGCAAGGTTGAGATTGTTTCTCTCAGGAAGGGCCTTGCTAAAACCATCAGCTAGCTGATCTGTGGTGCTGATATATCTAATATCAAGACACTTTGCTGCTACCTGTTCCTGCACAAAGTGAAAATCTATTTCTATATGCTTAGTACGAGCATGAAACACAGGATTAGCTAACAAATATTTTGCTCCAATGTTATCACACCACAAACGAGCAGCCTTAGGATTGATAACTCCTAACTCATCAAGGAACTTTTTCACCCACATTATTTCAGTTGTAGCATTTGCCAAGGACTTGTATTCTGCTTCTGTACTAGATCTTGAAACAGTTGCTTGTTTTCTTGCACACCACGATACAAGATTGCAACCGATAAACACGGCAAAAGCTCTAGTAGAGTGCCTATCATCTGGGCACCTTGCCCAATCTGCATCTGAAAATGCACTCACAAGCATGGAGTTAGATTTCTTAATTTTAATGCCCAAACTGATCGTACCTTGCACATATCTCAAAATTCTCTTAACAGCTTCCCAATAGACAGTAGTTGGAGAATGGAGAAACTGACAAACTTTATTCACTACAAATGACAAATCTGGCCGAGTCAATGTCAGATATTGGAGTGCCCCAACAATACTCGCGTGTAACACCCGGTTTTAAGAACAAAACCAGATACAAACCATATGTGTGCCCAGGAAGACAATTCACACATATAGCTACAAATGAAGGGATAATATCAAAGACAATGCCTTTATTATATAGCGTAAAAACATATATTACAAAAGACATGGTCTTACATCACCAAACACACTATAGATCTACTCTTCTGGCGAAGCCTTCAACTCCACAGGAAACGTCAACTGGTTGATCACAAGCCTAACACCTCTTGGAAACTTCTCATAAGATCCTCCATCTGGTACCCATCCGGGATTTAGCCAAAGATATAGAAAGTAAAACAAGCGTAAGCTACTACCGCTTAGAAAGCATAACTTAGAGGGGATGCAGGCTCAAAGGCTTGACACGGTTGAACTGCGGTAAGCACTTTTAGTTGGTCATATTTTATTATTAAACCTTAGTTGCTAGATTATGCATAGGTTCCCATTATGTGAAATGATTAAAGATATCATCAGATTCCATTATAACCCAAACCAACCAAGAACCACCTAATAAAAAAGGATCCAGGTCACTCATAACTGGGAGCACGGCTGATATATCAGTTTTTAACACCCTGCAGAGGTTGCACATCTTTACCCATTGAGCAGTGATACCCATATGCCAGCGCATTTTACACTTCCGAGGTGTACGGCAGGGTTCACAACGTAGCCTTTCGCAAGTTAGTTCTAATAAGTAGCAACCGCTAAGGATTCAGTTGCGCTGGAGTCCACCAGGAACACCCCTCTTGCCCTTTCGGTAAGCTGCTCGCAAACTAGAACAATTCATGATACTTGGCCAGACCAGAGCCATGTAGTTCTCAAGGTATGCACTGTAAATCCTGGGTTGCCGCTTAATGACAAGTCCTATAGGAAACTAGAGCACCATAACCCAATGCTCTAGCCCCTAATTCCATGTTGCTAAAAAGCATCTTTTAAACATCAATTGCATATATCATTAATCAATATTTCACATCCTTGTTTATAGTTGAGCGAACTAAGCATTACTAGCCACATGCAATAACCATAGGTAACAAGGGATCAGGGTATACAATAACAAGGAAGTAAATTCAGGCGATTCATTGGACACATGCATATGATTGAGATTGCATTTAGTGAATAGGAAACAAGGAGCCTCTTGTTATACTTGCCTTAACTCGAGCACTGACGTTGATCCCGAACTTCAGGAGATGCTTCGAGCACCAACGAACAACTGGCAATCTACTCGGATCAAACAACACCACACAGGCATCCACACATACATGCATAGCAAACATAGATTAATTAGAACAGTACACCAATCATAATAAAAAGAAATAAAAAGGTTTTAAAAACTAATCTACGTTTCACTACGAACACGCAGGCGCGAAGATCACTCAAAACGGAGCTATAACGGAGAAGTTATGAATTAAACAAGTTTTAAAACTCTAATTACTAGATTAGATTTAACTCAAATTTTAATTATAGAAAACAGTATTGAAAGTTATATGGTTATAAAGATCTTTTTGAAACGAATCTAACGCAAGTTGAACAGATCGATTTGGAGTTAAAACGGAGAAGATATAAGCTTTTCAAATCAGTGGCAAAACTGTAATTAACTCAACTTGATTTTGCAGATTTAAATAAATAAAACGAAATTGGAAATTCGACTGGACTGCGCCTCATTTTGGTAAAAGAGCAGGGGCTTGGACGGAAGATTGTCAAGACTCAGTGAACAGTAACAAAAGGAGTGTGGGTTGATGTGTAAATAATTGTAAGGGGTTTTGGGGAAAATGGCCACCGAAGGGGTATTCTTCACTCTCGGCCATTGGATCTCAGATGTGAGGTGCAGATTAAATGGGGAGGAGGGAGCGGCGCTATCGCCGGCGCAGGGCTTCTCCACGGCGGCGCCATGAGCAACAGGGGACGGACCTCGCCGGAAACTCGCCGGAACGGCGATTTAGACCACCATCGAGCGAACCGAATACACCAGGTGATAGAGTAGAGTGGGGGAACTCGATAGGGTTACTGATTGCGGCGGAGTTAGAACAAGAGCAGCGGGAGACGAGTCTTGGCGGACGGATTTGCTCGGCGCAACGACGGCGAGCTCGTTCGGGCAGCAGGAAGGGATAGAGAGAGCATAGGGGCTACCGGAGGCTTCCTTACCGACACGCAAAGCTCAGGAGGGTACTCTAGTTGCAGATGAAGATACAGAGGGATGAATCCCACGCGGCGGCGGCGTTCTAGGGTTCCAGGAACTCGGGTGTGGCGGCGGGGCAAGCTAGGGTTCGGGGTGGCTCAAGCTGGGTCGGAGAGAAGGCGGTGGTATTTACAGGGAAGCTCGGCGTAGGGCACATGCCGAGGAAACGGGGCGGAATCGGCTCGGGGATGGACGCCGAGTCCCTGGGTCGGACTAGAGTCCCAGCAGGCCACGAGCGAGAGGTGGGGGATGACACCGACAAGGCGAGACCACCTGTCAGTGACCGAGAGCGCGGGACCACCTGTCAGTTGGACAGGGAGAGGGGAGCGCCCGCCTGGGCCTTGCTGGCCTCGGCGTCGACTTGGGCCAGGAGTTGGGGGCTTGGCCCGCGCGGGTGGAGGGAGAGGGAGGGGAGGAGAGTGAACAGGGCTGGGCCTTTGGGCCGAAAATGAAAGGAGGGAAGGAAAGGGAAAAGAAAACTCTTTTCTTTTATTTAAACCATTTCAAAAGCACTTTTCAAACATATTTGAATACATTTTGAGTTTTGGTCCAAACAACACATCTCAAAAACTCAAATGCATCAGCATGAATGCACAAACATATTTCTACTTCTAAGATAAATTTTAATTCTAAAACAATAATTATTTTCCCTAGGTTTTAAATGCACACAAAAATCATAAATAAATCAATTTAACTCTATTTGAAGAAAAGCAAAATTTAGGGTGTTACAAACCTACCCCCCTTAGGATGAATCTCGTCCTCGAGATTCGGAAGATGATGCTTCAAAGAGTTGCGGATACTCTGCTTTCAGATCTTCTTCTCTTTCCCATGTAGCTTCATCCTCTGAACATCTATTCCATTGAACTTTGCACATCTTGATCACTTTACTTCTAGTAACTCTTTCTGTTGTTTCCAAAATCTTGATGGGATACTCTTTATTTGTAAGATCTTCTTTCACATTGAGCTCTTCCAAAGGTATTTGTTCCTCTGGCACACGTAGACACTTCTTCAACTGAGACACATGGAAAACATCATGTACACCAGACAAGCTCTCTGGCAATTCCAACTGATAAGCTACTTCTCCTTTTCGTTCGAGAATCTTGAACGGACCAATGTAGCGAGGGGCTAACTTGCCTTTTACGTTAAACCGTTTTATACCTTTCATTGGTGACACTTTGAGATAGACATAATCTCCTGGTACAAATACCAACTCTCTTCTTCGAGTGTCAGCATAACTCTTTTGCCTTGACTGTGCCACTTTTAAATTTTCTCTGATAATCTGCACTTGCTTTTTAGCATCTCTAAGGATCTTTGGTCCAAACACTTGACTCTCACCTGTCTGATTCCAGAACAACGGAGTTCTACACTTTCTACCATATAGTGCCTCAAACGGTGCCATCTTGAGACTCTTCTGATAGCTATTGTTGTAAGAGAATTCCGCATAATGTAAACTCTTATCCCAACTGGTGCCATACTGCAAAGCACAAGCTCTCAACATATCTTCTAAGATCTGATTTGTCCTCTCTGTCTGTCCATCAGTCTGTGGATGATAAGCAGAGCTAAAGTTCAACTTAGTATCCATAGATTCATGCAGTTTCTTCCAAAAATGTGATGTGAACTGTGTTCCTCTGTCAGACACGATCTTCTTAGGAACTCCATGCAGACACACTATCCGTTGCATGTACAATTCTGCCAACTTTGCACCGGCGTATGTAGTCTTGTCCGGTATGAAGTGAGCAACCTTAGTCAACCGATCTACTATTACCTAGATCGAGTCATAACCACTCTGAGTTCGTGGTAAACCAACAATAAAATCCATGCCAACTTCTTCCCATTTCCACTCGGGTATCTTCATAGGTTGGAGTAAACCTGCTGGTCTTTGATGTTCTGCTTTGACTTGCTGGCATGTGTCACATATTGCCACATACTCTGCCACATCTCTTTTCAAACCGTACCACCAGTATTTCTCTTTGAGATCCAGATACATCTTAGTACTACCTGGATGAATAGAGTATGCTGAATCATGAGCTTCTCTCAGAATCATCTGTCGAATAGACTTTATATCTGGCACACATATTCTTTTCCCAAACCACACTGTTCCTTGATCATCCATTCGGAAACCAGGTGCTTTGCCAATCGTGATAAGCTTAGCTATCTCCTTGATCTTCTCATCTTCTAACTTACCTTTGCGAATCTCTTGTTCAAGTGTTGGTTGCACTTCCAATTCCATAGCATTAGCGACTATTCCCAAGTTAAGCCGCTTAAACTCTTCACATAACTCCTTGGGTAACTGTGTCACTAGAGCTTCATTAACATAGCTCCTTCGACTAAGGGCATCAGCTACCACATTTGCCTTACCGGGATGATAGTGCACTTCCAAATCATAATCCTTGATTAACACTAACCAACGACGTTGTCTCAAGTTCAGATCAGACTAAGTAAAGATGTATTTCAAACTCTTATGATCTGTATAAATGTCACACTTATGCCCAATAAGGTAATGTCTCCAAATCTTCAATGCATGAACCACAGCTGCTAACTCCAAATCATGTGTTGGATAGTTCAGTTCATGCTTTCTTAGTTGCCTTGACGCATAGGCCACTACTTGACCTTCTTGCATAAGAACACAACCAAGACCAATTCGAGATGCATCGCAGTAGATAGAGAAACTCTTGTTCAGATCTGGTAGAATCAATACCGGAGCCGTAGTCAATCTCTTCTTCAACTCTTCAAAACTAGCTTGGCATTGCTCAGTCCATATGAACTTAGCATTCTTCTCAAGTAGAGCGGTCATAGGCTTGGCAATCTTCGAAAAACCTTCAATGAACCTTCGATAGTATCCCGCCATACCTAAGAAACTTCGAACTTCACTTACATCCTGAGGAGGATTCCAACTCAACACATCACTAACTTTAGTAGGATCCACTGCTACTCCACCATTTGAGATAACATGACCAAGAAAAGAGACTTCTTTCAGCCATAACTCACACTTGCTCAGCTTAGCATACAATTGATGTTCTCTCAACTTCTGTAGAACCAATCTCAAATGTTCTTCATGTTCTGCTTCAGTTTTGGAGAAGACCAAGATATCATCGATGAAGACCACAACAAACTTATCAAGATACTCCATAAATACCTTGTTCATCATGTACATGAAGTATGCAGGGGCATTGGTTAAACTAAAAGACATAACAGTATACTCATATAATCCATACCGAGTAGTGAATGCAGTCTTGGGAATGTCAGATGAACGAATCCTCAACTGGTGATAACCATAGCGAAGATCAATCTTTGAGAACACACAAGCACCTCTCAACTGATCAAACAGGTCATCAATTCTAGGCAACGGGTACTTGTTCTTGATAGTAACCTCATTAAGTGATCGATAATCAACACACATCCTCTGGCCACCATCTTTCTTATCAACGAAGATCACTGGTGCTCCCCAAGGTGAAGAGCTAGGACGGATGAAACCTTTTTCCTGTAACTCTCTTATTTGCTTCTTCAGTTCTTCTAACTCGTTTGCTCCCATTCGATATGGCCTCTTAGCTATAGGTGCAGTTCTAGGCAGAAGCTCAATAATGAATTCAATATCTCGTTCTGGAGGCATACCAGGTAGATCATCTGGGAAAACATCTGAGAACTCATTAACCACTTTAGTCTTGTCTATGATTGCACCTTCCAACTGATTAACCATGCAAACCTGTGTCGTTGATGGAGTTGCCTTGCATACAACTTCTTCACCTGTTTTGGATATCAAGAGCATTGTACCTGTCTCACTTTGAATGGTAGCCTTTTGCGGTACTAGCCAATCCTTTCCAAGGATTATATCTATTCCTGAAGACTTCAACACAATAAGTTTTGCCAAAAATTCTACCCCCCTTATTTCCACTCTTACTCTTGGGCACTGCAGAGTAGCTTGCGTATCTCCACCAGGTGAAATAACTACCAGGTGTTTCTTCATAGGACACATTAGTATATTGTGCTCCTTTGCAAATCGGTGTGCAATGAATGAATGTGAAGCTCCATAATCAAACAAAACTGATGCAGGGCTGGAGTTGACCAGACACGTACTCATCACAACATTCAGAGCCTCATGTGCAGATTCTACTGCCACATAATTGACTATGCCTTGAACATAACTCTGTTGTTTCTGCTTCCCATTGTGAGACTGTTGCAGTTTCGATCTCTTGGGACATTGGCTCGCAATGTGACCCGATTCACCACAACGGTAGCAGTTCTTGTCTGTAATGGGGGTATCAGGGACATTATCCTTCATCGGGGTGTCATTGAGTTGCTCTTGAGATGAATTCTGATTCACACACTGCTGCTCTTGCTGATATTGTGGAGAAAGACCAAGATTCCACGGACTAGCTGGTTCTGGGTAACTCGGCTGGTATTCTTATTGAGGAGTGTAGCGAGGGCGTGTGTTGCTACGTGCAATTTGACTTTGTCTTCTTCTTTTCTTCTCTTCCATTTCTCGACGCTTATTCTCAATCAAAATTGCTCTATCCAACAAAGTTTGGAAGTCGGCATACACAACGGTCATCAACTGCAATTGAAGTCCATCATTCAACCCCTTTAAGAACCGCTTCTGCTTCTTAGTATCACTATCCACTTCCTTCGGAGCATAACATGACAACTGAGTGAACCTATCTCGGTATTCACACACTGACATAGATCCTTGCTTCAGACTAAGAAACTCATCTTGCTTAAGCTCTACCAGTCCTGCGGGTACATGATAAGATCTGAAATTCTCCTTGAATTCTTGCCAAGTGATAGCAGGAGCATCATTGGGATGTGCATACTCGAATGACTCCCACCAGTCTAAGGCTGCTCCTTGAAGTTGTCCTGAAGCATAAAGCACTTTCTCATGATCATCACATTGGGCTATGTCAAGTTGTCGCTCCACAGCTCTAAGCCAATCATCTGCTTCCAGTGGATCACTTGAATGAGAGAAGGTTGGAGGATGTCCCATCATAAATTCACCACGCTTATCAATAGGTGGTGCTTGATATTGGTTATTCACCATATTATGAACCATAGCTTGCAATAGTTGAGTCTGCATCGTCAAAGCTTGCTCTATGGTTGAAGGATTTGGTGATGGTAAGTTAGCATTGGTGGCATTCCTTATTGCATCACGTGCAGCACTTCTTCTAGTAGAAACCATCTGGTTGCAACATATAACACATGCATTGGTTGATAACCATGAACCGAAAATCATTTATGTAACTAAACAGTCAATCTGAAATTTTCTGAACGAGAACTAACAACAGCAGCTCAGATCATATCTCGAGATCTATAAATCATATGAAGTTGGATCTTATATGGTTGGAAAGCTTATGAAATTCTCAACAACTTTTATTTAGAGCACTTTCCCAGATTCTGAAGTTAACTCAGTCGAAAACTGACCACAACCCAAACTGTTCAGACTTCCAGGCAGCGTAGAAACTTCAACTTGTGAGGGTCATAACTCTCAAACCATAACAGATTTGGAGGTGATTCCAGTGGCAAACGAAAGATACAGAAGTCTACTTTCATCCATAAAATTTTCATGACTTTTGGACGTCCTTACTTGGAGATATAGCTTGATGATCTCAGACTGCTCAGAAAAACAGCACACACACAGAAGAGAAAAACCAACCCAACTATCTAAGCACTAGATCCTATGCCTAAACCTTATATCTAAGTGAAATGTGGGTATACACCACAAGTCACAACAATCATTACAAAGACCCAAATCATGCATAAGCATCAAGACAATCATTCACACACGAAAGGATCAAAAATCAAGCATTATGACTCATTAACTCTACTTTCGAAACTAACGTTCTTATTATACCACGGGTTCAACTCTAAGACTCCAACTTGATATTACGCGAGAATGAGATGAGGGATAGATCAAAAGAAATGCCAAGTCAAGGTGTGAGGGTAAGAACAAGATCTTTAAAATAGCCACAAGGAGGAGATAAATCATAAGGGTAGGAGAAATATAGCAAGGTTTTATGAAACAAGGATTTCATAGCAAGTTGTAAACCTTAAGACGACCATTCTCTAACTAGGCTTGCGTCCTACAGTCGACATAGCTCTGATACCACTTTGTAACACCCGGTTTTAAGAACAAAACCAGATACAAACCATATGTGTGCCCAGGAAGACAATTCACACATATAGCTACAAATGAAGGGATAATATCAAAGACAATGCCTTTATTATATAGCGTAAAAACATATATTACAAAAGACATGGTCTTACATCACCAAACACACTATAGATCTACTCTTCTGGCGAAGCCTTCAACTCCACAGGAAACGTCAACTGGTTGATCACAAGCCTAACACCTCTTGGAAACTTCTCATAAGATCCTCCATCTGGTACCCATCCGGGATTTAGCCAAAGATATAGAAAGTAAAACAAGCGTAAGCTACTACCGCTTAGCAAGCATAACTTAGAGGGGATGCAGGCTCAAAGGCTTGACACGGTTGAACTGCGGTAAGCACTTTTAGTTGGTCATATTTTATTATTAAACCTTAGTTGCTAGATTATGCATAGGTTCCCATTATGTGAAATGATTAAAGATATCATCAGATTCCATTATAACCCAAACCAACCAAGAACCACCTAATAAAAAGGATCCAGGTCGCTCATAACTGGGAGCACAGCTGATATATCAGTTTTTAACACCCTGCAGAGGTTGCACATCTTTACCCATTGAGCAGTGATACCCATATGCCAGCGCATTTTACACTTCCGAGGTGTACGGCAGGGTTCACAACGTAGCCTTTCGCAAGTTAGTTCTAATAAGTAGCAACCGCTAAGGATTCAGTTGCGCTGGAGTCCACCAGGAACACCCCTCTTGCCCTTTCGGTAAGCTGCTCGCAAACTAGAACAATTCATGATACTTGGCCAGACCAGAGCCATGTAGTTCTCAAGGTATGCACTGTAAATCCTGGGTTGCCGCTTAATGACAAGTCCTATAGGAAACTAGAGCACCATAACCCAATGCTCTAGCCCCTAATTCCATGTTGCTAAAAAGCATCTTTTAAACATCAATTGCATATATCATTAATCAATATTTCACATCCTTGTTTATAGTTGAGCGAACTAAGCATTACTAGCCACATGCAATAACCATAGGTAACAAGGGATCAGGGTATACAATAACAAGGAAGTAAATTCAGGCGATTCATTGGACACATGCATATGATTGAGATTGCACTTAGTGAATAGGAAACAAGGAGCCTCTTGTTATACTTGCCTTAACTCGAGCACTGACGTTGATCCCGAACTTTAGAAGATGCTTCGAGCACCAACGAACAACTGGCAATCTACTCGGATCAAACAACACCACACAGGCATCCACACATACATGCATAGCAAACATAGATTAATTATAACAGTACACTAATCATAATAAAAAGAAATAAAAAGGTTTTAAAAACTAATCTACGTTTCACTACGAACACGCAGGCGCGAAGATCACTCAAAACGGAGCTATAACGGAGAAGTTATGAATTAAACAAGTTTCAAAACTCTAATTACTAGATTAGATTTAACTCAAATTTTAATTATAGAAAACAGTATTGAAAGTTATATGGTTATAAAGATCTTTTTGAAACGAATCTAACGCAAGTTGAACGGATCGATTTGGAGTTAAAACGGAGAAGATATAAGCTTTTCAAATCAGTGGCAAAACTGTAATTAACTCAACTTGATTTTGCAGATTTAAATAAATAAAACGAAATTGGAAATTCGACTGGACTGCGCCTCGTTTTTGTAAAAGAGCAGGGGCTTGGATGGAAGATTGTCAAGACTCAGTGAACAGTAACAAAAGGAGTGCGGGTTGATGTGTAAATAATTGTAAGGGGTTTTGGGGAAAATGGCCACCGAAGGGGTATTCTTCACTCTCGGCCGTTGGATCTTAGATGTGAGGTGCAGATTAAATGGGGAGGAGGGAGCGGCGCTATCGCCGGCGCAGGGCTTCTCCACGGCGGCGCCATGAGCAACAGGGGACGGACCTCGCCGGAAACTCGCCGGAACGGCGATTTAGACCACCATCGAGCGAACCGAATACACCAGGTGATAGAGTAGAGTGGGGGGAACTCGATAGGGTTACTGATTGCAGCGGAGTTAGAACAAGAGCAGCGGGAGACGAGTCTTGGCGGACGGATTTGCTCGGCGCAACGACGGCGAGCTCGTTCGGGCAGCAGGAAGGGATAGAGAGAGCATAGGGGCTACCGGAGGCTTCCTTACCGACACGCAAAGCTCAGGAGGGTACTCTAGTTGGAGATGAAGATACAGAGGGATGAATCCCACGCGACGGCGGCGTTCTAGGGTTCCAGGAACTCGGGTGTGGCGGCGGGGCAAGCTAGGGTTCGGGGTGGCTCAAGCTGGGTCGGAGAGAAGGCGGTGGTATTTACAGGGAAGCTCGGCGTAGGGCACATGCCGAGGAAACGGGGCGGAATCGGCTCGGGGATGGACGCCGAGTCCCTGGGTCGGACTAGAGTCCCAGCAGGCCACGAGCGAGAGGTGGGGGATGACACCGACAAGGCGAGACCACCTGTCAGTGACCGAGAGCGCGGGACCACCTGTCAGTTGGACAGGGAGAGGGGAGCGCCCGCCTGGGCCTTGCTGGCCTCGGCGTCGACTTGGGCCAGGAGTTGGGGGCTTGGCCCGCGCGGGTGGAGGGAGAGGGAGGGGAGGAGAGTGAACAGGGCTGGGCCTTTGGGCCGAAAATGAAAGGAGGGAAGGAAAGGGAAAAGAAAACTCTTTTCTTTTATTTAAACCATTTCAAAAGCACTTTTCAAACATATTTGAATACATTTTGAGTTTTGGTCCAAACAACACATCTCAAAAACTCAAATGCATCAGCATGAATGCACAAACATATTTCTACTTCTAAGATAAATTTTAATTCTAAAACAATAATTATTTTCCCTAGGTTTTAAATGCACACAAAAATCATAAATAAATCAATTTAACTCTATTTGAAGAAAAGCAAAATTTAGGGTGTTACATCGCGTGACTCGCTGGTCGATGCTACCGATCATCTGCTGCGGGGGGTGTGCTTGCTGAACGCTTCGGGTGCTTGCCTCACCGAAGTAGCCTCCCCCTCGCCAGATACTGTCGCTCCCTCAGGTGCAGCTGGTGCTCGCTGGAGAGGTGGCTCAAGAGGACCCCAAGAAGAAGATGTAGTGGGATCGGGTCCTCGAGCTGAAGTAGTCATTGCAGGGTCGACGGGGGCAGCCAGTGGAGTTGGCCCGGGATCACCCCAATCGGCATCTTCCTGCTCCTCCTCCACAAAGATTATCTTTTCCAGCTCCTGTTCTCCTGCAACTTCAAAAGCAGAAGAAACACAAGGTATAGTCTCGTCGAATGTGACCTCGCAGGTCTCCACTATCCGGTTAGTCTCAAGGTTAAGAACTCGATAAGAACGCGAACGCAAGGAATAACCAAGAAACACACCATCAGCAGAGCGAGATTCAAATTTATCCAAATTGCCTTGCTTCAGGATAAAGCACTTGCACCCAAACACCCTAAAATGAGACACCTTGGGTACCCGTCCAAAATGCAACTCATAAGAAGTCTTCTTCATGAAAGCTCAAAGAAAGATGCGATTTGAAACATGGCAAGTGGTGTTGATCGCCTCGGCCCAAAAACGCCTAGGAGTCCTTGTCGGTGTTTGTTAACCGGCAACTCGTCTTGAGGATTCTCAGACGATTTGTTCGGTGGGGATCGGCGTTCGTAGAACTCGGCGAGTACACAGGGACAGCGATTTATACTGGTTCAGGTTGCTTAATAGTGTAATACCTTACGTCTAGTGCGGCGTGTGCCTTGTGTTATGATTCAAGATTCAATGATAGGGGTCGGCGCCCGCTTCCCCTTATATAATCGGGTGAAGCTTGGCGCATACCGAGTCTTAGTCGGTTACAACAAAGGAGTCCTATTCTAATTACAAGACTTCCTTTAGAAACTCAACTAAGTTACAATCAGAGTCCTAATCCATGTAGGCTTAATATCATGTCCTAGGATCTCTCGTGTCGTCCAGGGTTAGTCCAAGTAATCATCTTCTGATGATATCTCTGACATTCCGGTCCGTCAAGCCCCCGAGCTCTTCATTATTTTTCTAAAACGTTATCTTCTGGTTTCTCTCGAGAATCTCCGAGTAATGTCTTGAAAAATCTTGAAGTGCTCTATAGGTAAAGAACTTCCATGGTGTGCACTTTTTCTTGAAAAGTGCACCCATAAGGTGTAGCCCCCGAGCCTCTTGTTATTTTTAATAACTTTGAGGGTCTCTGAGCCTTTATCCGAGTAATCTTTAATCAAGAAAAAAACATTTCCTTGATGATATACACTCTGCAGCCCCCGAGCCTGAGTTCCGAGTACCTGAGTAGTCGGTACTTGGGGTCTCTAATATACCATCCGGGTAATCCATAAGGATTGCAAGAGGTTAAAACATGACACTGATCTATTGCTTAATCCATGCGAGTAATAAATATTCGGCTTCAAGTGGGTAATGTTTTCATCAAACATCCCTTTTCACCCGCCACTGAATAAAAATTACCGCAAGGACAACAATAATTGACCAGTGACTGTTTCATCTGTCCACATTGATGATTCTTGTCGGTTTCTGCAACTGCAACACTTTTGTCGGCTTGCTCTTGAAGTATACACGTGAAGCCAACTCATCACTGGTGCCAGGCTTCACATGTGTAACAATACACAGAAAGGTTTATTACTCTCTGGTTACTTATAGCTGTGAACTGTGTCCATAGACCATGAGTGGCCGCCTATAAATACCCTGCATGGGGAGCAAGGAAGCCACACCTTCCTGAGTATATGACTTCTCTTATTCCTTTGAGCGTTATTATAGCATCTGTAGAGATGTCCGAGCCCCCCGGGTGTTTTCCTTATGTAAGATAGTGGAAGTGTCCAGAAGAACTCTTGTGAAGGGATCATCCGTCAGGGTGGTTTCCAAGTGGTCGCGAGCAGAGAGATACAGAGGTGCGCCTAGAAGAACTCTTGTGACTCCCGCATCGTGGGCAACCTCGGGGTCACAGGTTGTCAAAAGGCGTTAGGGTTAAGGCCGACTACCGAGTTCCTTGTGTACTGGGGTAGAGGCTTGAACCCACCTTGGGATGCATTGAAAAGATAGTGTCTACCCAAGGTTCTGTGTCTGCTTTACTACGTCTCACTGAACCCGGTCCTTGGTGTGTTATGCGTCAAGACTTTGTACCTTGATTATACTAGAGTAGCGTTTTACATCCTGATTGAACTTGTACTGGAAGCTGTTGTGTCTCAAGATGTATCCGTGTATCTCTGTTGTAATTCTGAGTAATAATTATTAAGATTCGGGTACTTGGAATATTTTCCGAGTCCTTTGTCTTTTCTTCCGAGTACTAAATGTGTCTTGTAAAAGAATAACACTGTCTGTTGTACGGGTTGCCTGTTCATTGACTCTGACGCCGTCTGAAACGTCCCCCAACCGTTAGGGTTTCGAACGGTTCCATAACGCCGTTCGGAAAAGGTGAACGGTTGCCGAAATAGATCTATAATAAGTCATCATTGAGCTTACAATTTTTTCATTCTATCATCAAGCCATAGCCTTCGGAGCAAGAAATCCCATAGCCAATCCATTAGTTGATGCGTAGAAAGTCCCTTGTCATCAACATGGGCCCAAAGAAGCAATCTGCAGCCGAGAAGAAGAATGCGAAGACCACTAGCGGGAAGTCGCGCCACTCGTGCCCTCCAACAGATATGCTAGCTTGGAAAGCGCCGGATACCAGAGAATCAGAGCTAGCTTTCCTGGCGTAGCAAGGATTACTCCGGTCGCAGCCAATAGACGGGTGGAGGGTACCCACTGATCATCGTGCTCCAGCCCCCAATACGACGGAGATCGTGATGTTCAAATCTTTCGTTGAGCACGGATTAGGACTCTCAGTATCTGATTTCTTCAGAGGATTGTTGCACTACTATGGTTTCACACTCAACCATATTACTCCAAATGCCTGCTTCCACATCGCAATTTTCTCCCATCTGTGTGAGGCTTTTCTGGGGATTTGCCCCTCTTTTACTCTTTTTCGTTATTTCTTCTGGGTAAAGTGTCAACCCAGTGATGCATGTGTAGAAGTAGTTGGAGGAGCTAGTATCCATCTTAGGATAGAAGTAGCTACTCAATACATCTCTGTAGTGCTGTCGGAATCCTTCCGAGAAAGGGCTAGCGGATGGTTTTACATAGCCAACCCGCCACCAGCCCTTCGTCGCCATGATGGGTGGCCGCCCCAGAAGTACCGAGAGTGGAAGGACAAGATTTCTACTGAAGAGGTAGAAGCTGTCCAACCATTGATCAACATGATAGAGGCATTGAAGCTATTGCGCGCTGAGTCCATCCGCTGCAACAACGAGCCAATTTTGGCTTCGAGTACCTTGGCGTGAAGGACCCAGGCCGACATGATGCCGAGCAATTGTCCAATCAAGAGATTCTGAGGAGGATGAACCGACTTTTGAAGAGCCGTGAGCATCTTGTTCCGATGATGACCACTTTTTCCGCCATCAACCCTCCTCCAGAGGTAAGTAGTTGTGTTATCCGTCTTTTAGATTCTTGATAGATATCCTTCTGACTGGACATTATCTTCTTCTTTTCATAGGCTCAAGGGAGGAATAACAATGATTGTCCACCCCTGCCCCCGGTGACTCAAGAAGGCGGAGGCATTGCTCTCGAGGGTCCCATTCGAAGTTTGGACCTTCACAATGAGTCAAGCTCTCCTGGTGATCTCGACTGGTTAGACTCAGATTCAATTGACTCTGATGTCATGCTCATAAATCCCAAAGCCGAGAGTAGCCGGAAGAGGTCTTCGAGTCCTCTCCAGGAAGCTGGAGATCCAGTCCCAAAGAAGGCTCACACTGGTAATCGCCGTGCTTGTCAAAAAAATCTTTTATCAACAGAATTGGCTGAAAAGCACTGTAACACGGGTGCTCCTGGTAAGGGAAAACCCAAGTACTTTATAGACTTCCTGCTTTGGATTTAATAAACCCTCATCTTATATCTTTGATTGATCCAGACGCTGAGACAACTCAAGGAGCTTCAAGTGGTGCTGTTCCTGAAGAAGCTTCGGCCCCAGACCCGCAACCAAAGAAGCCAATCTTGAAACTGCCACACGCGTTGAAGCTTGTGAAGTAAGTCACAGTATTTTCTTTAGAATGCTTGTTGACACTGGTTAACTATCATAATTAAGAGATAAATAAATATGAAAAGGCAAGAATTTGATCACCAACAAAGGTTTAGGGTTTCAACTGACAATATTCCACGAGTTTTTGTGAGTTATGATTCTGCAGGGACTAAACCAGGAAATCGGCACCGATAGCTTCCCATAGAAGGAAACCGTCGGGAGATAACGCAACCGCCACGTCGGGATACTTCTAGAAGACTCCAGAGGACGTAAGAAGACACCACAACGAAGGGTACCACAGGAGGCTTACCTGTGGGACCGACCGGTCCCACAGGGCCCACCGGTCGGTCGGCCACGGAGCCCACACGCTTTCGTCTTCTGCAAGCTACTTCCACCGACCTCCAGGATGCATCTCGATCGTACCTCAAGTCGGTTTGATCCAAGGGCCACGATTCATCGCTCAGGGCTATATAAACAGACCCCTGACCCCCCTCTCCAGGCAATAGGGCTTCAGGCAATTCATTCATCAGGGTTAGACCAATCAGAAGGAGATCAATCGGAGGCTTTAGGACTACATCCACCTAGATTAGTAGATAAAATAGGATTAGAGGAGGCAAGCTTCGCTTGGATTCCTGATCTAGTCACGAGAAGGCTCGGTAAACCCAAGATCTTCTCTCTTGTATTAACATTATAGATCTATTTCATAATTGCTCTTCTAGTTCATCATTGTTCTTCATTATTTATGTTCTAGTTCATCGTCTAGTTCATGTTCATCATCTAGTTCGTAATCTTGTTCTAGTTCATGTTCTAGTTCGTACTTAGTTCTTCTCGATGACCTAATCACCTTATTGTTCATTATCATGTTCTAGATAGCAATACAATTGATATGATTAAGACATCAATGATTATATTCTTAGTTATAATGCTTATAGTCTGCTTTGATTATATATTTGGCATAGATAGTTCATCTTTATGTTTATACTCATGTTCGTATAGCGCTCATCTTAAAGTACAACGGGTGGGTGATAAATGCTGTGTAGGCGTGGTGCCTATACATTATTTATCTGCGAATGCGTCCTATGTTCCGGATAGAGTGGTAGATCGCGGGTGTGACAGACCTGTTGAGTCCTCTGTATTCCACCTCCCGAATATAGTGTTCAGTATGACTCATTAACTCATGGTTTAGGGTTACTTTGCTTAACACCTTAACTATGGAGTTGTCTCTTGATTATAAATATGATGTGACCTAGCCAATGATTGTCAAATATAATTGCACTAATCAATGTATGCTATGACTTGTAATAGAATAACTTAGGAATGTTCCTTATTAATACCTGTTCTAATCATCACTTGCTTGGCAGTATTGTTCTAAGTTTATCCTTGATTGATCTGATCTCTGCTATCCTTTATCAATTATTCATCATATTATTTACTCTGTAACCTGATTCCTGTTCATAGTAATTAGTGTGTTATCAGTCTTATTATAAGTGTGTGCCATATTAAATACTGTTAAGTCCTTACAATACCATCATATCTTGAATTGATTAGTCTCTAGGCTAAAATATGAGACTAGCTTGGGTGAAATGCTTCTACAATGGGTATGTTTATTCTGTGCGCTTGCGGGTAAATATCTATCTCTTAAATCCAGTGCCCTGATATAATTACATTGCTAGCTTCATGTTGGGGATGACAACTTGACGTTAAGTGGAGTTAGTAGTGTCCCGTACACTCTTTGGTGCTTTCATTTGTTTATTATTTTATGTGGCTCATTCTTAGAGTGAATCCATTAAGGAGTGTCAACAATGCTCGCATATTTCTGGTATTAATATGAACACCCGTCTGTTGTAAGAAGGTGAAGTCGATCGCAACATCCTCAAGTGGTGCTACTGAAACCCGGGCGGTGGAGGAGTTGGAGGCGCAGAACAGGAGCGAATCCAACGCCCCTCCTATTTTTAGCCAGGTGAATACCCTGCCAGGCTCCTCTCCATCTGGTACTCAGGTCGACACGGCACCTGAGTGGACGTACTTCCCTTGCCTCAGGTTGGTGTTCCATATTCGATCTTTCGCTCTCCTACTCAATTGGAGCTTGACCGAGTGATGAACGAGTGGTTTTTTTCGCACCCGATAGCCTGATGAACCCACTCTGGAGATGGTCCGTGCTGAGATCAATAATGAGGGGAAGTGAGGCTCCGGATCCTCCTCAGGAAGAGTCTGATGTTATCCCCGTGTCCTCGCGCCAGGGCTCGAGACTTGAAGTTGTGGGATACAACCCGGATCTCGTTCGACTGAAGGAATTGAGTGAGCAGGTGATGGCACCTGACGTAGCGCTCCGAGAGTTTGTTGAGGTAACTCTTGGAAATCCTCTTTATTTTTTGCTATCACACATCCAAGTACTTATATTGCTATCTCTGTGCAGGGCTTTGATGTGAAAGTGACTGAGCAGATCACTCGGATCCGCCAAGAGCTTTCTCTTGAGAATCAACAACTCAAGGAGTACATTGCTCAGGATTAGATCAGCCAGAAAGTAGCCACCCAAGTGCTTCATAACCGCATCAACGAACTTCAAAATAATCTCAGGGTTGTTGCTGATGAACGTGATGCGACCAATAACCGGGAGATTGAGCTACTCGCCAAGCATGCTTCCTCAGAGCAAAAGCTTAGGAGGTCATGAAGTCTTCCAAGAAGCAAGTTACTGGTAAGTCAGGAGTACTTTACAGAGTCCTTATTGCTTTGTGAATTTGTGATACTCATTCAGTTGATATGTCTTGTTATTCAGATTCGAAGACGCTGGCTGCTGGATGGCAAAATGCTTTCAACCGGAAGGAGGCGGAACTTGAGGAGGTATTTGCTAATGCACAGAGTACTCTTCAAGAAGCCAAATTGATTCGTGAGGATGCTGACCGGACCTGCTGCAGGCTTTGAAGTCGACAAAGGAGTCGCGGGAAGCTCTGGAAGCGTTCAGGCGCAGCTGAAGGAGTCCCAAGAGTCTTTAAAGACTTCTCGGGATTCTTTGAGGGCGTTAGAGCAAGTTGTAGACCCGTCCTCGACATGATTCCACGCCCCGAAGGAGCTGACAAGTCCTTGATTGATTGAGCCAAGGCTGCACCGGGGCGGCTGACTCGATACATCAAGGATATGGCGACTTCGGTGGTTTGCGGACTTCTGGTGACGCTACGACTGCATATGCCGTCCTTTGATCTGTCATCCATTATGACGCTTCCCGACGGCAAGAGTGATGAAGATATTGCAGCCATGCAGGAAGAGGTCAAGGCCGTCGCGGAAGAGTACTCCCAAATGTTAGATCTTGTAGAGTAGTATGTCTTCCTTAGTCCTTGACCAGAATTTGTTCCTCCTGTAAACAAATATTATTTTGGGTAAAGAATCAAAGTATAATTTACGTTTGAACCTTGTTGATTCCGTATGTTGTCGATTCACCATTGCAAAGAAGTGTCTTGTCAATGAGTCGTTTTACTTCTAATGGATGTATGACCAGGCGTCTTACTAGACGAGTCTATCCGATTGCTCTCTAGCGCTTGAGTTTGGGTCGTATGACTTCGTTTCTTTTTCAGTCTTTAGCAACTTGTTAGAGGACTTAGTCTGCCCGAGTACTACTCTTAGTACCCCATTCCAAGGGATGAATTTTGTCAAGCACCTCTTGAGGACCAGTACGATGGTTCCTGTTGGGTGAATCGTACCCTCTTGGTAGTCGCAGCTTGAGTGCGAAATTGGGTTGGACCTCTGTCCGGTATAACGTGTAACCGTGTGATGTATTACTCCCCTTGTTATACCTTATAGGACTAGTATCTCCTTGGTAGACACCATATTCTCTATATGTTGACAACCGGGTTTTTAAGCCGTACTATCATTTGAGTTGTATCGAGCTCGGAGCTCGTAACTCGGGTATGGTTACCTCTGAACCAAGAAGCGTTCGTCCGAGTAATATTATATATTAGTCGGAGATACGCAATGGTTAGAGCTTATAAGCTTCTAAGGGATTTATCCAACTCAATAGTCGTGATAATGTTTACTGCTTGAAAAATGAAAAATTTAAAGTTTCTGATAAGTCCAGACTTTATTAATATCCGGGAAACATAACATTTGCCCTGAGTCGAATCTATAGCATAGTCCTTAGGTATGGAATTTCTTCAGATGCTCAATGTTCCATGAATTTGGCAATGGAGAACCATCCTCAGTGACTAACTCAAATGACCTGGGTCTTGTTACTTTTGATACTATGTAGGGTCCCTCCCATGGACTCATAAGCTTGTGGCGTCCTGTGGTATTCTGAATCTTCTTCAGGACCATGTCGCCTACTTGGAAAGTGTGGTGATGGACGTTCTTGTCGTAGTGTGCCTCATCCCTTGGAGATATCTTGCTGATTGAAACAGGGCAGCTAACTGAGCCTCCTCGAGGCTGTCGACTTTTAATCATCTTGTATCATCAGCTTCTCCTTCGTGTACCGTTCCATTCGTGGAGAATTCCAGATTAAGTCTACCGGGAGGATTGCTTCGTGCCATAGACCAGGAAAAAGGAGTTTGCCCTGTTGCCCTGCTTCGCTGTGTCCGTACCCCCAGACTACCTTAGGCAATTCTTCGACCCACTTCCCGTCGTGGTCTTTTAGAAGATCAAATAATCTTGGCTTTAGACCGGCGAGGATGAGGGCATTTGCTCTCTCAACTTGGTCGTTTGATTGTGGATGAGCCACTGATGCATAGTCTATCTTTATTCCACAGTCGCTAGCCCATGATTTGAACTCAATTGTGAAGGACCGAGAAGCTAACCGAAAGCGACTAGAGGGGGGGGAATGGAGCTTCAAATTTCCTTACAGAAACTAGATGCCACTGTCCCAAAATCAACCCCAAGAGCGAACCCTAGAGCTTGCTAATGTCCACGACCCTAGATGTAGGGTGGATGCTTCCTAGAAGCACAGCGGACACTAGACAACCCTAGAAAGCCAACGCAAAAGACGGAACTCGAATCCGATCAAGAACGAACGAACCGCGAACGAAAACGCGCGAAACTGGATCGACCGGACTCTGGCCAGCGTCCGGTCAGCAGGGACCGGACGCGTCCGTCAACAAAAATCGGCTCTGGAACCTTACTGTTCGCGACCGGACTCACGAGTACGGAGAGTCCGTCGAGAGCAGTGCGTCCGGTCAGAAACGAATAAGCGCGGACGAACAGTGGATCCTGCGCGTCCGGTCAGCTGACACCGGATGCGTCCGGTCGCTGAAAAAACCGATCTGGACCCCTCTGTTCTTGACCGGACTCACGGAAGGAGGGTCCGGTCGATTGAACAGAGCGTCCGGTCACACGTAAACACCACAACGGTGTTCAACCACCGGACGCACGACCTGAGCGTCCGTCGGCCCGAGCAGCGTCCGGTCACCTCGACAACCCTCTGTTCTTCCACCGATTCGACTCAAACTCACTCAAAACAAATCCTCTAGGGATCAACTTGGTGAGTGGAGTCACAAAGAGTATAGTGAGCTATCTCTAAGAGATCATGGCTCGAACCTATCTCCAAATCGGTGAATCGAAGAATTTCGGGGGTGAAGAGAAAAAGTGACCCGAAACTAAAAATCGATTGATCTCCTAGACCGTGAGGTTAGAGGATATTCCTTCGGTGGAAAGAAGTGCCTCACGATCTAGAACAACTTGGTTCAAACGGATTTGCAAAAGATGAACCGAGTAAAAAGATCAAGCGACGGTAAATCGTGGAGAAAAGGATTCCGCGAAGAACACGAACACAACGGAAATCACAGCCACGAACTCGAAACAAAGACGCAAATCAAGCCATCGATCGTGCTCCAAGGTGAGGATACGGCCTCACTTCCTCAAATCAACAGTACACAGAGTGAGTCTCTCTGCGGATCTCAACTAGCTAAAGCAGGGGATGGGAGAGCAGGAAACCCTAGCAAATGAAAGCACTAACTGAGATAGCTAAAACTGAGATAAGGGAGGAGGTGTCTCCCCTGGACTACTTATACTAACCTAGACTAAGCCTATTTCCTACTCTAACCCTCTCTAAACTAATTACAGAGCGAACCAGCTAAACCCTAAGGCTATTCTGGTCCAACCCGCGGTGGTAGGTAGATCCGACGGCCACGCCCGCTCGAACCGAAGCGTTGCCTTGACGCAACCTCTGGATCGCCGCACGTGCCGCCCTCGCTCTGCACCCCCGGTTTTGTGGCCCAAACCGGGAAACCAGCCTTTTCCAGCAACCTCCGGTTTGAGGCCCAAACCGGGAACCAGCCTCCAGCCTGAGTTTTGTGCCCAAACTCAGAAACCCGCAGCGCCCGAGTTTTGAGGCCCAAACTCGGAAACCGGCCCATCACCCGAGTTTTGTGGCCAAACTCGGAAACCATCCGCGCCCAGGTTTTGTGGCTCAACCTGGAAACCGAGCACCCGAGTTTTGAGGCCCAAACTCGGAAACCGTCCACTCGGTGTTTTTCCCTGGCTCAACCACCAAACCGGAGCTGTAGAGGGGATGCACCGCCCGTGCACCCCGTCCACCGACACGTGTCCCCAGGTCCTCGACCCGAGCAACACCGTGCCCCGCAAGTCTCCGCTCGTCGCTGTCCCAGGCTGCCAGCCACCACAGCTGATCTCAGGCACTCCGGTCCCTCAGTCCAAGCCTCACGTCCGCCCTTCACTGCTCGATACATCGGCATGGCACGTCCGCCGCACGGCACGCCCATCCTTCATCGCACCCCAGTCCGTCGGCACGGCACGTCTCAACTTGACCTTCACCTTGCCCTCGATCACTGTCTCCGTGCTCGACACCTGCACAACACAAGCCAAAGAACATGCGCATCAAACCCGTTGACAATCACTCATCACTCAGAGACTCGGCATACACCCATGTATCCGCAAATTGTCGTAAAGGGGGACCAAGATCAGTGATAATTCTATGTGGCATCCCAAAGTGATGAAAAATGCTCTGCATGAATTGTATGACTTTGATGTGTTGAATTTGACCAATGGCATGTACTCGATCCATTTGGTGAACTTGTCGATTGCGACGTAGACGTACTCGAATCCGCCTAGAGCACGCTTAAGAGGACCCACCATGTCGAGTCCCCACAAGAAAGGCCATGACGGGGGAATACAAATCAACTCATGGGCCAGGACATGCTGTTGTTTGGCGAAGAACTGACATGATGACAGCGGCGGACTAAGTTTTCTGCTGTCTTTCAAGGCGGAGGGCCAATAGTACCCTGATCTAAAGATCTTTCCGACTAATGTCCTTGATGCTGCGTGTTTGCCACAACACCCGAATGAACCTCATTCAGAATTTCTTTACCCTCTTCTGGTGAAATGCACTTGAGGGGGACTCCTGATGAGGAGCCCCGTCGATATAGCTTGTCTCTGACTAGAACGTAATTTTTGCTACGTCTAGTGACCTGCTCTGCTGCAGTTTTATCACTTGGCATTTATGTTCCTTAAGGTAGTCAATGAAAACTTTAGTCCAGTCGAGTGCTAAAGTTAAAATCTGTGCGGAGGGTGTGGGATCAATCTCTTCTTTGTCTTGTATTGAAGGCTTGGATAGCTCGTGCACAAAGGTACCGCTAGGGACTAGGGCCCTGTCAGATCCCAACTTTGCTACGATGTCTGCAGCTACATTAAGATCTCAGGTGATATGAATGAGTTCCAACCCTGAGAATTTTTTCTCTAGTTTGCGGACTTCAGCGCAATAGGCGTTCATTGTTTCCTTGGTGCAGTCCCAATCTTTGTTGACTTGGTGAATCACCACAGAGGAATCGCCATAGACTAGGAGTCGCTTGATGCCTAATGTGACTGCTAGCCTTAACCCATGTAGTAGCGCCTCATATTCTACTTCATTGTTGGTAGCGGGCCACATTATTTGCAGAATGTACTTGAGTTGCTCTCCAGTAGGTGATACAAGTAGGACTCCGGCACCTGCTCCACCGAGTTTTAGGGACCCATCGAAGTACATCTTCCAATGTTCTAGGATAGCATTGTCTTGAACCTGCTGTAATTCTATCCATTCAGCGACAAAATCAGCTAGAGCTTGTGACTTGATAGTTTTCTTAGAGTGAACTTGATATTGAGTGATCCCAGCTCAACTGCCCATTTGGAAATTCTTCCTATAGCATCACAGTTGTGGAGGATTTCTCCCAATGGAAAATCCGTGACAACTGTGATTTTGTGGGCTTCGAAATAGTGTCATAGCTTCCTTGATGATATGAGTAAAGCGTAGAGCAATTTTTGAACTTGCGGGTACCTAGCCTTGGAGTCAGAGAGTACCTCGCTGATGTAGTACACTGGTCGTTGGGTGTTGTAGATATGCTTCTCATCTTTGTGCTCCACTAAAATTGTTGTGCTTACGACATGTGTGGTAGCCGCGATGTATAGCATCATTGGTTCCTTGGGTTCTGGCGGTGTTAGTATAGGAGAATTGGTGAGGTATCCTTTGAGCTGTTCAAAGGCCTTGTCCGCTTCTTCCGTCCACTGAAATTTATCGTCGGCTTTGAGTAATTTGAAGAAAGGTAGTCCCTTTTCTCCCAACCGTGAGATAAATCTGTTGAGTGCAGCCATGCACCCAGTGAGTTTCTGAATGTCCCTGACCGAAGTTGGTGGCTTCATACTGATGATGGTCGTTATCTATTTTTGACTAGCCTCGATGCCTCGATGGCTAACGAGGAATCCGAGTAATTGTCCTGAGGGTACTCCGAATACGCACTTCGTGGGTTGAGCCTTCATTTGTATGAGCGTACCGGGTAAATGTTTCCTTTAGGTCTGATATGAGGGTAGTCGGATCTTTTGTCTTTATAACCACATCATCAACATAAGCTTCCGCGTTGCGGGTGATTTGGTCGCCCAAACAATCTTGGATAGCCCGCTGATAAGTGGCCCCTGCGTTCTTCAACCCAAAGGACATGGTTTTATAACAGTAGGCACCGAAGGGGGTTATAAACGATGTCTTGGGTTGGTCTTCTTCTTTGAGAGCAATCTGATGGTACCTTGAGTAACAATCCAGGAAGGATAGTAGAGCAGAGCCTGCAGTGGCATCGACTATTTGATCTATCCTTGGTAACCCAAAGGATCCTTTGGACAGTGCTTGTTGAGATCTGTGTAATTGACACACATGTGCCACTCCGTAGAGTTCTTCTTTTTTACTAGTACTAGGTTAGCTAACCACTCGGGGTGGAGAATTTCTCTGATGAACCCGGCTGCGAGTAGTTTAACTATTTCCTTCTTGATTGCCTCTTTCTTCTCTGGTGAGAATCGTTGTAGCCTTTGTTTAATAGGTCTGGATCCCTCTTTTAATTCCAGCTTGTGCTCAGCCAAGTTCCTTGGAACACCCGGCATATCAGCCGGTTTCCAAGCAAATATATCTTTATTTGCTCTAAGGAACTTGGTGAGCGTGAGTTCCTATTCTTCGGATAGGTGGGCGCTGATAACTGTTGTCTTTGAGGGATCACCAGTTTCGAGATCAATGGCTTTTGTAGAGACCTCTGCTGATGGTTGGATAGTGCCCACCTTCTTGGTTGGGATTTCTGAATCTCCAGGCTTGGCGTTATGTACCATCTGCGCGAGTTCCTGTACTTCCAGGGCGAGTTGAGTTTTTTTCGGCGATTTGGATAGCCTCTGTGTCACAGTCGAAGGATCGCTTCAAGTCGCCTTTGAAAGTTAGAATACCTTTAGGACCCGACATCTTCAATAGAAGGTATGGATAGTGTGGCACTGCCATAATTTGGCGATGGCTGGTCGTCCAAATATGGCGTGGTATGATGATTCGAAGTCGGCTACCTCGAGACTGATGTACTCAGTCTGATAGTTGGTTTGAGTTCCAAAAGTGACGGGTAGTATGATCTTTCCAAGTGGTATGGCCGCCTTTCCAGGTACTATGCCGTAAAAGGGAGCACTTGATGGTGTGAGCTAAGTTGCAAGGTCCAAGTTCATCTTGCGTAGGGTGCTTGCAAAGATGACATTGAGTCCTGCTCCTCCATCTATGAGTACTCTTCCCAATTTGAACGCAGCGACTGTAGGGTCCAGGACTAGTGGGTAGTGCCCTGCATTGGAAACGCTAGTCCATTGGTCTGCTCGGGAGAATTGATCGGATGCTCAGACCAGTCAAGATATCTAGGGGTAGCTGGTTCAGTAGACATAATTTCCCGTAGGGAGAGCTTCTGCATGCGCTTGCTGTCACTGGTGGTTACTCCCCCGAATATGACATTGATGGTGCCTTTGGGGTGTTGGAAACCGTCGGCGTCCTGCCGAGGGTCTTCAGCTGCTTTCTCCCCCTTGTCTTTTCTGTTTTTGTTGAAGTCAGAGTTCAAACCTCTCTCTTTTGAGTTGTCGACAATGCCTAGCCTGGTGTCCTCCTTTTGGATGGAAAGGACATGGGCTGTCGAGGAGGTCGTCAAAGCTGGAGGGCTTGTTCCCCTTTTTCTGAGGTTCCATGGCTGCGACAGTATTGTCCCCTGTTCTCTTGCGGGTGTTTTGCTGAGCAGTCTGGTTTCCTCTTTGATTATTTCCTCGACGATCACCTTGCATGTTTCTTTCAGGAAAGCGCTCTTGTGTGCGTTCTTCTATCGCCATCATGGAGTTTACTGCCCGATGAAACTCGTCAGCAGTGGTGGGGTCATGCTTGATGAAATCCTTGTAATTGTACCTTTCGCAAATTCCATTGCCAAAAAGGTCGATTACTTCTCTGTCTGTTATGTCGGAGACTGTGAAGCGGATTTCGGAGAAGCGTCTATAGTACTCCCGCATTGTCTCGTTTTTCTGTTGCTTGCAGGTTCTAAGCTTGGTTCGAGGGTCCGATTGCTCCGGGACACCTGCGAAGTTCTCTATGAAAATGCGGTGGAGTTGTTCCCAGGAGTCAATGGACTCAGGCTTAAGTCTGTCGAACCATGCAAGGGGCATTGTCTCCAAAGCCATGGGGTGAAATAGTGCTTTAACATCATTGCTTCCTCCTGCTAACTTGACTGCTTGAGCATACAGCCTGAGCCACCGTTTGGGTTCTGTCTTCCTGTCGTACTTTGAGTAGTTCCCGGGCTTGAACTTTCGTGGGAATGGGACTGTTCGGAGCCTCTGGGAAAAACAGGGGAAGCGATCCACTGCGTCGGATGCTAAGATGTCGACTCCTTGATATGATGATTCGGCTCCTCCTTCAGCTTGATTAGGTACCCGGTTGCCCAGGCGACTCCTTACTAGAGCCCGGCCGAGCCGCTCATGAACAGGTCGCCTCTGGCTTGGATTTGATGAATCTTGTTCATCGGCTAAGGACTCAAGGTTTTGACCTTTGAGCTGTAGCGCGATAGTCTGAAGCATGATCAATCGTCGTTCCTCATCAGGGGTGCGATTGTCCTTGGCTCCCATCTCCGTGGCTAAAGCCAAGATGTTTTGGTAGGGTGTCTGATACACTTTGTGACCAGCTACCCTCATGAATTCAGGTTCGAGGTTGCGCGAGCAATCGGCTCGTCGTCGATTGCGATCGTCGTGAGACTGAATTTCCTGGTCCCTTTCTTGACGAACTTAGCGCTCGGCTTCCTCTTCCAAACGCCTTCGACTGTTATATTCTTCTAGTCGCACTTGGTAGCGCTCCATAGCCTCTTTGCGGTGAGTGGCTCGCCTTCTGCGGGCATCTTTGGCTAGGTTCTTCCTTAGCCTTTCTGTCCTTGCTGGCTCGGATTCTCCGGGTCCTTCTGGGTCGTCATCAGATATCATATTCAAGGTTTCGTCATCTCAGAAAACATCTGGAGGAGTTGGAGGTCGTAGATATGACTGGTGTCTTGCCATGAAGACTTCACGAGCGTAGCCTTGGTTGGTTGATCCCGGTGTCACCGACTCCAATGTAGAGATGCTGGAGATTAGCTCTATTGAGGTGTCATTTTCCTCAAAGGGGAGCTGATGTCCGTGTTGATACGGAAGTTGGTCGATTGTGCCAACCAACCTAGCCGGGGCTGGTTGTATTGGCCAATGGACAATGTTACCCTCCTCGGTTGAACTGAAAACGAGTCCCTGTTGAGCTCCAGTCAAAGGGATCTGTTGGAGCTTTTTGAACTTTGATCCGATCAATTCCTAGAAGTTTTCGGCCGAATTGCGCAGTCCAAAGGGGATACGGGGTCTGGAATCTGAGTCCTATTTGGACCGAAAGTTCGTATCTGAGTAGGAGTCGGATAGTCCTGCCTGGTCCCCAGATTCTTGAGATTTTTTGATTGTGAGGTTTGCTAGGTCCTGGGCGAGATAATCCATTTTTGGCGTGGCTTGAGCTTCTGATTCAGTTTGAAGTTGTCGATGCAGTTTCCCTTGATCATCCGCGATGCAAGTCCACGAGCCAAAAACAAAAATTGATCCCCGCCGAGAACATGTTGAAGTGGTTCGTCGAGCTCTTGATCGTGGAATCGCCGAGAGCCCCTACCTGGCGCGCCAGCTGTCGGTGTTTATTAACCGGCAACTCGTCTTGAGGATTCTTAGACGATTTGTTCGGTGGGGATCGGCGTTCGTAGAACTCGGCGAGTACACAGGGACATCAATTTATACTGGTTTAGGCCGCTTAATAGCGTAATACCTTACATTCAGTGGGGCGTGTGCCTTGTGTTATGATTCAAGATTCAATGATAGGGGTCGGCGCCCGCTTCCCCTTATATAATCGGGTGAAGCTTGGCGCATACCGAGTCTTAGTCAGTTACAACAAAGGAGTCCTATTCTAATTACAAGACTTCCTTTAGAAACTCAACTAAGTTACAATGAGAGTCCTAATCCATGTAGGCTTCGTATCATGTCCTAGGATCTCTCATGTCGTCCAGGGTTAGTCCGAGTAATCATCTTCTGATGATATCTCTGACATTCTGGTCCGTCAGTCCTATGCTCATCAAGCATCATCCTGGCCATCTCAACAATGGTCCGGTTCTTGCGCTCAACAACACCGTTCTACTGGGGAACATAAGGAGAAGACAACTGATGCTCGATTCCATGAGAAGAACAGATTGAGGCAAACTCGGAGTTAACAAACTCAGTACCATTATCGCTACGGATAGCTCTAATAGTATCAGAGGGAAACTCAGTTTTCAACCCCAAAATCAAGTCGCGAGGAAAGAAAAAGCTTCATCCTTAGACTCCATGAAGAACACCAAGAGTACCTCGAAATCATCAACGATCACCAGAACGTACCACTTCCCACCCGTTGAGCAAACCCGAGCTGGACCAACAGTGTTCATGTGTAACAGCTCGCCGGGTCGCTTTGTCATCACCTGATTAACAGGTGGGTGAGAAGCAGCAACCATCTTCCCATGACGACAAGGATGGCAAACAAGGTCCTTCTGAAACTTAAGCTTGGGCAATCCTTGGATCAGCCAAGTGAGCTAAGTCTTGCAAGCAAGTCGAAGCTCAAGTGACCAAGTCTCCTATGCCACTTTCATAGATCAGAAGAAGGACCATGTGACGGAACCACCCAATAATGTGGCCCACTTGCACACGTCATCGTCATAGGGAGCCCAATGACTGTGCAAATGAAACATGTTACTGGAAAGATCCGTCGGGTGTCCCCGAGAGGACCCCGAATTACTCACGAGCCACAGGACCATCATCATGAAGGTTGGAATAATTACAACATTACAACAGTTGATACAAAATACCATCGGAGTGCGGAAGCAAGATAGATAAACTTTACAAATTATGAAGATGTTACTTTTTACATAAAATAACTGGTATTGCGGAAGTAGAGTAGTATGACAGAACCACACTTAGGCGGAGTACCTAAGTTGGAGAAGAGGAACAACCAGATCACGTCAAGCCCACTGACATGATCATGATCAACACCACCTAATAGAAACCTGCAACAGGGGATTAACAAACCCTGAGTACTGGGGTACTCAACAAGACTTACCCGACTAAAGAAAAAGGGAGAAGACTCAGGAATGAAAGGCTTAGGGTAGTCAAGGTAAGGCTTAAGCATTTTGTAGAAAAAAGCATTTTGTAAACCTTGTTTATTTTGGAAAGATTCAAGCATTTCTCAATTCTTCATTGTCCATGATTCATTTTACATTTCAAAACATACCTAGTTGAGAACCACTCTCCGTTGACAGTCAGTGACCAAGTCTCCATAACCGAGGAGCAATGTTAATCCGGATAAATAATACTCAGCTGAGGATCCCTATCCACACTGCATATGTAGCACCCAAGCTTGCATATGCCAACTCGTCTACCACAATTCCTCCAAGATTGGGCCCGGTCCTACGCCACCCGGAAGTACAGTACACCACTCCTATCCAGGTACGACGACCACGTGGGTACATGCTACTTCCGCCATCTCTCCACTCCCAGTGCGCGGTTGTCGGTCCAATAAAGGATTCCTCGGAGCCAGAGTTTTCCGTAGTATGTGAATAGTTGCAAGTCTTGGCCAGCAGGCCCCCATACGGATGGTCCCTACATTTTTCCGCCCAGCGACCAGCACCTTGGGACTCTCTACCCAAGAGTACAGGTCCTGTCGGTTTTTCAACCCTGTCCCGGTCGGTGTCAACTGTTGAGTCCCGGACTACAACATGACGGCACCGTACGCGCGGACAACCTCTTCTCGACAATGACCACATGCTAGCTAGGCAAGCAGTCATCGAACGGGAAGTAAAGCCAAATTCCCATAAAGATTCTTTCAGTGATCACACTTTTGAAATGGCATTTTATTGCAAATCTATAGTATAGCATCACTAAGCATTTTGCAAATAGTTTTAAAGCAGGGAGGCTGGTGGAATCTTCTGGTGGAGGTAAATAATGCAGGTAATAGGTCATCACACAACTCCTATAACCTAATGCAGTAGTTTTAACTCAAAAGCATTTAAGGAAAACATTTTATAAAACCAAGGAAGGTTAAATGCACCGGGGCTTGCCTTCGTTGCAGGGAAGATAAGATCCAGAAAGATTGACACAAGTTAGTTCGTTTGCTGCTTGAAGTTAAGTCTTTTTCGACGAAGCCTGTCCAACAAGAACCCTCCTCCGAGGCTCGTTCGACAATGGTGAACACCAGAGCTTGATCACACGACTTCAACACTCTTGGATACTACACGTGGATAAATGATGTATGCTTAAAACATGATGCCATGGAATGCATGCTAAGGTGCAGGACAAGACTACTGATTCTAGAGTACAACTTTCTAACATGTGAGTAACTTCTAGAATAGACATAAAGATTAATTATCTTATCTTTTTAAGCAAGATTAAACAAACTTATTAGCATTATTTACAAAACATTGCAAGGCATCACAATCATCATAGACCAGAGGGGTGGTCTATGAACAGCAAACAATCCAAAAGGTCACACCATGATTACTTTTCTGTTTTTCCTAATTTATTTTAAAAGATCATTTTATACAGTTGTCCCAAAATTTACCAAATTAATCTCATAGGTTCATCATGGTGTAAATAGATGACAAACAAATTTCATGACCTTTGGAGCTATACATGTTTTACTAAAAACCTAAAACTATCTATTTATTAATAAAAGGAGGATTTTTCATATTTTAAACTTTGCAGAAAAGTAGAGTTTCTTATTTTTCTAAAATACTACACAGAGTAAGGAACACACAACATTTATCTCAAGATTTTTAGAACAACAGATTAAACCTCACAAAAAGAAGAAAACAAACACTATTCATATTTTTAAAAGAAAAGGAAAACTGTGCTTCTCTCGAGGCTCGGCGCGCTTGCCTGTAAGGCGGACAGCGGGACCGATCGCTCGAGGTCTCGGCTGGGAAGGCAGAGGGTGGGGATAGCTTCGCGGGCTCACCAGGAGTTGGAAACGAGGCTCGGCGAGGCGGTGCAAGGGTCGGAGGCGGGAGCTCGATGGTGGCGAGGCCTCGGCGGAGGCTCGCTAACCTCTCGAGGGTAGCCTCGGCGTGCTCGAGGCTCAGTCCGAGGGTGGCTGCGATTCGCCCGAGGCTGAGGGTGGGGCTCGGCTGCTTCGAGGGGGCGCGGTTCGCAGGCGTGCTCGAGGGTGAGGCTCGAGGGGACGCTCGAGGGTGAGGTTCGAGGCTGGCCTTGGCATGTTCGAGAGATGCGGCTCGAGGGATGTGGCTCGAGGGGACGCTCGAGGGTGTGCGGTTCGAGGGTTGGCTCGAAGGTTGGCTCGAGGGTGAGGCTCGAGCGATTCGCCGGAGTTGGAGGGAGTCGCTGCGCCGGCGAAGGAAAGGACGGAGGGGTGAAATTGGTGGCTTGGGAAGGTGGAGAAGCTCAAGGCGAAGGCAGTGGCGGCCTGGCGGGCGCTGGGGCTGCCTGATGGCTTGGGTTGGCGAGGAACTGTTGGTGGTGGCAATGGGGAGCTTGGTGGCTTTTATAGGCGCGGGGTGATGCCGGGTCCGGGCGAAGGACGATGGGGGTCCGGGCGAAGAGGACGGTGGGGGTCCGGGCAAGAGGACGGTGGGGGTCCGGGCAAAAGGACGGTGGGGGTCCGGGCAAAAGGACGGTAGGGGTCCGGGCAAAAGGACGGTGGGGGTCCGGGCAAAAGGACGGTAGGGGCCGGGTGAGGATGAGGTAGGGGTCCTCCAGCTGTGCACAGTGAAAACCTATTCTTCTTTTGAAATCTTGAAAATTACTCCTAAACTTTAAACTGCACAAAGAAAACTCAAAACACCAAAGTTGTTTAGAATTTGAGATCTACAACTTTGCTAAAAGGACCAACTTCAAATTTTGAACAACTTTTGAATTAGAAAAAGGGGTAAAAACTAGAGTTTGGAAATTTGGGGTTTTTCAAAAGGAATTTAAATTTTATTTTGATTTTTGAATTTTGGTCCTCATAACACAGCATCAAAACTTAACTGAACAAGATCTACACAAAAATTAAGCAAACTTAAATGCATGGCAAGAATGATTAAAGACTAATGATGATGACATGTCAGGTTAATTACTTATTAAACACCAGAGGTGTTACAGACCAACCATCAAACATCTAGAAGAGCCAAAAGAACGAGAAAAATCAGCTCTGAAAACACGACCAAAAGGGACGACCCAACAAACAAGGTCTCACCGAGAGTCCAAAACACGACTCAATCCCTTCTTAAAGTGCACCTCAAAATTGTCTTCAAGAAGTTGCGAAACAGAAAGCAATTGAAATGCAAGTTAGAAACCAAAGCAACATCCTTGAGAACGAAATTCTCATTGAGCCGGATAGCTCCATGAGAAACAACCTTACCTCTACCACTATCCCGAAGTGGTGTACTCCTTATGCACAACGGGGTCTAGGCTGGAGAACCATTCTTCTTCCGGTTATGTGGTGCGAACACCCGAAATCCATGAGCCACATGTTCTCCAACCGAAGTTCTTGCATCAATAGAAAGGCAGGAAGTGAGCCTATGGCACAACACTGGGGTTAGTATACTGAGAAGGATACCAGTGTTGTGTCATAGGCCTAGAAAAAGTGTTAGAAGCAACACCAAACTGTCCTCGTCTCATGGGTGGATAGCGATCACCACCAAACTGAAAGGGTGGTCCGCTATGGAACGGAAAACCTCCATACTCACCACCATGTCCCATTTGAGCAAAGCGATCACCACCAAGCTGAAACGGTGGTCCGCTATGGGACGGTGCAGCAAAGCCTCTTACACCAGCTCACGATCGTATTGAGGATGACCAGAACTGCGACGGGCACGACCACCACCCCATGGTCTAGCGCCTGGGGCCTAGCTACCTGAGGGGGTGCACTCCAGGCCTAGCCCACTGCCTCTGAACTCCCTAACCCTGCATACCATGGAGAGGGTGATGCCTGGCTTGGTTGTTCAGTTCCATCTCCCTCCTAGCCTCTCTCTTCCTCCGAAAGCAAAACTCAGCTAGGTGACCCTCGCGGTGGCAATTCTCACACTCAACACCTCACCACTTTCTTGGGTTGTTGTTTGGTTGGTTGCGGAGGTTGTTCACCTTAGCTGGCTGCTTGCCCTTTGGAGGGGGATCACTAGAGTGGCCAGGAAGGGTGTCGTGTGTTCCTAAGATGGTTTGGTTTGGGAACCCACACTTGCTTACGAGGTGGAGCCTTGGGAGGTTCTTCAAAGATTCCATCCTGATGATAGGCTTGGGAGGCTCAGGTGGGGTGATCTTGATAAGCTTAGGGAGAGTGGATCATTTCTCACTTGGGTTCACTCCACTGAACTCACCAATCTTACCAAAAAAGCACTAGAGCCTCACCACCTGAAGCAAAGCCTACTCCCGGACCGTTAGTTTCCCTCTTGAACTGACTGATCATCATGCCCAACTACGGCTCATTACATGACACCCAACTCAGGATGGACCGAAGGTATGTGTTTTTCCTCCTCGGTTTGCATCCTGTCATGCCGACAGTTGGCAATCTCAAGCTCCATCCCCGCGCATCGCTCACACAGAGCGGAAATGGTGCTAACTGAGCTGGCCCTCATGGCTTCAGCAAACTTGGCACTAACTTCTGCCAACTCAGTTTGCAAGCTAGGACAAAGCTTGCATGCACCCAGCAAGAAGGCCTCGCCTTCACCTCCTCCAGCTCCTTCTTCATGGAGGCACACTCATGACAATCACCCACCAAGTCTAGCCTACACTTCAGCTCATCATACACCTCAATCAAAGAGGCATACTTGGTTTGCAGGGTGGAGAAGTTTGTCATGTGTGTGGTGCACTCATCGCACTCCTTCTCATCGGTCACCTTCACCTCGGACCTAGCAAGCTCTAACTCTTTGAGTGCCTCAACTAATTTAGCCTTAAACTCGTAGCGCTCTTTGGCAGCACGCTTGAGCTGCTTGTCCTGGGCGAGGACTATGTCGGGCAAGGTATCGCGCTCACCGGTAAGATTGTTGGCGGTGCTTACCGACAACTTTTATATGCCAACCAAGGACAAAACAAAGCATACTTGCATACATATGTTATCACCTTGACCTCTTTCCACTTATATTGGAGAATCATTGCTTTCAGGTATCAAACATAAAAACAGTGGAAAAGGCGGCAAAAATACGCTTTCCGACAAAGCGTAAAACCAAGAAATATGGGAGAAGCCCACCTGAAGACCACATATGGGCTGACAACCATCACAACTCTGAAGTGCATCAAGCCAAGGCCCACCACGCGAAGGAGGTGGCCAGTGGGCCCACTAGGGGTGCGGGCGCAACCTGGGTGCGGGCGCACCGCCCGTGGCCCCACTGGTCATCGACGTTCTATGGCGGTTGCATGGCGGCATGCATAGGCGGTTCCTTGGGGTTTCCATTTCTACATCGCCCGGAACTGACCTCTTGTAGTATAAATGTAGGGGTAGAGCTCCATTTTCAATAATCAATCACACATCAACACATTTATCTTTCATTCCACTTTGTATTTGGAGCTCTCTACATTAATTTAGATCCTCTAGTAGTTGGAGCAAGTGCTACATGCAAGAGGAGAGGAGTTGTAAAGATCTACTTGGTATGAATACTAAGTTCTTCTTTTCATACTTGTTCTTATTCTCTTATGATCAACATTGTTATGTTCTTGAATTAGAGCCTTGTTCTTGTTCATTGTTCATCGTTCTAGAACTAGTTCATAGCTTTAGATCTTTGTTCATGAACATGAACGCTGTTCTTCATTCAACATGTTTAGGTCCTGATAACTTAATGCTATGTGTTGGCTGGTGTTTTGCCGTGTCTTCGGGTGCGCTTACATCTTTATCGGGGAGGTGTAAGTGTTCTTCATGTGCGCGAGAGTGGTTCTTGGGTATATGGAGTTGGGTGAATGCCTGGCTTAGTCCACGATTGAGGGGTAGGCGGCAGGTGGTGATAGCCCTGTCCGTCCCTTGTACTCCCCCACGTTCGGCTTTGGGGTAGGAGTCTAAATTGCCCAGTGTATCTTGCTGGCAGACCAGTGTTCCCGGGTCTCCTAATCCATCCAGTACTTAGCACTAACGTTAACTTGATCATAACATGTATACTTGATTCATTGACATAACTCTGTTAAAATCCATGGTCCGTAGGACATTCTTTATTCTTTTATTCTTTCTTCTATCTCCGTAGAAGCTCCATGTATCTTAGGCAATGTGTGTGTTGATCCCACTATCCAAATTAACGTTTATCCTCCTGCTATGGTTAATTAGTCAACTATGCATTTATTATGTTCTTGTCATGGTTATATCTCGAATCCTTTCGCACCTAGCCTTCCCAGTGGTAAATATAAATAATGATACCTAAAATACTCCCGGTGAAATGCTACAATGGTAACCCCATGCGCTTGCGGACCTTGTCTATAAACGAATTGGTTTACCAGGCCAGCCTCTCAGGCCATCACTAAAGCCACATGTCTTGGTATATGAAGGGTCATCACACTTCGGCGCCGATACCGGATATGTAGCTAAGTGGCTGCGTCTGAGGCTGACACTGATATCCCTTGGTAGCATCACTAGGAACCACCATACTCAGTGTATGTCGTTAAGGAATGTCAGCAGGCATTCCTGGCGCCGTGCCTGGGGATGATGGCCTACCCTAGTGATGATGCTAAGAGATGTCAGTAAGTATTTCTGGAGTGATCGTCGAGGATGGATCTCATATCTATCCTCCGATGGTTGCGCTAAGAAATGCCAACAAAGACGATCGACAAGAGAAGAAGATGATACCTCGGAAGCGTCGTCGTCGTCGTCGTTGGTGTCGGCGTCCTTGTCCTGGCGCTTGCGGTCCTCCTCATCCAGGGCCATGGTGCAGAAGCCCTTGGTGGAGTTGCCGAAGAAGCAGAGTCCGTTGAAGCGTTCTTCTGTCTTGCCCTCGGGATGGGCTCCTACTGCGGGATGGGCTTTGGACAATAGCCCATCTGATGCTAAGGGGATGGACAAATAATTATTTTTGCTGTGCCTGTAGGAAAGGAACTTGGAAAATGCCACCCATTTGTTCATTGAGTGCCCTTACTCTTGTTTGGTTTGGAGTCAAGTTGCAGCATGGAGTGGATGCCAAATCTGCAGCCGACACAATGGACATGTAAGACTGTGAAACCTGGTTCATTACTGTCACTAGAGAAGGCACTAAGGCTTCGCACTCTGTGCCATTCTAACTTTGTGGTGCATCTGGAAGCAGCGCAACATGGTAATCTTTAGGGAATCAAGACATCCAACACATGCAGTTTCCTCGGAATTCAAGGATGTTTGCTCAATTTGGTCCATGGTTGGAGGTACAAGTCTTTATTAGATCACAGTTTTCTTTGAACAATTAGCATAGAGCTGTAAACCACTGCAGTGTTCTACTATATGTGGTAACGCCTCTCGCGCTTGTAAGAGGGGTCATCTGGCCCCTACAATCTCCCTTCCTCTTAAGCAATGATATGCTGGGTAACCGGATCTTTAAAAAAATAAAAAGCTAGCTAGCTGAGTTGTCTTTGCATGCATGTGCGAAATGAGTATCAGCTTCTCTGCAAACAGTAACACTACGTATTTGTATTGTACTGAACCCGTGTGCAATGATTGTGCAGTGGAAGCCGATGCCCACATGCGGATCTCGTGGACCGGAGAGCTGGAGGTGTCTTGCATACATGTCTGGTCTCTGGTGTCCACGCAATGACAAGTATAGCTGGTGGCTGTACAATGTCGTGGGAAGTACGTGTGGCGCGTGGGGTGGTCCAGCTTGACAGGAACCCGCGCGCGCGTGGGAACTAACGTCGCCCAGTTCGCTGAGCCACAATCCCGCATTTTTCGAGTGGTAGACAAGACACACAGAGCTGCCGAGACTCACATTCACATCCCTATCCATGCATGTTTTTTTAAATAAATGTTCAAATATTTGGGGACCGTAGGCACTTGAACTTTTGTCCACTGGATCTGGATCATGTTCTACAGAGCACATCAATAGCAACTTATTTCACAAAACGATAGCGAAAATCGGCGGTGAAAGAGGGTTACGATGAATCCGGCAGTGACGATAGATTCTGATAATACTCCCTCCGTCCAAAAATGATGTCCGTATTAGACTAGTCAAAAAGTCAAACTTTATAAATTTTGATCAACAATTAATCAAATTGTATAAAAGTTTAGAGTATAAAACTTACATCAATAGATTCGTGTTAAAAGTGCCTCTAAGATGCTATTGAGTTTTTAGACACCAACTTTATATTATAAGAGAAATTAATGGTCAAATATATTTTGTATGACTTTTTGACTAGTCTAATATGAATATCATTTGTGGACGGAGGGAGTAGAATGACAAAGAGCCTCTGGTCTAGTGATGAGAGCACCTCAGTAATATCCCGTAGGTCTAGGTTCGACTTTTCATAGGAACGAATTAAAAAGTTTTGAAACAAAAAATATATATATAAAAATAGGTTGAGATTTTCCTTACCGACTTTGGAAAAAAAAAACAGATGTTTTTCCTTGTCAGTATGGAGTCGGTAGTTAAGCAGGCTTAGGCTACTTGAGATTATATATGTTCAGTTTGATTCGGTACAATTCTTTATATATTCGTATTTAAAATGAATTTGTTTATGTAAAAGTTTGTATATATATTGCTATATATATATATATATATAACTAGGATCCAACGTTCTAAATAATATTTAGAGCAATTGTGAAGCACTGCCCACGTGCTATACCAACCAATCCCACAACCATAAATATTGCTACCAATCATATTTCGGGTAGACCAGTTCGCAACCATAAAAGATAGTACTCCGTGATTTGTGGTCCATTTAATTACTTTTATACACAAAACATCCTAAACCTTAATTGCCCACTCATTTTTTGGCCTCTCTTTCTGTCTCCTCTCTCGATCAAGATCTCTCTGCACACGAGCAGGTGGAGAAAATTACCGTCGTTTGGCTCAGGCACGCTTGGCCTATCCATCCAGATCTCCCCTCGTCTCCATTCGGCCGGCGGCGACACATCTGAGGCATGGCGGTAGCGGCATCCTCGCGGCTCCCCTCCCCACCCAACGATGGCTGCTACGACGACACCCTCGATTTGGCAGCGGCAGAGACGACACCCTCGCCGTCGTGGTGGTCTTCCCGCGGCGGCCACCTCCGGGCGTTGTCTCCTACACAACGATGACCTATTAGTGGCGCAGCTAGATCAAATTTAAGGGGGTGCGCTAGCCTTGTGGATGCATATGATTTTATCGTGTGAGTGCATATATGGTAAAAAATTGAACATAATCACTATTTTTTAGATTTTTTTGTAGGTGCCGCCGGACCCCTAACATGAGTATAGATCCGCCCATGTGACCCATGGGAGGTGGCGCGTGCCAGGCCAACCTACTATGGTCAAGGCCCTGCGGAGGTGCGTCGATGGTCAGGTCACGACATCTTCGGCAACGGCGGTGGACTACTGGAGAACGGGCCTTTAGCCCCGGTCAAAAATGGCCTTTAGCCCCGGGCATGGAGCCGGGGCTAAGGAATCGGGACTAAAGGCCCGACCTTTAGCCCGGTTCCCGGCCCCGGGGCTAAAGGGGGACCTTTAGCCCCGGTTGGTAATACCAACCGGGACTAAAGAGGCCAGTCTTTAGTCCCGGTTCGTATTAAGAGGGACCTTTAGCCCGGTTGGTAATACCAACCGGGACTAAAGACTGGCCTCTTTAGTCCCGGTTGGTATTACCAACCGGGGCTAAAGACCTTTTTTCTTTTTTCTTTTTCTTTTCTTTTTCTTTTCAATTGGCTATTTTTTTAGTTTTTCAATTACATTAGGTTTTCTAATACGTTTTCTTCGATGCTAATATATTACATTAGGATTTCTAATACGTATTCTTCGCTGCTAATGTATGTATCCACATATATATACACATAAAATTTATAATTACACACATAAAATATGAAACTATATATATATGGGCTAGCTATACATATTATGTGTATAATATTTTTATGCGCATAAAATTTACAGCATTATCCATGCATCCTTGGTATTTACAACACAATATTGACCGTCACTTAAATGTCATACAAATGGTTGTCTTGGTTTGGTTTCATTGGTTCTTCGGGTTACAGTAGAACTCGGTGCCGGCTTTGAGGACATGGTCATTAAGAACTCCTGCGATTGTCTCTTGAATTCCTTTCAGGCGCACCATGTCCAACACCTGGTTCTTCAACCATAGCTCCTTCTGTCTCTCTAGAGGAGTTCTTTTGGCATACACCGAGAGAAACTCGCAAACGTAGTACCCACACAAATTGTTCCCTGGTGGTTGCCGTAGAACCCACTGCACGATGTAAAAAGATATACTCTCATCATCTCGCGCGTGTGATGAAAGCATGCTACAGTGGTAAAGACGCGGGGAGCTAGTACTACTTACTTGCAATTGGATAGGACGAGGAAGTGTCGCCTTCAAATCCGGACGGTGTTTCGGAACGAACCAAGCCCAAACCTGCACAATATAATATTGGATCGTAATTAACTATTGCAGATTTAAAGTGTAGAAATCAGTATTTAGAGATCGAAAGTTACACTACGGTGCATTAATAACATTTTTTGATATTATCTAAATATATATGTATATATATTCATTTTCTATAATCATTCATTTTCTATATATATCTTTTTTATTTTTCTATAATATATATGTATTTATAATCATTTCTATAATCATTCATTTTCAATATATATCATTTTTCTTTCATTCTTCCTGCACACAACGTTGTCTTTTGTTGGGCACACACACAGTGCACACACACGCACACCCACAGTGCACACACACGCACTGCACACAACACGCACACACGCACACACACAACGCACGCACTGAGCACGGCGGCGCGACCGCGCCCGGCCTCCTCACCGGCGGCGAAGAGAACGAGAGGCGTGCGTGGCGGCGAGGCAGGCGCCGCCGAGGCCGGCGAGGGCCGGCGAGGGAGAGAAGAGGAGGCGTCGGCGCGGCCGCGCGAGAGACGACGGCGAGGCGGACGTCGGCGAGGGATGCGGCGGGACAACGGCGGCGCGGCAGTCGATCAGAGACGACGAGGGAAGCGGCGGCGCTGCAGGCGGTCTGACGTCGATCTGAGGAAGAAGGAGGGCACTGTGCCCTATATACGCGGGGAACCTTTAGTCCCGGACCGTGGCACCACCCGGGACTAAAAGACCTTTAGTCCCGGGGCGTAAGCCCGCCCGGGACTAAAGGCTTGGACCTTTAGTCCCGGGCGGGCTTACGCCCCGGGACTAAAGGCACCTTTAGTCCCGGGTGTGCCACCGCCCGGGACTAAAGCTTTTTTTCCCGCCACTGTTTTGGGCTTTTCTATTCTGGTTTTTTTATTAGCTACCTTTAGTCCCGGGCGGGCTTACGCCCCGGGACTAAAGGTTCCTTTAGTCCCGGGTGGTTCTATCGCCCGGGACTAAAGGTTTTTTTCCCGTTTGTATTTTGGGTTTTGTATTACGTTTTGACTATATTAATATGCTGTAATATTTGTTAATTGCATAGTAAATTAAATATTAGGTATAAAATTACTTTAAAATGACAGTTGTATTTCCTTTTACCTTATTGTATAGTAGAAAAATTTGTAACATAAATTCTTTCTTTTCTTATAATAATGAATATAAATGTAAATAACAATTCAATTTTGTTAATGCAAAAATATAATGTTAAATTTAAATATCTGAAACAACTGGTTCTCGATAGGAAGATTATTTTTGCATTATCTGACGTTAAATTTTGGGTGTTTATCTTTCATTGTCCAAATGTGTCGGTGTTTCGTACCCGGGGTATCACACCAACGAGTAATATGATCGCGTGCTTCTCTTCCTGGATGGTGATGCAAGGGACACAAGGATTTATCCTGGTTCGGGCAAAGAAGGCCCTACGTCCAGCGGGGGGAGTGTTCTTGTATTACTTGCACCTAAGTGCTTGTACAGGGGAGAATACAAGCTCAGTGAGCGTGGACCGGAGTCCGGACTCGTGTCTGTGTGTGGACTTGTGTGTTCTGTCCGCCCCCCGAATGAGGGCCCTAGCGTCCTCTTTTATAGAGCAAGGGGAGGCCAGAGTTACAAAAAGTATTACAGGTGTCGGGGCGCGTGGTGCCCCATACGGAGAAGGGTAGGAACCCTATCTTGTCGGGGCCACTGGAGCCGATGTGATCGTCGCTGTTGAGGCGTCCTTGAGTCGTGGCTTCCATCCCGGGCGCGGACGTGGGGGCGCGACAAGGCGGGAGCCGTACAGCACCCATCCCGGAATGTACAGTATGCGGTGAGGTCCCTCCGGGTCTTGGGGTACCTGTCCTCCAATAGCACGAAAGTAGTTAGGGCTCGAAGGGCGCGTAGCCGGCTTCGAGGTGGTGCCACGGGGGCTCGAGGGGCGCGGAGCCGGCCTCGAGATGTTACAGTGCAGGGCTCGAGGGGCGCGTAGCCGGCCTCGAGGGGTTACAGTGCTGGCATGGCCGAACAGTGCTGTACTGGAGCCCTTTTGCCCATGCTTGTGGTGAAAACGTGACCTGACCTTTACACCGGGTTACTGTGGTACGTGCCGTGTACTAGTGGACATGACCGGAGTAGGTGAAGGCATTAATGCGTGGTATGGGCTGGTACAGCTGTCTATACAGCTCGAGGTCCGTGCGTTAAGGCTCGAGGCGTGGGAGCGCGTTCGCCTGAGGCCTGGCTGGGAGGGCTCGGGCGAGACGGAGACAGAGCGTTCGCCCGAGGCCTGGCTGGGAGGGCTCGGGCGAGACG
The DNA here is from genome assembly GCA_009763385.1 of Coix lacryma-jobi var. lacryma-jobi. Taxonomy (NCBI): domain Eukaryota; kingdom Viridiplantae; phylum Streptophyta; class Magnoliopsida; order Poales; family Poaceae; genus Coix; species Coix lacryma-jobi. Next base: position 128,591,125 of record CM019830.1, read on the forward strand.
AATCGTTCGCCCGAGGCCTGCTGCTGGGAGGGCTCGGGCGAGACGGAGATAGAGCTCTCGCCCGAGGCCTGGCTGGGAGGGCTCGGGCGAGACGGAGCGTTCGCCCGAGGCCTTGCTGGGAGGGCTCGGGCGAGACGGAGATAGAGCGTTCGCCCGAGGCCTGGCTGGGAGGGCTCGGGCGAGACAGAGATGAGCGTTCGGGGTTTGCGTTGATTGGGGTACCCCTCTTTGTACCACCGACAGTAGCCCCCGAGCCCTTGTTTGATTGCTTGCATTCGAGCAGGGGCTCTAGATTGGGATATCGATGGATAGCTAACTGGTCTCGAGGGTTTTGTCGATTTGATTCCGTGGGTGTCGTGCGAACGACACCCGCGGGTGTAGCCCCCGAGGCCATGGGGGAGTGGTTAGAACTCCCTCGTGGGCTTCTCGAAGAATCCTCCGTCGTCTGGGAGCCTTCTGCCCAGTGGGCGCGCCTTTTTAGGCAGATATCGTCAGGGAGCGGAGATCGCGCACCATGTGTACCTGTCAACAGGCTCGAAATGTGGTTTGGTAGTAATATTAATGTTCGCGGTAACCTTTCCTTTGCCGTGGGAGACTTCGTCGAGGCTTGGCTCGGAGGGCTCGGACGAGACGGAGAACGAGCGTTTGTCCTGGGCCTGGTCTCGAGGGCTCAGGCGAGATGGGGGTCGAGCTTTCACCCGGCCTGAAAATCTCATGCTCACACGAAGAAAAGGATTAGTCGCAACTGTCCGAGTTTATAGACCCTCTTTCGTCGAGGGGTGCCGGCTGAACCGACTGGCCGGCTCCTCGAGCTGTCCGGCATGCCGATTGCCCCGGCTTGTCATCCCGCGAGTCCTTTCGATCGGATGCGAGGGGGGATGCCTCGTACTACCCCGAGTGGGCGAGTATCGAGGTTCCCGGTGAGCTGGTAACGGGGAATCCAAGTGAGAGCTCGTGCCCCGTTCGTTAGGGGTCGACTGTGGCCCGGAGGCGGTCTCATAAAGCATGGGTGCTCAGTCTGCAGGAGTGCCGGGTCCATTCGATAGGACCCGGTGGCTCGATGCCTCCCTCCGAGGGGATCTCACTGCACGTCGAGCTCCCTGCCTTGGATACACGTGAGGGCCTCGAGGGCTCGGCCCTCGAGTAATGCCGCGAGTGGCGCCCCTTGGTGTCCCTGACTCGGGTGCTCGAAGCCGGCTGTCGAACCCTTTTCGAGGGCCAGCCTTCGCTGCTTCGAGACTTAGGGCCGGGGCCCGTTTTTACCTTTATGAAGAAGCCTCCGTCGTCTGGGAGTCCTTCTGCCGTTGGGCGCGCCTTTTTAGGCGGAAATCGTCGGGAGAGCGGCGGGCGCGAAGCCGGAGCGACGGTCGTGGCGGGCCCGGGTAGTGGAGCGAATGGAGAGGTAACGCGTGTATCCTGCACCCGGCTCGAGACGCGGTTAGGTGGGCGCATTGAATGCATTCCGTTACCTTTTTACGTCGTGGGAGATCCCGCCCGTTTGGATTTCTCCCTATAAATATCGAAAGAGGGGAAAAAGAACCCTTTACTTTGCCTTTGCCTTCGCCGCCGCCGTAGCCTTTACGCGCCCTTCCTTCGAGCTAGCCGCCGCCCGTCCGCTGCTCGGATCCGCGCCGCGCCACCGTCATGGCCGCCCAAACACAGATGCTGCCGGCCGAGGACTGGAGCCCGTCGAAGGTGACGCAGAGCGAGATGGACTCGCTGGTGGCCCAGGGGCTTCTGCGCCCCAACCCGGAGGAGGGGACCCGCATGGTGGGTTATCCCGTCGGCGGAGCACCGGGAGCCGCACCCGCCGGAGGGGTACGTGGTGAGCTTCACGCGCTACCACCGCATGGGGCTCGGCGTCCCGCCGAGCCGCTTCTTGCGAGGGCTGGCCCACCATTTCGAGGTGGAGCTGCAACACTTCTCCCCCAACTCCATCTCGCACGCCGCCATATTCGCCGCGGTGTGCGAGGGGTACCTGAGGATGGAGCCGCACTGGGAGATGTTCGTCCATCTCTTCCGGGGCGAGCTCTTCATCAAGTCCCTGAAGCCCAGCGGGAGGCGGCCCGTACGCATGGGCTCCCTTGCCATCACCGCGAGGGCGGGGACCTCGTCGGCCAACGTCCCCCGCGAGTACCTGCGATACAAGCTATCCACCAACCAGGCCGGGTGGGACGACCATTGGTTCTATCTGCGGAACGAAGGTGGCCTCCTTCCGCAGTACACCGGCAGGGTCCTTACTCGACGCCGGAGAAGTGGACCTGGGGCGTCGCGGCGGACAGGCAACGCCACCTGGCCCCGCTGATGGAGATGATGAAGACGCTGGTGGATGAGAAGAAGCTGACCGTGCAAGCGGTCATTTGGGCGTTCCACCAGCGAAGAGTTCTTCCGCTGGCGGACCGCCCCCTTCTTATGCACGAGATGGGCCCGCAGGCTCAGCTCGAGGCGCTCAACGCTCGAGGATGGCCGAAGAGAGGCTGTCCCGGAACGAGGGCGTCTCCCGGGTGTCGATCACGATCCAGGGGCCGTTCGTCCCTGAACTCTCCAACCTGGTTGCGATGGCACCCGACGAGGGGTGTCTTGACCTGGTAAGCCTCCCTCGAGTCGAGCTATCTCGAGCCTCCTCCCCTTCTTCCTCCTTCGACCGTTTGCATCCGTCTTGTGGTTTGTCTCATCACGCTTCTCCTTTCTTCAGGGGCATTTACTTGTCGCGCGTCGAGGCCCCCGGTGAGGGAGGACGCCGCGGATGCTCAGGTGAGGCGCCTCTCTGCTCAAAAGGACAAGGAGAGCAAGGATGCCAAAAAGAAGAAAGAGAAAGATAAAACTTGCGTCGCTTAGCTCGGGAGCAGAGACTGGCGAAGGCTCGTCGTAACCGTCAGCCTGGGGACGGGTCCCCCGAGCTGAGCTCCTCGAGCTCGGAGGAGGAGAGTAGTGACGAGGAGGAGGACGACGACGAGGGGATGGATGCGCGCTTGATGCGCGCGGGGCTCGTCGATGACAGGGCTGACCGCTCCTCTGTGCAGGAGGGTACACTGGAGGTCCCACGACAAAAGCGGGCACGCGGGACGCAGCCGCGGAAGGCGGCGCCGATCCCTGCCTCGTCGGGGGCCCGAGGTCCGTCGAGCTCCGCGCCGGACGTGCCCCCAGTCGCAAGGAAGCCCCGGACCCGGAGCGCCTCCGCCACAGCGCCAACGGAGGCCGCCCCCGCGTCAGCCCAGACGGGGGTCTCGAGAGGGGTCGGGCCTCGAGAGGCGCCGACAGGTCGAGAAGGGTTCCGGGCCCGACCCCCGCGAGCCGTCAAGGGCGCCGTCGAGCCCGCGGAGGAGTGGGCGCCAGAAGAGGCGTCGAGCCCGCGCCATCATGAGCGTCGGGGAGGGAGCCCCCGAGCGCCTCGTGACCAGGGGCGCGAGCGTCCCCGGAGTCCATCGCCGCACCGCCGCCGGGACGCGGAGGCGGACGCGGGAGGGCGCGACCACCAGCGCGGGCGCCGGAGCAGGTCCCGGAGCCCGCGCCGGGGCGAGCGCCACGACGTCAGCACGAGGGTGACGGTCGCCCTCCCGCGATGTGGGGCGGAAGGAGGCTCTCCCTCGAGGTCGAGCCATGGGAGGCGTCGGGAGCCCTCCCCCCATCCCAGCCCTGGGAGACGGCCCAGGCGCAGGGCTCGAGCCGTGGGGTGGGCTCGAAGCCCCCGAGTGGGTCCGGCGACTCCGGGAAGAAGCCCAGCCGCCGCTTCGGGTGAGTAGTTTCCTTGGGTCTCGTCGGTAGTGAGGCTTCACCTCTTTGCTTTTAATGACGCGTGCCATCTCCATTTTCTCAGGGGGAAGCGCTCCTACCAGGAGGTGGACCTCGCTTCGTCCAAGCGGGCCAAGGCCTCGAGCCCCGTCGAGGCACAGGCACCTCGAGGTATGGCACCTTCCTCCGCTAGAGAGGCCGCTTGGCTGGAGAAGGCCCGAGCTGCCATGGCTCGAGGGGCCGGATGATCGTCGCAATTTTGGTGAGGCCGTCGCCATCGACCATAGGGGTCGAGGTACTCTTCCTGGTTCTGACATCTCCGTCATCTCGTTTTGCAGGGGCCTCAGCTCATGGCATCGAGCCTGCCACCACCGTATCCGCCGAAGCGCTGCCTCCTCCCCCTCCTCCTCCCGCGATGGTGCCAACTGGGAGCGCCATCCTTCCCCTCACCACGACGGTTGTTCCGGGGGAAGCGCCTGGGGCGAGCACGGCCCCGCCGGCGTCTGGGGCTGAGGAGACTGCGCCCCTTGTGGCTCCACCAGCACGGGCCGGGCTGCGGAGGAGGGAAGGGGGGAGAGGCGTCGGCGGAGAAGGAGCCGACGGTGGAGGACCTCCTGAACGAGCTGGAGCAGGGGCCGCTCCTCGCCGCGGGCTCGATGACGGTGGAGGCGCCCGTCGTGCCGGCTAGCGCCGCCACAAGGCGCCGGAGGGCCCGGCCAGGGAAGAGGGCCCAGGGTCGAGCCTTCCCTCGACCGATCCGCAACAGGAGGCGCCGGCGGAGGGACGGAGGGAGCCGGGGCCGTGCCGTCGAGCGGCGGGTCGCTGTCGGGGCAGCTCGAGGCGGAGGAGGATCTGCCCGACATCGAGCTCGACCGACCGATATGGCCGTTTCCCGTCCCACTGAGCCCGCCCCTTGCCGTGGTTCCCATCGAGCAGCCGGCCCAGCGGGGGCACCGCGCGAGGTGCGGTCCATCTTCCGGGAGGTGGCCGCACTTATGGCGGAGGCGGAGCGGTCCTGCTCCGAGGAGGCGGGCCGATCCGCACAGGTGTCAGCCGCCCTCGAGCGGCCGAGGCGGAGCTTCGAGATCTCCGCGCGGAGCTGAGCCGGAACGCCCAGATGGCGAGCCGGCTTAACGAGGCGGAGGCGGAGGTCCGGGTGGCTCGAGGCGAGGTCGCCCGATCCAGGGAGGAGGCCGCCGCCGTTCTCGAAGCGTCGAGGAAGGAGGCCGCGGACGCCGAAGCGAGGCCACCTCTGCCCGGGCTGAAGCCGAGGCGGCGAAGCAGGAGGCTGCTGACGCCCGTGGCGAGGCCGCCGCCGCCCGGACCGCAGCGGAGGCGGCGAGAAAAGAGGCCGAAGACGCCGTGAGTGGTGCCGCCACCGCCCGAGCTGCCGAGGGGGCGGCGCGGCAGGAGGTGATCCGCAAGGATCTGGCCCTGGTAGAGGCGGGCCGGCTGATCGAGGACCTTAGGTCCGAGAAGCTCCTCACGCTGGCCGAGAAGCGCAGGCTGGAGCAGCGTGCTGAGGGCCTGACCAGCGACCTCGCCGCACTGGGGCAACACTGCGACGGTGAGGCTTACACCTTGTTCTTGTTTGGTTCTCGAAGTTCTTTGTTACGCCGCAGTCTCACTCTTCCTTGTTTGTTGCGCAGGGGTCGAGAAGACGGTCGAGGAGCTCCGTGAGACGAACCAGGCTCTCTTGGACCAGCTCCAAGACGAGACGATGGTGGCGGAGCGGGCTCGCTCTTCTCTCGACCGGCTCGGCCCCATGTGGGGTGCTCCTCCTGTTGCCGCGGCGGAGGGTGCGATGGCTCGGGGCGATGCCTTGGTCGACGCCTTGTGCTTCTTCGACGCAGCCGCTCGGGACCGTGTCCGGCAAGCTCTCCATCACGGCGTCAAGCAGACACTCGCGGTTGTTCGCTCCGGTTTCCGCTTCCCGGTCCATGTTGTCGCGAATGGCTTCATCGAGATCGAGGGGAAGGATGAGGAGTGGAACAACCCGAGTTGACAAAATTTTGGAGAAGAGATGGACGGGAGGGGCGTCGCTTGCGAAGATCTTCGAGGAGGACGTGCTGCCTCCTGACGCCAGCAGCGGTGTCGGGAGCCCTCCTCCTTCGAGCTCGGGCGTCGAGGTCGAGCCTGCCCTCGCGGACCTTGGGGAGGAGTACCGCACCGACGAGGACTGAGGCCTGCGTGCCAAATTTGGGCGTCGAGGCCCTTGTAAGAATTCTGTGAGATAAATGAGGGTACGTCGAGACCCGAATGTATATGTGATTTGTTTATGGAAAGAGTTGTTTTCTTTTCAAATGCGTTTGACCGCTTCTCTTTGTCGAGCTCGAGTTTCTGCTAACTTAGTCTGTGTTCCTTTAGTACGTCGCGAGCCCCTCGAGGGGAGGCGTAGGTAGGGTACCGTAGCCCGGGGGCGTAGGCGGCCGTCTACGTCGACGCCCCCCGACCTTGGGGGCTCGAGGTACTTTAGGATTTAGACGTCGCTAGTTCGTTCGAGGCGCGAGTCGAGACGAGGGTCAAATTTTTTGAAAAGAAAACACGCGTTTTTTCCGGAGTCTGGGGGGCGTTTACCCCTTGTCAGCCCCCGAGGGAGGCTCGACCCTGAGCTAGGCAGGGTCGAGGCTACCTTAAGATGCGAAGCAACACGAACGAAATGCACGAGTTTGTTCATTCATTTTGACATGTTTGTACAAAGTGATAAAATGAACAAGGCCTCGAGGCCTTTAAGGGTAGAAGCGACGTAGCTGAGATATGTTCCACGCGTTCGCCAGGATCCTGCCTTGGTCGTCGTAGAGCTTGTATGTGCCTGGCTTGAGCACTTCGGCCACGGTGTATGGGCCTTCCCACGGAGGGGTGAGCTTATGGCGCCCTCGATTATCTTGCAGCCGTCGAAGCACGAGGTCCCCCACCGCCAGGTCCCTTTTGCGCACGTGCTTGTCGTGGTAGCATCGAAGTGTTTGCTGGTAGCGTGCAGAGTTGATGAGCGCCACGTCTCGGGCCTCCTCGAGCTGGTCCTTGGCGTTGGCGAGCCTTTCGTCACTGGTTTGCTCGTTGTAGGCTCGAAGTCGAGGTGAGCCGTACTCGAGGTCCGTAGGTAAGACGGCCTCGGCGCCGTAGGTTAGGAAAAACGGAGTGAACCCGGTGGCTCGACTCGGCGTAGTCCTGAGGCCCCACAGCACCGAGGGGAGTTCTGTAGCCCACCCCTTTCCGAAATTCTTGAGGGTTTTGAACAGCCTCGGCTTCAGCCCATGGAGTATCATGCCGTTGGCGCGCTCGACCTGCCCGTTGCATTGGGGGTATGCGACCGAGGCCCAGGTTACGCGAATGTTGTTGTCATCGCAGAAGTTGGTGAACTTTTTGCCCGTGAATTGGGTGCCATTGTCGGTGATGATGACATTAGGCACCCCGAACCGGTACATGATGTTGGCGATGAACTCGACAGCCTTCTCGGAGGTGGGGTCTCCTATCGGCTTAGCCTCGATCCACTTGGTGAACTTGTCGACGGCCACGAGCATGTGTGTGTACCCTCCACTTGTCCTTTTGAGGGGACCCACGAGGTCGAGCCCCCAAACGGCAAATGGCCAAGTGATTGGGATCATCTGCAGGGCGTGTGCGGGCTGGTGCGTTTGCTTGGCGTAGAATTGACACCCATGGCATGCTTGGACCAAACGCTTGGCATCCCCAATGGCGGTCGGCCAATAGAAGCCTTGTCGGAAGGCGTTGCCAACCAGGGCCCTCGGCGCTGCGTGGTGGCCGCAAGCCCCCGAGTGCATATCGTCGAGGAGCTTGCGCCCTTCCTCGAGTGGGATGCAGCGTTGAGGATCCCAGTCGGACTTCGTCGGTATAGCTCCCGTTCGTCGCCGTAGATGACGTAGGTCTTGGCCCTTCGAGCGATGCGTCGGGCCTCCGTCTTGTCTTCTGGTAGCTCGCCTCGCGTCAGGTAGTCGAGGTAGGGCGTCCGCCAGTCGAGGGGCCGTGATGACGAAGGGGCGTGTGCGTCGACCTGCATCGCCTCTGCGGACGTCGAGGGGTCCTTCTCGAGGGGTGGCGTTGAGAGTCGAGCCCCCGTGTCCTGCTCGAGGGGTGGCGTCGAGGGGCCAGCCCCCGGTCGATTTCGACGGATGGCTCGAAGACGTCCCTCGAGAAGACGTCTGGCGGTACCGTGCCGCGCGTGGACGCCAACTTTGCCAGCTCGTCTGCGGCTTCGTTGTACTTCCGAGCTATGTGGTTGAGCTCGAGGCCGTAAAACTTGTCTTCCAGCTTGCGCACCTCCCCGCAGTATGCCTCCATCTTGGGATCGATGCAGCTTGAAGCCTTCATAACCTGGTTGACGACGAGCTGCGAGTCTCCTCGGGCGTCGAGGCGTCGGACCCCGAGCTCGAGGGCGATGCGCAGCCCATTGACGAGGGCCTCGTACTCGGCGACGTTGTTGGAGGCGGGGAAGTGCAAGCGTAGCAGGTACGCGCATGTGTACTCCGAGGGGTGAGATGAAGAGCAGGCCTGCTCCCGCCCCCGTCTTCGTGAGGGATCCATCGAAGTACATGGTCCAGAGCTCGCCTGAATCTGCGCCGGCGGGAGCTGAGTGTCGGTCCATTCAGCAACGAAGTCCGCCAACGCTTGCGATTTGATGGCCTTTCGCGGGGCATAGGTGATGGTCTCCCCCATCAGTTCGGCGGACCACTTGGCGATGCGCCCCGTGGCCTCCCGATTGTTGACGATCTCTCCGAGGGGGAAGGATGACACCACCGTTACGGGATGAGCGAGGAAGTAGTGCTGGAGCTTGCGCCTTGTGACGATGATGCCGTAGAGCAGCTTTTGGATGTGCGGGTACCGGACCTTGGCCTCGGAGAGTACCTCACTGGTGAAGTATACCGGCCGCTGGACCGGCAATGCATGACCCTCCTCGTGCCTCTCGACGGCTATGACCGCGCTAACCACCTGAGTGGTTGCGGCCACATAGAGGAGGAGGGGCTCGGGGGAACCGTCACCTTCGGCTGGTCGCGGGGGCACGAGAATTGGTGCGCAAGTCAGCAGCCCCTTCAACTTGGTTAAGGCCTCCTCGGCTTCGGCGGTCCACGCAAAGTGTTCCGTCTTTTTTAGTAGGCGGTAGAGGGGTAGTGCTTTTTCTCCCAGCCTCGAGATGAATCTGCTGAGAGCGGCTAGGCAGCCTGTTACCTTCTGTACGCCCTTGAGGTCACGAATCGGGCCCATCCTCGTGACTGCTGAGATTTTTTCAGGGTTTGCCTCGATCCCCCGTTGCGAGACGATGTAGCCAAGTAGCATGCCTCGAGGCACACCAAAGACACACTTCTCGGGGTTGAGCTTCACATTCTTGGCCCGGAGGCACTCGAACGTGGTCTCGAGGTTGCTGATGAGGTTCCCTACTTTTTGGTTTTAACCACGATGTCATCGACGTAGGCCTCGACGGTCTTGCCTATGTGCTCGCCAAAGATGTGCTGCATACATCGTTGGTACGTTGCCCCGGCGTTTCGAAGGCCGAAGGGCATCGTAACATAGCAGTACATACCAAATGGCGTGATAAAAGAGGTCGCGAGCTCATCGGATTTTCTCATCCTAATTTGGTGGTAGCCGGAATACGCATCAAGGAACGAAAGCACTTCGCACCCAGCAGTGGAATCGACGATCTGGTCAATTCTAGGTAAAGGAAATGGAACTTTTGGACATGCTTTATTCAGACCAGTGTAATCTACACACATCCGCATTTTTCCATTCTTTTTCCTAACTAGTACAGGGTTAGCTAGCCACTCTGGGTAAAATACCTCCTTGATGAATCCGGCCGCCAAAAGCTTGTGCACCTCCTCGCCGATGATCCTGCGCTTTTCCTCGTCGAAGCGGCGCAGGCGTTGCTTCACCGGTCTGGACCCGGCCTGGATCTCCAAGGCGTGCTCGGCGACTTCCCTCGGTATGCCCGGCATGTCCGAGGGGTTCCACGCAAACATGTCGATGTTCGCGCGGAGAAAGTCGACGAGCACTGCTTCCTATTTGGGCTCGAGGCTGGTACTGATGGTCAGCGTCTTGCCATTGGCCGAGGTCGGGTCGACGGGTATTTGCTTGGTGTGCTCGGCCGGCTCAAGGTGCCGGCGTGACGCTTTGCTTCTGGGGCCCCCTCGGTGGCCAGAGCTGCCAAGGCCTCGAGCGAGTCGAGGTGGACGTTGGCCTCCCCCCGCTCGACGCACTCCACGTCGCAGTGGTATGCGTGCTCGTAGGAGGTGTCAACGGTGATGACCCCTTTCGGCCCCGGCATTTTGAGCTTCAAGTACGTGTAGTTAGGAATCGCCATGAACTTGGCGTAGCCTGGCCGGCCGATGATGGCGTGGTAGGTCCCTTGGAAGCCGACCACCTCGAAGGTGAGCGTTTCCTGTCGGAAGTTTGCCGGCGTGCCGAAGCAGACCGGCAGGTCGATGCGCCCGAGGGGGTGGGCCTTCTTTCCTGGTACTACTCCGTGGAACCCCCGACACTGGGTCGGAGCTGTCCTTCTGAAATCCCCAGGAGGTCGAGGGTCTCGAGGTATATGATGTTGAGGCTCGAGCCCCCATCCATCAACACCTTGGAGAACCGTCGACGTCGATATTATGACGGGGTCGACGACGAGGGGGGGTCCCCGGGTTTATGCTGTCGTCCGGAGTCGTCCGGTCTTTCCGGCGCATGACTGATCCAGTCCAGATACCGGGGGGCGTCGTGGTCGAGGAAAAGATTTCCCGGCGCTCCTTCTTTCTTTCTCGAGCTGAGAGCCCGACGGTCGGCCCCCCGTAGATCATGTAGCAGTCGCGCACCGGGGGGAAGTCGCCATCTGCGTTTCTGCCGCCGCGTCGATCGGTATCTTTCCCTTAGGCGTGTCTTCCTCTTTTCGCCAGCTTGGAGTAGTAGCCCTTCAACAGTCGGCAGTCTTTCAACTTGTGGTTTACGGGCCCCTGTGATAGGTACAGGGATCCTCGAGCATCTGGTCGAAAACAGCCCCATCGGGGGGCCTCGAGGCTTCTTAGGCTCGAGGGCGCCCGCGAGCACCTCTTTGTCGTCGTCGTCATCGGTGCCACGCTTCGCCTTCTGGCCCTTGCGTTTGTTTTTTTCTTCTTTTTTTGCCGTCATTGTTGTCGTTCTTGGCGTCGTTGCCCTTGCTGGAGCCCTCCGGCGCGATCACCGCCTTGCCTTTGTCCGTGGTACGGCCAAAGAAGGCCCCACTGCTTCGTCGCCCGAAGCAAAGCTGGTGACGCGATCCATCAGGTCCTCGACCGTCCCGGGACGGTAGCGTCCTAGCTCATGAACAAGCTCTTGGCATGTTGTGCCTGCGAGGAACGCTGAGATGACGTCCTCGTCAGGCACGTGGGGGAGCTCGAGACGCTGCTTCGAGAACCGTCGAGCGAAGTCACGGAGGGGCTCGTCCGCCGCCTGCCTGCAACGCCGCAGGTCCCAGGGGTTGCCTGGACGCACGCAGGTCCCTTTAAAATTCCCGTCGAAGACCCTGACTAGGTCGGCCCAGTCATGGATCCGATCCGGCGGGAGCCCCTCGAGCCACCGACGGGCGGTGTCCGAGAGGTAAAGTGGGAGCTGACGTATGATCACGCGGTCGTCGTTCTTCGCTCCGCCTAGTTGGCAGCCAAGGCGGAAGTCCGAGAGCCAGAGCTTGGGCTCGACCTCCCCGTCATACTTAACGATGTTGGTCGGCGGTCGGAAGCGGTCGGGGAGGGTCGAGCTGCGGATGGCCCGGCTGAAGACTCGGGGGCCCGGGGGCTCGAGGACCTGCCGGTCCTCGTCGCTGTCGTAGCCCCCCTCGATGGGCGCTATAGCCACGCTCTTGGGCCCCCTTGTCCTTGCGTCGTCGGTTGATGTCGTTGCGGGCGTCGTTGGGGTCTCGAGGCGGCCGGTTGTCGACGATCCGTTCGCGGACTGGCCTAGCTCGAGAGGCGTCCGGCTGGTGGACGGATGCCTCGCGAGCGTCGTGGGGCGTGTCCGCCGGTTTCCCCGAGGCTGCCCCGCGTCGGCGTGACGCCGAGCTCTCGGCCTGCTGTACCGCGGCTGTCTCGAGGAGGTTTTTCATTTCTCCGAGCATGCGCCTGGCATCGGGGTTGGAGACGGCGGGCAGGTCCCGGAGCATCATGGCCGCCGCCACCACGTTCTGCCAGCTCGCGGGAAACATACCTCAGGGCGTGCTGGTGCCCCGTCCTCGAGGATCCGTCGGTGGACCTCTCGAGCCCGGCCTCGAGCTCCGGCTCCTCGGCTGGGGTGGTTCCTGCATCAGGGTTTGCCGGAGCTGCAGCAGGTGTCGCCGTTCCTCTCGGCTTTGGTGATTGCCTCTTGCACTTGTGCGAGTTGTGCCGCCCGGCCATCGTCGTGCTTAGGCGGTACAGCCGGTGCTCGAGGTTCGTCCCTTCCCAAAACGCGTGATCCGCCTGCCGCGGCCACGTCGCTAGGTCCCTCTAGGTCGAGGGCCGGCCTGTCGTCGTCGCCTTCGTCCTCGGTATCGCATACGACTCCCTCGAGTTGGAAGCACTCCCTGGTGGGGTCCCAGAGGTCGGGGTCGTGGTAGTCGTATTCGTCGGAGTCGGAGCTGTTGAGGGCACGCCGCCTTGGCCGATGCTGGGACCGCAGCTCGCGGTACCATTCTCCGACGGTGGCTCGCCGAGGTGGCTCGAGGGGTCGCAAGAAGTCGCGGTCGACGCACGCGGGGTGGACGATTTCCAGGCTGGCCATGGCCTGCAGCAGCGCGCCCGAACGCTGCTCCCGGTCCACCTCCGTCCGGTCCTGATGGCGCTCGTCGAGGCGGTGGGCGAAACAGCCGCAGAGTTGTCGAGGCCGACCGGGAACCGCTGGCGTCGAGCGCGGCGCGACCCGTGCGGGAGGAGGCTGAGCGGTGTCGACGGCGCACGGCTCGGAGGCCTCTGGCCTGGCTCCTGGTCCGTACGCATGACGAATGCGAAGTCGCTAGACGGGCGTGAGTGCGCCCTGGAGGTCTCCGGCCGTGCGCCGGGCGGTTTTCCCCTTGGGGACCCTGCACCGGCTACGGGGGCGTAGGTGTTTGCCGCGGTACCGCCTGCGCCCGGCGACGACGGTGACGATGGCGCCGCTCGCGACGTGGCGACGTGTGGTGGTGCGGGCGACGCGTCACGCCCCCCGCGGGGTGGCGTGACACGCACTCCGCCCAGCCCTCCGTGGAGAGCAAAGTCAGCTCGTTGCCGTTGCCTGTGGCCAGGAACTCGAGGCTCCCGAACCAGACGACGGCACCAGCCGAGAACGGAAGAGGGGATGAAGCCATCCAGGAGTCAACGAGAAATCGGCTCGGGCACGCGAAGTCCCCTACCTGGCGCGCCAACTGTCGGTGTTTCGTACCCGGGGGTATCACACCAACGAGTAATATGATCGCGTGCTTCTCTTCCTGGATGGTGATGCAAGGGGACACAAGGATTTATCCTGGTTCGGGCAAAGAAGGCCCTACGTCCAGCGGGGGGAGGTGTTCTTGTATTACTTGCACCTAAGTGCTTGTACAGGGGAGAATACAAGCTCAGTGAGCGTGGACCGGAGTCCGGACTCGTGTCTGTGTGTGGACTTGTGTGTTCTGTCCGCCCCCCCGAATGAGGGCCCTAGCGTCCCTTTTTATAGAGCAAGGGGAGGCCAGGGTTACAAAAGTATTACAGGTGTCGGGGCGCGTGGTGCCCCATACGGAGAAGGGTAGGAACCTGTCTTGTCGGGGCCACTGGAGCCGATGTGATCGTCGCTGTTGAGGCGTCCTTGAGTCGTGGCTTCCATCCCGGGCGCGGACGTGGGGGCGCGACAAGGCGGGAGCCGTACAGCACCCATCCCGGAATGTACAGTACGCGGTGAGGTCCCTCCGGGTCTTGGGGTACCTGTCCTCCAATAGCACGAAAGTAGTTAGGGCTCGAAGGGCGCGGAGCCGGCTTCGAGGTGGTGCCACGGGGGCTCGAGGGGCGCGGAGCCGGCCTCGAGGTGTTACAGTGCAGGGCTCGAGGGGCGCGTAGCCGGCCTCGAGGGGTTACAGTGCCTGGCATGGCCGAACAGTGCTGTACTGGTGCCCTTTTGCCCATGCTTGTGGTGAAAACGAGACTTGACCTTTACACCGGTTTACTGTGGTACGTGCCGTGCACTAGTGGACATGACCGGAGTAGGTGAAGGCATTAAATGCGTGGTATGGGCTGGTACGGCTGTCTGTACAGCTCGAGGTCCGTGCGTTAAGGCTCGAGTGTGGGAGCGCGTTCGCCCGAGGCTGGCTGGGAGGGCTCGGGCAGACGGAGACAGAGCGTTCGCCCGAGGCCTGGCTGGGAGGGCTCGGGCGAGACGGATCGTTCGCCCGAGGCCTGCTGGGAGGGCTCGGGCGAGACGGAGATAGAGCTCTCGCCCGAGGCCTGGCTGGGAGGGCTCGGGCGAGACGGAGCGTTCGCCCGAGGCCTTGCTGGGAGGGCTCGGGCGAGACGGAGATAGAGCGTTCGCCCGAGGCCTGGCGGGAGGGCTCGGGCGAGACGGAGATGGAGCGTTCGGGTGTTTGCGTTGATTGGGGGTACCCCTCTTTTGTACCACCGACAAAATGCCGATAGCGAAATTCACTGTTAATTGCAGTTTAATTTAAGATAAATTTTGTGTAGTTCATATAAGTTTCTGTGTCGTATTGGTCTCAAACTTTTTCTTAGGCTGTCAGTGGCACGGGTGAGGCAACCACAAGTTGTGATTTTTCGAAGGTGAAATTCACCAACTTTTTATCCATTCGGCATAGAAAAAAATGTAATAATTAAAATAATGATCAGAAAATCTAAACCACTTGTGGGGCTCAATTTGGGCTCATATGCTTGCCAAAAATAATCAAGTCATTTCAACACCGACATCAACGAACCATGAACTATGCTATCATATTAGTTACACAAAAACTATAATATATATCAAGCGGGTACACTGGTGATCTTTTTCTTGACGTATGTTCCTTGGTTATGATCATGTCGTAACCATGGAGTCTCCTCAGCATTTAGCACGATGCTTGGGTCTTTGGTCACTCTGAAGGGCGGTATTCGGTCATCCCTTTCATAATCTTCTGACATGTCTGACTTGTCCTCATTCCCACGATGTTTCTTCTCCTGAAAGAACTATGTGGCGTTTTGCTCTTTGGTTGATTTATCTCATTTTTCCCTCTCTTGGGGTTTCTGAACAGACGTTTCAGGCGTGGTATTATAGGAGCGTACCACATAACCTTGGCAGGGATTTTCTTCCGGGGACGTTCTTCACCCTCACATCGCCAGGTCATCTCGCCTGATCTTTATATCGTGACGCTTTACATACAGGGCATTCATCCAAATTCTCGTATTCCTTGCCACGGTATAAGATGCAGTCATTAGGACATGCATGTATCTTCTGGATTTCTAACCCAAAGGACAGACGACTTGTTTTGCTTCGTACGTAGTGCCGGGTAATTCGTTAGGCTTCGGAAGCATCTTTTGTTTTATAATCTTCAATAATTGTCCAAATGCCTTGTCAGATACACCATTCTGTGTCTTCCATTGTAGCAACTCAAGTGTTGTACCCAACTTTTTTTGTCCATCTGCAGCAGACGGATATAGTAATTTCCTGTGATCCTCTAGCATACAGTCAATTAGCCTTCTCCTTTTCACTTTCGCAATCTCTTTGTGCATCACGAATGACATCACCAAGAACATTCTTCAGCGATTGTGTCTTCTGCACTTGCCTCTTCTTCACCTTCTCCATTGCAGTATCACCAAAGTCACCGTATTGAGCAATAATGTCATCGTCAGGGTCCATTGTTCTTCTTCACCTTCTTCCATCATAACCCTAGTTTCTCCATGCTTCGTCCACAACTATAGTTTGGCATGAAACCCGACTTGAACAAGTGTGAGTGAAGACTCCTTGAGCTAGAATATTCCTTCGAATTATTACAAAGGGCACATGGGCAGCACATAAAACCATTCCGCTTGTTGCCTGGCACTCTTAAAAAATAATGCACGCCATTAATGAACTCTTTTGAGCGACGATCGGCATTGTACATCCAGTGACGTGTCATCGTCTGCATTATATGACATATCACATAATTATATCGATCTCTCATCTTTATAAACAAATGAAATTAAAAAATGATTGGCATGAAATTTAGTAAGAATCACTAGTGGCATAAAAGTAGTAGCAGTTGAACTTGTCTAATTAATTATTACATCAAGATAACAGTGCAGCCTAATCCACTTGGCCACAACCAAAGCAACTAACAACACCTGCACATTTTTCCCACATCACAGTCCAACAAGATGTACTGTCTGCCACTCCAACCTGATAGGAAGGTAAGGTAGGGGTAGGTGCAGTAGGAATTGAGTTGATTCTTGAGTTAAAAGCCTCTAGAGCTGCAGAAGCTTCCTCAAAAGACTTGTACTTTTTATGCACAGCTCCCTTAACTTTGAGGACATACTGACTGCACTCGGCCATGCTGGTGTAAATACCTGGATTGGTGCCCTCGAAAACAACATACCAAGCAGGCATCCTTCTGCATTTTGTAAACTAAAGTATTATATATTTCTAATTTCCGTAAACAACTAATTTAACTGATCTCTATTTCTCCAAAATAATAAATATACTAATTAAACCGGTCACATTTTGTAAACTAAAGTATTATATATTTCTAATTTCTGTAAACAAATGAAATAAATGATCTCTATTTCTCAAAAAAAATTAAACGGTCACATTTTGTAAACTAAATTACTATATATTTCTAATTTCTGTAAACAAATGATTTAAATGATCTCTATTTCTCAAAAAAAACTAATTAAACCGGTCACATTTTCTAAACTAAAGTATTATATATTTCTAATTTCTGTAAACAAATGATTTAAATGATCTCTATTTCAAAAAAACTAATTAAATCGGTCACATTTTCTAAACTAAAATATTATATATTTCTATTTTTATCAACAAATGATTTAAATGATCTCTATTTCTCTAAAAGACTAAAATAAACTAATTAAACGGTCATATTTTGTTTTTAGAGTAATAATTTGAACTATCAAGTCAATGAACTCAAAATAGCTACAAAAATGAATAACTTAAGCTAGTAACCTTTCAAGGAGTCGATGGCGGTGTAGATGTGATGAAATAAATCAATCGCCGAGATGTGTTAACAAACAAAAATCACCGGAGAAGAGAGCAAACAAGCTGAATGAAGAAAAAATGAAGACAGGAGCTCGGGCACGGCTGGAGGTGTCAAAAGCAGTTCAAATATAGGGAGGGACATTTAGCCCGGTCCTTATCCCAGCCGGGGCTAAATGTTGGCATTTAGCCCCGGCTGGGTTACACACAACCGGAACAAAACCTTTTAGTCCCGGTTGGTGTTACCAACCGGGGCTAAAGATACCAACATTTAGCCCCGGCTGGATACACCAACCGGGGCAAACCTTTAGTCCCGGTTGGTGTTACGGCCCGGGGCTAAAGGCCGGTCTTTAGCCCCGGTTGGTAACACCAACCGGGACTAAAGGCCCCTCTGACAATTGAGCCGTTGGGCTGGGGAACTTTAGCCCCGGTTGGTGTTACCAACCGGGGCTAAAGATCTTTCTAGTCCCGGACGCAAATTTTTCCGTGACTAAAGCTGATTTGCAAATCGTCCAAAGGCCTGTTCTCTAGTAGTGCGCGGCACTTTCTCACCGGACATGAGCCCCATCCCCAGCAACGGCGCCATCCAATCCGTGGAGGTTGCGACCCACTGCGGAAAGCAGTAGAGATTGTGCCTTCATCGGAATCATTTGCTTTGATAATCTCTTGCTTTTTATCGATTGGATTTTGGATTTTTATGGTTTTTATGCGGTGATGAGATCCAGGCAGAAAACCGAGCTTGTCTTTCTGCAGTTGTCAGATCTGGTGAAACCATAAAATTATTTGTAATTTTGTAGTTTTTTTACTATTCATCCTTCTAAATATTTGATAATAATATTTACAGCAGCAAACGGTGATCAAGATATTTTATTATTTCACCAGGCAGAAAAAAACATAATTACTACTTACAACATTTTAAAAGCAATCTAAAATGTAAAAATCAAATAGTTGGGATACATGTTAAAATTACTCTCGATGAGTGAATTTTAAAATTACTCCAAACAATTATTCCTGCTCAAAGTATTGAACGTGTTGCCAAAAACGAGAAATGAAACGTTGTTCCTAAACAATTACGGTAACAAAATGACATCTGAAAACTAAAAATCTCACGGTTCTGTGAAACATGAATTTTACGGGCTACCTGCACCCGTCTTGCCAAAAAAAAAGGTAAAAAAAAAGGTCACGGGCTACTCTCTACTGACTTCCCTTGCTTGCTAAAGAAATTGTCAAAAGAAATAAAAATTACTGTCACAGCCTTCTTTAACATAGTCCATTCCTCGTCGAAAGAAAAGAATTACGGTCACAACCTACTCTTCCTTTATAGTTAGGGACCTTTTACGTTTGCGCGAGATTCTAGTCTAATGTTTACGGTTGTCCAAACACTGGTAGGTGGTGTCAGGTGACGGAAGCTAACAGTTCGCGAAATATTTGCGAAAAGTTATTGTAGCACTTTCGTTGTTATTTGACAAACTTTGTTCAAATATGACCCAACTAGACTCAAAAGATTCATTTCGACATGAGCAAACTAAAAGTACAATTAGTTATTTTTTACCTACATTTAATGCTCCATACATGCATCTAAAAATTACACTGCGCAAAATTTTAGGGTCTTTTGGCCAACTGAACATGGCCTAAATATTATTTAGAGCGCTGCGCTCCTAATAGCGGGATCCTCTCTATATATATATATATATATATATATATATATATATATATATATATATATATATATATATAGGGAACTGCTACTGTCTAGCCAGCTACAGAATAAATTATTCTGTAGCCGGACTCAAACGATCAGTCCGATTCGCTGCAGGCTCAGGGCGCTATTTGGTCTCTAGGAAGAATGCTATTGGCTCTCAATGACAACTTACAAATAGCTAGCTAGATGAGACATATAAATAAATACTATTTTGATGAGACAACTTACAAAAGTAACACTCTTATTGGCTCTCGAGGAGAGAGATCAAATAGCTAGCTATTGGGAAGTCGCTAGCTATTTGATCTCTCTCCTCGATAGCCAATAAAAGTGCTACTTTTATATTATTTCTATATGTCATCTCCCTAGCTATTTGTAAAGTGTTATTGAGAGCCAATAGAATTCCTCTTAGCTAGCTATTTGACGACCATTGCGGATGGCACGCTTGGCTGGCCCCGTTCCCATAACTGCTGATTCCCCCAAATTCTGCTGCTACCTTTATGCCCGTAGAATCGGCAAAACAAAAATAGAAATTCCCTTTCATTGCTCTGTGGACTGTGGTCAATGCCGCTGTGGTGCCCTCGACGGCCCGCAGGCAGAAGGCATGCTGCTTCACCGTCGGTGACCGTCCCCAGCTCCCACCGGCGATGTCCTGGTTCCGATGTCCTCGAGTTCCGAAGGTATGCATGTGTATATCTTATGAGTTCTGGTTTCCGGGCGAAGTCCTCATCGAGTGATTTCCTGATTCTCTTTGCGAGCACGTGATCAGAGATGTGATTTTTCCTTGCTCTTATCTTATTTCTTGTTTCTTACAGAAAATTTTGTTTGTAATCCAATTTCGGTTCCTAAGGGTCTACGTCCAGCTATATCTTGCAAAATTTGATTCTTCTTACTATGTATCTGAATGGTAGATTGGATCTTGCGATTCCTAATGCTATTCATCAATCTTGATTTAAAAATTGGTTTCTAATTGCCCATCCAGCCTCCCTTTGTTTGCCTCCTCTTCAAGAGTATCCTAAATGTCTTCCTAATCCTTATTTTTTAACAAGATTAAAAAAAAAAACAGCTCTCCAATAACTCCCTATTCATTCTCCTAAACTTTTAGGAGTTGGAAAAAATAGCCCAAACCGCGTAAAGTTGCGCGAGCATCTCCAATTGTTTGAGAAAATTGACTTGAGAAAAGTTGTCATTTAGCAACTTGTTAAAACTTTTGGCAAGTGAATTTTTTCATGTATCTCCAATAGTTTAGTAAAAATAACATAGAAAAGTGAAGTGACGGCGGATTCCAACTTGATAAAAATAACATAGAAACACCGGATAACAAGTGAAGCTGACTTGGTAAATATACAAGTAGATTGCCTCCGATTCCAACTTGGAAAAATCTGTTTGGTTTGTTACCATAACTTACCATGCCAGACCTTCGGCAAACTGTGGCTGCTACAGAAAGTGTGGCGAACAAAATCGAAGTCACACTTGTGGCAAAGTTTGGCACGAAAATAGTCTACGACGTGTGGGACATGGTGCTAAGAAAGTGTAGTGTGTCATAGCTGTGGCAGTAAGGTGTCAGTGAAAATGTGTTAGACGACAACTGTCAGCAAACTGTGGATGGCAAATCTGTGACGTGGCAAGTTCTGGTCACCAACCAAACACACACTTAACAAGTCATATATCAATCTGTGAATACGTATTTTCTTTTTTCCCAATGAAACAAGGATAACAACTTTTATTTTTTACATGGAGATACCGTGCGCTCTCCTCGCGTGATTTCTGGCGCCGTGACAGATGCTGGTGGTGGCCGCCCGCTGCTTGCCTACTACTGATCTCGGGTGGTGATGGATGCTGCTTTTCCTTCCTGTACTTCCAGCTGACGGAGGAGGTGGTGAGAGCAAGTATTATAAGGCTGAATTGAGGCTACGTCGGAAAAACACATGATCTGGTAGAGAGAGAAATAGATAGACAAATCAGGCCGGCGCTCTACTCTTCGCCAGGCTAAATGCCACCACACAGCCCGCATCCAGCCAGTTGCAGGCTAAAAGCCGGCGCTTGGTTCCCAACCGAAGAGAGCAAAGCATTAAGTACTCTTAGTTTTTAAAATATTAATAGAACCAATCTCTCAGCCAGCTCATTGCATGCATTAGCTATATTATTTACTATATGTGATGTGGTATACTCCCTCCGTCTTAAAATAGATGTTACTAGAAAACCGTATTTCTCTCATAAACACGTTTCTATAATAACATCTATTTAGAGAGGAGGGAGTAGGTATTTAGCTAGCAGTTGGCTGGCTTATTAGCCATGCTCTGACAGGCTAGCCGCGGTTGGCGGGCAGCAGGGAGAAGCCACCGGCGTGACCAAGCAACATCGAGCGGAGAAAAAAGATGTTGAAAAAAAACTTTGTGGACCAAATTTAATTTTTTTAGAAGTGATTTATTGGAAGCTCTTGGAGATGATCTTCTTTTTTTCTCCCAAAATTTTTTTAGGGAGTTGGAAAAAAACATGTTTTGGAGAGAAAAAAATAGGATACGCTTAGAGATGCTCATGCGTGTTCTTCGTTCCGCCTCCTATCATGTACAGCAGGTGCCAGATTTTGTTATTTTGCTTGTTAAATGATCATATTACTTACTATATAATTTTCCTATTTTTATTAGATGATGATTTTCAGTGATGATGATGTCTTGTGGGGAATTACCGAGCAGAATCCGTGCTGTTTTAGAGAGCAGCGCTGCCTTTGGCTTTAATTTGTTGATTGATCTCATACCAATTAAGATTATGGTAAATCAGTGATGTATTAGTTGTTGTATTTTTTCCCCTCATCATAGATACAAGGGTGGTTAGCGCGCTTTGCCGCGCCTGCTATTAGTACGATTGTCAAAGTCTCATAAATATCTTTGTTCTGCTCTGTATGGATATACGAAAACTTGATCGACTTAAATAGTACAAATGTGTTTAGTTTTTCACTCTATAAATTTTTCACTTATTACATCTGATGTTTTGACCTTACATAGAGTATTAAATATAGACTAAAAAATAACTAATTACATAAATTCAAAATAATTTGCGAGATAACTAATTTTTTAAGCCTAATAAATTCATGTTTTGATAATATGGTATTACATTAAACATTTGATAATTATTAATAATTAGACTTATAAATTCGCCTCACGAATTATTCTCCACTTATGCAATTAGTTTTGTTAATAGTATTTAATACTCTAAATTAGTGTTAAATTAAACACCCGATATGACATCCCAAAACTTTTTAATTTGAAACTAAACAATCTCTAAATATATCCGTCACTATACCGGCATGCGACCTGCTCAAAAAAATATTTACATGTCACGTCAAAGACATTGATCGTATAAGCATAAAACAAACAAACAAATATTAGAAGGGTGTCGTCCTACAATTAAAGTTTGTATTATTAGACGTCCTATCGTCACACCGGTTTTTAATAGAAAAAAATGTCTATAGAAATCTTAAAAAGAAAAAAAGGAAAAGAAAGGAAAAAAAGAAAGGAAAAAAACAAAAAAAAAGGTACAGTAAGCCAACCCGCGGGAGGGCGGCAATCCTCCCGCGGGTAGAGATTGTATTATATATGTATAGGTTCTGTTCTATAAACAATTGTGTATCTATAATTTTTCGTACTTCACACGGATTAGTGTTTCTTGTAAGTTGCTCCTAAAGAAATCAAAAGATGGTGTAAGTTGGCGTAATTCCCCGTCTAATTATCGTCACTAGCTAGCCATTTCAATTATTATAATTATTCCAGGAATCCAATTATTCCATGACTATTTGATCGCCATGTTGTATCAAGTTGTACATCCTTACATGACGAGAATTTATGGTAATTTTCTCATTATCGACTGAAGCCACTCAAGTTACTGTAACTATTATGTGACTAATATAGTAACTATCTTACTGACAGAAAAAAAGTAGTAACTATCCCTCCTGATTATCGTATGGAGCTAGCTGATGATTATAGTAACTATCTTACGATAATTTCGCCTCAGGTTATAGTAACTGGTTATTCAAAATTGATCGACATTAAATTGTTGCAACTCCCTATCTTAGTTATCATCGTGAGATATTTGAAATGCCATAACTATTTTCCGATAAAATTGGCCGCAGCAATATACTAGCTAGTTACTCAAAATTATGATTATCTTGTTAGGCCAATAGAAATATTGCAACTATCTTAGGTCAAATCAATAAGTTATGGTAACTAGTGAGCTCATGCAAAATTATGGTAACTGCTACTACAAAATTATGATTATCTAGCTTGTTAGGCCAATAGAAATATTGTAACTATCTTAGGTACGGTCTCAAATCAGTAAGTTATGGTAACTACTGAGCTCATGCAAAATTATGGTAACGGCTACTACAAAACAACGTGCTCAACGATTATTAGCGTACACGTTCTGTAAAACAACACAGCGAAATCAAATCATATAGCTAATGTCATGTACCATAATTATAAATAACGCACAATCATTACCATACTGTGATTGAGATGCATGTTGCAGCGCTGGTCGCCTCATGCAAGCTTTATATAGTAACTAATGAATAATTTTTGTATTTATTTTCAGCACTTATTACGGGCATTGGCGGATCCAGAATCGGCTCACGAGGGAGGCTAAATACATATAGAGAGCCGAGTTTGGACCGAAATTATTCTTATATTTTTTAGCTCACGGGAGGTTTTTGGAAGATTTTAAGGTGATTTAGACTAAATTTTTCATTATTTTTGTAACTCACAAGAAATTTTGAACTAATTTAAAGATAAATTAGACTATTTTTACCTAAATTATATGTATGTTTTTGGGGCAAGGGGGCTGCTGCCCTCCTCCCCCACCCCCAGCCCCCTGGATCCGCTACTGATTACGGGCAGCACTAATTATAGTAAGCCGGATAACTACTGCCGCTTTGCCAGCCTCGGCATGCACCTGCGTCATGGTACGGTAATATCATACTATTCTATAGCCAGGTCAGTTCGACTCGCCAACAAACCGAATCAGGATACCAGGTCGCTACAGACGGCAGGTATTTAATTACATCTTGGCATTATTATGGACTAATTAATTAGTCAGGATCGGTGTTACCGCTAATTTATAACGGCCGATTTAAACGCTTGCATGCTTCCTAGTTTCAGCGAGCCAAAAGAATATGCACTTTGTTACGAGAATGCTGTCAACAGCTATGTGTGCACCTTTACGTTGTTACCGGAATATATAGAAAAAATAGTTACAACAATGAGATTAAGTTACCATAAAAAAGTACTACTAATAATCTGAAAATATGGTTACCATAGTTAGCACTGGGAGTTACCACAATTTGATATATCACCATGATACGTTTTATGAAGCTAGTTACTGTATATTCCCTATATATATATATACATATATATACATACATATATATATATATACATACATATATATATATACATATATACATATATATATATACTCCCGGAGTAGTTACTCCCATCTTCAACAATCAACATTATGTATGGATTTATACTTATTTATCACCTTGAGTATGTTTACATACTTATTTTAAGATACTCGAAATCTTACTACCTGAAAAAAAAATTAACATAGCCTATATTTTTTAATATATTACTATAAATGTCATTACAGTACTATATAAAATAAGTATAACTATATACTCTATGTATACATACATACTCAACATAAATATTGTTGTAGATATTTTAGTATGATTATATACTCTGCGTACATATACTTCGTTAGGCTATATACATCATAAATCTAGAGATATACCACATGGCACTACTAGAGAAAAGATGTCACACCCGGTTTTAAGAACAAAACCAGGTATACACCATATGTGAGCCCAGGAAGTCAAATCTCACATATAGTCACAAATAAAGGGTAATATCGAAAGACAATGCTCATATATAACGTATAAACATAAAGAACATAACCTTAAGGAGCAGATAGCAGAAAGACACTCCGATCTTCAGATGGAGACACCAACTCCACAGGGAACAACTGACTGGTTGACCACAAGCCTAAGCTTAGGAAACTCAGCTGAGTCATCACCATGCTTCCGCTGCGCGACTCTAATGGAGACTGAGGTGTGGGGGAAAAGCAAGAGTGAGTCCATGTCGAACTCCACAAGTATAGCAACAAGTGATATAGATCCCAAGTTTCATGATCAATGTAACATAAATAATGAATAGCATAAAATGGTAAATAATGAACATGTTAACCAACAAAAGTCATAATCTTAATGTAAAAGGTCTGCAAGGCCGCTCGTGACCGTGAGCATGGCTGATATATCAGTTTAATAAACTTTGCACAAAGGTGTACACTTTCACTGTGAGACGTGAATTGCCCTTTCGCCCGAGGTGATCAGCCTCTTAACTCACTTCCAAGGAAAGCCGGCAGGGTTCACGATGAAGCTTTTCAAAGGTTCGTCTAACAAGTTAGGGCCGCTAGGTTTCATTAGTCAGTCTGGGTGATTCAACCAGTCACAGGGAATCCCCAGTCTGCTATCCCCCATTTGCGCCACAAGGGTAACCTCTAACAAGCTAGAAAAGGTCCTCATACTGAGCTAAAGCCAGAGCCATATAACCCCCATCAGTTGCACTGTAAAACCCGAAGGCACTTGTACAGATAATTTCTTAAGTTGCTAGCAAGTCATTTTTATCATTCGATGCATACATTAATTAAGTAACATGATCATGATTTGCGAAGAGAAAACTCGATTGCTATACTTGCCTTAACTCAAGATCCTTCTTCAATTGACTTGTATACTTCCAAAGGTTGACTCTTGATCTTGAACTCTTGATCACAAACTTCTTCTTGATCACCAACGCATATCTCACCGACTGGACATTCGATCACAGGACACCACACAAGCATCCAATACCAATCATGCAAAGCAAAACAAAGCCTATAATTAGAATAGTACATCAATCATAAGAAAATAAGATAAAGAGTTTTGAAAACTGATCTACGTCTCACTACGATCACACAGACACGAAGATCACGCTAATCGGAGTTAAAACGGAAAAGATACGAATTAAACAAGATTAAAGACGCTAATTACTAGATTAGATTTAACTCAAATTTTAATTACAGAAAACAGTATTGAAAGTTATTTAGTTTGAAAGAACTTTTTGAAACGAATCTAACGCAAGTTGAACGGATCAAATCGGAGCTAAAACGTGGGTTTTATAAGCGTTTTATTGCAGTGGCAAACTTGTAAATAGACTGAAATTCATTTGAATTAAACCGAAATTTAAAACAAGTTTTAAATCGGGTTTTAAACCCATTCGAGGACGGCGGGTTGATTCGACAATCAATCAGGGTCTCTTTAACAAAATGACCGGCGAAAGGGTACCGGACAATCTGAACCATTGGATCGGTCACGAAGGGTCGAGATTAGATCTCGGGGGGGAGGGAGCCGGCGGCACCGAGCGCACGCACCGGCCGCGACGTCGCGGCGCCTCGCGCGACGCCGGGCGCGCCCCCGCCATGGCTGGCGCGGCAAAGCTTGCGGGATCGGCCGCAGGGTCCATCTCCGGCTAAGGTAAAGGAACAAGGTATTAGGGGGAAACGGAGGGGTGCTCACCGCGGCGAAGAAGGAGGCGGGGAGGCACTGACATTGGTGCACGGTGAGGTTCGGCGGATGGTGGCGCCCGACGGTGCCTCTGCTCAAAATAATCGGCAGTTAGGGCGACTCCGAGGTCGAGAAAGATAGGGAAGAGGCTCAACGGCTTTACCAACACGATGCGGTGCGCGGGGATGAGTCGAAACGGCCGGAGAAGCGGCGAGACGGCGAAACGACGGCGGCGGGCGGAGCTCGGTGCGACTGCTCTAGGCGGCGCGGTTGCGGCTATTGCTATGCGGGAACAGAGCAGCGAGTGAGAGAAAAAGAGAGGGCGGGAGCGGTGCCGTCCAATTTATGGACGAGGGGGAGCGGGGAAGGGCGCACCCACGTCGGGAGGAGCGGGAGCAGGAGACGCGCGGGAGGCTCCGCTAGCGCACGTCCGAGATGTGCGGGAGATGGGGGGAGACGCCCGACAGGTGGGCCATCCCTGTCGGCGACAGCAGAGGGAGGGAGAGGCGCGAGCGGCGGTTGTCCACGAGAGCGGATGGACCGGCCACTGGGCCACGGGCGGGAGAGGAGAGAAGGGGGGGAGGGGCGCCGGCCCAGTGCGTGGGGGGAGGGAAAGGGAGAGGAGGGCCGGTAGGAGCTGGGCCACCAGACCGAATGGGCCAAAAGGGAGAGAAGAAGGGAAAGGGAGAAGAAAAAGGTTTTCCTTTTTATTTTCAGGGCATTTCAAACTATTTCAAAAGGATTTTGAATTCAAACAAAATTTGACTAAAACCACTCATCACAGAAATTAAAATGCAAGGGCATGAATGCAACAACATGTCTCTAGATTTATTTTAATTTTATGAAAAGTATTTAAACCCTAGATTAAATGCACACCAAAATTCAATAAAGAAACATTTTCACCTATTTTTAAACTGGGCAAATTTTAGGGTGTCACAAAAGACCTTTGGACGATAGACAGATTCGGCCATTAGTCTCGAATTTTTTTTTGTGTCTAGGACTAAACGTTCTTTAGTCCCGGTTGGTTCCTTTTCCTCGATGCAACCGGAACTAAAGGGTCAAGGTTCTTTAGTCCCGGTTGGTATTGGTAGGACCTTTAGGGGACTAAAGGACCTTTTAGTCCCGGTTGGTAATACCAACCGAGACTAAAGGTCCTTCCAGACACAATTTAAAAAGAAGGAGTATCCTATTCTGTCAGATGTGTAGTGTAGCTCAGTTGGTAACGCACGTGAAGGCTAACTATGTGCGTTCTTGAGTTCGAATCTCCACAACCATAGTAGTAAAAATTTACCCCATATATATATTATAATCTTAAATCTACTATAATTATATCTTGACTTACAAGATATCCGTACCAATAATCCACTAGCACGTGTATTATATCCCTTTGTTTCATTTTATAAGACGTGAGCAAGAATAACATGACCTCATAAATTATATTTTAACCATTTATTTACTTTATATTATATTGTTTATGTTTATAAATTTATGATTATTAGATAGTACAATTGTTTACAAATCTAATATATCAATTTTATATTGTGATATTTAAAAACTATTAGCCAAATTATTGGTTAAAGTTTTCAGAGTTTGACTTTTGATATCCGTGTGTGTCTTATAACTAAATGAATTTACCAAAAAGTCAAAGCGACTTGTAAAGAAGTACTCCTACTACTTATCTATTATTAGGTCAACCACAATGAAAGTTTCATGCACATTAAATATATTGATATGATACTGTATTAATAAAGAAAGATGATGAGAGTTTAATAGGAATAAACAGTTTCATGAGGATGAAACTCTTTTACATTGTTTTCAAAATTTGGATGTGTTGAAAATTAGATCATGAGACTCCCACTTAGACTGATCTTAATAAAACGATCCATATCATCCATCAAAATTAACTCGCAATTCTCGTCATGTGGGATATGCTTCTAGTTTCTCTTACGTACTCATGAGACAGACATGATGTCTGATAATTAGATCTTCTACTCTAAATTATAAGATGTTTAATTTTTTTATATAGAGTAATATTATATATAAATATATTGTAAAAATAATGTACTACGTAGAAAATTAAAACGGTTTCTAATTTGAAATGGAGATAGTATTCAATAAGAACTCTCGCACTTTAGGTGTACGAGTTCCGTTTTACAACTACTCCCTCTGTATAAAATTATAAGATTCTCTAATTTTTTAATCTAATTTGCTATGTGTGTGTATATATATGTGTTATATTTAGATATATATTAAAATTGATGTATTAAAAAAAACAAATTCATGGTCCTGTTCACTTGATCTCCTCAGTCGGTTTATCAGTCGTATTTCGATCTAGGCTCTATTCATAAGAGCTATAAGTCAGTTTTAATCCTTACAAATTAGTTATAGAATAATCACAATAAATCAGTCGTTTCAACAAAAAAAAAATCAAATTCATGGTCCTATTCACTTGATCTCATCAGCCGGTTTATTAGTGGTATTACAATCTAGGCTTTGTTCGTTAAAGCTATAAGCCGGCTTTAATCCATACAAATCAGTTAAGAACCGTGTTTTTCTCTCGCAACAAATCAGTCATTTCAACTTATCAGCTGCCTTATAAATCGTGCCGAACATAATCTTATTTTCTCTTATAAAATATTATTAAAGTAGATAAAATCAATCGTGAATAAGCGAAAAGAGCCATAATTCGGAATGAATGGAGTAGACAAGGTTTCGATCAAATATTAAGAATATAAATCATAAATAACTTTTAAATTATTGAGTTTGAAAATATAAAAACCATATGAATAAATTTGTGTTGAAAATACTTTTTATAAAAATATACATATATCACTTTTTAATAAATATTTTGTTATATAAAAAAAGACAAAGTTATACTTTAGCCGTCCAAAACGTCATCCATTTTCTATACGGAGGGAGTATATGATAATAATTGGCAAGTACTCCGTCTGTCCCGATACAATGGATGTTGTAGCCTTCAATGAGGTACATCATTTATTGACTGAACCTGGACATATGTGTTGACCAGATGCTTGAACTCTTCTAGTACGTATGAACATAGAAGCTCAAAAGCAGTGCTAGAACGACATAAATTATGGGACAGAGGGAGTAATGATGAACCAGTAGGTGCTCCACAAGCAAAATAACTCCGAAGTTCCATGTGAGTTGTGACCTCTCTAATAGCTCTCCCTGATTTCGATTAGATAAAAAAACCTCCCTCAGATTCTTTCATTTCCTCTCCTTCGGAATAGTTTACTCCGCTTTGCTTTGGGTCATGATCTCCTTTTCCGTCTCCTCCTCGAGGCAGAGGACGGCCGGCTTCTTGTATGCAGCGCCTTGTTCGCCCCACCCACCGACAACCCGGACTGCGCGTCCACGAACACACTCTCGCAACAGACCAATCATTCCCCATATGGCCTTATCCCCGAGGTGAGCAATCCTCTCCAGCCGATGCTTCCTTCCCATCAATCTTTTTCGGTTCGTTGCATTGCGTCTGGATTCGCCTGCCCCTGCTAGTTTCAGGTGCCTGCTGCAGCTGTGGTTCGTGATGCGTTTACTTTGGTTTGCCCGAGGTCCTTGTCTTATCCTTCTTCTCTCCGCCGCATTTGAACTCGATTTTAGTTGGTACTTCCTCATTTGGTTTCTTGAGTCCAGCAATTCGGGAAATAAAACTTTTTCTTTTTTCACATTATACTGGATTCGTTTGGGCTCTGTAGTCAGTATCCAGTCCACTCCCTTCCTCCTTTGTCCTGGTTTTTGGTACTGCATTTTAGTTGTCCTAACTTGCTTGTGCTAATTTTGGGTTCAATCGGCATTCATTGTAATTACCGTACTAGGTCCTCTTAGGTTGTTGCTTGGCAGTTTTGCTTTCTTAGCACTAGCAGTACTGCATCTATTTTGTTGTTAATGTGGGTAAAGTTTTTGCTTTTTCTTCACCAAATGCTCCTTGTTTCCTCTCTCTCTCTCTCTCCATCGCTTGGTTCCTTGATGCCTCAGGTTGTTCTTGCAGACCGGCTGCACTGGATATTAATGCAAGACGCTCTCTGGTTTCTTTGCCTCTGTAAGGCCTTGTTTGGATGTATATGTATCTACCTTAAACCACATTCTCCTTTTGCTTCATCGGCTAATGCGTCCGTTTTGTTAAGGTTTTACTCCACCCTGTTCTTCTTGCTGTTCGCATTTTAAAGAAAGTTTTTTCCACTCACTGCAGCTGCTGCACCAATACGATCATTTTTGTGCTATTCCATTATTATTTTTGTTTCTTTTGGTGCATCGTCACATCTGATTCAGTCGATATCTTTACAACGCGGATGTGGACGATATGAGTCGCGCCTGTGCAATGATTAACCTCCCCCATCATCTCATTGCAATAAATTTACTTTCTGGCGATTGCTTTAATTGTTGGTAGATGCTTTATATCCTTTCTTCTTGACTTGTACTAGCAAATAGCAATACTTAATTGGATAGCCATCTTTTAGGAGACGCACACGATCTTAATCGTTAACTGTTTTTTTCCTTTAGCTAGTAACATAATCACTGCCTTACTGAATTCAGGGACTTTGCTTCCAGTGTCATATTTTGATTTCTTCTATTCGGAGTGAATCACAGAAGTAGGGAGGTTTCTTCTTCATCCAGTAAGCTCAGTCTGTACCCAGTACTGCAACAATGGTGCTTGGCCTCCGAACCAAGACAAGGAAGGATTCTGCCTTCCATGTGGATTTCAATATTCTCATCCAAGAAATCAGCCCATGGCCCCCTTCTGAATCCCTGAAGTCTTTGCGCTCTGTGGTACTCTTCTGGGAAAATGGGGAGCGCAATTCAGGGAAGACGAGCACTGTTGCACCTTCAATTGGGTCAGGTTCCACAGCAGGGAAGATTGAATTCAATGAGTTTATAAATTTACAGGCTGTTTTCCAGAAGGAGGGGTCATCCAAGAGTGGAAAGTGGCAGAAGAACCTGCTTGAATTGAACTTGTATGAGCCGAGGAGGGATAAGCTGAAGGGCCAGCATTTGGGGACTGCAACACTAGACCTTGCAGAGCATGCAATGTTTCATGAGGACACCAGTGTTCCTGTGCCTCTCAGTTCCAAGAGAAGTTTCAAAAACAATGCCCAGCCCATGGTTTACCTCCGAATCCAGCCTTTGGATGGAGATAACTCAAGCGTTTCTTCAAGAGATGCATTATCAAAAGAGGCATCAGTTGATAAAGATTCAAAGGAATTCGTCTCAGCAACGATGAGTGAGGAGTATACTGAAGATACAGAGTTCGCTTCCTTTACTGATGATGAAGAAGAAGCTGCTCCATACATGTACCGCTCAAGTGGAACTGTTCTCACAGGTAGCAGTAGATCTCAGGAATCCCTCAAGGTAAAAGAACTCCATCGTATATGTGTAATTCACTCTTATTGCATCTGTTTATCTTGCTTTAAATAAAAGGTTCCTTTTCCAAATTGTCATAAGAAAAAGTGTGATACTCCCTCTGCTTTTAAATATATAGAACTATTATCCTAGACACCACATATTAAAAAAAGGATGGAGTAATAACATTGGGTGAGTTGTTTCTACTATGTTGTTTCCATTACATTACCAAGTTCATGCTATTATATCATGTACTCGTTTTTCGGACTTCCACATTGTTCCTGTCAAGGCAAGATATAGCTGCCAATATAGTTGATAGAAGTGGTCACACTCCATGTGTTCTTTTTCATTTTGTTATCCATGTTCTGTTATTTATCTTATATTCTTGTCAAGTAAACAATATGTTATCTGTGATAAAGTAGGAATTCCATGCTGACATGCTTCAATAAAAATAGTAACAGTGTAGTTTGTTTCTGTGTTTGTTGTATCCCATCACAACTTTATGGCATTGTCTCTAATTCCATATCTGAGACTACTTTGAACTTGCTAGGGGAAGGATATCAGGTTAGCTGGTAATGAAGGTACCAGCTCATCATTGGATTCTCAGCATGAAGCGACATCATCCAGTATGAAAGTGGGGAGTGAAGAAGTTGAAAAGTTTCCAATTCAAGCGCAAAAGGCAAATGGACATCCAACAAATATCTCTCCCTTACCAGATTTGACCAGAGAACAAAATACATCTCTTCCAGCACACATTGCATTCATAAGTGGTCGTAAAATGTCATTTGCGTATGGTATGACTGAATCTAACCAAAGACAGTCTGGGGAGAGAACTTATAGCACTTTAACTACTGATAGAGCAAGGAATATGAGGTTCAGTATGAGAGTTCCAGATGTTAATGGAAGTGTCATAAATATGAAAGTTGATTACCAAAAGGAAGAAGTGAAGGAAGTTGATTCACAGGACATTGCAATTACTCATGAGAATAAGGTCAGTGCTGATGATGGATTACAAGTCCAGGAGCCAATACACATTTCAAATAATCGAAATGACAACAAAGTTCGAGAACTAGAGCTTAAAATTGAGTTGCTTGAAGCAGAGCTAAGAGAAGCTGCTGCTTCTGAGATAGGCCTTTATTCAATAATTGCAGAACATGGTAGCTCAGTAAACAAGGTTCATACACCAGCACGAAGGCTCTCCAGGCATTTTGCGCATGCGCTTAAAAATTGTTCAAGAGACAAGATGGGAAGTGCAGCAAGGAACGCAACCTCTGGGCTAGTTTTGGTTGCAAAAGCTTGTGGATATGATATTGCAAGGTGCTTGAGAATTGAGATTCCCTCTTATATGCAAACCTCAGTATTTTAAGGAAATTATAACCTTTTTAGTGTAGAACATTTGGCAATGACTCAACAAGTTTCTACACAATTAACTTTAGTCTTTTCTGCCATTGTCTAGGATGTAGTTTTACTTAACAGTAATTAATGTAATTAATGTAATTTTAAACTCAAGTATTGCTTTATCTGTAGGCTCACATAATCTTTCTCTAATCAGGTTGAGTTTCTGTTTGTCAAACTGTGTTGTATTGCGAGCAATTGTTACTGAAACTTCTAGGCTATAGGGCACTGTAAATAGCATCAATTCTGGTGATTATAAGGCAACCTACAGGAAAAACTCTGCATCAATGTGGGAGTCACTTAATACTTTAATAGGAAGAAGGGAAAATTACTTTCCCCTGAGTTTGATAACTGGGAAGATGTTGACACATTTATAGCTGCGCTAAAGAAGATTGAATCATGGATATTTTCACGAATTGTTGAAACCCTTTGGTGGCAGGTTTGTTCCCCTTACTCATTGTAGTTATCCCTTCCTTAATAGGTATTTGTTGAACATATTGTTATAAAAATCATGATTTGCAGACATTCACACCACATATGCAATCTGCCAATATAACTGGTGATTTCAAAAGTAGTCCAAATCCAAAGAAAAGCTATGGAAGAATTACTGTTGTGGGCAACCAGCAATAAGCAACTGTATCAATTGACATATGGAAGAAGGCCTTTAAGGAAGCCTCAGAAAGGCTTTTCCCAGCAAGGGCAGCTGGACATGAGTGTGGATGTTTGCCTATGTTGACCAAATTGGTGAGCTCCAAATAGTTGATTACTAACTCGTTTGTGATACTATTTAAATAGTTTCTCAGTTATACTTTAGACTGAAAGGTTTATTGAAGCTATTACTATAGTTATCCATGGTATATTTACATATTTCTTTTTTGAAGTACTCCATCCTATAATAATTGCACGTCTAGACAAATGGCACACATATCAAAGCATTTGTGAAATTAACATATTGCCCTATGAACAGCTCCAGGATCCATACAGGTGTAACAGCACACAGCAGCTTCTGGACTCTCCTTCACAGGTCCAGTTGCTCACATCCGCACCTCTCTGTGTCCTTCACAGTAGAAACCGCTCGATGGGTATTCAAACGTGTGGACAAGAGGACTTGGGCAACAGCCACTGCAGCAGGATTAGACTTTACTGAATGCTAGCAGCACTCAGCGAAAAGCCTTTTTTTTAGACAATTTTCTCTCACGCAGTCAGCAGGATTCGAACTCGAACCTCTCGTTTGCGCAGAGCCTCTTCTACCACTGCACTACACACATATACGTTCCATCTCCGTTTCGGACTAAACCGAGTGTAACTTGCTTATTTGGGGCCTTAAACGAATTCAAATCAAAAAATTGTCAATTCTAACTTTTTGAGATCTACAACTTTTATTTTGGTAGTTTTTTCATCTGAGGTCATTTATAAAAATTTGAATTTCAAATTTGACAATTTGAAACGTAGTTTTCGTTGACAAGATGATTTCAAATCAAAAAGTTGTCAACATCAAAGTTTCATAACTTTTTGAGATCTACAACTTCCATTTTGGTCATTTCTCCATCCGAGGTATTTTAAAAATTCAAATTTTAAATTTTTCAAATTCGAACGCAGTTTTGCATAACTAACTAGATGACTTCAAATTAAAACGTTATCAACTACAAATTTTTATAACTTGTCAAGATCTACAAAGTTTATTTTGATTATTTGACCATTTATGCATCTGACATTGTGGTTCTAATATTATTCACAAACATTATATATCACTCTTATAGTTTCGTAAACTACCGGAGAGATATGTAAGATTTGTGAACGAATTTATTTTAAGTTCTTCAAATGAAGAAATTACCAAAACAAAAATTGTTTATCTTGATAAGTTAAACAACTTTGTAGTTGAAAACTTTTTCATTTAGATTAATTTATTGCTTCAAAATGTAATTTAAGAACTGGCTTTGCCGAGTGCCAAAAAAACACTCGGCAAAGAATTTCTTTGCCGAGTGTTTTTTCTTTGCCCGAAAAAAAATACTCGACAAAAGAAAAACACTCGGTAAAGATTGGTTTTCCCGTAGTGAGCTTTGTATTTTTTTTTATGTCCAAAAGTCTGTACACGTTGCAGCAATGCAACTACTAGCAGCAGGCTAGCACTGCTATGCTTCACGATGCCATTGTGTCATTCATTTCGGGACTTTTGTTTTAAATTGCAAACGTGCGGTTAAATTGGGATGGAGGGAGTAAATGGTAGCTTTGCAAAGAAGTTCCCAAAAACTCATTAGTAAGAATATAAGATTTCCCATGTATTCTGTTTTGAAATTTTATTTTCCTGCAACAAATGTGTTACTTTGGACTTTATAACTAGGCCTTGTTTAGATACACTCAAACTATCAACTTTTCTTCACTCTCTCTTCATCGCATCACCATCACATCAATGTTTGGACGCATGTATGGAGCATTAAATGTTGGTAAAATAAATAACTAATTGTACTTTTAGTATGTACATGTCAAGACGAATCTTTTGAGTATACGTAGTCCATATTTGGACAAAGTTTGTCAAATAACAACGAAAGTGCTACAGTTGAGAAAAAATCTCATCGGTTGCATCTAAACAATGCCCTATTAGAACTAAGATTACATTAAAATTGGTCTGGAATCACACTGGCCAGTGTGATACTTACTTTATTTCTCTTGAGCACTTTGCCGTAGGCTACAGCTTCTTTCTTAGGTCTGTATGATGAAACATTATGATATCTACGTTAATAAACTGAATATAAGGCATAACCTTAACACTTCAATTTTCATATTGCAGTTCAAACTAGTTTATTTTAAGACTTCCTCAATGCAACTGGATCTTGATTCAAGATTGGGGCACTGAGAATAAAAGAAATACAGACTACGTATAAAACCTTTGACTTATTCTAATTCCCAACAGTACTTCCCTTCTACAGGTGATGGAGCAGTGCATAGCTAGGTTGGATGTAGCAATGTTCAATGCTATTTTGCGCGAATCAGATGATGAAATTCCAACAGACCCAATGTCTGATCCCATAACTGATCCTAAGGTTCTTCCGATCCCATCTGGGAAATTCAGCTTCGGTGCTGGGGTTCAACTGAAAAATGCTGTGAGTTAAATGACAACTATGCTTATTGAGTTATTGTGAGGTCACACAACTTACCACCAATGGACCTTGTCTCCCTTAATTCTCACTTGTTACAAAAACCATTGACCCATTCCCTCTTCTAAATTGGCAGCTGGTCTAGATGTCTTACTGACTTGTTTGGCATGGATATGGACGACAATCCAGAAGTTGAGAATGGGGATGGTGAAAATGGCTTTGGTGAATCACTAAAGCCATTCTATCACCTGAATGCACTGAGTGATCTCCTGATGCTTCCCAAGGATGTGCTCATGGATACCAGTAGCAGGAAAGAGGCATGAACTCCTGTCTTGTTGAAAGGAGTGCTCTATATTTTAATGACTTTATTACTGAATATAAAGTATCTTATGCTATTTCCTGTCAATTTGAAACATTTTTTTTAAAAAAAAATCTTATACTGTCATGTCATGTTTTACAGCTTTGCCCCACCTTTAGCTCATCAATCATCAAGAACATTCTGGATGTCTTTGTACCAGATGAATTTTGTCCAGATCCCATTCAAGGTTCTTTACTTCAAGCACTAGAGTTGGAGGTTAGTTTATTTAACTCTGTGTACATTGGATGTACTCAAAGGTTAAGTGCTTAATTTGCTTGATTCCCTGCACTCCATCAAACCATTAGATGTCGAGTCAATCCAGTGGTTATGGGATATAGAACCCATCCTGATTCCATTTAGCATTGAAAACACAAGGTAGGCTGTTACTGAGTGGGAATCTATGTTGCACAGACCTAATTCCTTTCAAATTTGTAACTACTGAGTCAGCACGTTTTCCAAATAAATCAGCATTTTTGTATTCACCAGCACTACTAAAACACAAAAGCAGTAGTTCTCTGATGCTAAATTTGAAACTTGAGGGTGGATGTCATTTAACATTTCTACGCTTTTACTTTTATAATAACCATATTTCCCATGACATAGATTTTAGGTATATTCTCCACTCCATTAGCCTGCTAGTTTCACAGGAAGGAAACTACACTAAAAAACACGTGTACTTATCTGCAATTTGAGTGAAATTACTCTATTCCAATGCAAATTATGGTAGGTATCTGACCATGGGAAACATCTCCCCTGTTAATAGGATCACCTGGACCTTAACAAGGGCACACGAGCAATCCCGTGCAGTGCATCGCCAATTTTGTACAATGCCCCTGCATCTGGGGCAATACTAAGCGTCATCGGTGATCCTAGGAAGAGCGGATCCGCCATCCTTCGCAAGTCCAACACGAGTGATGACGAGCTTGATGAGCTGAGCTCCCCACTTACCTTTATCTCCAACACCTCATCGAACCCGCTTGCGAAGCTGAAGCGGATCAGCAACTCGAGCACAGCGAGGTACAGGCTCCTCCATGAGGTGTGGAAGCTGGATGACCAGTAGGACTTGGTCCTAATCACCTCCATGGTTCTCCCTTTTGTATATGTATATATATATAGGTTTTCCCATATGATTCCGGCTCATGTATAAGGTTATGTTATGTAAGAAGATGAGGGGCAAGAAATCATAATCGTTGAATCTGAGAGAATTCCTTCGCTGTGAGCACTGAGCAAGGAGTGCCGCCCCCGCCACGCGCGGGCGATGCAGATGTGGTAGGCGATGCAAGAGGCCCAAATACTGAATGCTGGTCAGCACGAGGTCAAGGGGTGAGTCCACTGTGCAGGCCCATTTCTACTCCCACCTGCGGTGATACTAGCGCAGTCAAAACCTTTAGGTGCTGTTTGGTTCACTTTAGAGAGCAGTAACGTTAATGTAAATGGATCACACTGGAATTGATTGCAGTGCAACAGAAAGCGTACGTTGTTTGGTAGAGAAAGACAATCTTGCGGGTAACACTTCTGGATGTCCTGCATCCTCCTTCACTGCTAGAACCTGGCGCTACTAGTATTCTGCCAATACTTTTGCTGCCTGCCCAGCACTAGCACCTATGAAATACATATATGGTACAAACATCCATCAAAATATATATGTCATGTAATAAAACTTTATAAAACAGAATACAACATAATTTTGATATATATATATATAATTCGAAATGATATCAACTTTAGGGCCTCGTAAATTCAAAAGCGCTAGCATATGTTGTTGTAACGACTCTCCACCAAATATTTGTGAGATTATTAGGTGAAAATTTGTCGATGACTCCTCACTTCTTCGTTTGAGCCTCATCTAATAAAGAAAAAGAATACAAATACAAACATGTGTAAGGAGTGCAAAACAAAAATGAAGGAAAGGTCAATATGAAAACAGTGGCGGATCCAGGGGCTGGGGGCTGCAGCCCCCCACCCCTTGGCCCAAAAATATACATATGATTTTAGTTAAAATTAGTCTAATTTTTCTTTAAATTAGTCCAAAATTTCCTGCAAGCTAGAAAATTAATGGAAAATTCAGTCCAAATCACTTTAAAATCTACCAAAAACCTCTTGTGGGACAAAATACAAGAAAAATTTCGGTCAAAATTCGGCTCTCTATGTATTTAGCCCCCCTCGTAGGCTCATTCTGAATCCGCCAATGTATGAAAATGTACTACCCACATGCATATGCATGCTGCAGAGGAAGGATCCATCTATCATTCCATGAGAGAGCTAGCTTTCAGCTCAAAAACACACTAGTATTGGTGATAGCTAGAAGCAAGGTCAAAATAGTTTATTGCCAAAAGTTTACAGTAGAACTAGTCTACATCTACCTCTAGTAGGATCCTCAAGATCCTAAGCTCCAGCACAAGACTAGTTCTCACTCCTAACATAAATACCATGCTGCTGGCTCAAAGAAAGTGTGTATTTAAGTTGAAAACTTCAAATGCTTTGGCTCAAAGATAGATACAGCAGCTAGAAAAAACAGCTAGTACAAGGAACATGAGAATGACTGAAATAGTACAAGGCAAGAATTGAAATGCTGGCTGACAGTCTCACCACTTCGGAAGAAAAATACGGTACAAACGCTCACTTATACATGGCCATAGCTTGATAGAAATGTGAAGTGCATGTAAGCATTACTTGAGACCTCAAAAACTAACTTAACTGAGAAATTTCTTGGGGCAATTTGGTGCAGCTGCTAACTTAACTGAAAACAAAAAACTGCTAGCTAGGTAGCACATTTGCGCAATTATTTATTTATTTCGAACAATCATTCAGTAGCGTCATGCGAGACGATTGATAGGCGACTCGTTGGCGCCTCCCTCCCCGCCGGCGGCGGCCCCCCTCGCTGGCGCGCTCGGCCCTCCGCTGCCGGCAGAGTTGCCCTCCCCTCCCTGCCCCATAGCCTCTCCAAGCAAGCCTCGCCTCCCTCCCGCGCCCACCTAGCTCTCCACTCCCATTCCAGCCCTGTTCGCCCAGATCGGGTCGCCGGCGACCTCCTACCTCCCGGTCGATCTCAAGCTCCCACAAGCCTCCTCGCGCACCCCCTCGGAGCCTCGCCTCCGCCCCACTCCCCCCTCCACTTCCATTCTCGCCCTCCTCAGCCCAGATCTACGTCGGCGGCCATGGAAGGCAACTCCCCCTCGCTCGGCCGTGCGCCTGAGCTTGAAGCCGCGCTAGAGGCTGGGTCCCCCGGCCAGATCCTTGCGGCACTGGAGCGCGTGGAGCCTTCATCTCGCAGGGCGTGGATTGAGCTGGAAGATGACGACCTGCCGCCGCCACAGTATTTCTTCGCCGGCTCTCCACTAAGGGAGTTCCTCGATCGTGGTCCTAGGGGTTGTGTCGCCCTCAGTGACTCGGAGGCTTCCCCGTTCTCGAAGTCAGAGCCTGAAGACGTCGAGCC
The DNA here is from genome assembly GCA_009763385.1 of Coix lacryma-jobi var. lacryma-jobi. Taxonomy (NCBI): domain Eukaryota; kingdom Viridiplantae; phylum Streptophyta; class Magnoliopsida; order Poales; family Poaceae; genus Coix; species Coix lacryma-jobi. The sequence goes on from CM019830.1 coordinate 128,630,899, forward strand.
TGCGCCGTAGGTGGGGAAGGGAAAAGAGGCCCAACCCCCTCACCGAAAGCGTCGCCGCGTCCACCGACATCGTCGCAAAAGGGCGGGGGGCTTCATGGACGCTGCACACCGTTCCCGCCCATCCCACATGGCTATGGAGCAGGCCGCGGTGCTGCCGCCACCAGTCACACACCATCGCCGCACCTCTTTGGCGGCGCATCCGGCTCGGTGAAGGACCGAAAATGCTAAAGCAAGGCGACCAGAGGGGAGGGGGGTGAATGGGAGCCTAAAAATTTCTTCCGAAATTCCAGCCTCTGTCCCAACAAAATCAACCCCAAGAGCAAAGCCGACACACGTGATGTCCACGACCCAAGAGAATGGGTGGATGTTCCCTAGGAACACAGCGGGACACCACAAAAGCTCCCTCACCCAAATCCACGCGAGTCAACTAGTGACAGGATGGACTTTGGGTAACCTCAACCTCCCCCGAGCAACGCGAGGGGGATTCAGGCTTTTTCGCAAAGCGGGAAGCCCGGTTTCTGTAGAGCACAGAGTCGGGAATCCAACGCAAAAAGCGTATCTCAAATCGGAGCTCGAACGTAAAAGATACGGACAAAAACGCGCAGGCACTGACCGGACTCTGGGCAGCGTCCGATCAACAGGGACCGGACGCGTCCGGTCAGTCAAAATCCTCTCTGGACCTTCTCTGTGTTGGACCAGACTCAAGGGCTTAGAGCGTCCGGTCAATACACAGTGCAGCATCCGGTCACAAGCAACGCGATGAACAGTGCGAGCAGCGCGTCCGGTCACGGCACAGCAGGTGCGTTCGGTCACTAAAAACGGTCTCTGGAACTGACCGGACTCAGCACGGGGTGCGTCCGGTCACGTCTAGGCCAGCGTCCGGTCACCACGCGTGAACTGGACTGCGCGTGTGTTCAACGACCGGACTCTGAGTCGGTGCGTCCGGTCGCTATGAGGCAGCGTCAGGTCACCCCGACCAGCCCTCTGTTCGTCCACCGAATCGACCCGATCTCCCTCAAATCAAAAGCACTAGGGCACAAATTTCGTGTGAGGGGTCACAAGGATGTTAGTGAGCTACTCCTAAGAGATCATGGCTCGAACCTAACTCCAAATCGGTGAATCGAAGAAAACGGTGAAGAATGAGCAAGAACTCGATCCCAAAACTAAATCCGCCCGATCTGTGAGTTCGTGAGGTATTAGAGAAATTCCTTCAGTAGAAAGAAGACACTCACGAAGCTACACAAGATGGTTCAAACGGATTTGCGAATCTTCCCTCGAAACAAGAAATCTCGTGAAGATCAAAAGAGGGGAAAACGTGCAAACGCGAAGAACAAAATCGCAAGACAAATTAAAGCACAAATTTGATCCTTGGATTCAGAGGAATGGATGATTGATTAAGCTCTCGGTGTCGGGCTACAAGCCACTCCTAGCAACACAAAGCTTGGATGGCGAAAAGCTCAAGAACAAGAGCCGGTCTCTCCTCTAGCCTTAGCCTCCTTTCACCTAAACAAAATGAGAGTGACACCTCCAAGGATACCACTGCCCTAGCAACCCCCTTCATCTATATATAGGCGCACGTCCGAATGACACAAACGCCCTAACATGAAGTACTAACCCAAATACCCCCTAGGGGTAAAACCGTCCAACTCTGGCAGTTTCCATCCGACGGCCACGCACCTTCTCATCCTTCGCTTCGCCTCGACGCAAGCTCCAGGATGCCGCCACGTGCCGTCACCATCGACCGCCGCGCCTTCTCACCGATAGCTTCGCCGCAACGCAGGCCTCTCGGTGCCGCCACGCGTCGACCGTCCTTTTGGACCTTCCCCCGGTTTGGAGGCCCAAACCGGGAAACCTGCCAGCCCAGGTTTTGAGGCCCAAACCTGGAAACCGTCGACCCCGAGTTTTGAGGCCCAAACTTGGAAACCGGTCAGCCCAGGTTTTGAGGCCCAAACCTGGAAACCGTCGATGGTAGCTTTTTGAGGCTCAGCTACCGAACCCGCACTGTAAACGGGATGTGGTTCGCACACCCCGACCACCGGCACCGATGCCGATGCATGTCCAGCCTCCACGCCGGGCACAACGCCTTCGCCTTCCTTCTTGACTCGGCCGACGGCACTTACGCTGCACGCAAGCCCGTGTCCGACCTCCCGCCAAGTGCCACGACGCCATCGTCTTCCTCTCGACTCGGCCGATGCATCACACATCCCCATGTGCTCTTGCTCGCCGATGCCACGTGCCAGCTACCACAGCTGGTCCTCTGGCCCTCTGGTCCGTCAGTCCAAGCCTCACGTCCGCCCTTCACCGCTTTGGGTACATCAGCATGGCACGTCCGCCGCACGGCACGCCCATCCTTCACCGCTCCCGGTCCATCGGCACAACACATCTCTACTTGACCTTCACCTCGCCATCGACCACTGTATCTGAGCTCAACACCTGCACATCAACACAGCCAAGAGACACATGTTGCACACGCACACCAACACAGAAACACACCACAACTCAACGCCACCGGTTAGTCATAAGCATTAAGCACATAGCGAGATAATGACTCAACCGGGAAAAGCCTCAAACCTTCCTCATCAAAGTCAATCATTCATCATATATGTTCTCACTCGGGTGCGCGGGCCCCAAGACAACGATGGTTTCTACCTCGTTAGAAGTAGGCGCTGCGATGTCCCCTACCGGGTCGTCGCCGCGCTCAGGAACGTCCCCGTGCACACCAGGAGCGAGGAGACTGCGCAGCGTATTCTTGGAAGGTGCTGCTGCGATGTCCAGCTGTCAGCCATTCGCGACCGGCCTATCGAGGATGACCGTGAATTCTTCGTGGAAGCCTGGTGTTGGCACCCGTCGTACATGGATCCGGAGAAGATTATGTTCATTCCAGAATCAGTTGTGCCAAATGCTGGTCCAAAAGAGGAAGACCTGCGGCGCGGCCTGTAGTACTTAGTAAGTGTTCGGCTCATTGCGCACCAGAACATGCAAGGGGCGCTGTTGAAGGTCCTTAAACACCTGTTTTACCATCAACATTTGACCATAAAGTCCACCAAAAAGGCATAAAATGTAGTCAAATAGGTTTCAAACTAACCAAATTCCACATGTCCAGAGAATTTTATTTGAATGCAGGATTTGAACCAAATTTGGACATATGGACCCACCAGAGGCCAAGCCCACTCAGCAGGGCCCAAATGGGCCTAAGAGGGGTGGCGCCCGCCACCCCTAGGTGGCGCCCGTAACTTGGGTTGGCCCAAGTCTTACCCCATGCCACGTCACCGATCCGTGTGACCCCCCCAAGGCCAAATCTTGGCCCTTGGTCACTAGGTCAGTGGCATCGGACGACTCAGGATGGAGTGGCGTGGATCAAGGCTGAATGGCGGTTGCTAGGACATGCAACCGACCTCCAAACCGCCTTGGACAACCACCTGGATGCCGTTGAAGCAGAGGCGGTTCATCCAACGGCCAGGGGACTGGCGGCCGCCAGTAGGGGGTGGCGCCCGCCACCTGACCTAACCCTAGGTCGGTTGGCTGCCCACTATAAGAACCCCCCTCACTCATTTGGGCTATAAAACCCCCCTGGAGGCACCTCTTCATTTGTATCTTACACCTTCATATCCCACACTTCCAAGAGAAGCAAAGCAAGAGAAGCAAGTGAGAGTTAGGTTAGAAGCTTAGAGAGCTTAGGCAAGTAGGTTAGCTAGTAGAGAGAGTATAGCTCTAGTGCCCTCGCTACAGCGCGGCTCTTAGTTTAGCACAGCTTAGCCTAAGTCCTTGGCAGTATTAGCGTAGAGCTTGCTAAGAGAGAAGCGGGTGCGAGCGACTGGCATCGGAGGTCGGTTGATTTCCCGGCGTCTCTGGTCTGGTTTGCTCTCTTGTATCTCAGGTACACTTATCTTTATCTCAGTATTACTTTAAGCATTACTTTCAGTATTACTTTATCAAGTACCTTGAGTGTGACCTAGCTATCCTACAGATCAATTCACTTAGCCATAGTAGTTAATCTCTAGTGAGCTTAGTGATTGATCTTTGCCAATAGGTTGCTTAGTTAGTTTAGTGTTTATCTTATTAAGTCAAGTATTTGCTCTGACGTCCGCAAGGGTGTCTCTATTCAAAGCTAGGGTAGAGATAGTTAGAATATAGTTAAGCGTGGTGCTTAGTTATAGACTTACCTTCAGATACGGCTGGACCCCCGGATAGCTGTGGTAGCAAGCAGGTGGTGACAGCCCTGTGCGCCTTGAATTCCACCACGTAGTTGGCCCAGTTTAACAGTAAGGCTCGTTGTGCTAGCGTTCAACCTAAGTAAGTGGTAAAGGCTAGTACGCCTCGATACTTGACAAGATAGGAATAAAACTTTACTTAACTTAGTTGCTTTATTGTCTTTTGCCTGCCTTGCTTCGAAACTATCTTGCTTCGTAGTTATCTTGCTTTGTAGTTATCTAGGAGTAGTTAGTAGTAGTTAGTTAGTTATCCTAATCCCTTTATCTACCTATCCATCCACCTTACCTTAGCCATCCATTTCATCCTTACCTATCCACCCATATATTCTTTCTAGCCTTTCATCTCCTCTCTTCTCCACTTTTCCCTTTTCTCTTTTCTTCGACTCTCATCTCCTCCTTGACTCAACTCATACACCACCCTAGCCTTCCCTTGGGATCAAATAAATCGACACCTGGTACTCCTAGGCGAAGTGCTACTACGATAGTTCTGTGCGCTTGCAGAATCTCCTCCCGGTAGATTGCATTCTCGCTAGCTAGCTCCTACTAGTGTCGGGACTGACAACCCCGCTTGGCATTAGTAGACAGCTACTTTAGTTACCCTATCCTAGGTGTAGGTAAGAACTACCAACAGACGCCAGACAGAGCAGACGATTGTGGCCACAACAACGATGACAACGACCACGATGACGATGGGGGCAGGAAATGATGATGGTGGGGACGAGAGGTACGATGACTGCCCCCCCCGCCGAGACTCAGATGATGACTCCGCAAGCTCCGACCCTCGGCACAACAACAACCAACCAAGCGGTTGGTACCCACCTGGTTCATCCAGTGGGAGCGAGTTCGACGTCCTGTTCGGGACGATGCTTTGTCACGTGCGGCTGGGTGCTGCTGTGGTGTTCCCAGCGCGTTGGGCGCCTAGTGCACCGCCAAAGACGCCACCTCCACCAACCCTAGAATCGAAGACTGACACAGCTTCCGCTGGGCGGTCGTTGGTGCTGCCCAAATGCCGACGCGCTCTGCTACTCTTCACTCCGTCCCAGGAGACTAAGAGGAGGTCTGTGCCTCGCCTGCGGGGCTCATCGGCGGCTTCCTAGACACCGCGCCACAGCTCCTTCACGGCGGTGGGGTTGCGGCCACGCCACCACCAAGCTACTCCGACTGGTGGTCCATGTGCGTTGAAGCTGAATTCGCCCATGCACCTACGTCGTCTGCTGAAGCTGATGCTGAGCCGCCTGGAGGCACTGGCGTCCCTGGCCTGGCGGACAGCGCGCTGGCCAGGGGCCCATAGTCTACGCCTTCGGCGGTGGATTGGTGGCCGGAGCTGATCGCTGCCGAGTTCGCGCCCGCGGCTCTTGCATCCGGTCTCGTGGACACTGCAGAGCTCCTAGACCCGCCATCCGCGCAGCCTGCACCACAGCCCGCGCAGGTCAGCATGGTGGCCACCGCTGGGCCGCCGTCTGCGGCATCAGTCGCGGACATCATAGGTGACATGATCCTGCCCCTCGAGGACCCGGTACTGCCGGCGCCACCACACACGCGACAGTCCATAATTCCTCACGACGAATGGCGTTCACGCAGGAGTGTGAGGCTAGCTACCAAGTCTGCATTCCGCGACCCGCACCCCGAGAAGCAGGCGCGACGTGTGCTGCTCAACAAGTGGGCTGGGAGTGCGGACTGTGGCGGATCCAGCACGCCAGATCCAACCATCGCCACAAGATTTCAGGAGGTCTTCGGCGGGGATGTTCCGCCTGAGTGCTGCGACGCCATGCGTGCGCTCTTCCCTATGCTGGGCAGCAGGGCGGCTGGGTCTGCCTCGTGCAGAACCTGAGCCTCACACCCGACACTGTACTTTGCGGACACGTTTCTCAAATGAGTGACAACCACATCATAATATGGATCGTGCGCGATCTCAACAATCGAGCGCGCCGCAATGTCATCCGCAGCATTGTATCCCAGCAGCGTGCTTCTGTGGCTTGTATCCAGGAGACTAAAATTGTGAACTTCTCCACTGCTATGAATGCTGACATGACTGGTTTCGACTACGACTTCGCCTACCTTCCGGCTTCAGGCGCGGCGGGTGGACTATGCACCTCATGGCGGAGGGATATATGGGATGTTACCTCGCAGTCGAACGACCGCTTCTCTGTCACCACCGCTCTCTCCTCGGCTGCGTCCCATCAGCAGTGGTGGTTGACCAATGTCTACGGACCAGTCCTACTTGCTGAGAAGAGCGCCTTCTTACAGGAACTTTGTGATGTTCGGGCTGCGTGCCCCGGACCATGGCTTGTCTGTGGTGATTTCAACCTCATTTACAAGGCCACCCACCAGGGGCTCATGCGTGCCTTCCGCGATACGATCGATTCACTACAGCGGGAGGAGTTACATCTAAATGACAGACTATACACGTGGTCCAATGGTAGGGACCATCCCACCCTCGAGCGCCTTGATCGCGCTTTTGCGTGCGTACAGTGGCTTCAGCTATTCCCCAACCACCACCTCCGGAGTCTCTCGTCGGACAGCTCAGACCACGCGCTGCTACTCCTCGTACTCAACTCCGAGCCGTGGGCTGTGCCCCGTTTCCGCTTCGAGCTATCCTGGACGAAGATCGCGGGCTTCTTGGACTCGGTCTCCGCGGCTTGGGGGCCGCCCAACCCCGACGTCGACGCTTGCAAGAACCTTGACATCAAGCTTCGGGGCCTTGCGCGCGCACTCCGCAGCTGGCGCGCCTCTCACGTTGGCAATGTGGCGTTCCAGCTTGCTGCAGTGCGCGCCATCATCCAGGGCTTCGACGTTGCGCAGGAGTCCCGGAATCTTTCACTGAGCGAGCTCCAACTACATAGGGAGCTCAAAGTGCACGTCCTCGGGCTCGCCTCGCTCGCCAGGACCATGGCCAGGCAGTGCGCCTGAACACGCCAGTTACGCGATGGTGACGCATGCACCAGATTTTTCCACTTGCAAGCGTGCCATCGGCGAAGAAAAAATTATATGTTGGCCATTGCGCATGAGGGCCAAACGTTCTCGGAAGATGAGGCCAAAGAACAAGTGGTCTACAGCTACTACAATGCCATTCTGGGCATGGCTTTCATACGCTCCCACCAGATCAACTTGGCCCAGCTCGATCTCCCGTACCTACAGCTGCAGGACCTGGCTGCTCCATTCTCGCTTGACGAGATTGCGCGAGCGGTCATGGAATCACCGTCGGACAGGGCCCCCGGACCAGATGGGTTCGGCGCGGGCTTCTTGAAGGCAGCATGGTCCGTGGTTGCCAACGACATCGTGCGAGCGTTCCATGCTTTATGGGACATGGACTTGAGGAACTTCAATTGCGTCAACGAAGCGGTTATGGTGCTGCTGCATAAGACCCGCTCTCCAGAGGCCCTCCGCGACTACAGGCCCATCAACCTAATCCACTCCTTTGGGAAGCTGTTCGCCAAGGCGCTTGCAATGCGCCTACAGCCGTACATGCCGGACCTCATCATGATCAACCAAACGGCCTTCATCAAGGGACGACGCATACACGAGAACTTCAGGACGGTCCAGCTTGCGTGCCGCTGGTTGCACGCTAGGCGGGCACCAATGATGCTTCTCGAAGTGGACCTCGCCAAGGCGTTTGACACAGTCAGCTGGCCTTTCTTGCTCGAGGTATTGGAGCACCTAGGCTTCCTGAGGCGGTGGACGGATTGGGTGTCCTACATGCTCTCTACCGCGACGACCAAGGTCATGGTCAATGGTCGGCCAAGCCGTCGGATTTATCACGCACGCGGCCTACGGCAAGGGGACCCGCCGTCCCTCTTCATTATCGTCATGGAGGTCCTCAACGCCCTCATCAGGGAAGCTGATCGCCGCGGGCAGCTGCAGCTGTTGCCGGGGGCCGCCATCAAGTTCAGGACTTTGATCTATGCGGACGATCTCGTCATCTTCCTATCCCCCCGGCCGCTCGACTTCAGCTGCATCAGATAGATCCTCGACCTCTTCGCTGGTGCATCTGGTCTCGCCACCAACGTCAACAAAGTGCTCGGTCACGCCGATCTGTTGCTCGGACGAGCTAGTCACGGAGGTGTTGCATGTCTTTCCCTACCGCGTTCAGTACTTCCCTTTGAAGTACCTCGGCGCACCGCTCTCCGTCACCAGGCTCAACCGCGCGAACGAACAGGCCCTGATTGACTCGGTGACCGCCAGGATCCTGGCCTGGAAGGGTAGCTTGTTGACCACAGCTGGCAGGTCCACCCTTGCTCAGACCACTCTTTCTGCGATCCCGGTTCACGTATCCATCTGTTGCGCCCTTTCGCCGTGGGCTATCAGCGAGATTGATAGAAGACGAAGGGCATTCCTGTGGGCGGGCACCGATGTGGTGTCGGCGGGGCATTGCCGTGTGGCCTGGCCGGTGGTCTGCTCGCCGCGGGACCTTGGAGGTCTAGGACTTCCTGACCTGCGGCTTCTCGGATTCACGCTACGGCTGCGTTGGGAGTGGCGCAGACGCTCTGACGCAAATGCTCCCTGGGCGATGCTCCCATGCAGGCTGGAGGGTGCCGTTGCGGCAATGTTCAGGGCCTCTGTGACGGTGCAGGTTGGCGACGGTTCCAGGGCCATGTTCTGGACCGATTCTTGGTTGCCAGAGGACCCATCGCGAATTCAGCGCCGCACATCTTTGCGCTCATGGGCGCTAGACGAAGGAAGAGAACAGTCAAGGAGGCCTTGGAAGGGCAACCGTGGACGCGCGACATCGTCGGAGCGAGGACGCAAACTGTCCGGATCGAGACAGTACAACTGGCGGACAAGCTGGCTGCAGTACAGCTCACCCCGGACACCGCCGACAGATTTCTCTGGAGATGGACAGCGAGCAGGGAGTATTCCAGCGCTTCCGCTTAGCGGGCCTTCTTCGCGGGCACGACTTCTCTGCTCGGCGCCAAGGAGCTATGGCAGGTGAGGGCACCACCCAAGGTGAAACTCTTCTTCTGGCTCGCCCTCCATGGTCATTTGTGGATGGCGGCGAGACGCGCGCGCCATGGCCTTCAGCAGTCGGCGACTTGCATGCTCTGCGATCAGCTGGACGAGACACACGAGCACCTTCTTTTTGCTTGCGTCTATATGCGCGAGGTCTAGTTCCGCCTGCTGAGCATGGCCGGGTTGCAGCAGCTCACCCCAGGGGACTCCAACTCTCTTGTCGTTTGGTGGCTGCGTGCCAGGGGCTTAGTCCATGAAGCAATGCGCAAAGGCTTCGACACCTCCGTGTTGCTAGTCTCCTGGGAAATTTGGAAGGAGCGCAACCAAAGGACCTTCGACGGCCAGCTCAGAAGTACCTCCGCGCTGCTGGAACGCATCCAGGAGGAGGCTAGCTCCTGGATTGCAGCCGACTACCGGGCGCTGTCAGTGTTTGCTGCCCTAGCTGTCTAGGGTTGTGTTCGTGTCGTCCCTGAGCAAGCGGGTGCCCTCTCTTATGTGTCCCTTGGCTAGTTTCTCACTTAGTTACGCTCTTTCAGCACCACCGTCACAGCCGGTGCCCTCTCTTATGTGTCTCGCTCGTCATGCCAACGGCATCTCGCCCTTTGCATGACGACATGTGTACCAAGACTCTTTTTTTTCTTAAAGCAGTACGTGCATATGCAAGCTTTCAAAAAAAAGTAGCACATTTGCCTATTGGCCTCTCCTTCATTTTTATAACAGAATATAAAGCTGCTAGCTAGGTAACTGAAAAATCACAGCTAAATCTCTTACTAGTCCTGAGATGAAATTAAATCAGGACAGGTACCACCACCGCAGTGCCCTTTTCAGTTTCCTGCAGCAACTCTCCGTTGGAATGGCCCATAAGAAAACTATCCCAACCCAATTGAAAGCACTACTCCTACGTTCCTTAACTGAGAACCAAAATACTAAGCAAGTCTTTCTTTCTCTCATCACACCAAAACACGCGTAAGTACTATGTATTGAGAGGAGAGGAGACTAGTACTGGTAACCAGGCCTTACCCACACCGGCTGCTACAAACCCTTTTTGTAGAAGTGACCAAAAAGCGCCACTGCTCCTCAATCCGATTGTTGCATATCCCCTACTACAAAAGCTGCTTTCAAGAACACAGCAAAGTTGAGTTTGGAAAAAATGAAGTATGGGACATATTCATGGAGATGAAGAGGGGAGAAGGCGGTCCTCACCAGAAAGAGTAAACAGCTCCCCGAAGGAGTCGTGCTGATTACCTCGGGTGGTTCCCGTGACCAGGTATAGAATGATCTAACAAACATTGTTTTGTGAATGCTTATAGCATTGTCTTGTAACACAAATATTTCGTGTACATAGGAAATTCCATCTAGTGGACTCGGGTTACCGAATCGTACAGGTTATCTTGCACCATACAGGGATTAAAGTACCATCTCCTTGAGTTTCAAAATGCGGGAATGCCCAAAGGTAAAAAAAAGAAATCTTTAACGCACATTCATCTCTTAGAAATATCATTGAGAGAGCATTTGGAGTTTTGAAGATGAAATGGATAATTTTGCTGAAAATTTCCAAGTATTCGGTATGCAAGCAACACCAAATTATAGTTGTCTGTATGACACTACACATTTTTAGGGTAGATATTTTGCTCGTTGCGATCGTAATGAGAATTATGTTCCTCTTCAATTATCAACCCCTTAACCTAGTGCGTTGAGACTTGAAGTGGGTGAAGAAGACCAAAACATGAACGCTTTCCGGGATGACATAACAAACATTTTATTCAGTAGATCATAGATATGTTACGTTGTTTTGTATGGAACATGAGTAACTGGATCGTGTATTTGAACTAGTACATGATTATGTAATAATTGGATTGCATGTATATGAAAAAATATGATTGAACAACAAGCGGTTCAATCCTTTAGGGGCATGCAATTGTATGCAGTTGAGAGTCACGAATTGCATGCAGTTGCATGATACATTAATACCTTGTCCTACTTCTCATTAATTAGAGACAAATTTATCATTGTAGACTGATCAATGCAACTTTAGCCATAGGATCCAAACAACTTAGCAAGACAAAAGTTTTGGCCAAAAGTTTTTTGCCCAAGTTTTGCCAATAGTAAAAACAATCTGTACACAGCCTAAAATAAGCTGATAAGCCAGTTGATAAAGCAAACAAATATGGTTAATTGGACTCGGGTACAAAGATTAGTTGGTTGGAGGTAGTAAACCAAAACAAAAGTATTTTAAACTACACATGGAGAGGGCAACCGGGGTCAATGAGAACTCTACTAAACATAAATATAGCCTAAGAGCAACTCTAACAAGACCCCTATTTAAGTCCCCATAGCTAAATATGGGGGCTCAGTATAAAAAACGTACTCCCTCTGGCAATCGTGCGAGCGGCGTCGACCCTTCACCGCTGGAGCACACAGAAGTGCCCCTTCGGCATATCCCTCCCAATGTAGTGTTCGCACCCTTCCTCGTGGCCTCATCGCGGCTGTCGTCGTCCTCTTCCCTCCGTCGCGTGCACTTCCTCCACCCCTCCGTGCACCCGCAATCCGTTCTTCTCAGTCCCTTCCCCATATCTACATAGCTCAATTGTTAAAGTATGATAAGTGCACCATAATTGTCAGTGTGTATTAAAAGGATGTTGGGACTTTGATTGAGAGGCCTTTGCTAGAGCAGATAGAAAATAGAGGGCCAATGAAAATAGGGTGAAGCATCCAAATTAGATTTGGGAGGCCTGATTTAGATATGGACTGCGATATCGCGCGACCGCGCGCGACACCACTGTGCGACTGACGCGAGTCCAAACTATAATGTTGCCGGCACACGCCACCGCTCTGCTTCAGCGTTTGGAGAGAAGACTAGTTGCGAGTGCGCGCTATTGCTCTGTCCCTCCTTTGCACGTTTTCCAAAAATAAATTATTTCTTTGTAATTGCTATAACTTTTAAACGATATATTCATTTACAATTCCGTTTGCACCGGTACGTTCAACATAATGAGATAAACAAAACTAGACCACATCTACCTATGTTTCAAAAAAATATTTTATAGCAATTTATGTGAAAAAATATGCTAGGAGATTTATAAAAGAAGTTGCTACCATTTAGAAATGCAAACGATATATTCATTTACAATTCCGTTGCACCGGTATGTTCAACATAATGAGATAAACAAAACTAGACCACATCTACCTATGTTTCAAAAAAATATTTTATAGCAATTTATGTGAAAAAGATTTATAAAAGAAGTGCTACCATTTAGAAATGCATATAGTATGCACATCGATTAAACTAAAAATACAACTAATATGTAGCATTTAGAAATGCATTCAAAACTAAAATAATAAAAATCAAAACTCATTAAACTAAAATTATAATAAAAATTTTCAAATATATTTAAAAGTTGAAGAATAATTAATATATTTAAAAATAACACAAGCGGTAATTTAGAGTGGTAAACTATTAAAACAAATATCGCATAGGCTGCCAATTATGGGAGACAAATTATTATAAAACATGCTATAAAAAGTAATGATACATGGCTTGCTGCCAACTAGAGGTATTTATTAAAAAATAAGGGTAGGGATACAAATAAGACAAGTTGTAACCAGGGGTAAATTATTAGAACAAGCATTGCATAAGTTACCAGCTAGAGAAGCAAGTTATTATAAAACCTTTATATAGGCTGGGAAAGATGACTAGCTGAAAATTAGAGGACATTTATTAAAAATACAAGAGTAGCAACCCAAAATAAGATAAGCTACACCTGAGAATCTAATTATCAGATGAAGTATTGCATAAGATGCCAATTTAGAGGATAAATGAGTATACAACTAATATGTAGGATTGAGGAATGCATCTGAATCTAAAAGGGTGACTAAGAACTAAAACTAATAAAATATTAAAAAACTGAAAACTAAAACAAAAAACTTGACCAAAAACCAAAACTAGGGGGCAAATTTTTGTGTGAAAACTTATGTGTACAATGGCTACCCTTTTATAACAATTTGTATATTGTAGGTGAGACAACTAATATGCGGAATTTAGGAAGGCATTCAAATCCTAAAGGGTGACTGAAATCTAAAACTAACAAAAAATAAAAAAAATAAACGGAAATGAAACTAAAAAAAATTGACTGAAAACAAAAACTAAAAAAATTGAAAAACATAACTGAAAGCTGAAACTAAAATAAAAAAGTAAAAAAATAAAAATGAAACTAGGAGGCAAATTCTTTTGTGTCAACTTATGTGCAATGACCTACAACTTATGTATTGTAGGTGACACAACTAAGGGGCTGTTTGGTTCTCAACCCCTAGTGTTTAGCAACTAAAGTTTAGTGGATATGACTTTAGTGGTAGTGTTAAAAGTGGCTTTTAGTGGGGTGTTTGGAACTTTAGTGACTAAAAGTAACTAAATTCTAGTGACTAAACTCTAGGGGTGGAAACCAAACACCCCCTAATATGCAGGATTTATATGAACCTAAAGAGATGGCAGAAACCTGAACTAAAAAAAATAAAACTGAAAAATACTGAAAACCAAAAACGACGGAACATTTTAAAAAACCTCATCGAACTACAAATACTAAAAAATGAAAAAATAATGAAAACTAAAATATGATTGAAAACGTAAACTAAAAGAATGAAAAGAAAACTGAAAAAATAAAAAAATATTGAAAGAAACTAAAAAGACTGAAACTAAAATAATAAATGAAAAAGTGAAATAATAAAACTGAAATTAACAAACAATAAATAAAACTGAAATTATCAAACATAAACTAAAAAATTAGAAAGATCCGTCGGAAAGGAAGAAGCGGGGCTCAGTGTGCACTGTGAGAAAGCCAGAACGTCAGAAAGAATTTTTTTATTGAATGCAATCAAAGCCGATGGAGAGGGGGTTCTACTGGGCCGGCTCGCGTGGCCTGCTATCGCACGGTAACCTTCGAGCGTGACCCGTTGCTTCTTAATCCCATACTGCTGGCTTGCAGCGCAATTCACTGCTTTATATTGCTGAGCTGAGAGGCAAGAGCCATTACCAGAGGGTTGAGTGATACCTATGCCAGGGTTCTCTACCACGCAGCACCTGTTCAAATCCTAAACCCTTCTACTAAATATATAAATATAAATATAAGCACCGATGCCTTGCGGGGAGGCCCTCCATTTTAGTTTTTAAATTCATCATTTGGCATTTTTACTGTACCATTTTATTTTTTAATTAAAATATACCGTACAAGTTATTTTTCCTTGTTCTGATAAAAGTACATAAATTTGAGGAATCCAACCTTAAAGAGTGCTTAAAGTTAGTATATCAATATCCCCCTAGTAAGCCTCTTTTTTAATTTTAAATTCATCATTGGGCGTTTTTACTGTACCATTTTATTTTTTTTTAAACATACCGTGCAAGTTCTTTTTCCTTGTTCTGATGAGTACATAAATTTGAGGAATCAAACCTTAAAGCGTGCTTAAATTTAGTAATATCAATATCCCCTTAGTAAGCCCTCTTTTTTAATTTTAAATTCATCGTTTGGCGTTTTTACTGTACCATTTTATTTTTTTTAAACATACTGTGCAAGTTCTTCCTTGTTCTGATAAGTACATAAATTTGAGGAATCAAACCTTAAAGCGTGCTTATACTTAGTATATCCTCCTAGTAGCCCTCGTTTTAATCCATAAACTCCTACTAACAGAAGTACCAGGCATTGAAGGAAGCTTTGTGAGTTTACAGGATCGGTTTATCAGTTCCAATCATCGACATATCAAATAGTCATGGATAGAAAATAGCTCCAACAGAGTGGTCGCCTCATAAGAGAGAAATAAGAAACCCAGCTGATGTATTAATGATATTATTTTGGTTTGGACTTGTCGCCCAAATGCATTGATCTCAAACAAAGTATACAACACAATCCCACCCATCTGTCTGCAATCACTGGAAACCATGAAAGATATTTTTATTTCTAAAATAAATCAAAACAGGCAACTACTCATACCCTTCTCCAGCATCGCTCGGACCCGTGTCGGTAGACCGTACACCCTGATGAACCCCTCGGCGTCAGCCTGGTTGTAGATCTCCCAATTCTCAAACGAGGAGATATCTTCCCTGTACAGGCTGTAGGGGCTCTTCCGGAACGCGACGTTCATAGATCCCTTATACAGCTTCAGGGTAACTGAACCCGTGGTCGTCGCGGTAATCTTCTCCATGAAGGCATCAAAGGACTGTCGGAGCGGGTCAAACCAGCGGCCTGCATAGACCATTGATTGCATAGACCAGCGGTCGTCGCGGTAATCCCATGCTTTCCACCGATTTCGTTGAGCTCTGAGAGGAGGGACGCTGGCGAGAGGTCTCGACCATTGATTGAAACAGGAACACCGGCAATTATAGCAATCTCCAGATACCTGAATGTATGCGGCTCAGTATTAATCTATCACAGCATTGATACATACTCCCTCCGTCCCTAAATGTTTGTCATTCTCGCTTCTCGAGAAACAACCTTAATTAAATATATATTAAAAAATATTGATATTTACAGTACATAATTAGTATCATTAGAAAGATTTTTTAATATAGTTTTTTAATAAATTTATTTAGAGATATAAATGTTGCACGCATTTTCTACAAATCGAGTCAAACTTACCAGCACGAAAACCGGAAACGACACACATTTAGGGACAGAGGAAGTATGCATCTAGTGAGCAAATGAAAAGCCTATGTTTATACAAATCATATCAAATTCCAGGCGCTTGGATGGATCCAACTCTGGAATACCAGTGCAATAATGGTCTATGTAAAATGGGTGTCAATGCCCAATTGTGCATACACAGTAAACTACAGACTGTAGCAAACATGTAATAAAAAGAGAGCGAAAAGATTTAATATTGACCACTCACTCAGGTTTCGAGGGTGCATTTTCTGGAGCAACAGACATTATATACATATCTTCCTTTGGCTCGTTTGCTGGGTCCTCCAGGATGTCACCCTGCAATGTATAGAGAATGATTCACTTCATCTCAGATCAAAGATAAGCATCATGGTGTTTGGTTAAAGGCATCAACAAGGTAAAGATGCAGAACATTAATGGATAACACTACTATGACATTTTGCATATATTGACTTAAAAGTTAGAAAGTAACCATCTTGTAAAATTCTAGTAAATAAGATTTTGGTCTACATGTAAAGAAAAGATAATAAATCACAAAAAATGCTTTGATAAAACTAGAAGCAATAAACAAGAAAATGAATAATACCTCATGGCTAAGGTGCCACAAGTTTCGATCTTGGCTGTATATTGATTTCTTTGAAACTGGAACAGGTACATTATGTTTCTTTGCATATTCAATAGCATCTTCACGTCGTGTGATATCCCTCTCCCTCCAAGGTGCCACCACTTTAAGTTCAGGATTTAAAGCATAGAATATAAGCTCAAAGCGAACCTGCAGAATAGGGTAGCATTACAAGATGACCAGCCATATTTATATTCAAGCTAACAGCATCATTACCTGATCATTGCCTTTACTGGTGCATCCATGGGCAACTGCATCTGCACCAATTTCCTTGGCAACATCAACCATTGTCTAAAGTGAAGATATATAATTTCTTAATATACCTCTGTTAGGCCATAAAACTTGGGGCATTCAGAAGAATAAGAGTGTGTTAATGCTGCCAATACAGATCAAATCAACAAAATAAAGATGATCCAATGGAACAAATAAGAGATAACAATGTATTAAAGAAAAATTTGCCAAGCCTATGTATACCGAGAAGCATACCATGTTCTACTAGAACAAATTTGATACATTTTCTACCAAAAGAATAAATAGCTACCAAAAGTTACATCAGGTTTCCATGAGCAACTTTGATTCTGTAGTAGTGATTATAATTCAAATTATATTTCTTCCATCATGTGCTTTTACAGTACACTGTAAGCCATAACGTCGATCAAATCTCAAGGAAACATGCAATATCAAAATTTACTTTTTAAGAAATTATGATGCACATTATTTGTGACTATACAATAACAAGATGCAGCTATTGTATTAATTTCACCTTAGCAATAACAGGCCTAGCCATCGAAGTCTCAAGCAGATACTTTCTTTCATAAACTGCACTTGCACGCAGGCAGGGGTATATATATTCACTAACAAATTCTTCTTTCAGATCCTTCACAACAAGCTGGCATGCACCACTGGCTTTTGCCTTCTTCTCCAACCCTTCCAATTCAATGGCACCCTAAGGAGGGTTAAGCAAATGTATTTAAACAGATGGTTAGCTACAACAAAATAGATAGAAAACCAACTATGACACTACCTATTTACATATTGACAACCAAACAAAATAATAAATCAATAGAAAAAAAGATTCACAACTTTAGAAATTAGGACAATGCAAAGCCATAGAAACAACAGGTGAAGAAAGCATTAGTTTTGAAACTCCTGACAGAAATGCAACCAGCAGAAAAAAAATGCAAATATGCTAAATAAGAGACATGGGAGGGAAAGAAACATGAATATGTTGGCTAGACATTACAAAGCTTTCAGTATAATAGTACAGAAATTTCATTATGTATGCTTCAGAATAGGTCAAGCTATAATATAGGGTTACATACCTGGCCAACATCAGCAGTGAAACAAACGACTTCACAACCATAGTTCTCCCTTCAATTAGTAAACAAAAAAATACAGGTTGCACAAATTAGATAAATGTAGACTTCAAGCTTCGTAAAAGACAAATTATATAAGAGATATCTATACCTGAGCCATGGAACAATAACGGATGTATCCAAACCACCACTATAAGCTAAAACAACTTTATTTAATTTTCCACGCAATCCGCCCTTGGTTTGATCACCACTACTAGCAGTGGAAATTGCACCCTGCTCTTTTCCAGTTGCCATTGCACACCTGTTAGCTGTGTAATTTCACAAATATACAGGAGTTATCACTGCAGTCCAGATAGCAGTTACAAAAATAGATTAAGCCACTAAAATTTCCTAATACAAGCAGTAAGAAGCTATTTAGTTGTGTACAGTAAGTTCATGAAGAACAGCAATATTGCAGGACCACCTTTCCAAAAACTTTTTCAATCAACCCTTTTTGCCTAAAATTGTTGGTCCATATATAGATGAAAATAAGCCAGTGTCCACCAAAGTGAAAAGAACAAGATTGAACAAAAGATGGGTTCAATTAGTTTCCTAGTCCCAAATGGCCACCGATATTTTTTTGCCACTATAAGACCATTTAACCATAGATGGTTAGCATCACCAAGCAAGGAGGAATTCTAAGGGCAGTTTGGTTGGAACAAAGCAATTCAAAGAAGTGACATGAATTTTGCAGGCCAAGAATTTTATGAATGATCAAACACAGAACCTCTAAGATAAATAAAATCTGAGTGTGAAGTACAAAAAACAGGTGGTGCCAATAATATGTGCTACATTGCAGGTATATACAGGTTCTTAACATGTCAACACACACAAAAGAAAGACTGACAATACCAAAGGCTGTTAGAATATGATACCTCTAGTTATTCACAACAACCTTCAGATCTTTGGAAGGACAAGCTTGAACAGTATTAAGAATAGCGTAGACAAATTCTGTAGAAAACCCTAGTACTCACAGCTCTACTTGACCCTCTAGGCCTCTCCGATTCTTGTCCTATACAAGAATGTGCAATAGAACTGTCTAACCTAATCCTCTTGAGCGCTCCTAATTGCTCCTTGCAAGCCTTGGATGAGACTTGTGTTGGCTTGGTTGATGATGCCTATGGCCTCTACCCATGTTTATATATAGGGCATGTTTGGTACAACTCTGTTGATGCAAGTAGAAGTTCTATTCCTAGTAGGATTTCACACTAGGACCTAATAGAATTAGATGTTCTAATACTTCACCTCTGTTGAGTCATAGTCCAAATAGGATTTGTACCTTGGCCATTGCGGACCTTGTTCTGGTGGCGGTGAACCTGAACAGCCACCACGCCAGGAAGATAATTCGACGGGGCTCCAACCTGGCATTCAAAATAAAAGAAACGGTTGGCATGACTGCTGTTTGTCGTAACAAGTGGAAAACAGAGGGTGGCAAGACCGTCGTTTTTACCTTGTGAACAACGCAGGCCGAACTAGAGTCGGGATGAACACTAATCCCTGCAGAGCCACAAGAACAAATTGTTAGACCAGCAACATGAACACCTAACAAAGCCTAGAAACATCTAAAGCAACTCGCAATGCTTGACAGGGTTAGACCAGCGGCGTGAACCCTTGCACGAAGATTTGGGATTTGAGAGTATGATGAAATCAGAACGGTGGATAGGACAAGATGAATCCCTGGTCGCCTCGACGGGATAGGGGTGCCCGCCACGTCCATCCCAGCGAGACGGATTGGGTTTGGACGCTAGCTAGCGACGCGATGAAAAGACGGGCACGCTCGCATTAGATAGAACAGAGGGAGGCGGGCGAGCAGGCGCGCCGCGGCTTACCGGCGATTCAGGAGGGGCCTCCCGCAAACGCCAATCCAGGATAGGAGGAGAAGCGGAGGGGAGCTGCGAGCAGGTTGGCGGCGGCCGCGCGGGTAGGAGTAGCCAAGAGTAGGAAGAGAGGTTTTTGATCGGCGGAGCTGCCACCCGCCAGTGCTACTGTGGGGCCGGGCCTGGGCCGGCCCACGGAAAGCTGCCGACTATTGACCGGTTGTGGTGGTTAGTGGTTGCCGTTCTCCTCTTCTCTTTTTTTTACTGGGCTAGGGTGATCGTGCATTTCATAACTACTTTTATACTAAACTAGCAGATACCCGTGCGTTGCTACAGGAACCTTAAGATTTTCAGTTCACAGGAAAATAAAAAGTAGATTATGAGCCTTAAATTTTTAACGCATTAAGAGTATATAAAAAAATAGTTGTGCAAAATCAATCATGATTAGTAAATTTAACTTAGCTCAACAACGTACTGTTTCAAACCATATTCAAATAAATAAACATCGAATCATACACCGTAGCTCAACAGCGTACTGTTTCGAACAATATCAAAATAAGTGGATATTAGATAAGTCTTTCACAACTATCTCTTTCACTGTCATTTGCCCGTGATGCAGCTAAGATATTCTCGTAGTGGTAAAGGAATCATACACCGTCGAGAATTCCCATCATATGCCAATAGGTTGATTAGAAAGTTTTTTCATAGTCTTTGACCAACCTTTGCAAAAGACAAACATAAATAATAAGTTTTTTTAAAGTAATAATAAGTTAGAATTACAAACATATATATTACACACAAACATAAATAATAAGTTTTTTTCTTACCGCAGAGATTGGCATGAGTTGTCCATTGTTCCACGCGGACATGAATTGCAGAACGAAGAAGGCAGATAATTTCCTATAGCATAATAAATGGTCAACTAATTAACTCTTAATGGTCCATTTTTATATATAGCATAATAAAATGTGGTTTACCTATCTTCTGTGCTTGGAATGCCACTTGTGAGTATATGTTTCCAATAAAAGATATCAACAGAACGTACATGAGCTTGCATTAACATTGCACGTCTATAATTGTTGGAAATATCAATAATTTTGTGCACAAGATCTGGAGGCACTATCTGATGGGCAAATAGACAGAGATATACACTGATCATAAGAGCCTGAAGTACATCTTCACCTAGCCAGATTTGAATCTCCGCCAATGGATATGGCTAGAGTTGATTAAAGATTACGATCTGAGTATCAACTATCATCTGGGCAAGGCGAATGTTGTAGCAGATGCCCTGAGCAAGAAGGTCTACTGCAATGTGTTGGAAATCAAGGAGCAGCAGCCCGAGTTGCACGAGGAGTTTGCGAAACTCAACTTGGGTATTCTTGGCCACACTGGTGCAGTAGCTTTGGAGGTTGACTCGATCTTGGAACATGATATCCGAGCAGGGCAGCTCACTGATGAGTATCTTCTTGAGATTAGGCAGTCGATCAAAGAGGACAAAGCCCCAGGATTCACAGAGGATGAACTGTGTCTTATGGTTTAGAGGCAGGATCTGTGTTCCAGATGTGAAGGCTATCAAGGAGTTGATTCTGAGGGAAGCTCATGATTCAGCCTACTCTCTTCATCCAGGCAGTACCAAGATGTATCAGGATCTGAAGCAGTATTACTGGTGGTATGGGATGAAGAGGGAAGTAGCAGAGTATGTGGCCTTGTGTGACACATGTCAGAGGGTTAAGGCCCAACGTCAGAGACCAGCTGGTTTGCTACAGCCATTGCAGATCCCAAAGTGGAAATGAGAAGAGATTAGCATGGACTTCATCACTGGTTTGCCCAGGACACAGTCTGGTTATGACTCTATCTGGGTCACAGTTGATCGGTTGACCAAAGTTGCTCACTTCATTCCTGTCAAGGAGTCATATAAAGGAGATAGGCTTGCAGAGCTGTACATGTCTCGGATTGTGTGCTTTCATTGAGTGCCTAAGATCATAGTATCTAACAGGAGCACACAATTCACATCTAGATTCTGGCAGCGGTTGCATGAGTCTATGGACACCCGCCTCAGCTTCAGTTCAGCTTATCACCCTCAGACTGATGGTCAGACAGGAAGGGTGAATCAGATTCTGGAGGACATGTTAAGAACTAGTGCGCTCAAAAATAGTCAGAGTTTGGATGTGAGTCTGCCATATGCAGAGTTCTCATATAACAATAGCTATCAGGTCAGTCTCAAGATGTCACCCTTCGAAGCACTGTATGGCAGGAAGTGCAGGACTCCTCTATTTTGGAATCAGGTTGGAGAAAGGAAGGTCTTTGACCCTGAATCTATAGAAGAAGCTGAAGAACAGGTCAGGGAAATCAGAAGCAACCTGAAGACAGCTCAGTCGAGACAGAAGAGCTATGCAGATGTCAGACGAAGAGAGCTGGAATTCCAGATTGGGGATTATGTATATCTGAAGGTGTCACCCTTCAGAGGTCTTCAGAGGTTTAATGTCAAAGGGAAGCTATCTCCGAGATTCATTGGCCCTTTCAAGGTGATTGACAAGAAAGGCACATTTGCTTATCAGTTGGAGTTGCCTGCACGGTTGGCAGCTATTCATGATGTGTTCCATGTATCCCAACTGAAGAGATGCCTAAGAATTCCAGAGGAGCAGTTGCCACTTGAGGAGCTTGATCTGAGAGATGATTTGACATTCTCTGAGCCGATCAAGATTCTTGACACGATGGAACGAGGCACTTGCAATAAGAGGATTAAAATCTGCAAGGTGCAATGGAAACATTATTCCGAAGAAGAAGCCACATGGGAGAAGGAAGATGATCTCCGGGCAGATTTTCCTCACCTCTTCGCCGACTCTTCCTAATCTCGAGGACGAGATTCTCCAAAGGGGTAGGTTTGTAACACCCTGATTTAAATTTTCCCCAATGTAAGTAAATTAATTAGAAATTAAGAAGGTTGGTTATTTAATTAGTGGAGGAAAATAAAATTTATTTAATTTTGTCATGTTGCATTCATGCCATTGTATATTTTTATTGTGTGATAAATGATTTAATAAACCCGTATAGGGCGAAACAGATTTATTCTATTTAGAAAAGAAATAAAAAGATTTATGAAAATTTTACAAAATCAAACTCAAGCTTTATTTGGAAAACCTAGGAAAATTGTTTTCAAACTCTTTAAAACTGTTTGATTTCAAACTGGTTTTGAAATAGTTTTGCAAATGATTTTGGTTTGGATTTGAAATAAAGAAAGGAAAAAGGAAAAACCAGACCTCATCCTCACCCTAAACCCAGCCCAACCGCGCCTTGGCCCAACCGACCCTCCCTTCGCCCCCTCTCCACCCCTCTCGGCCCGCAGCCGGCCAGCCCAACCTCCCGCTCGGTCCAACGGCCGCTCTCCCCTATCCCCATCGCTGACAGCGCGACCCCACGCATCAGGCTGTCGTCCTCAACCCGACGCTCCGCTCTTCGCGCGATGCCGCGCGATTCCATCCTCCACCCCCCCCTCGGGATCTTTCTGCACGCACCAGCCGCCACCCTTCGCCCCGACCTACAAGTACCACCCCCACCGCGTTGCGCCCACCTTTCCCCTGGTCCCCAGACTCCCCACCAACTGCATCTACACTTGTCGCCGCACTCGCCATTGTCAAGCTCGGCGAGAGCTCGGCTCCACCCCGCAGAGGCCACCACCGGTCTCGTTCTCCCCTCCCCTGGCATCGTAGACACACGGAGCATCCAAGGGAACCGACCACGGCGTAAATCGGCGCCAGGAACACGACATCGACCGCGCCGCATCCCGACTCTGCCGTCGTGTGCGCCTCCCCGAGCATCCTTCCGTCGTGCGAAACCCCTCGGTGAGCTTGCCATCTTCCCTGCTCCTCCCCCACCGGTCCCCTAGATCTCTACTGGTCCTAGGTCGTGCCGCGAGCGAGTTCCGGTAGCCCTCCCATGGCGCCGCCGTCTTCGGCTGACCGCCGCCGCGAGCACACCACCGGCGTTCGCCACTTCTCCCTGGGGCCGTCCAAATCATGATCGGTGGCCAGGATTAGATCCTACTCGCCAAATCAGTATACACCGGGACCACCAGCTGTGGGCACGGTCCGCACCGGCCGCGTCAGCCAGACCACACCCACATGGCACACCGCACCAACAAGCGCACGCCACGCGTCGCCAAGTCAGCAATCGCGCGCACGACATCCTCTCTCTCCCCAGATCTATTTTAGGCCGCCCATCAACAGATCAACGGCTGAGAATAGATCTTACCCCTTGGCGATCCGTTTTGCTAAAGAGCCCATGCGTTTTTAGAGAAACAACCCGTCGTCTGAACACCACTGTTCTATGAGTCTTTGGGATCTTTAGATTTAACCCCCACGCTTACAGTAAAATGAGGTCGGGTCCGGCTGCACTCTTTTTCCGTTTTTATTTATTTTAAATCACGAAAATGAATTTCAGTTATTTACAGATTTGCCACTCTCATTCAAAGGCTCATAACTTGCTCATTTTAACTCCGCTTTGACCCGTTTAAGTTGCATTAGTTTCATAATTTCATTCTCTGCGCAGTAGATCTGTTAGTTTACTGTATCGTTACTGTTGGTGTACTGTTATTTATTTTCGATGTATTGTGCCATATATGTTGCTTGGGCCAGAGAGTGCGGAGTTCGAGAACGCTCCAGACTTTCCTTGTGATCCAGTTGATTCGACCCAGCTCGCAGGCAAGTGTCCTTGCACATCTTGCTCCTGTATTTATTTTATTTTGAGTTAGAGTAGTTTAGTTCCAATAGAAGCATGCAGTCTTAAATTGAATCCCATGATATGGTTTACTAGCACTTGATTATATTTTCCTTGACACCTGGTTTGGGATGTGTTGGGTAGAAGTCATGCTTAGCTCTGCTGTCTTGGGATGGGATGGTGGTTAAATATTACTTCTAATTAATGATCTATGGAACATGTGAGCTGGTAATGTTGTATTATGGTGAGTAGGTAAATCCGGCAGGATGGACCGTACTAGTGGTTTTGTGCCATGGATTTGACAGCTCTTATTTGGTTTTTGGTTCTGGGCTCGTGCTAGATTATCGATCCCTAGGACCCGGTTCTCGAAGCCTGTAACCCAGCTTAATAGCGCAGCCATGAGGTATGGATGGGCTGGACCTGGCTAAGTAATTATTTGCCTCCAAGTTGAGGGTTTACACAGGGTCGGATTTGTGGCACAAGAGGGGGCTTCTGCAGTGGTGTGTATATCCATTGTGAGCGGTGAAACCTTAGTGAACGTGCAAAACGGGCTTGGAGGGAATTTTGTAACGACTTTGTAGTGCGACCCCGCTATGCACCTTGGTAGTGTTTAGCGTGATGGGGAACGCCTGACTCATGGGTAACGATGTGCAACCTCTGTAGAGTGTAAAACTGATATATCAACTATGCTCATGGTCACGAGCGGCTTGGACTTCTTTGAGATTAGTTGGTGGGTTGGGTCTGGTTCGTTAGGGAAGCCTTATGTGGTCATTAGTCCCATATGACATGGGTACAGAGGCTTCTTCTACGTAGGATACTGCTTGGTACGGGAGTGACTCCCAGGCTCGGGCGCAGACCTAGTGTTATTACGGAAGGTAGCTTCTATGTCGTGACATATGGAACTAATACACATATGGGGACTCTTTGAGTCGGCCTTGTGGGTGGCCTGATGGACTTCAGGTGTGGGTTGTGCTTGGTGGACTCCAAGTGTGGTTGCTCAGTGGATTCCAAGTGCAGTTTGCTCGGTGGATTCCGAGTGTTCTACTTTTCTACAGTGTCTGTGTCTATAACCTAGTAAATAGGTGCATAGGATTAATAGGATGTGTCGCTTTAGGCTCTTGAGTCAAACTGTGTCAGTCTACCTTTGTTAATAGCCTCATAAGCATATATTTCCTATACTTGCGGACTACGTTTCGATGTACTCACCCTTTCACTTTGAACCCCTTGCCACCCCACCTAGACGCTGGACACTACGCCTACGAGGAGCAGGAGTACCTAGAGGACGGTGGCTTCGACCCTGACGACTTGTACTAGGATGGCGCTACCCCCGGTCGACCTTCCTGTGGAGATGGAGTCCAGATTTCCGCGTCTTCTTCAAAGTCTTCATTAGAGTCAGTTGTCACGAGAGTCTGTACTTTTTCTTTCAGACCCGAGGGTCATTTATGTAATAATGTTCGATATATTAATAAAAGCATTGTTTTGATATTTACTATGATGTCGATATATGTATGAATATTGATCCTGACATACATATATTGTGCTCCAATTTTGTTCTTAAAATTGGGGTGTGACAATGGGTCGAGGGGGGTCCTGGCCTAGGCCGGCCGGCCGGCCTGACCTGTCACCCTCCATGTGCTTGCTTCGCCGTGACATCTTCTAGAACCTTCCTTGTTGCGCTAATGCGCCTTTTCCATCTGTTTGCGTGATTTGTCGTGTTGGAGTAAGATTCAATGTCACACCCCAATTTTAAGGATAAAATTGAGACAACATACTCATGTGTGCCCAGGAAACAATCACACACATAAGTAGACAAATTACAAGGAGTGGCATCATCACATTGTTTATTACATCACGACAGTATTTAAAACAGAGTCTTACAACATACTGAACCACAGATCACTGAACTGGTACACAAACTAAACCACAGGGAAACGTCGACTGGGGGAGCAGCTAGCCTAGAAGTCTTCAGGAAAGTCACCAACTGCACCTTCATCTGTTACCCATCCGGGATTTTTTTTTTGCCCAAAAAGAAGATAAACAACAAGCGTAAGTACTTCTCGTACTTAGCAAGCTAACACAGGGTTCATGAGGCTCAAACGGCTGACACTGTCTGACTGCAGTTAGCTTTTAAGTTGGCAGGTTTTAGCATTAAGGTAAACGTATATGGTGCTTAACCCTCAACCCATGATCCATTTGTCCATCAAAGGTAAATATAACATCATATATTACCAACAATATAAAGTAACAGTTATACCAGTATTATAGTTCTGCTAGTTTTCCGGGCCGCTCGTGACCGTGAGCACGGCTGTTATAACAGTTTTACACTCTGCAGAGGTTGTGCATCTTTACCCACAAGCCGTGTTACCCTTGTGCCCGAGGCGGCCAACCTCTTGATCCACTTCCGAGGTAGGTCGGCAGGGCACACTATGAAGCCTTTCGCTGGTTCGTCTAACAGGTTAGGGCCGCGAGGTTTCCTTGGCAATCAGACATAGCAAACCCCCCTTTCCTATGGCACAAGGCCATCGCAGCTATACTCATAGGAACAGGAGCAGCCCTACATCCGTAGAGGCAAGCCCCTCTTGCGCCCCTCCGGGTTACCGCTAACAAGTTAGAAAAGGTCCAGTGTACTGAGCTAAAACCAGAGCCATATAGCACTCATGGTAGCACTGTCAATCCCAGCTTTTGCTAACAGCAAGTTTTATTAACCGTTTAACAACATAACACCATGAGAACAAAATTATCATAGGACTGGATCAGTTATAAGTCAGTTAGCACTAGCATTCTACCCATATGCACATATCCCACGGAACCAAGAATATCACAGATAACAAAGCTAAGTGGGTTTTCTAAGGTTGCTCAATTGGACACATGCATAAATGAGTGATTAAAAATAAAGTGTATAGGTAAACAAGGAGGTCCCATGCTAACTTGCCTTGGTTGTCGAAAGGTTGATCTTCCTGCTGGTCACTGAACGAGGGGTCCTGATCGCACCACACCGACTCACCGTCTACTCGAACATAAACATCACCACGCATTCCAGGTGCAAACATACACGATGCAAACAAGGCTATTATTAGAACAATACACCAAACAGTAATAAACTGAAATAAAACTTTGATAAAACTGAAGTACGCGTTTCCACGATCACAACAAGTTTTGGTTCATCGAAAACGGAGTTACGGTGTGAAAGTTACGATCGAAACGGTATATATAAAGCCCTAAACAAGATTAACTTGGGCTCTAAAGCTAACCTGTCCAAAACAGACTAACAGGGGTATAAACGGGTAGAGCACTAAATTACGAAGCTAACGCAATTTGAATGGATCAAATCGGAGCTAAAACGTGGATTTTATAAGCAAAACAATGTAGTGACAT
Source organism: Coix lacryma-jobi var. lacryma-jobi (assembly GCA_009763385.1). NCBI lineage: Eukaryota > Viridiplantae > Streptophyta > Magnoliopsida > Poales > Poaceae > Coix > Coix lacryma-jobi. The sequence goes on from CM019830.1 coordinate 128,658,589, forward strand.
TTCTGTAAATAAACTGAAATGCTTTTGAAATTAAAACAGAATTTAATTTGAATTTTAAATCAAATCCCGCAGTCGGCTGGACTGCGCCTCATTTTCGAAGAAACGCAGGGGCCTAGACGGAAGTTTTCAAAGACTCAGTGAATAGCACTAAAGGGAGTGCGGGTTGATTCCGCGAGTCCTCAGGGGCTCTTATGCAAAATCGGCCGGCGAAGGGGTACCGGGCGCTGCGACGCGTTGGATCTGCGATGGACGGCCCTGATTAGAGCAAAGGGGGGGACGCGCACGGCGAGCCGAGGACGCGCTGAGGCCGCGACGTCGCGGCACCATGCGCGACGCCGGGCGCGTGAACGCCATGGCCGAAGCCACGGAGCTCGCGGGCTCGGGCATAGAGTCCACCACAGGCCAAACCAAGGGGTCGGAGAGCTAGAGGGAGGCAAGGGGGTCTCACCGCGGCGGAACGGAGTGGAGGAGGGGCTCGGACGATGGCGAACCGCGACGAGCGGCGAAGACCGGCGGCCGACGGGAAACTGCTCAAGGCAAACGGCGGTTAGGGCGACTCCGAGCGCAAACAAGAGGGAGAAGAGGTTCGACGGACTCAATACCACGTCGCGGAACACGGCGGGGAGTCGGTTCAGCCGGCGGCGCGGCCTATCGCCGAGATGAACTCAGCGGCGGCGGTGCTATGGCGGCTACGGCGCTGCTGCCTGCGAGTGAGGGAGGCAGGGGCAACTGGCAGGAAAAAGGAGTGGGCAAAGGAGGAGCGGGGCGCGGGCGCGTCCGCTATATGCACGAGGGCGAGGGCGAGGTCGTGGGAGCGGGCGCCGCACGACGCGCGCAAGACCCGGGTGCGGCGGTTGCGCTCGGGCGAGAGCGAAGGGGAGGGAGAAGGCGGACGCTGACGGCGGGGCCGCGACGTCAGTGAGAGAGAGAGAGGAGATGCGGCGGTGCGGCCGGTTGCTGCGGCACGGGCGCGACAGGCCGGCCCGTGGGCCGCGCGCGAGGAGAAGGGGGAAGGAGCGGCCCAGCGCGGGGAGGAGAGGGGAAGGGAGGGCGCGCTGGTGGGCTGGGCCACCAGGCTGCCTGGGCCGAAGGCAAGGGGGAGGAGAGAGGGAAGGTTTTCCCTTTTTCTTTTATTTCAAGGTATTTTCAAGTAAGTTTCAAAAGGAGTTTGAATTCAAATTGAATTTTGGCAAAAACCAGTCACTCAAATAAATATAATGCATCAGCATGAGTGCATAAAACATGTTACCACCATTATTTTAATTCCCAAAAATTATTTATCCTCTATATTAAATGCTCAAAAAAAATCATAATTAAAGCATTTTCAACTATTGGGCTTTGGAGAAATTTTAGGGTGTTACATTCAATCTCTTTCCATCTTCTGTAAAACTTCGTCAAAAATAGTAATTCACCAATGTTGTTGATTCTGTCAGTTTAGTCCCTGTATTATGTTGCTTGGTGATCACTCCAGGTTGTTCTAGAAGCTTCCATGTCGTAGCCAATAAGGACTCTCGTCGAGACTCCAAATGTAGCAAATCATATGCCCTTTTCGATCGTCTCGACGAGCTCTTCGCAATGGTATAGTCCAATTCATCATTTGAGATACTTTTGTGTAGTGAAATGTTGATTTTCATGTAAAATAAGTGAGAACTACACAACTCGTGGAACTTGTTAGAATCAAACCCTACAACTATGCATTGTCACATGTTTATCATTGTTTTAATGCACTAGTTGATGGTATAATGTTGACTGTAAGGACGGTCAACATCGACAATTACACACAAATAAAGTAGATAAAGTATATGATCATACTAGACATTTTAGAGTACCATATATATTAAGTATGCAAGCATATATAAAGTATATGATCATACTTATTTTTTATACTACTGTAGTGACATTTTAGTAATATAACAAAAAATATATGCTCTTTTGAAAAATTTCGCGTGAAGATTTAAAATATCTTAAAATAAGTATATAAACATACTCAAACTGATGAATTAGTATAAACGCATACACAATGTGGTTTATTGAAGATGAAAGTAACTACTCCCGAGAGTATAGAAATCTATAATAGGTTTTCAAAATACGCTATTGGGTAATTATTTCATACTCCTAGAGAGTAGTTACTCCTATGTGTATAGCTTTTGATTTATGGAGTTTAAGACCCGACGAAGTGTATGTAGACAAAGTATATGATCATACTAGACATTTTAGAGTATCATATATTTTAAGTATGCAAGCATATATAAAGTATATGGTCATACTTATTTTATATACTATTGTAGTGACATTTTAGTAATATAACAAAAAAATATATGCTCTTTTAAAAAATTTCGTGTGAGTAAGATTTAAAATATCTTAAAATAAGTATATAAACATACTCAAACTGATAAATTAGTATATAATCATACGCAATGTGGTTTATTGAAGATGAGAGTAATTACTCCCGGGAGCATAGAAAACTCACCCCATATATATATATATATAGTCGAGATAAAACTTATTAATTATATATACGTGTATACATATATTAGTAACATAGAATATGTTTTGAAAACCTATTATAAACAAAAACTAATAATTGAATTGAACGGATACAAAAAAAGGAAAAAAACCTTTAGTACTGGTTGGTTTAACAAACCAAGACTAAAAATTTAGTCCGTTAGGTGTACCTTTAGTCCCGGTTCATAGACCTGACTCTTTAATCCCGGAAACTATTTTTAGTCCGTTAGGTGTACCTTTAGTCCCGGTTCATAGACGTGACTCTTTAATCCCGGAAACTTAGTCCCGGCTCGATAACCAGGTCTATAGGCCCTTACTGACTAAAACAAAAAAAAGCTTTTCCGTACTAGTATATATTTTATATGGAAACGTAACAACCAGTTGTGATAGCCACCCAAGATATCACAACTAATTTGTAGCGTTACATTGACAAACATTCAAACCAAACGTGTGTATAGGAAAGAAGGTTCAAAATAAAATGACTCAAATGGTACTGTATATAGAGACTTTGCAGCTCTATGACTATGATATGGCAACACAAGCTTGCTAGGATTGTCTTTGCATACAAGCTAGGCAGCTAGCTAGCAGAGTTGTCTTTGCATGCATATGTGTGAAATGGGTATCAGATTCTTTGACAGCTTCAGAACAGAGTGAGTCATGGATGGAAACAGTCAAACAGTAACACTACTTGTACTGAACCGTGTGATTGTGGAAGCCGATGCCCACACGCGGATCTCGTGGACTAGAGAGCTGGTGGTGTCAAGCATGTCTCCACAATGACAAGTACGTGTGGGGTGGGGTTGTCCAGCTTGACACTTGACAGGAAGCCGCGCGCGCCGCGGGAACTAATGTCGCCCAGCTCGCTAAGCCATAATCCCGCATTTTTTGAGTGGTACACAAGACATGTAGCTGCCGAGACTCACATCCCTATCCATGCATGTTTTTTTTTGAACGTTCAAATATTTTGGGGACCGTAGGCACTTGAACTTTTGTCCACTGGATCTGGATCATGTTCCAATATCAACTTTCACAAACCACTAGTAGAAAGATGATTTTTCTCGGCGCCTTCTTTTTTCTTTAGTGGCGGTTTTAGTTACTACGCGCCACTAGAAATGAAACGGTAGTCCTCAAGTCTAGAACTGCCTATAGAAATATCTTATTTCTACAGGCGGTTGTCTTAACAAACCGCCTGTAGAAGTCTTAACAAACCGTCATGTGTTTTTTAAAATTTGATTTTTTTCAAACGATCTCGGATGAGAAAACACCCAAAATAAAAGTTGTTCGTCTCGAAAAGTTATGAAACTTTGTAAATTATGACTTTTTAATTTGAAGTCATCTTGTCAGCGAACAATATATTTGAATGGTCTTAAATTTGAAATTCAAATTTTGCAAATGACCTTGGATGGAGAAATGACCAATATAAAAGTTGTTCGTCTCGAAAAGAAACTTTGTAGTTGACAACTTTTTGATTTGAAATCGTTTAGGACCTCAAACAAGCAAATTCTACTCGAGTTTGTATAATATGTGGGGAACCGAAAGGGTATATGAACACATGTGAGTGTGTAGTGGGGTGGTAGAGGAGGCTTCATGCGAGGCCGAGGTGCGGGCGCTTATTTAATTTCGGGTTTTTTTCAGAAATTTTTTACACAGGCGGTTCGCTAAGTCAACTGCCTGTGAAAATGGATTTCATAGACGGTTTGCTAAGTCAACCGCTTGTGCTGTGCTCCTATTTCTACTGGCCCACAGCGCAGGCGACAAGGATAGTAAATCAGACCGGACCGAACTGGCGGTCGGACCGCTAAAAGACCGAACCAGAGACTACAGTGGCTTGGTTCACTTAAAAGACCGTCTGTGCAATTGAACCGCTAAAAACCGGATGGTTTTTTATCTTGACCAAAAATGCCCTCTGTATGCACGGGAGGAGGTGATGTGTTCAGGACTTCAGGGTATTACCGAAAAACTCAGCCAATATGTCTTTTAGGGCTATTGGGCGCGTGAGGGAGGAAAAAATTCCCCATCTTTTTGATTTGTTTGTCATTTGCTGGCCTGGCGACGCCGCAGCAGGCTTGTGATGGTGGTGGACTGGTGAGTCGTTATGCATGAAAGGCTGAATTATCTTATTTTATCTATCAATTATATTATATTATATTATATATATAGGGTATATATATATGCACCGGTTTAAAATATTTGTTGCCGGTCGATTAATCGGCTCAATTAAAATGGATCGGCGGTTCAATCGGTTCTTAACGGTTAGACCAATGAACCATTAAACCGATCGCCTCGCCGATTCGATCCCGCTTGTGCTGTGCTTCTATTTCTACTAACCTACAACGCAGACGGTTGGAAAAAATGCCAGTAGAAATAGGTTACCAACCGCGTGTGTATACCAGTGAACGATAGCGAAAATTGACGGTGAAAGAGGGTTAGGATGAATCAGCGGTGCTGATGATTATAATGAATCGAACGTATAGAAAGTGGTTTGCAAAGATGTTTTCCCTTGTCAGTATAGAGTCGGTAATTAAAAAAGCTTAGGCTTACCTGAGATTTACGTATGTTCTGTTTGATTCAGCACGTACAGTTATATGAAAATTTTGGGATTTGCTAAATTTTAGATGTGAAATTTAGTTTACTTTCAGACGATGGTTACTGCATATGTTCTATACTAAAAATTATAGTTTTAGATCGTCGTTGCAATTTCTGTAGACATAATATGTAATTTTAGGTTTGAGAAAAAAATTGTTAGATAAATGATAAACCTGATAAAATCTGATATATGTTGGCATAAAGGTAATTTGACAATTTACAAATATTTTTATAGTCAGACAAGGACAAAAATTTAATATGTTCTAATACACTGATAACAAATCATAAAAGTGACAGTTTACTTTTACTAATAGGTAGTATAAAAGTGTTGCTCGAAATCATCTTATAATTTAGACACCTAAAATATACGAGAAGTAAAATAAATTAAAGTTTATGTATTCATATTAAAAAAGAATTTGTATATGTAAAGGATCGTGTGTGTACGCACACTACCAATGGCGTTGTTCAATCCAAATCCCAAATTCGGACCATCAGTCATTATATATTATATAGTAGGTACTAGCCTACTAGGCATGTACAGTTCTCTCAACCTATGAAAAGAATTCTGTGACCAATGAGACTCACTACCGTTGACGCAGACGCTCATACATAGAAGCACATACTTACCCTATGTATACACGTACGTACGCACATTCATTGGCGGATCCAGAATCAGCTCACGAGGGGGGCTAAATACATAGAGAGTCGAGTTTGGACCAAAATCCTCCTTGTATTTTTAGCCCACAAGAGATTTTTGAAAGATTTTAAGGTGATTTAGACTAAATTTTCCATTATTTTTGTAGCTCGCAATAAATTTTAGACTAATTTAAAGATAAATTAGACAATTTTTACCTAAAATTATATGTATGATTTTGGGCGGGGGGGGGGGGGGGGGGGGGGGGGGGGCTGCAGCCCCCCTGGATCCGCCACTGCGCACATCCTATCACATCCTATCTCTATTACCATCTCTGAAGAGTTGAATTAGAGCACATACTTCCTCCTATGAACGCACAGACAATCTACCCCTATGAGTATCTCCGAAGAATTAAATGGACTGATAAATCCTGAGATTGACGAAGTTACTGTAGATGTCTAGATGTCGATAGACATACTCCCTCCATACCCATATTAGTTGACGTTTTAGAAAATATTAGAGTCAAACATTGGGAATATAAATCATCAATAACTATTAAGTTTCTAAGTTTACAAATATAAAAATTATATAAATAGATTTGTCTTGAAGAATATTTTTATAAAAGTATACATATATCACTTTTCTATAAATATTTTTATAAAAATAAGAGGTCAAAGTTGTGTTTTGAAGACCGTGTCGCTGTCCTAAACGTCAACTAATATGGGTATGGAGGGAATATCGTCTACTCCTTCTGTCCCAATGAAAATGATGTTTTTGACTTTGAAATTTTCGTTTGACTGTTCGTCTTATTCAAAATTTTTACACAAATAATAAAATAAATAAATTATTATTAAAGTATCTCTAGTGATAAAATAAATTATAATAAAATAAATAATATTTATACAAAATTTTTGAATAAGACGAATGGTCAAACGAGAACTCTGAAAATCTAAAATGACACTTTCAACGGGACGGATGGAGCTGAAAGAATATAGCGCCATTAAATTCGATCTGAAATAAATACAGAAAAGTAAATTAAACTGGGTGGCCAAGTTCCACCGTAACAAACCCAAGCTGAGCTACGCAAGTTTCGCTTGCTGAACATCATTACAACACCAGGAAGATCATTATAACACCAGAGATGAATGAATGAGAAAATTGACTAGCTGAGCTGCTGCTGGGGTCTCATCATATAGCGCGTTTGCTCGCCAGAATTTTTTTTTATTAATAACCTAATTAAATAAGATATTTTAAAAACAACACTGTCTAATTTTTTTTTCAAAACTAACTCTTTTGCCGCGCCGTCCGGCATGGCGCGGCAAAAGCGTTAGCCGCGCCATGCGAGACGGCGCGGCAAAAGGGCCAGCGTGGCACCGCCTGGCCACGCGGGCCCGGGTGGGCCCCGCCTGTCAGTTTGCCGCGCCAGGCGGGCTGGCGCGGCTAGTGCGTTTGCCGCGCCAGGCTGCCTGGCGCGGTCATCGGCTTTGCCGCGCCAGGCGGGGTGGCGCGGCAAAGCCGATCTAGATCTGGCCGCGCCGCCCGCCTTCCTCCTCCTCCAGTTTCCTCCGCCCGCGCCCGACGCCTGCGCCGCCGCTCCTGCTCGCCGCCGCTGCTCCTGCTCGCCGTCACCGCGCCTCCCCGCCGCTGCTCCGCGCCTCCCCGGTCCGGCCCCTCCCCGCACCCCCCACCCACCCCCGCCCCCCCCACCCCGCCCCCGCCCCGCCCCGCCCCGCCCCGGCGCGGCCAGGCCCACTGCAGGCCAAGCGGTGGCCGGCCGGCTGCCACCGCCGCCCTCCTCCACCACCCCTCCACCAACCTCTCCACCACCTCCATCACCGGCAAGGTATTTTTAGTTAGTTATTTATTTATTTAGTTACTTAGTTAATTACCAAGTTAGTTAGTTAGTTAGTAACTTAGTTAGTTAGTTAATTAGTTAACTAGTTAGTTAATTAGTTAGTTAATTAGTTAGGTAGTTAGTAAGTTAGTTAGTTAGTTAGTTAGTTAGGTTAGGTAGGTTAGTTAGGTTAGGTTAGTATGTTAGTTAGGTTAGTAAAGCCAACTTAGGTTAGTTAGGTTAGGTTAATATGTTAATTAGGTTAGTGAAGGTAACTTAGTTAGTAGTTATGTCATTCGTTACTTTAGAGAAGACCATCACTTGACCTTAGTTGCATCATTTATTTTGTAGATGGACACTGTATTCAAATTGTTTTATGGAGGCACAGTTAGTACACGAGATGGGTTGTTTGATGCTAACATGGAAGAAGAACTCGAAGTATTTGATGAGCGTCCTCCTTTTACGGAGTTTGTGTTGCGTCTGAAGGAGAAGTTTGATGGTGATTTCTCGTTGAAAGGGAGATTTGACAGTGGCAAGATTAGGGCGAACTATGTGTTGATGCCCTTGCGCAACCAGGCTGACTGGGCAAAATACCAGAGGATCGTTATGGCATCCAATTCGACCATGACCGAGTTTGTGGTAGAGAACGGCTAGAGGAAGCAGGCAGAGGCGTCCAATGATGGCAACGAAGGTGAAGCACAGGAGGTAGGGGATGATGACGATGCAGCTCCGATGAGTATGGACGTTGATGGTCACCCCACGCAGGAGACGGTCTATCCATCTGAAAATGCCCACGCTGACGTCGGTCAAATAAACAATGATTTTGATGTGGCCGACCTAGAGCGGCTAGAGCAGGAGGAGCAGGAGGCACAAATGTTTGATGAAAACTATGTTTCTGATGATGATTCAGACTATGACAAAGAAGAGGACAATTATATTTCTGCAATGCCAGAGCCGGTTCGTGCTATTCCACAACCGGTTCGTGCTATGCCACAACCGGTTCCTCAGAATATGCATCCTCCAGGGAGACTAGTCACTGATATACCAGAAGATCATACACATTTTGATGCTTGGGGGCGTTTGAGCGAAGCACGGTATTATGTTCCGCCTGATCCTTTGACTGAGACAGAGCTGCAGCAATTGAGGTCGGTTAACATGCACTTTAGAGGCGTTCCAAGTTATAGGGATGTCAGTATGGTGGACCAGGCTGTTTTGTGATACTGGATTGAATCTGTGCAAGTAAACACTGCATGACCATGCAGATTGGATTCTTCAGAAGGGTACCATTTTCAACACTATGACTGAGCTGAAGCTTTTCCTTCAGAACTATGTTGTGCATCATCATCGACCGTACACTGTCGGCCATTCTGATATTAATTTGAGGTACCAGGTCAAGTGTATTATTCCTAGTTGTCCGTGGAGGCTGAATGCTCGCAAGAGAACTGATGGCAAGTGGAGGATCAGTAAAGTAGTACAACCGCATACCTGTTTTACAAATAAGGGACAAGAAGAACATCCTCAATTGACGGCAAGATACCTTGCACGGCGCATTTTGGTATTTGTTGATGATGACGCCGACGTATCTGTTTCAAAATTGATTATCTCCATATTTGGATTCACAGGCTATAAGGTGACTTATGGAAAGGCATGGCGTGCGAAGCAGATCGCTCTTGCAATTCGTTGGGGTGGTTGGGATGAAGCGTACAACAGGATTCCACGGATTTTGTGTGCAATGGCATACTATAACCCTGGCCTAAAATGGTTTACACACACCAACGACCATTATACAGACCGCAACACCGGCAAGGTTACACAGGTGCTTCAGCGTGTATTTTGGTCTTTTGCCCAAACAGAGCATGCGTACCAGTACTGTCGTCCAGTCATACTTGTGGACGGTACTTTCTTGACCGGAGCGTACAAGGGTGTGTTGATGATGGCGGCGGCTGTTGATCCCAAGGACCAGATAGTTCCAATTGCTTTTGCCTTGGCTGAGGGGGAGAACGTTGAGTCTTGGTCTTGGTTCATGGCCCTTCTACGGATACAAGTGTTAGGGCCTTCTTGGACAATATGTTTGATTTCGGATCGTCATGTCGGGTTGCTTCGTGCCGCAGAGGAGGAGATAGAGGGTTGTCCCCCTCTAGTGCACAGATGGTGCATGCGTCACTTTGCCGCCAATTTCTAGCGTTGGCAGAGAAAAAAGGAGGTTTGTGCCAAGGTGAAAGAGCTATGTTGTGTTAAAACTGAGCACAAATTCAAGGAAATAATGGAAGAGTTGGACAAAATGTTAAACAGTGCGGCCAAGGCCTGGATCGAGAGACAGATGGAACACAAGGAGAAGTGGGCACTTGCTTACGATGAGGGCGGTTTCTGTTTTGGCATAATGACTACCAACTCATCAGAGTCTTTCAACAAGGTATTCACCGGTGTTAGAGCCTTGCCCGTTTCTGGAATTGTAGAGTACTCGTTTCACAAGACCAACGAGTACTTCGTGAAAAGGTGGTCCATTGCTCAAGACAACCTACAAACGGATGGTGAATTTGGAAAGGCGGGAAAAGAGCACATTCAGGAAAATGAGATCTGGGCAACGCAACAAACTTGTGAGGCTTATGGACCAACCAGACAAATCTATAATGTTCGAGCAAAGGGTGGAACTACCATGGGCGGGGAACGTTATGGTGGTCGCAACTACCGGGTCGATCTTGAAAGAGTGGAATGCAGTTGTAACGTGCCGCAGATAATGCATGCCCCTTGCTCTCACATGATTGCGTCCTGTAGAGCGCGCGAATATGACTACAAGGCCCTACCATATATGTCCGAGTACTATCGCCGGAGCAACACCGTCGCAATATGGCAGAGCAGCTTCGAGCCTTACCTTGATCCCACTCAATGGCCTCCATACTTGGGTAGAGACTACATGCCTGATTCTGAGCTGCTGAAGTTAGGTAAGGGTAGGAGGAGGAAGAAGAGACTAAAGGGGGACATGGACAATATGGATAGGTATGGCGGGGGGGACTTCGACTAGACACCGAGCACGAACCTATGCTCTGTTTGCCACATGCCAGGACATAATGCAGCCTTCCATCGTAGACAAAGACAACAGGTGTATAACGACACCACTTGATTTGTATCTTTACTTATATTAATTATTTGAATGTTTATGTTATTTTTATACATATGTCTTTCATTTGTTTTAATGCTTTATTATTTTTGACGTTGTACTAACCTGTTACCTTGTTTTGTTTAAACAAGATGGCGAACCCTCCGGCGTACCCTCTCCTTGAGCCGTACTACGACGACGAGCACCGGGCGTACTGGCTGACGGACTACGACCCTCCGGAGAGGTTGTCGTTGCTGAGGCCGCACACCCACCTCTAGCACCGGTGGGACGAGCGCTACGCACCCTTCGTACGGCGCGCGGGCTTCTTGGTGCTAGCCCGCGTTGCCAACGACGCGATGTTGCAGCTCGACCCCGCGCTCCTCACCGCACTGGTGGACAGGTGGCGTCCCGAGACGCACACCTTCCACCTAGCCTGTGGGAAGATGACCGTGACGTTACAGGACATGGCCAAGATTTTTGGTCTACGCCTGGGCGGCCTCCCCGTGACGGGGATTCTTGACACCGACACGTGGATGGACACCGTCCACCAGTTTTGTGACCGTAGGCCCCCGGACGACGCAGATGCGAAGAGGAACAAGTAAGCTTAAATTTGTTTTCTAATTTAGTTGCATACGATTGCTACTATCATGTCCTAACTTTTACTTTTTGTAAACAAACAGGAAGACTACTGGGGTGCCTTCGTCGTGGATCACCCAGCACTTTTCATATTGCCCCCTCAACGCCGACCCATAGGTAGTGGAGAGGTATGCCAGAGTGTGGCTGTGGCACTTTATTGGGGCCTTCCTATTTCCCGACTCATCGAGGAACACCATCAGTTGGATGTTCGTCCCCATCCTCGCACAGCCGTGGGAGAACATTGCCGGCTACAGCTGGGGGAGCGCTGTTCTAGCCTGGCTGTACAGACAGTTGTGCGAGGGGTGCCGGCGGAGGCAGGCCTCCTCTAGTTTGGGAGGGTGCCTGCCCCTGCTCCAGGTTTGGGCCTGGCAGCGGCTGCCTGTGGGTCGTCCCCGTTGTCGAGATGATGCGGTAAGTACATACCTCTTGCGTGCGTGTGCTTTTACAAATTTACAGTCATTTAACTGATTCAAATTGGAATGCAGGTGTGGAGGCACGCGGACACCCGACCCACTGCTCTGTTTGTCTGGTCCACGGCAGAGGCAGTTAGAGGCAACCCCCAGCGCCGCTACAACCTGTACACTGACTTCCTGGACGTCTTGACACACCACCAGGTAAGTCCGGAATGAGTTCAATTTTTTATATTGAAAAAGGAACATGACTAACTATGTTTGTTCATTAAAAACAGGTCAGTTGGGAGCCCTGGGACCTGTACGACAACGTGTTCGACTAGGCCACGGAGCTGGACCGTGTAGACTGGCGTTGCACCGTCCCTCTTATCTGCTTCTACGTGGTCGAGATGCACTTGCCTATCAGGGTGATGCGTCAGTTCGGCCTACGACAGGAGTTTCCTCCACCTCTGATTAGCACGGATCAGAGGTTGCACAAGTAAGTATCCTCCACAGTGATGTTCAATTACTCTAGTAAATTCTATCTTATGCTCTAACAGATGGGTTTCATTTGCATTGCAGGGTGAAGCGCCAAAGCAGACGGAAGAACCCTGTTGATTGGCGCGCGGAGCACGCCGATCATGTCCTGAGTTGGACAAACAGGTTCCAGCAGGACGTTGAGGACGGCGAGCCGTACGACCAGGGCGTCTTCGACCAGTACCTGCAGTGGCTGCACCGGAGCACCAGGTTGCACATTAAGCCACCGTACTACGAGGCCACCGTTGAGGACGAGTCGGACGACGACGAGGACCCGTATGATGCTGTCACAAGGGCAGCGATTCAGCCTGACAGAGCCCCTCTACAAAGCTACGTGGTAATATATCATGCCCTTCAACTATTGTTTGTGTTTCTGTACTTGGTGGACTTACCCCCTGGATTTGTGTCGGCAGGCGTCGCAGCTGTCTCGGTACTCCGATGAGGTAGCGCAGCTTATACACCACACCAGCTCTACTGGGGACCACGGCCCGGTACAGGCTTTTCTGCAGGTATCATAACACATTCGAACCGCACTTGTAAATCTTAAGAAGTCATAAACTGTACTAATATATATTATTTCCTGATTTGCAGAAAATCAGGAAGGGCTGCAGGAAGCTTGCTCAGAAGCTTGGGTGCATGGACACAGCGTGGGCCCCACCGCACCTTCCTCAGCCTTCGAGCCATTTGGTGTCCGACACTGTCCCAGCAGCAGCAGCGTCGTCCGACGCCCGGACGGGAGGCACTTCTGCGGATCCACGCGGAAAGGGCACCACTGTAGAGGAGCAGCCTGAGGAGGAGGGGGAGGAGGAGGAGCACGAGGAGCAGTACGTCGAGCGCACCACACCACCCTACACGGCTAGTGCAGGCTACATGGCCCTCGGCCATAGCTCGCACTACGCTGGAGGGTCCTCCTCCAGAGGTGGCCCGGACGACACGGCATGGCAGGTACCTGGTGCATACGACTACCCTAGTGGCTACTACACCGGCCCTGGCTGGCAGCCTTGGCCAGAGCAGGGCGAAGCACAGGAGCAGGGGTACTCATAGCTAGGTGGAGCTCCACTACCTACTCAGGAGGACGTGCAGGTACATAAGTTGACCGCTATACATTTAAGTTCGTTAGATACATTTAAGTTGTTTGCTAACATTTATTTTGAATGTTGCAGGGACCTAGTCAGACGCAAGGGTCACCACGCCGGCAGCCACGCGCACGAGACCGCACGGACGTCACGGTCACGCCCAACATGGACCTGTCGCAGCCGAAGCGTCGGAGGCGGCCTCCTCAGCCGTACACACCTAGCTATACTTAGTGTTAGACTGCATATTATGTATTAGACACTCTTTATCCTCTATTATGTATATCGAGACCATGTTACAGAGGATTCAGTAGTTTATGTGACTACTTTGTGCTAATGAAACATGTGTCATTCAGTTATAAAATGGCTCATAATTATATTCAAAGTTTGTCCAAAACAATTATCGCGCCAAAACAACAAAACCTGTGAGCATACCATAGCTTTCCTGTGAGGCAGCTTTTGTCGCGCCAGGCGGGCTGGAAAAACAGAAAAAACACATTCGATCAAACACAGACAACACATTCGAACAAAGATGAATACGATCAGGCGGCGGGAAACCAGTCGGCGGGAAACCTGGGGGCTTTGCCTTCTGTTGTAGATATTGAGGCTTTGCCGCGCCAACCCTGGGGGCGCGGCTGACGCTTTTGCCACGCCAGGCGGGGTGGCGCGGCTGACGCTTTTGCCGCGCCACCCCGCCTGGCGCGGCAAAAGCGTTAGCCGCGCCCCCAGGGTTGGCGCGGCAAAAGCTGGCATCTAGTTCCACAGCCTTTTCCCTCATAAGTGCTCTGCAGTTTTGATTCCGATAGACTTTTCAGTGTATAGACTTTTCAGTGTATAGGCTTTTCAGTGTATAGGCCTTTCAGTATATATGCTTTTCAGTATATAGGTTTTTCAGTGATTAGATTTTTCAGCGAATAGCCTTTTCAGTTGCAATAACTACACACTCACAATGCAGCTGAGGTAATTCACAAGTTCAAACCAGGGCTCCGTCTATATAAACCCATCAGCGCCTTGCATATTCAACAACTTCAGCAGAGCTTGCGAGGTTCGTAGTAGAGATGTCTGGAGGTTCGTCCAAAGGCGGGAGAGGAAAGGGTGGGAGGAAGGGACCTCCCATTGTGTGGGAGGGATCTCTTGGTCCTGATTTTTTCTTAGAGGCACTATATGACTTTCCCGTTGAGAGCAAAAAGGATTTCAGCCGGGACCGTCCTCTTAGGGGATACGATAACCGTTTAGAGGACTGGCCAAAATGCCGCCATGGTGAGGACTGTTTGGTGCAGATGCTCCACGACGACTTGGAGGCAGGCCGACGTTTCTTCAAATGCCCGCGAGCATGGGTAACTTTATTTAATTGTTGTTGCTATGCCTCTCATGTTTGCTAATACTTAGTCATTTCGTGAATGTCAGTCTTCTATTTCCGAAGAAAACTGCGGCTTCACCAGATGGGTGGATCCTCCTCCAATATGGCCGCATCAGGAATACATCTATTATCTGCAGCGTCGTATCGACGATCTTGAAAGAGAAGTTAAAAGCATGCTCAAGGACTATGATGATGACGACAGCGATGCAGGCGGTTCAGATGAAGCAATATGCCTTGATCCATATTGCAACTGCCCGCATCACAAGAACAAGGGGCCTCCACCGCCGCCCCCACCACCGCCACCACCACCACCACCCGCAATGAGAGGCTATTACGGAGAAGGGTCTACTCAGTTTGCTATGTGGGACGGCTTCTAGACTACTTAGACCACTATGTGTGTGTTGTGTTGTGCCAATCAATTACCTAAGGCATGTTAGGATTAGTCTTGGACCTTTTAACCAAGTTACGGTAAAAGGTCCTCACATGCCATGTACTAGTTTGTTGTTCGTGTACTGGTTTGCTCTATTCTATTTCTCGTACTTTATCCCAGAACAAATCGATAACACATGAACTACCGCAAACAATCCAACAACATATAAAAAAGTCGAACAAAGTGCAGTTCAAGACTACATAATCGAGGATCCGAAATAAACGGTACACCGAAGTACAAACCAACAGTACAATATGAAAGTGCATTCACCCCCAATGTGGGTTTTGGCTAATTAATGACAATCAAATTAGGGACTAACCAGTTTATAAAAGCATGTATGCAGGTGTTAGTCCTTTGAAAGATTTGAAATGTTGAAATCTCGTGAACAAAGCACGTAGGATACTTTTGGACATAAAGATGCCTAGCTCAAGTGGTAGTTTAAAATTTCAATTTTAAACTTGAGTTATAGGTAAGCCGGACTATGAAGAGGGTCACAAAGTAAGTTGGCTAGATGTGGAGAAAAGTGCTCAAATCGACTAACCTTAGTTCGCTTGAGAGACACCGCACAATCACGAACACGTAGAGGGTAATTTCATATGGTCGGTGGTACCGACCATGGGTGGTCGGTGGTACCGACCACGGCTTCTCTGCGCAGCGCTCAAACACCCTCTCTGTGTTGGTCAAAAATGACCTGGCGGTAGTACCGCCATTACCTCGGTAGTACCGCCCCCGGTGCTACCGACCCATGGCCGGTAGTTTCCAAGTTTGCAAGGCTCTCTGTCCGCGCTGAATTTGGCCTGGCGGTAGTACCGCCATTACCTCGGTAGTACCGCCCCCGGTGCTACCGACCCAAGGCCGGTGGTAACCAAGTTTGCAGAGCTCCCTGTGTAGAATTGAAAATGGTCTGGCGGTAGTACCGCCATAACCTCGGTAGTACCGCCCGCGGTGGTACCGACCGAGGTCGGTAGTATCTTGGTTTCGTGAAGCTCTCCGTGTTGAGTTGAAAATGGCCTGGCGGTGGTACCGCCATTACCTCGGTACCACCGACCTCGGAGGTACCGACCTTTGGGCGGTAGTTTCCAAGGGACCAAGTCCCTTTGTGAGATGCTCTCTGTTCGCGGCCAATTTGGCCTGGCGGTAGTACCGCCATAACCTCGGTACTACCGCCCGCGGTGGTACCGACGTGAGGACGGTGGTTGCTTGTTTGGTCAGATCTGGATTCTTTCGACCGTTGTGAACTGGTCGGTGGTACCGGCCAGGGGTGGTCGGTGGTACCGACCAGCCTCGGGACTGAGGGAGTATAAATGCCTCTCCTCTTCTCTTTCCACGGGAACCCACTAACTCCATACACTCATTGCTGACCTAACTCGATACAAACACTCTCCAAGCATTGACTCACCCCTCTCTCTCCCCCTTTGCTCCTAGATTCATTCCCTTGCGAGATTTGAGCTAGGGAAGTGAGATTCGAGAGTGGGAAGCTTCGATCTTCGACTTGAGCACTTGGTTTCCATCTAGCCGGCTTGCTTTGTGTCTTTTACTCTTGAGCTCTTTGAGCTCTAGCCGGTTAGGTGTTCTTCGTGGTAGCCCGTATTGATTTACTTGTGAGGGCTCCCCGAAGCGTTTGTATTACCCTGAGATTTCTAGTAGAGATACTCTCGTAGCCTTTGTGGTTGCTTGAGTGAGGCGAGGAGGTGAAATAGACTCCGACCTTTATGGTCACCTCAACAATGAGGAAGTAGGCACTCCTTAGTGGATTGGCCGAACCTCGGGATAAATCGCGTGTCCCGTGTGCTTGTTGTTGTTGTCCCTATTTTCGCTACTTCACTTGTTATTGTATTCTTCGTGTTCTTCCTATCCCTATCTCTTTCTTAGGTTGGGAAGGCTCGATCTACATCAAGGGGAGCAACCAAGGTTTGGTGAGAGTAGATTTACCATATATCATTCTTAGGAAAGTGGGCTAGAAACTTGTATTATCTTCATAGCTTACATTCATCGGATTTGTAGTTTTTTTAGGATCCCGGTTGTGCCGTTTGTTTGTGTCGGTAGTACCGGTGTTTCACACCCGGTAGTACCTACCCAAACAAACCGGCCTCTCCGGTTGCTATCTAACTACATCTTATAGTTTGTGAAGTTTCAGATAGTCAAAAATCACCTATTCACCCCCCCTCTAGGCTGATTCGGTCCTTTCAATTGGTATCGGAGCCTAACCCTTGTGTTAGCGCTTCACCGCGTAAGGGAGAATCATGTCTACCATAAGTCAAGAACAGCTTGATGAGATTGTCAAGAAGGTTACTGCTCAGATAATTCAAGATCAAGCAAAGAAGCATGAAGATGAGATGAAGAGAATGAAAGATGAGATGGAGAGTTTGAGGCGAGCTTTGGACAACAAAGCCAAATCATCCGGAAGCGATGACAAGAAGAAGGAAGATGAAGAGAAAGGCAAGAAAGACACCGAGTTCACTAGAGTGTCATATGACTATAGCCATATGGGCAAGGTCATGCAATTGCCTAGCGTCAATCTAGGCAAACCACCCGCCTTTGATGGAATCAACTACAATGATTGGGCACACAAGATGAAGCTACACCTTCTTGCCGCAAGAGTTTGGGAGATTGTTGACAATGGACCAAGTCATGTTGAAGGTCAAGAGTTCACCGACAATGATGTGTTTGAGTTTCAACAAAATGTTCAAGCCGCATCATTGATTCTATCATGCCTTAAGCCTGAAGAAAGCAACAAGGTACATGGAATGGAGAATGCCAAGAAGATTTGGGATACCCTCAGGATATCATATGAGGGTGATGCGAGTGTGAGGAAGTGCAACATAGAGCTTCTTCATGGAAAGATTGAGAACTTTGCAATCAAGAAAAGTGAGACCACTCAACAAATGTTTGATAGATTCATGACATTGGTCAATCAGATTAGAGCTCTCAGAGACACAAAGTGGGATGACTACTCAGCTGGAAGAAAGCTATTAAGAGCATATAGAAAGAGGAACAAGAACCTTGCATCAATCATCATGGAGAGACCTAACTATGAGAGCATGAGACCTCATGAGATGCTTGCCAAGATAAAGCATCATGAAGTCTTGGATGATGAAGATATAGAAGATCAAGAGGCAAGTCACAAGAAGGTGGTAGCACTCAAGGCTAATCAAGAAGAAGGAAGCAAGGCCCGAGATGACTCTTCAAGCGAAGGAAGTGAAGACTCCGATGATGAGTTGGCCCTTATTGTGAAGAACTTTAGAAGATTCATGAGAAAGAAGATGCACAAGAAGGGCAAAGGTGGTTACTTCAAAAAGTCAAAGAAGAGGAATTGCTATGAGTGTGGAGCGGATGATCATTTCATTGCCGATTGTCCACAAAAGAAGAACAAGAACAAGTATAGCAAGAGTGATGACAAGAAGCATAGAAGAAGAAGAGGTGGTGAAGCTCATCTTGGTGAGGAATGGTTCTCGGAAGATGACTCAAGTGATGAAGAGAAGAGCAAGAGCAAGGAGAAGGAGAAGGGAGCGGCCAACATTGCCATACACAAGACCTCTACTCCAAGCCTCTTCTCCAACATAGCTACTTCAACAACTTCATCACGCTTGTTCGAGAACCTCTCCGACAACGAGGATGACTTCACTCATTCTTGCTTCATGGCTAAGAATGAGAAGGTATCACCTAACTCTCCTACTTATTCTAGCAATGAATATAGTGATGATGAATTGGATGAATTTGAGCTTAGCATAATTAGAAAGTTTGGAAAGAAAGGTGGAGCTAAAATCATAAAATTGCTCACTAAATTAGAGAGTCGGAATGAGAGTCTTGCAATGCAAGGGGACTTGATCTCTCAAGAGAGAGAAAAGAACCGTGCATTGGAAGCCTCTCTTGCCGAGGAGAAGTTGAAGGTTGAGAAATTGACCGTGGAACTATCTTTAGCCAATGACTCCAACAAGAAGTTGGCTAAGGAGTGTTCCATGAGCAATGACTCAATTGCAAGCCTAAAGAATGAGGTTAGCATGGTTCAAGAGAGTCTCACAAACTCTCAAAATAAATATCAAACTCTTGAACTAAGCTACAACACTCTTTGGAATAGCACCTCTTTAACTTCTTCTAAGGATTCCGATGGCTCTAATGCCTCAACTAGTAATGGTTGCAAAAGATTCTATAAACTTGATATAAATGCTTGTGAAACTAACCTTGTTGAGATAGAGAAGAAAGACAAGGAGATTAATAGGTTGAACATGATCTTGAGGAATGGTTGCAAGTGTAAGGTGCAACAACCAAAAGATGTCCTCAAGACCGCAAGACACCCATCTATCAAGGATGGAATTGGGTACAATAGGTATGGTGGTAAGGCCAATGGTAGAAAGATGGTCAATGGGGTACCTTTTGTTAACTTTAACAAAGGGGTTCCTCTCTTTGACCTAATGAACAAGGCCAACAAGGTTGCCAATCCAAAGGCTCCACTTGCTAATGGTAAGATCAACAAGGAGAAGCAAGTGGAGGCCCCCAAGCAACAAAAGCCCATATCAAGAAGCTATACATGTGATTACTTGTGTTGTTGGGGGAAGGATGGTAAGATAGTAGTCAAGTATGTTGGTGCCCTCAAGAAGAGGGAAATTATGAGAAATGTTTGAGTGCCAAAAGCTTATGTGACTAACCCCCAAGGACCCAATCTCGTTTGGGTACCTAAATCTAGAACATAAACTTGTTTTGTAGGAATATGCCTCCGGTGGGTCAAGTTGGGTGTTGGATAGTGGATGCACCAATCATATGACCGGGGCAAAAGATATGTTCTCCTCCTTTCAACCAAGCAACGACTCATGCAACAACATTGTGTTTGGTGACAATGGTAAAGGAGAAGTGCTTGGTTTGGGTAAAATTGCTATCTCAACTGACAATTCCATATCTAATGTATTACTTGTGCATTCGTTGAGTTACAATTTGTTATCCATTTCTCAACTTTGTGAAATGGGCTACGATTGTCTCTATATGGATAAGGGTGTGACCGTCTCTAGAAGAAGGGATTCCTCTATTGCATTTAAAGGCGTAGTGGTGGCAAGGCCAATGGAAGGAAGATGGTCAAGGGGGTACCCTTTGTTAACTTTAACAAAGGGGTTCCTCTCTTTGACCTCATGAACAAGGCCAACAAGGTTGCCAACCCTAAGGCTCCACTTGATAATGGTAAGATCAACAAGGAGAAGCAAGTGGAGGTCCCCAAGCAACAAAAGCCTATATCAAGAAGCTATACATGTGATTACTTGTGTTGTTGGGGAGAGAATGACAAGATAGTAGTAAAGTATGTTGGTGCCCTCAAGAAGAGGGAGATAATGAGAAATGTTTGGGTGCCAAAAGTTTATGTGACTAACCCCCTAGGACCCAATCTCACTTTGGTACCTAAATCAAGAACAAAATCTTGTTTTGTCGGAATATGCCTCCGGTGGGTCAAGTTGGGTGTTCGATAGTGGATGCACCAATCATATGACCGGGGCAAAAGAAATGTTCTCCTCCTTCTAACCAAGCAATGACTCTTGCAACAACATTGTGTTTGGTGACAATGGAAAAGGAGAAGTGCTTGGTTTGGGTAAAATTTCTATCTCAACTGACAATTCCATATCTAATGTATTACTTGTGCATTCGTTGAGTTACAATTTGTTGTCCGTTTCTCAACTTTGTGAAATGGGCTACGATTGTCTCTATACGGATAAGGGTGTGACCGTCTCTAGAAGAAGGGATTCCTCTATTGCATTTAAAGGCGTGTTGAAGGGAAAACTTTACCTAGTTGACTTCTCAACTAGTAAGGTAGAACCTACAACATGTCTAATGGCAAAATCTAGCATGGGTTGGCTTTGGCATCGCCGACTAGCTCATGTTGGGATGAGGAACTTGGCCCAACTTCAAAGAGAAGGGCACATCCTTGGACTAACAAATGTTTCTTTTGAGAAAGATAGGATTTGCAGTGCGTGTCAAGCCGGAAAGCAAGTTGGAGCAAAGCATCCAATTAAGAACATTGTGTCGACCACAAGACCATTGGAGCTATTGCATATGGACCTCATCGGACCCGTTGCTTATCAAAGCATCAGCGGTAACAAATACGGTTTCGTTATTGTTGATGACTATTCTCGCTTCACTTGGGTTTTCTTTTTAGCAGATAAAAGTGAAACGCAAAGCATTTTCAAGAAGTTTGCTAGAAGAGCACAAAATGAGTTTGATATCAAGATCAAGAAAGTGAGAAGTGACAACGGGACCGAGTTTAGGAACACCAACATAGAAGAATATCTTGATGAAGAAGGAATCAAGCATGAGTTCTCCGTTCCATATACCCCACAACAAAATGGGGTTGTGGAAAGGAAGAATAGAACTCTTGTTGAAGCCGCAAGATCTATGTTGGATGAGTACAAGACTTCCCATGGCTTTTGGGCGGAGGCAATGAACACGGCTTGTCATGCAATCAACTGCCTCTACCTTCACAAGCTAAGAGGGAAGACGCCATATGAGCTTCTAACCGGTAACAAACCAAAGGTGCATTACTTTTGAGTTTTTGGCTGCAAGTGTTTCATACTTAACAAGAGGGCCAAAAGTTCAAAGTTTGCACCTAAGGTACACGAAGGCTTTCTACTTGGTTATGGTACTAACGAACATGGCTACCGTGTATTCAATAATGCCACCGGCACTATTGAGTTAACGGTAGACGTGACTTTTGATGAATCCGACGGCTCTCAAAAGGAGCAAGTCAATGATGAGCTTGTAGGTAATGACGAGCCTCCATACAAAGCTATCAAGAAGCTTGCAACCGGTGATGTGAGGCCCGTTGAAATACAAGATGATGAAGATGAACCATCACACACTCCACAAGATTCTCATATCCATCATGTGCATCCAAATGTGCATGATGAAGCTTCCGCAACTCCGAATGGTGGTAGTGTGGGTGATGTTCAAGTGATACATCAAGTTGATGATCAAACACAAGCTCAACATGAAGTCCGACAAGAAGATGGGAACATCAATGCATATGATGAAGATGGACCCATTCAACGAAGATCACTTGTGCCACATCCAAGAGTTCATCATACAGTTCAACGGGATCATCCCGTTGACAACATATTGGGGAGCATACGGCGTGGGGTAACGACACGCTCTCGTTTAGCAAATTTTTGTGAACATTACTTGTTTGTCTCCTCTTTGGAACCTCTTAGGGTGGAAGAAGCACTTGACGATCCGGACTGGGTGATGGCTATGCAAGAAGAGCTGAACAACTTCACTAGGAATGAAGTCTGGTCCTTGGTGGAAAGGCCCAAGCAAAATGTGATAGGAACCAAATGGGTCTTCCGCAACAAGCAAGACAAGCATGGCGTGGTGACAAGGAACAAAGCACGGTTGGTGGCTCAAGGTTTCACTCAAATTGAAGGTTTGGATTTTGGGGAAACCTATGCACCTGTAGCTAGGCTCGAGTCAATTCGTATATTACTTGCCTTTGCTACTCACCATGATTTCAAGCTATACCAAATGGATGTGAAAAGTGCATTCCTCAACGGCCCCCTCTCCGAATTGGTCTATGTGGAGCAACCACCAGGTTTTGAGGACCCAAAGTTTCCCAACCACGTCTACAAGCTCGACAAGGCGCTCTATGGCTTAAACAAGCCCCTAGAGCTTGGTATGATTGTCTTAAGGACTTCCTACTCAAAAAGGGTTTTGAGATAGGAAGGGCCGATGCTACTTTATTTACTCGCAAAGTTGATAATGATACCTTTGTGTGCCAAATATATGTCGATGACATAATATTTGGTAGTACTGATGTTGCCTTTTGTGAGGAATTTAGTAGGATCATGACCAAAAGGTTCGAGATGTCCATGATGGGTGAGTTGAAGTACTTTCTTGGATTCCAAATCAAGCAACTCAAGGATGGCACGTTCATCAGTCAAACCAAGTATACAAGAGACATGCTAAAGAAGTTTGAGATGGACAAGGCCAAACCCATCAAGACCCCTATGCCTGCCAATGGACATCTTGATCTAAATGTGGATGGTAAGTCAGTGGACCAAAAGGTATATCGCTCTATGATCGGTTCATTACTTTACCTTTGTGCATCTAGGCCCGATATTATGCTTAGTGTGTGCATGTGTGCAAGGTTTCAAGCTAATCCGAAAGAATGTCATATTATGGCCGTTAAGAGAATTTTTCGATACTTAGTGCACACTCCGAATCTTGGCTTGTGGTATCCAAGGACTCCACTTTCGATCTACTTGGCTATTCCGATTCGGACTATGCCGGTTGCAAGGTAGACCGAAAGAGCAGTACCGGGACTTGCCAATTTATTGGGAGGTCTTTGGTGTCATGGAGTTCTAAGAAACAAAATAGTGTTGCCCTATCCACCGCCGAAGCCGAGTATGTGGCGGCCGGCGCTTGCTGTGCTCAACTACTTTGGATGAAGCAAACACTAAAGGACTTCGGATGTGAGGAAACCAAAATTCCACTTTTGTGTGACAATGAGAGTGCTATCAAACTAGCAAACAATCCCGTAAACCACTCTCGCACAAAACACATAGACATCCGACACCATTTCTTGAGAGACCATGAAGACAAAGGAGATATCGCAATACGCCATGTGAGCACCGAAAAACAACTAGCCGATATCTTCACAAAGCCTTTAGATGAGTCAAGATTTTGTGCTTTGAAGAGTGAACTAAATATCATTGATTCTCGTAACGTGGCTTGATGTCTTGCACATATTTGTTTTCACCTAGAGACCTAGATAAATGCTTTGACAAAATATTGTGTGTGATTTCAAAATCTATTTTGCATACTTCACTTATGTCCATGGCTATGTATTGGTTATATGAAATCTGGACATGTTTGAAGTATGTGTAGTATACCACAGAAGGCTCTCTTGAAATCCCTCTCTGTCCTCTCTGTTTTTGTGCTGTCGGTGGTACCGCCATAGGGCGGTAGTACCGACGTCGGTAGTACCGGCCCTATGGGCGGTACCACCGACCGGGTTTGACCCGAGTATAAAAAGGGGCACGGTGAATCTTTTCTAACCCTAGTCAATCCGTTTTGACCGCACCGCCTCCTGCCTCCTTCAGCCGCCGCCCGAGCACGTGCGCCGCCGCTCCATTCCTCCTCCTCGATCTCCCTCCTCCTCCACCCAAATCCAAATCCCTTCGGTGGAAAGGTGCTTTGAAGGTTGGAGATCGTCGTGGTGGTGTTCTTGAAGCCCGAAGTTTCCTCCTACATTGGATTTTGACCTCTTCTTCACGAGTAGCAAGGTACTAGGGTGTTCATGCCCGATCTCTCAATGTACTTTGTTCTAGGTCGATTCCTTTGGTAGGATTGTTCTATCTAGTATGAAGATGCTTCTAGGATGTATGGTTAGCAAGTTCATAGCGATTTGGTAGATTGGATTGAAGGAAACCGCACGCTGCTGTGTGGTTGGTAGTACCGCCCCCATGGGTTGGTAGTACCGCCCGCGCGCAGCGAGCCGTTCTCCTTCCCGATTTCGATCGTCTTATTTGCTACATCCGTTGAAGTATTTTTTCATCATCTTTGTCTCATGTTGGTCTATGCTATCTTTGTCTAGATGAGCTGGAGGCCCTCTCGTGCTCGTTCCCCTAGTGATGATGATGAGGAGTATGCCGCCTTGGAGCAAGGTGGTCATGTGCAAGGGGCGCCGCCGCGTCGCAATCCCGGGCGCCCGTGTTCGGTCTGGGAGTATGGATGACTCCTCTCGTCAGGTCCGTGGACGCTCGTCCGCGGGCCACACGGGCCGTCGCAGCGTGGATAGCGCAAGGGGGAGCCCGTGGCAGTGGGCATGCTGCTCCTTCGCCTCCTCCGCCTCCTCAGCCTTCTCCGCCCCCTGTCGCTGGTCCGGCTGGACGCCTGCACAACGTCATTGTGGGAGGAGTGCCTTCAGCTGGTCTCGATCGTGAGGGTCGCTCCATCGATCCTCAAGTTGGACCGGCATCCCCTCGGACTTCAGGGTTGATGCTAATCAACCGGGCTTTTGACATGCACCCTGAAGCCGAAGCTGTCATGTCCGCCGTCCCTCTCGCTCTTCTTGGAAATCCCATGGATTACTCCGATAGAAAGGGGTACTTGATGAGGAGGCAGCGTGAGGAGAACCCCTATCTTGTTAGAGATGCTTCTGTGGATAGGAGGTTCTGGTCCAGGTTCCAGCAAGATTTCTATGTGTCAGTGTGCTGGAAGGGTTTCTGTGCTAAGGGACATCCTCCTCTTTTTGCTCATAAGAGACTGGTTCTCTCCTCTCTGACCGACAAAGATTCTGAGGACATTCAGGCCTGGTGCAGAGGTTAGAGGAGTGGAGAGTTTTGGGGCTGATCTCTGGCGAGCGCAGCTTCAACCAGGAGATTCTCTGTCAGTTTTGGGCCACTTTGTTCATTGATCAGGAAGCTCGCGTGCTGCATTGGATGACCCAAGGGGTCCACTACAGATGTGCCTTCGTCACATTTGCTCGGTTGTTGGGCTTCGATCATGTGGACAGAGATGCCCCTCGTCTTTCAGAGATGTATGGAGGGGGGTATGTACTTAGAGCAGTTGCAGAGCTCAGGTGTCTATTTGGATGGTGCAGTGGCGACCTTCAAGGTCCCTGCCTGAAGCCCGCTTACTACGTCCTCAACAACATCATGCGCCTGACTCTGGATCCCAAAATTGGAGATCAAGATAACTTGAGAGATGATGCTGCCAAGGTCCTAGTCCGCTTTGCTCTGCCAGATGGACGGTTTAGCATCTCTCACTTTCTTTGGCAGAAGATCTCCGATGTATACAATGATCCTCACAAGGCCCTGCAATATGCTCCATACCTTATGCATATCATTGAGCATGTGGTTGGCGCCACCTTCGAGTATGATCGCTCCATGAAGGAGTACAGTGTTCGCAAGTTCACCTCGGCTCCTTCCAAGGACAAAGAAAAAGTTGATGAAGGTGGTGAGGTCCCAGCAGATGCAGCAGCGCCTGACGAGGCTCAGCCGGGTGGTGGAGATGTTCCCCGTGCTACCGCTCCTCCTCCGCGTCGTGAGAGGCATAGGAGTGGCGGTATTCGCTCCGCCCTTGGCAAGATCTTTGAGTGGATGTGCTATCGGGCCGATCGCGACGAGCGACATCAGCAGGAGGTGCGTCAGCATCTCGGTCTTCCTCCGCGCTCTCCGGTCCGACCCCATCCAGATCCGTTTGCTGAGTACGATGCTCAGGCCCGGCGCGATGATGATGATGATGATGATGGTGGTGGTCTCCCCCAGCAGCAGCCCCAGCAGCAGGCCCAGCAGCAGCCTCAGTTTCCAGGTGGTGGTGAGGCGGGTTTTTACAGCTCCATGCTGTATCCGCCCCATCAGTTCTATCCTCCGCCACCACCTCAGTACCAGCCTCATCCCTTCTTCCCTGACTATGGTATGGGCACGTCCTTTGCTGGCGGGTCCACGTCATATCAAGGTGGGGGTGGTGGCTCGTACATGGGCTTTGCTGGCCCCGACGCCGATCCAGCTGGGAGTGGTGGCCCTCGCAACTCTACACCACCACCTGATTCTTCTGCTCCGTCATCCTTCCCTGGTGGTGACGTTGGTGAGAGTGCCTATTCCTCTCTCTTCGGGGGCTCTTATCATGATGGATCTTCCAGCAGCTATTATTGATTCTTTGCTTATCTTGGCCTACCCGCTTTGGTGCTTGATGCCAAAGGGGGAGTGTTAGGTTTATCTTGTTGTAATAGCTGTGAGAGAGGGTTCTTTTGAGACTAAGTGTGGTATGCTACATTTTATTTGTGATATGCTGAGGATGTAAAACTTTTATGCTTAATGTTATATTCATGTTTGGTTCATCCTCATTATTGATGCTCTTGTCATGGTGATTGTTGTTTTCGATATGGCTATGTGATTTGAGTTCTTTTCTTTCTTCAATAGCCATTCGCTTTTCTTATTACATTGTTATGTGAATCACCATGTCATACCGTTTATGCATCACAAATTGATATAATTGATGTTGTCACACACTTAGGCACCCCACGGATTGCAAAATTTAGGGGGAGCTCTTGTTCTTGTGTATGCAACCTTGCTTTCTAATCAAGGTTTGAAATTCATATCCAAAGCATACACTAAGGGGGAGCTTCAACTAAATTTTGGAATTCAAAAGCTTCAATTCTTTCTATCTCTAATTGTAAGCCTAAGTTGGTTGTCATCAATTACAAAAAGGGGAGTTTGAAAGTGCATTCGCCCCCAATGTGGGTTTTGGCTAATTAATGACAATCAAATTAGGGACTAACCAGTTTATAAAAGCATGTATGCAGGTGTTAGTCCTTTGAAAGATTTGAAACGTTGAAATCTCGTGAACAAAGCACGTAGGATACTTTTGGACATAAAGATGCCTAGCTCAAGTGGTAGTTTAAAATTTCAATTTTAAACTTGAGTTATAGGTAAGCCGGACTATGAAGAGGGTCACAAAGTAAGTTGGCTAGATGTGGAGAAAAGTGCTCAAATCGACTAACCTTAGTTCGCTTGAGAGACACCGCACAATCACGAACACGTAGAGGGTAATTTCATATGGTCGGTGGTACCGACCATGGGTGGTCGGTGGTACCGACCACGGCTTCTCTGCGCAGCGCTCAAACACCCTCTCTGTGTTGGTCAAAAATGACCTGGCGGTAGTACTGCCATTACCTCGGTAGTACCGCCCCCGGTGCTACCGACCCATGGCCGGTAGTTTCAAGTTTGCAAGGCTCTCTGTCCGCGCTGAATTTGGCCTGGCGGTAGTACCGCCATTACCTCGGTAGTACCGCCCCAGGTGCTACCGACCCAAGGCCGGTGGTAACCAAGTTGCAGAGCTCCCTGTGTAGAATTGAAAATGGTTTGGCGGTAGTACCGCCATAACCTCGGTAGTACCGCCCGCGGTGGTACCGACCGAGGTCGGTAGTATCTTGGTTTCGTGAAGCTCTCTGTGTTGAGTTGAAAATGGCCTGCCGGTGGTACCGCCATTACCTCGGTACCACCGACCTCGGAGGTACCGACCTTTGGGCGGTAGTTTCCAAGGGACCAGGTCCCTTTGTGAGATGCTCTCTGTTCGCGGCCAATTTGGCCTGGCGGTAGTACCGCCATAACCTCGGTACTACCGCCCGCGGTGGTACCGACGTGAGGACGGTGGTTGCTTGTTTGGTCAGATCTGGATTCTTTCGACCGTTGTGAACTGGTTGGTGGTACCGGCCAGGGGTGGTCGGTGGTACCGACCAGCCTCGGGACTGAGGGAGTATAAATGCCTCTCCTCTTCTCTTTCCACGGGAACCCACTAACTCCATACACTCATTGCTGACCTAACTCGAGACAAACACTCTCCAAGCATTGACTCACCCCCTCTCTCTCCCCTTTGCTCCTAGATTCATTCCCTTGCGAGATTTGAGCTAGGGAAGTGAGATTCGAGAGTGGGAAGCTTCGATCTTCGACTTGAGCACTTGGTTTCCATCTAGCCGGCTTGCTTTGTGTCTTTTACTCTTGAGCTCTTTGAGCTCTAGCCGGTTAGGTGTTCTTCGTGGTAGCCCGTATTGATTTACTTGTGAGGGCTCCCCGAAGCGTTTGTATTACCCTGAGATTTCTAGTAGAGATACTCTCGTAGCCTTTGTGGTTGCTTGAGTGAGGCGAGGAGGTGAAATAGACTCCGACCTTTGTGGTCACCTCAACAACGAGGAAGTAGGCACTCCTTAGTGGATTGGCCGAACCTCGGGATAAATCGCGTGTCCCGTGTGCTTGTTGTTGTTGTCCCTATTTTCTCTACTTCACTTGTTATTGTATTCTTCGTGTTCTTCCTATCCCTATCTCTTTTTTAGGTTGGGAAGGCTCGATCTACATCAAGGGGAGCAACCAAGGTTTGGTGAGAGTAGATTTACCATATATCATTCTTAGGAAAGTGGGCTAGAAACTTGTATTATCTTCATAGCTTACATTCATCGGATTTGTAGTTTTTTTAGGATCCCGGTTGTGACGTTTGTTTGTGTCGGTAGTACCGGTGTTTCACACCCGGTAGTACCTACCCAAACAAACTGGCCTCTCCGGTTGCTATCTAACTACATCTTATAGTTTGTGAAGTTTCAGATAGTCAAAAATCACCTATTCACCCCCCTCTAGGCTGATTCGGTCCTTTCACAATACACTAACAAGTCCACCAAATGACAACAATGTTCATTACTCAATAATGACTACTTAACCTACCACACTACTGAGTGCAACGAGGCCACTTTCTCTTCCTCACAGCATCCGAATTCTGCTCCATGGCAGCCTTGGCACGACGCACACGCTCAAGCCTCTTCTCCCTCTCCCCCTACGCTTAGCTGCATCCCTCAATTTTGCCTCTTCCTCATGCTGCTTTTGTGCTGCCTCTTCTTTGCGTCTCTTCTCCAAACGCTCCTTGTCATCCGCGGCCCACTTTTTCATCCTCTCTTCGTGCTCCTTGTCCTCCGGCTTCATCTCAGTGTCGATCCACTGCTCGAAGTCACATAGCGGTGGAGGCTCCTGCAAAATACGACTAAGTCAATTAGGTAATAAAATATAAATGATTTGTCATTCATGTATAGAACAAGCCATCAGCTTCTCACCATCAGTCCAATACGGATCTGTTTAGGTGTAGGGTCAAAGGCATAATTCTCACACATCCAACACCTCTGACCGTATGTGTGCTCCTCATCAGATATTGCGACTTTACAATCATCGCCGCAGTAGCACATGGGCACCAGAACACCGCTAGGCAATGGCAAACGGGCAAAGGCATTGCCCGTGAGAGGCTGCCTACAATCATCAACGCAATAACAAATAAACATAACACAAAATTACTTTATTAGAACAGACAAATTAATAAACAATGTACCGATCTTACCTTGCCTTACTAGCTTTTCCACGCCGCGGCATCCTAACAATAAAAAATATGTCGACATTACACATAGATTCATGATTAATTATAAATCTACGTAATGGGCTAACAAATATTACACAAATTGAACAAAATATTAAGCAAAACAGATCTAAAAAGTCTAATACATGAACAAATCCATCATTAGTTAACAACTAACGTAACGACAATTTTAAAACAAATTTTGTCTACAAACCCTAACTTAGAAAAATATGGTTCAATCAAACACTGAAATATAGATAAAGAACAGGAATATGGAGATCAATATACGTCTTGTGCAGAGAGAACAAGTTTGATTGAGGAAGATGAAGAGAGGAGGAATGAAATGGAATGGATTGGATTGGATTGGGAGGAGAAGAGAGGAATGAAGAGGAGGCTGCTGCTGGGCGCGGCGGCCAAATCTAGATCGGCTTTGCCGTGCCACCTCGCCTGGCGCGGCAAAGCCGTTGACCGCGCCAGGCCGTCTGGCGCGGCAAATGCACTAGCCGCGCCAGCCCGCCTGGCGCGTCAAACTGACGAGCGGGGCCCACCCGCGCCTGCGTGGCCGGGCGGTGCCACGGTGGCGCTTTTGCCGCGCCGCCATACATGGCGCGGCTAACGCTTTTGCCGCGCCATTGGGGACGGCGCGACAAAAGGGTTAGTTTTGTAAAAAAAAATAGACAGTGTTGTTTATGAAATTTTTTATTTAATTGGGTAATTAATAAAAAAAAATTCGCTCGCCACTATATAACTCCACGCGAGCAAGCCAAGGAGACGCCACAAAACAAACCGCAAAGCAACCCCCAATTACGAGAGAGAAAAATTATAGAATCACAATGAGCTCACGCGTCACCAGGTCGCTGCCTTTTCTCGTCGCCCCGGCTGAGGCCACGCCGGCCGGCGCCCTCCCCCTCACCGCCATGGACACAGCTCTTGCTTCCCTGCTCATGGCAGCACTTTTCGTCTTCGAGAACCCTATCGATCAGCCAGCCGAGACCATCAGGAGGGCTCTGTCCCGTGCGCTTGTTCCCTACTACCCGATGGCCGGCCGCCTTACCGTCGTCGTCACGGGCGGCGGTGACCAGCTGAAAATCGCGTGCACCGGCGAGGGCTTGGCGTTCGCTGGCGCGTCCGCGAGCTGCACCCTGCAGGAGGCCAGGCTCTCCGGCCCGTGTCCGGTGGCCACCGTCGAGGACCTCACTATGAACTACGCCGGCCAGTACAGCACGGACCCGCCGCCGTTGCTGCTGGTGCAGGTGACCGAGTTCTCCTGCGGCGGCTTCGTCGTCGGGGTGACCTGGAACCACGTCGTCACGGACGGCGTTGGGATGGCGCAGTTCTTGCAGGCCGTCGGCGAGTTCGCCCGCGGGTTCCCTTCTTCCCCTTCGGTCTCGCCGGTGAGGGTGGACCACACCCTCCCTGAACTTCCCCCGCCGATAACCACCATGACCAAGGCACTCGTCGGCAGCAAGCACAGCGACTTCCCGTCCTCCTACATCACTGTTCCCCTGAGTTTCGTCGACCGCGTCAAGGACGAGTTCCGTCGTCGCAGCGGCGGCGGCGGCGGCGGCGGCGGACAGGAGGTCGCGCCGGCGTGGTGCACCGCGTTCGACGTGTTCACCGCCGCCATATGGAAGTGCCGTGCCCGCGCGACGATCGGGAGCGCCGCCAGCCATGACGCGCCCACGGCGCTCACCTTCACGGTGAACGTGAGGAAGCCGGCCAAGGCCAAGGACGGCTACTACGGCAACGTGTTCGCCTTCGGCCTTGCTGCCTCGACGCTGCGCGAGGTCGCCGGCGGCGACATCCTGGACCTCGTGACGCTGGTCCGGGAAGCGAAGGCACGGGTCGCTCACACGTTCGTCGACGGAGCCGCGTGCGTTGCCGACGAGATGGGCGGCCGGCTCCGGGGCCTCGACGGGTACGACACCCTGTACGTGACGAGCTGGTGGAATCTCGGCTTGGACGACGTCGACTTCGGCAGCGGCGGCGCTGAGCGCGTCATCGGGGACATGGAGCGCAAGGTGGTGCCGGGCTGCATCCTGTGCGGGACGAAGGACAAGCAGGCCGAGGGCGTTGCCGCCATGGCGCTCTGCGTCAAGCAGGAGCACGCAGAGGCCTTCCATGCCGAGCTACGAAGCCTCATGCTGTAGTTTGTTGCTACTGCACACAAAAATCGCGCACACAAAACAACATCGGTCGTAATAAATTCTCTGCCGATCAGCCTCTAAGTATTTTGGGTTGGTTTGGCGTCAGTTCTGGGTAGCGGCGGATTCACGATTTTACTGGAGGGTATGCCGCCAAGAAAAAATTAAATACAATTCAGTAAAAGAATTTGACAATTTGCTTAAAAAAAATACCATTTTCAACATAATTTGGTATATGTGCACTAAACAACATGCTAATTCTTAAATTTAAATATTAAGGTGAGAACATCTATAATTAATGAAAATTGTTCAAACACAATATATATTGATATAGTTTAAAGTATAGACATAAAAGAGAGTAAGACACATACAATAAATGAAATTAGGGAAATGCACTAGTAGAATGATGATTTTTTCTAGCGCCTCAATTTTTTTTTACTGGCGGTTTGAGTTACCACGCGCATGTAGAAATGAACCGGTGGACCTCAAGTCTAGAACCGCCTGTAGAAATAGATTTCTACAGGCGGTTTGTTAAGACAACCGTCTGTAGAAATGTCTTATTTCTACAGGCGGTTGTCTTAACAAACCGCCTGTAGAAATCCATACAGGCGGTTCGTTAAGACAACCGCCAGTAGGAAAGAGATGTGTTTTTTAAATTTGATTTTTTCAAACTATCTCGAATGAGAAAACACCCAAAATAAAAGTTGTTTGTCTCAAAAGTTATGAAACTTTGTAAATTACAACTTTTTAATTTGAAGTCATCTTGTCATCGAAAAATATGTTTGAAAGGTCTCAAATTTGAAATTCAAATTTTATAAACGACCTCGGATGGAGAAATGACCAATACAAAAGTTGTTCGTCTCAAAAAGTTATGAAACTCTGTAGTTGACAATTTTTGATTTGAAATCGTTTAGGACCTCAAACAAGCAAATTACACTCGGGTTTGTATAATATGTGGGGAACCGAAGGGGTATTAGAACATATGTGAGTGTGTGGTGCAGTGGTAGAAGGGCCTCCAACAAACTTCTTTTCGTTCTATGAACTTTAAGGTGTATGAAGTCTCATAGTAAACTCTTGCAGCAGAACCATAGAGTCCATTTCACTTAGGTTGATTTAATTTAGGCCGGAGGCAGACCTAAGTCAAGGTAATCCTCCTTTGAAACACTTTGGTATTGTTCCTAGATAGATCATAAGACAAATAATCAATCAGAGCACAGGGAGCCATCTTATTATCTTTCCCTAAAGAAAAACTATGGCGAATTAACTGATCTTTACATCAGTTGATGAAAGAGCCCAATGCAGAAAAATGCATGTTGGGTCTTTGAAACAGTTTGAATCATTTCGATAATAGTCCATTTGATCTGTTTTACCGAGAAGGTCTACGGTTTGAATCTGTATAGCCCTAACATATACGTCTTTTTTTCCATTTTAGGATGGATATCTTATGCGCGCGAGGGTGAGGTCGTGAGTTCGAATCCCACCGGCCGCGTTAGCCGCGAATTTTATGCGAAAAATGCCGCGACTTGCGGCTTCGAAGGAGACGGGCTCGGGCGGGCTCAGCCATTTCCACAGGCGGTTTGCTATGTCAACCGCCTGTGAAAATTTTTTCCACAGGCGCTTCATAAGCAACCGCCTGTGCTGTGGTCCCAGCGCAGGCGGTTGATAAAAACGCCTGTACCAATCGATCTACAACCGCCTGTGTAGTATCGTTCTGTACCAGTGATGATTTGCATTGCCGACGCCTTCTTTGTTGCATGCTTATGAAAAATATATGCAATGTCTTCGGTTCTTCTTATAACTACATACACAATTATTAAACACAATTCAAACAATTAAATAAAATGTACTTGAACGTATTGATCCACCTTAATCGTCTCTGGTGGTGGCTGAATTCCTGATCTCGCCACGTCGTCATCAGAGTTATCTGGGTGGAACCAAGATCATCTGACAACCTCAATCACGTACTCGCGGAGTAGCCTGGGTGGATCACAAGATCTGACGATCTCGATCTCAATTAGTCACAACGTCCCGTACTCAACGAAATAGTCCGGGCGGATCCTCGATCTAACGATCTTAATCCCAATTAATCACGACATCGCGCACTGAAAGCTTGGCATGGGATCCATCGAATCGAGACGACGGACGAGGCTCCCTCGCAGGTCGCACGTCGCAGCGTTGCTCCAAATCTACAGTAGTCGACAAGTGCGGCGTCCACGAGTCATTAGTCATCACCGCGTCCTATCGCCGTCCTGACGTATGTGTGGCCGCGGGCCGCATCGTCACTGAATGAGGCCATGGCCCAGGAAAGTGGAAAGCCTGTCTCGCGAGAGCAAAGCAGTTGTAGGCCACACGTTGGTCACCTGTTGCAGGTAAGTTCTTTTTTAATATTTTTTGGACAAATATACATGTATTATACGTGCTAGGATTGCAGGGTATGCCAGTGCATACCTAGTGTTGACACTCAAAAGTGTCTCAAGTGTATAATTGACTCCACCATCAAGTTTCTGTCGTCAAGATGGCTGAGACCTATTGAGAGACTTCCGACCAGGTAAAACTGGTTGGAGGCGGCAAGATAGCAATAGAGACCAGCTCTACTGAACTTGCGTATACGTACAAGATAGAAATTGCATATACATGCCATAACCGAATAAACAAGTCCTATTTGGAGTTTTATTCGATCGAGAGTCCTATTCGATTACGGAAAGACCAGCCGTCCTATAAATATAAAGGGTGATGGCCGATTGAGATCTCATGTATTCAATCGTCAAAACCAATCTACTACAACCCTTTTACCCTCTTCTCCAACCTCATGTTGTTCATCCCTTGATCCGACGACCAAGGATGGCACCCAAGGCACGTCAGCCGACCTAGGGCAACCCGTCGACGTCCTTGCTCTGACGGGGTCCCTCCCGGGTGAGAGCTTCGACGGTTCCTTTGCTAGTTTGCCCGAAAACTAGTCGTTCTTCGCCACGTAAGTGCGTTAGCTATCCTTTGCCGGTTTGCTTGTAAACCTAGCCGTCCTTCACCGCGTAAGTGTGACCTCCTCGCTGCGTTCTTCGGTCCGTGGCGACCCGGGCGTCCAAAGCCCTAGCTGGTGTGTGATCCGGAACATGTTTCGGCGTCAACACACTTTTTGGCGACTCTGTTGGGGAAGAATTTGCTTCGGCTCTGCTTTGCAGCCGAATCCTCTTGCCCTAGCCCTATTATTCACTGATCTATCTTCTCGTTCTCGCCATTACCATCGCATTCGGCCCAAAAGGCCGATCGCATCTGGTTTTGACCCCTAGTGATCTCGTTTGCTATTTTGCAACACGACATGCTACATATTAGAAAATTCAGCAAGATGGTCAAGATCTAAAACATGGAGTACCAAGGTGTCACGTCACAAAACTACTACGATTACCCTGAGGTATGACTTGCGAATACATCTCATGGTTATAATAATTATTTTGCAAGTTCTATGAACTCTTATGTTGGTGTTGCTAGTCATAATGATAGTAGATATGTTGCATCGGTTAATACTTTTAATGCTCCTCATCGTACGTATCATGATTATACATATTATGGTCAAGAACCGTTGTCAACTATGAATTCTTTGAGTTTTGATGCTACTAGCAACATACAACATATAAATTCTAATTCATCGGCTATGAGTTTACAATACATGGCTTCACTGCAAGACATGCCGATGAATGAGAGAATTGG
This sequence comes from Coix lacryma-jobi var. lacryma-jobi, assembly GCA_009763385.1. Classification (NCBI taxonomy): domain Eukaryota; kingdom Viridiplantae; phylum Streptophyta; class Magnoliopsida; order Poales; family Poaceae; genus Coix; species Coix lacryma-jobi. Next base: position 128,694,378 of record CM019830.1, read on the forward strand.
CCACGACAATGATAATTATTTAGCCAATTGCTCTCAAAATTCAGCATCAAATGCAAGTGCTACTACCCATAATTCGGCCTCATATATTGGTAATAACTATGGCCGAATGCATGAAAATTTAGCAAAGCATTTAAGTACAAGTACTTATGATTCGGCTTCACGTGTTACTAGTAACCATAGTCGAATCAATGAAAATTCAGTACCTTATACAAAGAACACTCCTCACAATTCGGCTTCAAATTTAATTCAAAACCATAGTCGAATTAGTAAAATTCCAGCAAGGTATTCGAGTGCAAAAACTCATGATTCGGCTCCGCATGATACCGATAACTATAGCCGAATCAATAAAAATTCAACAATGAGCGTGCATGCTAACAATCGTGATTCGGCTTCATGCATCACTCTCAAATCAAGCCGAATCGATGAAGATTTAGCCCATGCTAGAAATCCTTATGGCTCCTCTAAATGGAAGGTTCCCACTTATCATAGACCGTACCCGTTACACTATGATTACTTGGAAGATCCTGATGGTTGGTGGGTACCTGATTTTTGTGAATTTAGTGGTGAAGATGATAAGACCGCTGTCGAACACATTAATATATCTCTCGCAATTGGTTTTTGCCAGTAAAGAGGACTATATGAAAGTGCGAAATTTTCCTTTATCTCTCACTGGTATTGCCTTTGCATGGTTTACATCTTTACCCGAATGCACTATTTGGTCATGGTCTAGATTAGAGGAGTTATTCTATGAATACTTTGGAATGACTAATGACAAAAGACCGATTAATACTGAGTCATCGGCTAAAAGGACATTGTTAATGGCATGAAAGGAAGAGTCAGTTCGGATGTAAGCGAAGGTTCGGCTACTAAAGCCGAATAACATAATATCCATTCTGAACCGATCACAACTCAAAAAGCAAGTCTTTCTACTGAAAAACATGAAAAGCGCCAGAAAACGGCTAGACTTGATTTTTCAGGAGCTCAAGGGGTTATATGCTTATCCAGTGATTACCACATCATTCATGGAAATCAAATCCCTATAAGCGAGAAAGAAGGATCGCTTGCCTGCCCAAAATCGGCTAAGCCAACTTTAGAGTCGACTGAGCCGATTACTACCTACCCAGAGTCAGCTAGGTCGACTTCTAAGTCGGCTAAGCCAACTCCCCCTGTTGCTGCCTTACCCGTTAGTGCCCAAGTCAGATGAGCCGACTTTCGATCGGCTAACAACTACCGAAGCGCTTTTGGTTGATTCAACACCTATTGTTGATCGTTCTTTGGAGATGAAGAACAATGTCATACAAACCAAGTGTTGACACGAAATCTCGGTCGCGGTGCGCCAACACACTCGGGCTCACGGTCCTCAGAGGGGTACGAAGCGAGTCCTGACCTCCTGGACCTTCAACAGACGGTGGTGCCGATTCTCAGCAGAATCGACTTCGGGCGTGCCAATCAATTTGACCTTTAATTGACAAGGAGAAGAAAAAGATCATCAAATCGTGGAACCTGCCGGTTTGGTGCCAGATAGTTCCAAATTATGCGGCTCTGATATAGCCATTTGTCTTTAGGATATTGACTACAAAGTCAACTCCCATGAGATTGTATGTAAAATGATGAAAAAGATATGAAGCATAACAACTATGACATGTATAAGATGAATGTTTATAACAAACAGACAACCGATAAGCTTAAAAGATATTAACAGGTAAAAATCTATATGTACGTTCAAGTGATGTGAAACCAACGTATCGACTAAATGCACAAGTAATTCAATTTGTTAACAGTGGGGTGTCTCCATGCAGCCGTAATAATAAATAGATCGATAAAATAACTTGAACACCAACAGTGGGGTGTCTCCATGCAGCCTTGATGATGATCAAGCTAGATTACGTCTCGTGCTTAAAGTAGATCCGTTGATTCCAAACCACTTAAAAGAACATATTATGAAGAAAGCATAACTGAATCGGCTATTTCAGCCGATGCAGGGTCCATGAGGCACGAACAAGATCTATCCGATGAAAGCGTGATTTAATCTATGATAAACAAACTTAATCTATCATATATATCAATGGGGTTCGAAAATACAGCCATAATAAACATGCTAGATCAAATCTATCTGCTCTTAAATCAGATCACGATTTTATCGGATATCTCGAACGCACAACATGTAACAACCAAGATTGGCAAAATAACCGATGAAAGGCTTGTATCGGCTATTTCCTCTGTTGTGAGCGTGTGAACCTCAGAACAGCCGATACTAAGCATCTTTTAGGCGTAGGCTAGTTTGTCAACCTTGATTGGGCAAGATGTTGTTTAAAACGTAAATAAACAAATTGAAACATAAAACAACAATCGATAACTTAATGAATCTATTAGCTTGCCAAACCAATAGAGCCGATAACTAGTCAAGATCGACTAAAGTAAGAGATTGATCAGAGTCAAGACAGTCTTACAAAAGACGAGCTTAGATCGATAACTAGCCATGTCATAGCTTAACAAGAGTTTGGTCGATGCCAATGCAGCCTTATTACACGATGACACAAGCCATTGGTGAAACTTACAAGAAAACCGAAGGTCGGTCGATGCCGATGCTCCCCTGCCTGATTGAAGGTCTCGTCGAGATCTACGTTACTCCTACTCCTAGGGTTTTTGGCCAAGGGCCGGTTGTGTTTGATTGATTGGGGGATGTCCTTTACAAAATCTGGGTTCCTAGCTATTTATAACCCAGCCGACTCCTGCCTAAATACGACTAAGTTACATAATAGGTAAAAATAAAAGACGACTCGGACTTGAACTCCTTGGTTGAACACGACACGTCTTCGAAGCCCGTCGTGCTGGTCCGCATGAAGCTTCCGGGTCACCTTCAACTCATACGAGCTTTTTTATATTTCCAGGTCAATCCTTTTCCTTAATAAACCGTCCATTTATGTTTACCAAATACTAATCTCTCTGGTCCAAAATTTGGTGTAAACACATGCCCCCCAATTTTGGGATGAAATTTATTTTATTCCAAAAATGTCATTTTTCCTCCCTTCAGGGTTCAATCGACTAACCTTATTTCTTAGCCGATCAGCCGAGTCTTCTTCTTTCTCTTTCTTGATACCGCAAACAATCTGAACGGCATCTTAACGATCAATGCGACACGGCTGAACTTCCCTTGAAAACCGTGTTATGATTTAACATCCCACTCGAGTACTCTGCACACATTGTACGAAGCGGTATCTTTTCCCCTTCTAAGATGCAATCTTTTAATATAAATCCTTCTTCGTCTCTATCTCCTGTCACACTCAAAGCACACCTCCTGCTTGCTTTCGCCTTCCGTCCAAAAACCCTTTTTCTCACCAAAACTTTGCCTTTCTAAAAGCCCATCTCCTCCTCTTCCAATGGCAGACAACAACCGTGGGAAGCGCCCCGCGGAGGAGGAAGTGAATTCTCGCCACCGCCCTCAGCGCCGCATCAGGTATGTTTCTTCTTTATGCCTAATCGACTCCAGTTCTCATCATTTTCAAGATCTGACTTGATCTCCTCCTTCTGCTTTCAACTAGGATCGATGAGGGTCCTTCCAACGCTGCGGCTGCCGTGGCACCTCCCCCCGGCATGGAGTCAGTCTCTGAGAACCCCTCCTCCAGTAGCTCTGAGTCGATGGCCTGCTGTCATTACCGTCAGATGACGGAAATGCGGAATCTTCACTCGGAGGCCACCATCAGGAACTGCCTCCTCGAGGATCACATCGCCAGTTCCAGAAGGCTTTGGAGGAGCAGAGGCGAGAGCTTCTCAGGTGATCCAACAGTGCACAGAATCCGATGCGCGTGTCGCCAGTATCTTTTTTTTCCTGAAGAATTTTCGTTTGATTGGATTTCCTTTGCTCAATTTTGCTTTATTTGTTTGCTCTCAGACCTGACCGTTTGGCTGGAGGCCCTTTAGGAGGCGGGGAACGATGCGGCTGACTCCGTGAACGCCACCGGCGACAGCGTCGCGGAAAGGGTGACCAACATCCCCGCAAGGGTACATGAGGTCGCCCTCCACGGCGTACGTCACGGCGCCGCCATGGCCCTCGGGGCTGCCGAGGTCTTCACCGGCCAAGACCTGGGTGGCCTCGAGGTCACTCCAGAAATAAGTCACGCCATGAAAGTACACTTTGATGGTGTCAATGGCGCAGCTGGGGAAATAGCAGAGTCCACCCCCTCTGTAATCATAGTAGACAAGGTCTTTGAGTAGTTTGCCAGGGCCAAGTCTTTGTAAATAAACCTTTTTCTTCGAATATAATGAAGTTTTTTCTGCTTCTTTATGATCCTTTTGTGATAAGATCCATCGAGGTCCCTTAATCTCAGTGATTCTTGATCTCGTATTTTTGGACTGAAGGCGATGCTTCAATTGCATTGGCTATTTTTGTTCTGAAGGCGATACATCTGTATCGGCTATCGATTGGATACCAACGTTAACACATTAGTTATAGCTGATCCACCCAGATACTAGGGTAATACTTCTTTAAATATTTCCCGTTAACTGCCCTGAAGTATTCGACGCCCTCTAGAGTCTCGTAGAAATAAGCATTACCAGGAGCACATCTAGTAATCCTATAGGGCCCTTCCCAATTTGGTGACCATTTGCCATATTTGCTATCCTTAGTTCCAATAGGCAAAATGACCTTCCAAACCAATTCTCCTTCACCAAACTTTTTCTCTCTGATCTTTTGATAATAGTATTTAGCCACCCTTAGCTTTTGAGCTCTGATGTTCTCCAAAGCTTTCAACTGATGAAAGTGTAAATCATCAAGATTGTCTATCATGAGATGTTTATATTCATCATCCTTCAGATTATTCTGTTGTAAAACTCTTCTAGACCCTATATTGATTTCCCAGGGCAACACGGCTTCATGACCGTAGACAACCATAACACATAAGGTGAACATTTAGTCGCACCATGACATGCCATCCTATAAGACCATAAAGTCTCACTCAGTATTGAATGCCACTTTATTGGGTGCTCCTTAACTGTGACGGAACGACCCTAATCCCATGGCCCACGTGTCCCTGTCAACCTCTGACAGCCGAACCCATGTTCCATGTGATTAAGACCTGTTCGCCACCGGGCTACATCAGTGCCCAATGTCCGCAGGATCATCTCACAATTCGGTTACAACATTGCATACTTTTACAAATAACATCGGAATAAAGAGCGGAAGACTTAAATAACATTAGTTTTACAAAACAGGGTTCAAATAGAAATTAAGGTGCAGTTATTACAAACCAAGTTCTGATAATAGAAATAGACATAGGCAACATAGTGGAGAACAACAAAGATACTTATATTCACCCAGCCCGAGGGTGTACAACTATTCTTCGGCCTCATCGGCCTCTTCCTGGACGATGGTCACGCAGCAGGGTGCAAGACACATCGGGGACTCTGTCATACCTGCAGCATGGGTAACAAACCCTGAGTACTGGGGTACTCAACAAGACTTACCCGACTAAAGAAAAGGGAGAAGACTCAGGAATGAGAGGCTTAGGGTAGTCAAGGTAAGGCTTAAGCAAGATCAAGTATTTTGCAGAAAAGCATTTTTGTAAACCTTATTTTATTTTTGAAAGATTCAGTATTCCTCAATTCTTCATCGTTCATGATTCATTTTACATTTCAAAACATTCCTAGTTGAGAACCACTCTCCGTTGACAGTCAGTGGACCAAGTCTCCATAACCGAGGAGCAACGTTAATCCAGATAAATAATACTCAGCTGAGGATCCCTATCCACACTGCATATGTAGCACCCAAGCTTGCCTTGAAGAGCAAAGACAGCTGGCTCAGGGTTGGAGGTGCAGAGGTCGAAGCTCGGGGTAGCCTCAGGGACAGGTTCGTCGGCGGCTGCCTCGATCTTGACTCCTTCTTCGGTGACTATACGAATGCAATGATGCATGCACATGAGTATGCTAGCATGAACAATACAAAACACGACATACAACATGAACCCTAATCATTTTCTCTATTTTCCTTAATTATTTAAAAAGGTCATTTTATGAAGTTGTTCCAAAAATTACCAAATTAATCACATAAGTTCATTATGGTGTAGATAGATGGCAAAACAAATTTCATAATTTTGGAGGTCATTAAGGTGCTCAAATAAAATCAGACATTAATTAACAAAAGGCACTATTTAACAATTAAAGATAAATGCTCAAAAATCAACTTGTTCCAAAAGACTTCAAAATTTCACCAGAGACTAAACATGGCATAGGAAGCTCACAAAAATTTATCTCATGATTTTTGGAGTTATAAATAATTTTCTAAAAATCCAAAACCATCCATTTATTAATTAAAAGAGGGATTTTACATTTTCAAATTCTTGCAGAAAAGTCAAGTTTCATATTTTTCTAAAATACTACACAGTGCATGGAGCATACCATAATTTTCTCAGTATTTAAGAAACAACAGATTAATTCACACAAAAAAAGAGAAAACAGAACACTATTCACACTCTTTCAAAAAGGAAAAGAAAAGAGCGCTGTGCTCCTTTCTCGCAAGGGCTCGGGCGAATCGCTGCGAGGCGGACAGCAGGGCTCGGGCGAGGCGGAAACACTCGGCCGTCCGAGACCTGGCTGGTAGACTCGGGCGAGACAGAAACAAGCGTTTCGTCCGAGGCCTGGCCGGGAGGCTCGGGCGAAACGGAAAGCAAGCGTCCGTCCGAGGCCTGACTGGGAGGCTCGGGCGAGACGGAAAGCATGCGTTCGCCGAGGCCTGGCTTGGGCGAAGCGGAGTGGAAGCAGAGACCGGAGGCTTCGGGTGCTTACCACGGGTCGGAGGCAGGGCTCGGCTGCTTCGAGGGAGCGCGGTTCGCAGGCGTGCTCGAGGGTGTGGCTCGAGGGTGAGGCTCGACACGTGCTCGAGGGTGAGGCTCGAGGAAGGAGGCTCGACACGTGCTCGAGGGTGAGGCTCGACACGTGCTCGAGGGTGAGGCTCGAGGAAGGAGGCTCGACACGTGCTCGAGGGTGAGGCTCGAGGAAGGAGACGACCGCGGCGGCACTCCGGCGATCCGGCGATCCTGCGCAACACACGAGACCGCAAGGGCCTGGTTAGAGTCGCGCGGAGCCAAGGAAGCTGACACAGGGGTCAGGGGAAGATGATCGTGGCCGGAGAGGAAGTATTTGACGAACCCGAGTTCACCGGTGTTCCGTCGGAGTTTGGGAAGATGGGGTTACGCCGGGCGATTGGAGGCGGGGGAGGTGAAATTGAGGGGTGGGAAAGCTTCACGAGCTCAAGGCGGAGCTTTCGGGCTAGGTGGTTGAGCGGCGGGAGCTTCGGAGTGGTCTGGCCACGGCGGCGGGGGTCGAGTGAGAAGCTCGGACTCCGGCGGTCCCTTTTATAGGCACGGTCGGGGACGGTAGAGAGCACGGGATGGTGTGGATGAGCTCGGCGAAGCGTGCGCACTTGATTGCGAGCCGGCGGGAAGGACGGCGTGCGCGCAGGGCCTGGGCGAAGGCTCGCCGGTGACGGCCACGCGGCGGCGACGCCCTGGGCACTGTAGGGGACGGGGCGGAGGTCAGCGCTTGCGCGTGCGGGTGCGGCATGATGGCGCGGGCGCAGGACAAGTCGACAATCGGGCGGGGCGTGCGCTGCCGGGCACGCGTGGCGCAGGCGGCGCTGGCGCGCGGCCATGGCCGGGCCCCCTCCTGCTCTGTGCCGGCTAGAGGTAGGGGATGAACAGGGCTAGGTCTAGGGTTTGACTTTCTGTATTTCGCAAATTACTTCCAAAACTTGAACTGAGCAGCAAAAACTCAAAACACCAAAGTTGTTCAGAAAAAGAGATCTACAACTTTGTCAAAAAGAATATTTTCAAATTCCAAACAGTTTTTGAATTAAATATGAAATCAGAAAAGGGGACACTTTTAGGATTTGAATAATTTCAAAATTACTTTTGATTTTACATTGAAAGTTGGAAATATGCAAATATGAAAGTTGTTCCTTTTATCAAAACCTACAACTTTGCTAATATACCCTTTTTCTGAAACTCAATAGTTTTTAAATAAATTTTGAAAACTGAAAAGGGGACAAAAACTGGAATTTGAATGAATTTGGATTTACTTCAAACTTTGTACAGAAACTTGAAAATTTGTAAATACCAAAGTTGTTTCTCTTGGCCAGATCTACAACTTTGCTTTTTGGACCAACCTCAAATTTTGAATAATTTTTGAATTACAAAAAGAGGGATAAAATCCAGGGTTTGGAAATCAGGGTTTTGCAAAGGGATTTGAAATCTGATTTTGATTTTTGAACTTTGGCCAACACAACAAACTTCAAGACATCCAACTGAACAAGAATTACACAAAGCTAGGCACAGAGGTGAAATTACCATTTTTGCCCTTATAGGAAGATTTGGGCTTTTAGGGTTTTTGAAAAGAGATTGCTACACAAGTACTAAGCAAACATAAATGCAAGGCAAGGATGATTAATGACTAATGATGATGACATGTCAGGTTAATTACAGTTAAACACCAGAGGTGTTACATTAACCTTCTTCTTGATGATCTTGATTAAAATTTGATTGGAAGCCTCAGCTTGCCCATTAGCTTGGGCATAATATGGAGATGAGTTGATCAACTTAAAACCTGTGTTAGTAGCAAAATCCTCAAATTCCTTTACACAAACATTTTTCCTTGATCTGTAGTAATGGTTTGAGGAACACCGAATCGATAAATGATATGTTCTTTGACGAATTCAATTACGGCAGCCGATGAAGCTTCTCTTAGAGGAACAACTTCAACCCACTTGGTAAAATAGTCTGTTGTCACCAATATAAATTTATGTCCCTTGCTAGATACCGGAAATATTTGGCCAATCCGATATATTCCCCATCCTCTAAATGGCCATGGCTTTGTGATTGGAGTCATAGCTGAAGCCGGAGACTTTTGAACATTACTGAATCTCTGGCATTCCTGACATCCTTTATAATACTTAAAACAATCTTCTAAAACGGTCGGCCAAAAATACCCCGCTCTTCTGATCATCCATCTCATTTTATGAGCAGATTGATGAGCACCACAAACCCCTTCGTGGATTTCTCCTATCAGAACTTTGGCCTCTTCTTGACTAATACATTTAAGGAGCACACCATCGATTGTTTTATGATAAAGTTGATCTTCAAGAAGGACAAACTTTGTAGCCTTATACCTCAATTTTCTGGATACTTGCTGTGATGGATTCCTTAAGTATTCAATGATTTCAATTCTCCAGTCATCACCATCGGCAACTTCATCAGTTAGTATTTCAACAATTCGCCGATACCCAGAAGCACTCTGAGCCAAACGATTAGCCTCTTGATTTTGACACCTAGGAATATGTTTCATGACAACAGAAGAAAAAGAATCAAGCAATTCAAGGCACTTTTCATAATATTTTCTCAAATTATCATCTCTGCATTCATATAGGCCGAGCAATTGATTAATCACCAATTGAGAATCTCCAAAAACTTCAACAGTCTTGGCCCCTACTTCACACAAAAGCTGAAGTCCCTTGAGAAGTGCTTCATACTCAGCTTGATTGTTAGTGGAGGTTGGATCAATCAGGAAAGCAAATTCAAAACTTCCTCCTTGACGAGAAACAAGAACAATGCCAATGCCTCCACCTTGTTTGCAATTGGAACCATCGAAAAACAAGGCCCATGGGGTAAAATCTAAAGTTCTAGTTTCCTGTTTATGATGATGAGTAACAAAATCGGTTATTACCTGACCTTTAACTGCCTTAGCCGATTCATATTTCAAATCAAACTCCGATAATGCAAGAATCCATTTGCCAATTCTCCTATTTAGAATCGGCATGGACAACATATGTTTAATTACATCAAACTTTGACACCACCGTACATTCAGAAGACAATAGGTAATGCCGAAGCTTGGTGCACGAGAAGTATAAACATAGGCATAATTTTTCAATAGAAGAATACCTCATCTCTGGATCAAGCAATCTCCTACTGAGATAGAATACCACTCTTTCCTTGCCCTCAAATTCTTGCATAAGGCTGATCCAATTGTATGATCATCAGCCGACATGTACAACTTGAAAGGTTTGTTCTTCTGAGGAGGAATCAAACTGGTGGAGACTTCATATATTCTTTGATTTCATCGAATGCCTTCTGTTGCTCGTCTCCCCATTTAAACTCTTGATCATCCTTAATTTTAACAAAACTGAGAACGGCAAAATTCTGGTTGACAAATTTGAAATAAATCTCCTGATGAAATTGATTTTGCTGATCAAAGACTGTAATTGAGTTTTTGTGGTTGGTGGTTCGGCTTTGTCAATCGCATCATAGCTCTTTTGACCAACTTCAATCCCTTTTTCATGTACCATAAATCCCAAGAACTGACCAGCTGATACCCCAAATGCACATTTGTGGGGATTCATCCTTAAGCCATGCTTTCTTGCGCATTCGAGAGTATCTCTGAGATCCTTAAAATGCTTTTGATAATCCTTGGACTTTACAACCACATCATAATGTAAATTTCAACAATCCTGCCGATCAACTCATGAAAGATATAATTCATAGCCCTCTGATAAGTTGCACCGACATTTTTAAGTCCAAAAGTCATGACCACCCACTCATATAAGCTTATGGCACCTGGACATCTTAATGCAGTTTTATGTATATCCTCTTCTGCCATAAAAAATTGGTTATAGCCAGCGTTGCCATCCATAAAACTAATAACTTTATGTCCAGCTGCTGCATCGACTAACATATCTGCCACTAGCATTGGGTAGCCATCCATTGGAGTAGCTTTATTTAGATCCCTGAAGTCAATACAAACCCTCATTTTTTCCATTTTTCTTATATACAGGGACCACGCTAGATATCCACTCAGCATATCTACATTGCCGAATGAAATTAGCTTCGTAAAGCCGAGTGATTTCTGTTTTCACATCAGCCATAACTTCTGCTCTGATCCTTCTTGGAGCTTGTTTCACAGGCCGACTCCCATGTTTAATAGGTAGTCAATGTTCAACCAATGACCGATCAAGACCAGGCATCTCAGAATAATCCCAAGCGAAGCATTCTTTATATTCTTTCAATAATGCAATAAGTTCTTTCCTAAACTTGGGATCCAACTTGGCACTAATGTATGTCAACCTCGGCTTATCACCGTTTCCAATATCAACTGCTTCTAGTTCGTTAGCTGACGTGAAACCTTTACCCATCTTATTCTCATCTTCGTTAACTGTACAATCCATTAAATATATTTTTTGAAGCCGACTGCTTGTATCGGCTGTTGACTTTCGTCACCTATTTTGAGAAAGTCTTCCTCGGGATCAGAGAATTTAAACTTAGTAGGTAGTATGAACAAAGCAGCGATATTAGCCGATGACTCATCCTTATCGGCTATCTGCTTGACTTGCCAAGCTTTGGATTTCTTCTTCTGAGTTTCATCGTTCCTCAACCTTTGAACCCGTCGCTTCTGGCTTTTGGTTAAACCACCAAGACACCATTGTCCCTCCTGCCAAGGATGATTATGATAGGCTAATCTTACTCCCAGCCGATTATGAACATTTTCATTTTTTATGCGCTGATCTGTATTTTCAAACCTTAATCTTTCATGTACAGATTGGCGGTTGTCTCTTGACTACCTATAGTCCCGGTATTGATCACTGCACTCTGGGCAATTACAAAGAGTAGGAAGCTTTATGCCCTCATTCCAACAATGCCTGAAGAAGGGACAGTCCCAATGATTCTTCTCTTCATCCTTGATGCGTCTTTCTTCTTCCTGGGACCTCCTGTACTCTTCTTGTTCGAGCCACTCTTGATATTCTTGTTCATCTTTTTCCCTTTGTATTTGGCTCCTTTCTTTCTGACGTTGCCATTTGTTCAACAGGATCCTGACAGTTGGACGCCTTTGTTGACACTGGTTATCTATCATAATTAAGGGATAAATAAATATCAAAAGGGCAAGAATTTGATCACCTACAAAGGTTTAGGGTTTCAACTGGCAATATTCCATGAGTTTTGGTGAACTATGATTCTGCAGGGACTAAACCTGGAAATCAACACCGATAGCTTCTCATAGAAGGAAACCGACGGGAGATAACGCCACCACCACGTCAGGATTATTCTAGAAGACTCCAGAGGACGCAAGAAGACACCAGGAGGTCGACCACCACGAGAGGCTGACTGGGGGGACCGACCGGTCCCACCAGGAGACCGACCGGTCCCCCCTTGGGGCCTACGGACTCCTCCTTCTGGAACCTTCCTCCACCGACCTCTAGGATGCATCTCGGCCGTACCTTAAGTCGGTTTGATCCAAGGGCCACGGTTCATCGCCTAGGGCTATATAAACAACCCTGACCCCCCTCTCCAGGGCATCGATCAGGGTTTGATTATCATCAATCAGAGCATCAGGCATTCATCAGAGAAGGAGATCAATCGGAGGCTCTAGAACTACATCCACCTAGAATAGTAGATAGAATAGGATTAGAGGAGGCAAGCTTCGCTTGGATTCCTGATCTAGTCGTGAGAAGGCTCGGTAAACCCAAGATCTTCTCTCTTGTATTAATATTATGGATCTATTTCATAATTGCTCTTCTAGTTCATCATTGTTCTTCATTGTTTATGTTCTAGTTCAACGTCTAGTTCATGTTCATCGTCTAGTTCATCGTCTAGTTCATAATCTTGTTCTAGTTCATGATCTAGTTCGTACTTTAGTTCTTCTCGATGATCTAATTCACCTTATTGTTCATCTTCGTGTTCTAGATAGCAATACAATTGATATGACTAAGACATCAACTACTATATTCTAATTATTTTGCTTATAGTCTGCTTTGATTATTTTGGCATAGATAGTTCATCTTTATGTTTATACTCATGTTCGTATAGCGCTCATCTTAAAGTACAACGGGTGAGTGATAGATGCTTTGTAGGCATGGTGCCTATACACTATTTATCTGCGAATGCGTCCTATGCTCTGGATAGAGTGGTAGATCGCAGGTGTGATATTCCTGTTGAATCCTTTGTATTCCACCTCCCGAATGTAGTGTTCAGTATGGCTCAGTTAACTCATGGTTTAGGGGTTACTCTGTTTGACACCTTTACTATGGAGTTGCTTCTTGATTATAAATATGATGTGACCTAGCCAATGATTGCTATATGTTTGCACTAATCAATGTATGCTATGACTTGTAATTAGAATAACTTAGGAATGTTTCTTATTAATGCCTGTTTTAATCATCACTTGCTAGGTAGTACTGTTCTAGGATTATCCTTGATTGATCTGATCTCTGTTATCATTTATCATTTATCATTATCATTTACTCTGTAACCTGATCCATGTTTGGAGTAATTAGTGTGTTATCAGTCTTTATTATAAGTGTGTGCCATAATGAATGCTGTTAAGTCCTCATTAGTATAATACCATCATACTTTGAATTGATTAGTCTCTAGGCTAAATATAAATAACGATACCTGAGACTAGCTTGGGTGAAATGCTTCTACAACGGGTATATTTATCTATGCGCTTGCGGGTAAATATCTATCTTTAAATCCAGTGCCCTGATATAATTACATTGCTAGCTTCATGTTGGGGATGACAACTTGACGTTAAGTGAAGTTAGTATTGTCCCGTACACTCTTTAGTGCCTTCACTAGATTATTATTTTATGTGGTTCATTCTTAGAGTGATTCCATTAAGGAGTGTCAACAAGCATTTCTGGCGCCGTTGCCGGGGATCACATCAATTCAGTTAGGGATGGTACCTAGGGTTTGTTATTAAAATCTTTATGAACACTGATAGGACATTGCATTAGCAGCATTTAAAACGGTAGCTAGAACATATCATTTTACTTACACACATGTGATAATGCACTGATTATTTATTTTTACTCAAACAGGCTTACCCCGGCTTTGTTTATCTTTTTATCTTATGCAGGGTGTGATGTATGACTGGTTTCCAACTTCCGAAAACTACATTGAGGATCCCGAAGCTTTACTAAAGAGAACAAGACGCAAACTTAAGAGACCCTCACCACCACTTCCAGAAGTTAGCCAGATAAGAAGAAGCTTAACACCAGTGTTGGACACCATGGCCGACAAGACACTCCGCGAGTTCTCTGCACCAACCACTGCCAACATCGGGACTGGACCAACCATCAATGTAGGAGACAACGGATTTGAGCTCAAGCCAGCTTTGATCAACATGGTACAAGCTAATCAGTTTTGCGGAAAGGCACATGAAGACGCAAGCACTCATCTCCAACACTTTCTGGAGATTTGTAGCACTTTCACCATCAAGGGAGTTGAAAGGGACGCCATTCTACTTCGCTTATTCCCATTCTCACTCTTGGGAAAAGCAAAACAATGGTTCTACGCCAACAAAGACAAAAACACCTCGTGGGTGATCTGTTCAACCACCTTCCTAGCAAAGTTCTTTCCAGTGGGCAAGACGAATGCCCTCTGTGCCAAGATTTCAACTTTCCAGCAACAATATGACGAATCAATCCCAGAGGCTTGGGAACGCTTTCAAGACTATATATCAGAATGCCCTCACCATGGGATGGAGAATTGGCTACTCATGCAGACCTTCTACGACGGGCTCACTTTGAGTACCCGTGAGAATGTGGATGCCGCTGCTGGAGGATCATTCTTATCACTCACTATCAACAATGCTACTACACTCATTGAGAAGATGGCCTCTAACCAAGGATGGAACAAGGAACGCTCTCAACCACGCAAGAGGGGAGGAATACATCAACTAAAGGAAGTAGACATGATGTCTGCCAAACTTGACCTACTCATGAAGAAGTTCGATGAACACACTCCCAAGAAAGAAGACGTCAAGCAAATCTACGAATCACGCATGACATGTGAAGAGTGTGGAGGCACTGGTCATTCAGGGAGCAACTGCCCTGAGATTCAAGAGGATGCAAAGTACATCAACAACAACACCAACTATCGTCCTCAACAAGCTCAAGGATGGAACCAGCAATCAAGGCCTAATTACTCAGGTAACTACCAAGGTAATACATTCAACCAACCACCTTTGAGAGAGATGATATCTAATCAAAACAAGATTATTGATAATATGTCTAAGAAGATAGCTTCCAACGATAAACTGCTTGAAAATATTAATACTAGAATGGATAGCTTTACTTCTGCCATAAAGAATCAACATAGCTTTAATAAAATGATAGAATCTCAGTTATCTCAGTTAGCAGCTTCAGTCCCTATGGCTGAAAAAGGTAAGATTCCCGGAACTCCGAAAGAACTAGAGACTGCAAATCTTGTAGACATTTTTGATGCAGGACATCTCATACCTAGAACATCGAGGGAATGGATGGATGACTCCATTCCCCCGAAGAAAGGAGATCCAGGAAGACGTGTGCTTCCAATCCATATTGGACCTCACAGTTTTGAAGAAGCAGTCTGCGACCTTGGAGCAAGCGTCAACATTATGCCAAAGGTAATATACGAACAAATACATGGTGCACCTCTATTATATACAAGTATGTGTTTGCAGCTTGCAGATCAGACACTGTGCTACCCATTGGGAATCCTAGAAGATGTCTGTATACGAGTGGGACACTCGTATGTGTGTGTAGACTTTATGATCATTGAAACAGGTGGAGACAATAGAGCACCCATTATTCTTGGACGCCCATTCCTAAACTCAACCAAAGCCATCATCTACGCGGACAGCACCAAGATCTGTTTCACAATCACAGGCAATAAAGAAAGATTCAGCTTCAAGAGCCGTACACTCACTACCCGAGTCCACCCTCAGATTCCCTACGAAGATGCAAGCACCATATCATCAAAGAAGAAGAATAGGAACAGAAGGAGGAAGAACAAGGCTACACAACCGCATCAAGACACAGTATGGATGGTCAACTCTGTCCGAACAGAATACGACCACCTTCTTCCATCACCATACCTCACCAAGAGAGATGACCCAGGCGTACCCACCATCGATTGCAAGATCGAGGGAAGTACATTCCACAAGACGTTTTGCGACATCGGTTCAAGTGTCAACATAATGTCTAAAGTAACATATGAACACTTATATAAAAATAGACCTATGTATCAAACATATGTGCAGCTGCAGCTGGCGGACCAAACTTATCGATTTCCGGAGGGAATAGTGAAGCACGTGATGATCCAAATTAAGACCACTATGTTCCCACCGACTTCATAGTACTAGACATGGGAAGAGAAGACGATATTCATATCATCCTAGGAAGACCCTTCCTCAACACCACTGGCGCCATCATCTACATGAGATCTGGAGAGATCCACTTCCAATTCCCAATAGAGAAGGTACGCTGTTACTTCAATAGTTATGCCACTAATGTACAGGGAAAGAAAAACCACTCAAGGAGGAGGCGCCGCACATCCCAACGCAACAAGAATCGACCAATCAAGGATGGATGGGCTGACTATGAAGGAGAAGTCACCAGGAGTGAAGACATCCCATTAAAGGAAACGAAGGACGAAGAAGTAAAGGAGACATGTCCACCAGTCAAACAAGTATGGAAAAAGAAAGAGAGTTCTACTGACGTGCAATCATCGAGGTCCTCCTCAGGATCTGCTGATGCACCCAAGGAAGAATAAAGAGCATACAAGGAGTCTTGTTCGATAGACTATAAACGTCGAATCCTCGCCGAAGGTAACTCGGTAGTTATCCATATTCATTAGCATTAAATTCATCATTGCATAATAAGTAGATTTAGCATGAACATTTTACTATTAGTATCATATTTACTTCTTAGCAATTATATCTGCATTAGAAAACAAAATAAAAATATGGAAACTATAAGCCCCATGAGAGTAGTACACTTCCTGTGGAGGCATAAAAATAAATATACATTTGCATATTTATTTCTGCATTGCATACATCCATAAAAAATAATAAAAATCCAAAAGAGATATTATGAATCACTGCTGAATCTCTGCTTAGTGGAAAGGAAGAACATAAATAATCTTAAGAGCTTTAAGACAACTAGACAAATGGAGGAATATTTATCACTAACGCTTAATCAAGTTCCACTAGTTGTGTTGTCTATCTTTGTATTCAGCAGGAAGAGAAGAAGAGAAGGACTCAAGAAACCACTATCAGTCTACTCGTCTTCTGGAGAAAAGACCTCGTCAAGATCCAGCTTGGGGGAGAGCACCCTCAGTTATCACGATAAGTATCACGGCTTTTTATCTATTATTAGTTCGGTTTAGTTAGATCAGGTTAATAAATATAGAAACCCCTAAAAAGATGAATAACTATTACAAAACCAAATAAAGATATTATATAATGAATAAATGTCTAGGATATAAACTTAATTTTGCTCATGATGAAAATGATGAACAATTGCTCTGCCATAATCTCTTTTAAGTACCTAGTGTTTAAACTTAAATTTTCTTGAGTTTTAGACAAAGTTGTTCTGAATAAACTCTGAACCTGAAACCTGTGGATTGCAAATGCTTGATCTAAAGTCTAGATAATTGTGAGATATGATATAAAAAGGTTTTGAGCTCTGTTTATCTAATTCCTAGAGATACTAGAATTCTGGAGATTTACACTTTAAAAGATTAAAAACACATGATGAGATCCTGTATGACATAACATGAGTTCCTACCCAGAGCCATTAATATGATCTTAAGATAAGGCCACTTGCTTTGTTCTAAGTTTTTAGTTATGGTTGAGAAATTTATCATGCTCTAGAGATCAAGAATGTTTTATTAAAAGATTCACTCTTCCGAAGTAGTATTGTGTTAGAGGCATGGGACTATGCAAAAATATAAAAGGAGGAAATAAAAAGGGACAAGTGTCCGACTACCTCAAAAGAAAAGAAAAAGAGTTATGATAAAAATATGAAGAAAAGAATGATAGCCCATGGTCCCTCTAATTACAATATGCCAGTAAGAGATGACAAAGTTCAAATGTTCTAAGATCTTGATCTATGAGTATGACATCTTTCTCCCTAACTTTAAACTTTGACTTGGTAAGATATGCTTTTCACTTCTTAAAGCTCCAGATTTATATATCCATAGAAGGAAGGAAAATGCATCAGTGAGGAATCATAAAATATAAAAGAGCGATTTGAGAGTGTCATACAATGGAATCTCTGATTATTATTTTGAAAATATATAAAAACTCCAGAATAAAGGTTGATCAAAGGGTTAGAGATATAGTGCTTAACTTGATTGTTCTATCTTTCAATTGTTTAAAGACCCAGGTGAAGGCAAAAGCAACATAGCTAAAGGTAATATGAGAAAGTCAGAATAGTTAACTCTAAGCCAAGGGAAGATTTTTGTTGAACATATGTACCTTTGAGGTGTGAAAGCATAGTAGCAATTCCTGATTCATCATGATTATTTGCTAAGGGACTAACAAAAGGTAAGCTTGGGGGAATTGTTGACACTGGTTATCTATCATAATTAAGGGATAAATAAATATGAGAAGAGCAAGAATTTGATCACCAACAAAGGTTTAGGGTTTCAACTGTCAATATTCCACAAGTTTTGGTGAACTATGATTCTGCAGGGACTAAACCAGGAAATCAACACCGATAGCTTCCCATAGAAGGAAACCGACGGGAGATAATGCCACCACCACGTCAGGATTATTCTAGAAGACTCCAGAGGACGCAAGAAGACACCAGGAGGTCGACCACCACGAGAGGCTGACTGGTGGGACCGATCGGTCCCACCAGGAGACCGACCGGTCCCCCCTTGGGGCCTACGGACTCCTCCTTCAGGAACCTTCCTCCACCGACCTCTAGGATGCATCTCAGCCGTACCTTAAGTCGGTTTGATCCAAGGGCCACGGTTCATCGCCTAGGGCTATATAAACAACCCCTGACCCCCCTCTCCAGGGCATCGATCAGGGTTTGATTATCATCAATCAGAGCATCAGGCATTCATCAGAGAAGGAGATCAATCGGAGGCTCTAGAACTACATCCACCTAGAATAGTAGATAGAATAGGATTAGAGGCGGCAAGCTTCGCTTGGATTCCTGATCTAGTCGTGAGAAGGCTCGGTAAACCCAAGATCTTCTCTCTTGTATTAACATTATGGATCTATTTCATAATTGCTCTTCTAGTTCATCATTGTTCTTCATTGTTTATGTTCTAGTTCATCATATAGTTCATGTTCATCGTCTAGTTCATCTTCTAGTTCATAATCTTGTTCTAGTTCATGATCTAGTTCGTACTTTAGTTCTTCTCGATGATCTAATTCACCTTATTGTTCATCGTCGTGTTCTAGATAGCAATACAATTGATATGACTAAGACATCAACTACTATATTCTAAATTATATTGCTTATAGTCTGCTTTGATTATATATTTGGCATAGATAGTTCATCTTTATGTTTATACTCATGTTCGTATAGCACTCATCTTAAAGTACAACGGGTGAGTGATAGATGTTGTGTAGGCGTGGTGCCTATACACTCTTTATCTGCGAATGCGTCCTATGCTCTGGATAGAGTGGTAGATCGCAGGTGTGATATTCCTGTTGAATCCTTTGTATTCCACCTCCCGAATGTAGTGTTCAGTATGGCTCAGTTAACTCATGGTTTAGGGGTTACTCTGTTTGACACCTTTACTATGGAGTTGCTTCTTGATTATAAATATGATGTGACCTAGCCAATGATTGCCGAATATGTTTGCACTAATCAATGTATGCTATGACTTGTAATTAGAATAACTTAGGAATGTTTCTTATTAATGCCTGTTTTAATCATCACTTGCTAGGTAGTACTGTTCTAGGATTATCCTTGATTGATCTGATCTCTGTTATCATTTATCATTATCATTTACTCTGTAACCTGATCCCTGTTTGGAGTAATTAGTGTGTTATCAGTCTTTATTATAAGTGTGTGCCATAATGAATGTTGTTAAGTCCTCATTAGTATAATACCATCATACTTTGAATTGATTAGTCTCTAGGCTAAATATAAATAACGATACCTGAGACTAGCTTGGGTGAAATGCTTCTACAACGGGTATATTTATCTGTGCGCTTGCGGGTAAATATCTATCTTTAAATCCTGTGCCCTGATATAATTACATTGCTAGCTTCATGTTGGGGATGACAACTTGACGTTAAGTGAAGTTAGTAGTGTCCCATACACTCTTTAGTGCCTTCACTAGATTATTATTTTACGTGGTTCAATCTTAGAGTGATTCCATTAAGGAGTGTCAACAACCTTCTTGTTTCTCCAGGTTTTAAAGTCTCAGGTTGATCATTGATTTTCTTCCCCTTCATCTCTTGATACTCTCTAGCTGTTAATTGCTTCTTTGGATCAACTGTCCCATGTGTCCTGGCTCTATCCGAGGTTAACACCCTGATTTCACTTCGAGGTGTTGGAGCTACCATATTTTGAGGGAAAGGATGGCCGTTGATGCCCATGCCTTTGGCCTTTTCCATGCCAATCCTCCCTTTAACGATTGCCCTCTGTATCATATCTCTGAAAACTTGACAATCATTAGTAGTATGGGTATCAGAATTATGAAATTTGCAGTACCTTTTATTCTTAAGCTCTTCGGCCGATGTGATAGTATGATTCCCAGTCAACTTGATCTGACCCTTTTCAAGCAAGTAGTCAAATATCTTGTCGGCCTTAGTGATGTCGAAGCTATATTTTACATCTCTTTCAGTAATTTTAACTTTTGCCCAAGGCATGAATTCATTGTTTTTCCAAACCCAGTCTACAACAGCCACTTCTTCATCGCTTTCATCTTCTGAATTATTATTTTCACCTTCCAAGAAGAAATGGCTCTCCGCATTGTAGGCTTTCTTGGGCTTAAAGATCTGATTGTACCGATTTTGAGCATCGATATTTGCCACCTTTTTAGCTAAATCAGCCATGTTGTTACAACCGAAGCCAATTTTACCTCTGATAGCAGGTATCAATCCTCGAATTGCAATGCTAACCACCTCTGAATCTGGCAATGTCAAGGAGTAGCATTGATTCTTCATCTCTCTGAATCTTTGGAGGTACTGGCATCTAGACTCATTATTAGTTTGTCTTGTATCGATTAAATCCACTAAGCCTGTTTCCAATACCCCGAAGCCAAAATATTTATGGAATTTATCTTCCAAATCATCCCAGCTCTGAATGGAGTTAGGTAGTAGAGATGAAAGCCACGAGAACGTTGCGCCAGATAAAGAGAGAGGGGACATTCTGACTTTGAGTGCTTGCTCATCACCGATCTCTCCGATCTGGACTAGGAACTGGGTTATATGCTCCATGGTTGATACTGAACCAGTCCCTATGAACTTGGTAAAATCAGGGACTCTATATCTTGGAGGAAGAACAACCTGGTCAAACCATTCTGGATACGGCTTTTTGTAACCAGTCATTGTAGATTTTGGCATCAAGCCAAATTGCTTCTGAACTAGGTCAGTTACCTGGCTCATCAACTGGTCAATTTGATTCACCGACTGTTGATAGCCGATGTTCTGCCCCCCGATGGTATTGCCATTGTATCCCGGGTTCTCTTGAGCATCCAAAGTGTAGAAGTCAGAAACATAATGATATCCTTGAGGGATATATCACCAGATGCTACATTCCCCTGATATGGTGGTGTGTTGAAATTTCTTGTGATGCGTCTTGCCTGAGGAGCTATTTTTGTAGCCGATGAGTATATGTTATTACTCATAATCAGCTGTTGCACTTGCTGCGGTGTCATGCCCCCAGGGTTGATCATCATCCGGTTTCCATTGCCATTTGGGCCATTGGTTTGGAGTCTAGTAGAAGTTCCAGCTCCTTGACTGTTTCCAACAGTATATGTTGGACCTCTTCTATCGCCACCCATGCTGAAAGCTTCTTTAATGGCATTTGTGAGGCTGTTGAGAAAAACCTCATTATGGTTTGTCAACATGGTAGACATTGCCTTGCCGATTATCTCTTGCATGGCATTGTGTTGGACCTAGACCATTGGATCAACCTGACCATCAAAGACCACTCTTGGAAGATGAGTTTTTTGAATTATCTTCTTATCTCTGGTCTTCCTGAAGCTCAATAAGCACAAATATCGATATTGATCAATGGTCTTGTCTATTAAGCGTTGAGTCTCCTCTGGGAGGTCCTCCATTTTCACATGCAGTACTTCTTCGTTGTCAAACGTCATGATTCAGACGATTGGGTCCCACCGGGCGTGCCAAAAGAATGTGTTGACACAAAATCTCGGTCGGGGGTGCGCCAACACACTCGAGCTCACGGTCCTCATAGGGGTACGGAACGAGTCCTGACCTCCTGGACCTTCAGCAGACGGTGGTGCCGATTCTTAGCAGAATCGACTTCGGGCGTGGCAGTCAATTTGACCTGTAATTGACAAGGAGAAGAAAAAGATCATCAAATCGTGGAACTTGCCCGTTTGGTGCCAGACAGTTCCAAATTATGCGGCTCTGATATAGCCATTTGTCTTTAGGATATTGACTACAAAGTCAACTCCCATGAGATTGTATGTAAAATGATGAAAAAGATATGAAGCATAACGACTATGACATGTATAAGATGAATGTTTATAACAAACAGACAGCCGATAAGCTTAAAAGATATTAACAGGTAAAAATCTATATGTACGTTCAAGCGATGCGAAACCAACGTATCGACTAAATGCACAAGCAGTTCTATTTGTTAACAGTGGGGTGTCTCCATGCAGTCGTAATAACAAATAGATCGATAAAATAACTTGAACACCAACAGTGGGGTGTCTCCATGCAGCCTTGATGATGATCAAGCTAGATTACGTCTCGTGCTTAAAGTAGATCCGTTGATTCCAAACCACTTAAAAGAACATATGATGAAGAAAGCATAACTGGATCGGCTATTTCAGCTGATGCAGGGTCCATGAGGCACGAACAAGATCTATCCGATGAAAGCGTGATTTAATCTATGATAAACAAACTTAATCTATCATATATATCAGTGGGGTTTGGAAATACAGCCGTAATAAACATGCTAGATCAAATCTATCTACTCTTAAATTAGATCACGATTTTATCGGATATCTCGAACGCACAATATGTAACAACCAATATTGGCAAAATAACCGATGAAAGGCTTGTATCGGCTATTTCCTCTGTTGTGAGCGTGTGAACCTCAGAACAGCCGATACTAAGCATCTTTTAGGCGTAGGCTACTTTGTCAACCTTGATTGGGCAAGATGTTGTTTAAAACGTAAATAAACAAATTGAAACATAAAACAACAATCTATAACTTAATTAATCTATTAGCTTGCCAAACCAATAGAGCCGATAACTAGTCAAGATCGACTAAAGTAAGAGATTGATCAGAGTCAAGAAAGTCTTACAAAAGACGAGCTTAGACCAATAACTAGCCATGTCATAGCTTAACAAGAGTTTGGTCGATGCCAATGCAGCCTTATTACACGATGACACAAGCCATTGGTGAAACTTACAAGCAAACCGGAGGTCGATCGATGCCGATGCAGCCCTGCCTGATTGAAGGTCTCGCCGAGATCTACGTTACTCCTACTCCTAGGGTTTTTGGCCAAGGGCCGGTTGTGTTTGATTGACTGGGGGATGTCCTTTACAAAATCCGTGTTCCTAGATATTTATAACCCGGCCGACTCCTGCCTAAATACGACTAAGTTACATAATAGGTAAAAATAAAAGACGACTCGGACTTGAACTCCTTGGTTGAACCCGACACGTCTTCGAAGCCCGTCGTGCTGGTCCGCATGAAGCTTCCAGGTCACCTTCAACTCATACGAGCTTTTTTATATTTCCAGGCCGATCCTTTTCCTTAGTAAACCGACCGTTTATGTTTACCAAATACTAATCTCTCTGGTCCAAAATCTGGTGTAAACACCAAGAACCTACGCTTCTTTGACATGATCAATAAGGTACCAAATATGAATATTTTGCTCAAATTCCAGTCTAGTCATACTATTTCAATTTCTGCATCCATAGGCAATATTCTTGCTAGTAGTTGTAAAAAACTGATTGAGAATAGCATTTTATTTGGTAATGTTAAAACAAATTCAGATTCTATTGGCCAACATATTGTGCCATATGGCAAGGTCAATAGTAGTAGTTTGTCAAAGATAAAGTTTCCCAAAAGCAGCTACAAAGGTGTAGCCGAATGGATTGATATTAAATCTGATCCCTTCATTTGCCTAGCTTTAAAGCCGACTCCACAAAAGAATGGGCTGAAGAAATCAAAGTACACCTTTGACTTTACTTTTTGTGATCATGTCTTTGATATCTTGTTAAAAAATAATTTTATTAGAATCATTGATCACAATGTCTTGCCATCTATTCAAAACTTAGAAGAACTTACATATTGCAAGTGGCACAATTCTTTTGATCATAATACTTCTAATTGCAATGTGTTTCATCGAGTGATCCAATCGGCCATTAATAAAGGACGATTGAGATTTTTTGAAGCTCAACAAATGGACCAATTGCCAATTGGTCTTAATGGCAAGTGAGTTTTGAATCGGCTTGCATCAGCCAATTCACTCAAAGCTCAAGACTCGAATGCCTAAGAGAGAGATGTAGAGCCCTTAAGTGAAGACAGGGTCGTTGTCCAAGAATCGGAAGATGAAGACATTCTAGAGGACAACAAAGTTATCGTAATTCCAGAAGACACTAGGGGCAGGTAGAATCTCTCCAGCTAAAGCAAAGGTCGATTGATCCCGTTGAGCAAGGGGAATCAGCTAAGGATCTTCCTTTGGAGCATGTCTACCAAGACGGAGAAAAGAAGGAAGATGCTCATAAAGCTTTTGGAGGTAAAGCCCGTGACAAGCAAAAGAATAGAAGACCGAAGCTTAGCTTCGAGGAGCTTCTAGCTAAGTATGAGAACTTAGCAAAAGCCAATCGGCCAAAGAAGGTCCAAACAACAAGATTGCCTCCAAAACACAAATCTCAAGATCAGAATTGGCAAGGGAATAAATCTCAAGCAGCAACAACACATTTTCCTTTTGAGCAGCCAATTCCTATGTCATATGGATCGCAACCCACATATTTTCATCCTTATTCATTTTGGGGCTGGTTTGATCAAGAGGCACACATTCCACCATATTCTCGGCCACAATATGCAGCTCCTAGACATTTAGAGAGATCATCATCTTATAAAGACCGTTTTGATCTAAATCGGTCCGGAGCCTAGCATAAGAAGAAAATGGTAAAACAGGTTTACCGTGTGAAATATGATGGCCGCAAAGATAAAAGTTCAGATCTAAATTCAATTATTGGAAAGCCGATTCCGGTGCTGAAAAATCTGGCTATTGATGGCATAGAAGTAGGAGAATCATCTACTGATATTCTAGGTGCCAAATCTGAACAAAAGAATGTGAGAGTGCCTAAAATCAAGAAAGATTTGCCGCTGTCCAAAACAGAAATAAAACCGGTATGCTCAATCAGTTTACCAAAGTGGCAAGAAAAGAAGTTGCAGAAGCTTAGTGAAGAGAAGTTGAAAGAAAAAGGCTTGGTGTGGGTTCCTAAAGGAAGTATCCAAGTTCAGAGAGATGCTGCTCAAGCAAGTAGTGCAACAAAGGCAAAGGAGAGAATAAGATTCAACAAGCAGTTGTCAAGCTGGAGATTTGCACCGAATCATCAAAATCAATGGTTTTGGCATCATCCATATTCTCTGCCTATGTCTATGCGGAATTCATCCCAAGGTATGCATGATTACCCCTTAGCCCCTTATTTCAATAATTGGTATAAATGTCTATATTATGGATTGCCAAATTATTTTGCTTACCAATGATCCAGAGTCGAACTGCTTCATTTCAGCTATGCATACTCACCTGGATGAATTCATATGGTCGATGCTTTGCTATCGCCTTTAGTGTAATAATATAGCCGATGAATGCTTGCAACCATCGTGCTATTAGAAAAGCCCCGTTGAATCCACTTTGATGGCTTTAAGGCTCGGGGGGCATGATATATATATTTCTACTTCGTGGGTGTAACAATATGGTTAATCGGCTTGCAAAAAGCGCCAAGGTGTTATTGTTATTTCTCACACTGGTGCTATGTGAGACATCGAGCTGATTAAGACTACATTTGCACCAATTTCAAGCCGAATGTGAATTTTTCTTATTCGGCTTGGCCATATTATGATCCATGGAGTATGACATGTTGAAGCTTGTGGTGATTCATTACTAGTGGTAAATCGAGTAACTTATATGTTTTGGTGTTTTTAAAGGACCACATAATGCATATCTAGACGAGTGCCTTGCCATCATTAATTACAAGGCATGATAATTTTTAAGGCCAACATGTTAGCGTGATAAGCATCTGGCTATGGCGTTAGTAGACGCAATTTTCACATTTAAGGAAAAGCTGATGCATCAAATTTTACGAACAGATTATAAAGAATCAACTCGGTCGGCTTGTCCTGCCGACCAGGTTTAATCTAAACCAACTCAGTCGGCTTGTCCGGCCGACCAGGTTGAATCTGGACCAACTCAGTCGGCTTATCCGTCCGACCAGGTTGAATCTGAACCAACTCAGTCGGCTTGTCTGGCCGACCAGGTTGAATATAAACCAACTCAGTCGGCTTGTCCAGCCGACCAGGTTAAATCTGAACCAACTCAGTCGGTCTGCGCAGTCAGCCAGGTTGACTTTGAACCGACATAGTCAGTTTGTCAAATTAGCTTGGTCGGCTCCTATATGGCTAGCCCAGTTGATTCATCCATAGAACTTCCAGATCAGTCTGAATTAATTCTTAACAAAAGCAAGGCCAATTTGGAAGGTTGGAAAACTCCCATGTTGAAATATTTTCGTGATCCAAGCACTGAAGTTGATGACAATGTTTGGCGGAGTGCATTTAAATATGCGATGTGTAATAATAGCTCTATCAAAGGATTGCCGAAGATTCATTGTTTAAGTGTTTGGGATCTGATCAAGCAAGACTGGCTATGGGAGTCATCAATGCACTTTGATTAAACTCATCAAAGGATAAAATTGGGATAATCCAAGGAGGTGACCTTGAACAAGCACCAAGTTGGAAAGTCTTGTATAGAGTAATCAAAGTGGTGTTCAAAAATTCATATTTGCTGGAGACGTTGCAGGGTGAAAGTCTCACAAGAGCAATGAACGGGAGGTATTTGAAAAGGTACTTTCCAAGTGTTTGGCAAAGAGCTCAAGTGCTCACCAAACAATGGCCGACACATGTGTCGCCTTAGTACAAAATATGGTCGATGTATACATCCTCCTTAGATGCTAGATAGTCGATGAGTTGGGTATCGTTGCTATTTAGTGCTTTAATTGTGTTTTTAGGTTCAATGCATTATTCACCTAAAAATAGGGGGGCATATGTTGACACTCAAAAGTGTCTCAAGCGTATAATAGACTCCATCATCGAGTTTTTGTCGTCAAGATGGCTGAGACCTCTTGAGAGACTTCCGACCAGGTCTCTTGAGAGATTTTTGACCAAGTAAAACTGGTCGGAGGCGGCAAGACGACAATAGAGACCAGCTCCAGTGCTCCACTGAACCTGCATATACGTACAAGATGGAAATTGTATGTACATGCCATAACCGAATAAACAAGTCCTATTTGGAGTTTTATTCGGTCAAGAGTGCTATTCGGTTACGGAAAGACCAGCCGCCCTATAAATATAAAGGGTGACGACCGATTGAGATCTCATCTATCCAATCGTCAAAACCAATCTACTACAATCCTTTTACCCTCTTCTCCAACCTCATGTTGTTCATCCCTTGATCCGACGACCAAGGACGGTGCCCAAGGCTCGTCAGCCGACCTAGGGCAACCCGGCGACGTCCTTGCCCTGACGGGGTCCCTCCCGGGCGAGAGCTTCGACGGTTCCTTTGCTAGTTTGCCCGAAAACTAGTCGTTATTTGCCACATAAGTGCATTAGCTATCCTTTGCCAGTTTGCTTGTAAACCTAGCCGTCCTTCACTGCGTAAGTGTGACCTCCTCGCTGCGTTCTTCGGTCCGTGGTGACCCGGGCGTCCAAAGCCCTAGCTGGTGTGTGATCCGGAACACGTTTCGGCGTCAACACACTTTTTGGGCCGACTCGGTCAGTTTGCCAAATCAGCTTGGTCAGCTCTGGTAGGGTTAGCCCAGTTGATTCATCCATAGAACTCTCAGATCGGCCTGAATTAATTCTTAACAAAAGCAAGGCCGATTTGGAAGATTGGAGAACTCCCTTGTTGAAATATTTTCGTGATCCAAGCACTGAAGTTGATGACAATGTTTGGCGGAGTGCATTTAAATATGCGATGTGTAACAATAGCTCTATCAAAGGATTGCCGAACATTCATTGCTTAAGTGTTTAGGATCTGATCAAGCAAGACTGGTTATGGGAGTCATCCATGCACTTTGATTAAACTCATCAAGAGAGAAAATTGGGATAATCCAAGGAGGTGACCTTGAACAAACACCAAGTTGGAAAGTCTTGATTAGAGTGATCAAAGTGATGTATTCATATTTGCTGGAGACGTTGCAAGGTAAAAGTCTCACAAGAGCAATGAACGGGAGGTATTTGAAAAGGTACTTTCCAAGTGTTTGGCAAGGAGCTCAAGTGCTCACCAAACAATGGTCGACACATGTGTCGCCCTTAGTACAAAATATGGTCGATGTATACATCCTCCTTAGATGCTAGATAGCCGATGAGTTGGGTATCGTTGCTATTTAGTGCTTTGATTGTGTTTTTAGGTTCAATGCATTATTCACCTAAAAACAGGGGGCATATGTTGACACTCAAAAGTGTCTCAAGTGTATAATGGACTCCACCATTAAGTTTTTGTCATCAAGATGGCTGAGACCTCTTGAGAGACTTCCGACCAGGTCTCTTGAGAGACTTCCGACCAGGTAAAACTGGTCGGAGGTGGCAAGATAGCAATAGAGACTAGCTCTACTGAACTTGCGTATGCATACAAGATGGAAATTGCATGTACATGCCATAACCGAATAAACAAGTCCTATTTGGAGTTTTATTTGGTCGAGAGTCCTATTCGATTACGGAAAGACCAGCCGCCCTATAAATATAAAGGGTGACGGCCGATTGAGATCCCATCTTTCCAATCGTCAAAACCAATCTACTACAACCCTTTTACCCTCTTCTTCAACCTCATGTTGTTCATCCCTTGATCCGACGACCAAGGATGGCACCCAAGGCTCGTCAGCCGACCTAGGGCAACCCGGCGACGTCCTTGCCCTTATGGGGTCCCTCCCGGGTGAGAGCTTCAACGGTTCCTTTGCTAGTTTGCCCGAAAACTAGTCGTTCTTCGCCACGTAAGTGTGTTAGCTATCCTTTGCCGGTTTGCTTGTAAACCTAGCCATCCTTCACCGCGTAAGTGTGACCTCCTCGCTGCGTTCTTCGGTCCATGGCGACCCGGGCGTCCAAAGCCCTAGCTGGTGTGTGATCCGGAACACGTTTCGGCGTCAACACCTAGCATACCCTGTAGATCCACCCATGGTTCTGGGTCCAGCTTCCTGTGTAGTTATGGTCCTTCTTTGGGTCTGTGTAGTGTCTCTCGCATGTTATCACCTGCTTCAGCTGCCATGGACTGGATGTATATGGGTTCATGACATGCGTAGTGAATCTATACTCACACTAGTACACACACATACACAGTACATGCGGTTGAAAAACTATTTATACTAGTGTTTTTGAGCACCGTCTGCGCTGGAGACTAGTAGAAATGGTTCAACAACATCGTCTGGTTCACTTCACAAACCGCCTATAGAAATCGATTTGCACAGACGACTCACTTAGTGAACGGCCTGCGGAAATGGTCAAAGACAAAATAGTAAAAAAACTAAAAAAACAGGGATTTTTTTAAAAAAATGGAGGAGGGCCCAGTGGGCAGCGCCCGCCCGTCTCTGTCGATGTCGCAAGTCACGGCATTTTTTCGCATGAGTACTTTTCCGAGTTTGGAACCGGTGACCATTGGATCCAGGACAAGCGGGTAATGCCCTGCATTAGAGACGCTGGTCCATTGGTATGCTCGTGAGAAGTTGATTGGATGCTCGGACCAGTCAAGGTACTTTGGGACTGCTGACATGATCTCGCGCAGGGAGAGCTTTTGGAGTCGCTTCTTATCACTAGTGGCTACTCCCCTGAATATGACGTTTATGGATGTTGCCTTTAGGATATTGGAAATCACCGGCGTCTTGCGGAGATTCTTCGGCCGCCTTTTTTCCTTTGTTTTTCTTGCTTTTGTTGAAGTCCGAGTTCAAGCCCCATTCTTTGAGTTGCCTACAATGCCTAGTCAGGTGCCCCCCTTTTGGATAGAAAGGGCATGGTCCGTCTAGGAGATCGTCGAAGCTCGAGGGCTTGTTCCCTTTCTTCTGAGGTTCCATGGCTGCCATAGTATTGTCCCCGATTCTCTTCCGGGTGTTCTGCTAGGCAGGTTGGTTTCCTTGCTGATTGTTTCCTCTGTCACCCTACTTGTTACGATCAGAGAAGCATTCCTGAGTGTGTTATTCTGTCGCGGTCATGGAGTTTACTGCCCTGTGGAACTCGTCAGCGGTGATCGGGTCCTGTTTGATGAAGTTTTTGTAATTGTACCTCTCGCAAATTCCATTGTCAAATAGATCAATTACTTCTCAGTCTGTTATGTTGGAGATTGTAGATCGAATCTCGGAGAAACGTCTGTAGTATTCTCGCATGGTTTCATTCTTTTGTTGTGTGCAGGTTCTAAGCTTGGTCCGGGGATCTGATCTCTCGGGAACGCCCGTGAAATTCTCTATGAAGACACGGTGAAGTTATTCCTAGGAGTCAATGGACCCGATTTTGAGTCTGTCGAACCATGCGAGTGAAATTGTCTCTAGTGCCATTGGTAGGAACAACGCCTTGACATCGTTGCTACCTCCGGCTAACTCGGCTGCCTAGGCATACAGTCTGAGCCACCTCCTCGGTTCTGTTTTTCCGTCGTACTTGGAGTAGTTCCCAGGTTTGAATTTATGCGGGAAGGAAAATGCTCGAAGCCTGTTGGAAAAACAGGGGAAACAGGGGAGCGGTCATCTGTATCAGAGCTAGTTACATTGACTCCTTTGTAAGGTGACTCAGTTGCGCCCTTCTGCGGGCATCTTTTGCTTTGTTCCTCCTTAATCTCTCTCTGCTTTCGTAGCCTCGCTTTCACCGGGTCCTTCTGGATCATCATCAAATATCATACTTAAAGTTTCATCATCTGGGAAGACATATGGGGGACTCGGAGGCCAGAGCAGAGGCCGATGTCCTGCCATGAATACTTCTCGAGTGTGGCTCTGAATTTTTGATCCTGATGTAGCTGATTCTAGAGTAGAGGCGCTGAAGATGAGTTCCGTTGAAGCATCCTTATCCACGAGAGGGAGTTGATAACTGTATCGATACGGTAGTTGTTGGTCGATTGTGCCAACCAATCTAGTCGGGGCTGATTGCAGTAGCCAATGGACGATATTGCCTTCTTCAGTTGAGCTAAACACAAGTCTCTTATGGGCGCCTGTTGGAGGGATTTGCTGAAGCTTCTTGAACTTCATCATGATCAACTCTTGGAAGGTCACAGGTGTGTGTAGTCCAAAGGGGATGTAATGATCAAAGTCCGAGTCCTTCTCAAACCGATAAGTCATGTTCGAGTAGGAGTCAGAAGTTTCAACCAAGTCTTCCATCTCTTGCGGACTCTGAATTGAGAGATTTTCTAGGTCTTGGATGAGATCATCAGTCTTTGGTGTGGCTTGTGCTTCTGATTCAAGCTGAAGGTGTCGATGCAGATTGCCTTGATCGTCCGCAATGCAAGTCCATGAGCCAAAAATAAAAATTGATCCCGCCAGGAACATGGCGATGTGGTTCACCGAGCTCTCGAGAGCAGAATCGTCGAAAGCCACTACCTGGCGCACCAATTGTCGGTGTTTGTTAACCGACAACTCATCACGAGATTACCCGAGATGATTTGTTTGGTGGGGATCGACGTTCGTAGGACTCGACGAGAACACAGGAACAAAGATTTATACTGGTTCATGCCGCTAAATAGCGTAATACCTTAAGTCCAGTGCGGCGTGTGCCTTGTGTATGGATTGATTCAAGATAGACAGGGGTATGCACGTGCTTCTCCTTATATAGTCCGGTAGAGCATAGCGTATACCCGAGTCCTAGTCGGTTACAACAGAGGAGTTCTTATCTAATTAGATAGAATAACTTCCTTCAGAGTTCGACTAAGTTACAATAAGAGTCCTAGTTCATGTCGCTCTGCTCCATGCCTCGGATCTTCTTTGGACTTTCCAGGAGTATTCCGAGAAGTCATCTATTGAGGACGTGTCTTCGGAGAGAGGGAGAGCTGAGGGAGAGAGTAAAGCCCAATGCCGATTCTTTTCTTTTTCTTTTCAAACTTTTATAAATTCATTTGAAAACATATTTCAAATCAGCTTGAAATTAGAATTAGTTTTAAATTTTTTGAAAATGTTTCCCCTAGGTTTTGAAAACAAAACTTTGAGTTTGTTTGCGTAAAATTTTGTAAACCCTTTTATTTATTTTCTAAGTAGAATAAACGTGACTCGCCCTATTACGAGTTTAACAAAATTCTTTTTTACCCAATAAAAATTATGCAACGGCATGAATGCAACAAACTCTGGTTAGAATTTTCCTCCCTCTAGGATTTTGGCCTTTTTATAATTAAATTTTAATTTATTTTATTTAATTAAAAATCGGGGTGTTACATAAAATTTGGAACATTTTGAATGTTTTTGTTATATTTCTTAACTTTATTTTTTTTTGTTGAATTTTTCAAGAAAATATAAGTTTGAACTGTGGCTGCATTGAATAATCGATTTTAATCATTCAAAAAATGTTATTCTTGTCATTGATTGTATGGCAACGCTACAAACTTACGTGTGGGTGGTTTTTTAATTCTAAAAAAACAAATGAATTCTAAAAATCATGAAACTTATCGAGATGTCATGATATCGTATGCGTATGCTGTGATAAAAATTTGAGAAAGTTTTTAGCACGTTGCCAGATACGATGCTCACAAACCAGCGCATCTTCACATGTGATATAAGATATGAGATGTGGAGATCTCAGGGTTTCAACCATTTTACACCACAACTTGCTTCAAATATTCCCAAATTTTTACCATAGTCTTCACATTTGATGTCAAGACAACCCGTCAATTTTCATGATTTTTCTGTCTACGTTCGCATTATCTATAATTTTAAAACATATCTCAGACAACTTGGTCGTCATGTCTTGTGCACGAGATGATTGATTTTTCGCGTCTGTCGCTAGATACGGCCTCGAAATACCCTCGGAAGCATAATATCATTTTTTGAATCGCCGAGATTCATTATTTCATGCACCTGCAGTTCAAATATGTGTCTTGCAAAAAAATTAAGAAAATAAAAAGAAACATGAAATATAGCAAGATGAATGGAAAGTACATCTAATTTCAAATCTTGGCTCCCAGTACTATAGCAAGGCCCCACGAACAAATTGGGAGCAAAATTCAAAAAAAAAATATTACCAAGAGCCTCCTAAAGCTCTCGACAAAGAGCCTCTTTGTCGAGAGCCTAGGACTAGGGCTCTCGGCAAAGAAAATAAAAAATAAAGTAAGATTGTTTGCTGAGAGCCTAACAACTGGCTCCATTAGTAGAATGATGATTTTTTCTAGCGCCTCAATTTTTTTTAGTGGCGATTTGAATTACCACGCGCCTGTAGAAATGAACCGGTGAACCTCAAGTCTAGAACCGCCTGTAGAAATGGATTTCTACAGGCGGTTTGTTAAGACAACCGCCTGTAGAAATGTCAGCCTATAGAAATGCCAGACATTTCTACAGGCGGTTGTCTTAACAAACCGCAAGTAGAAATAGATGTGTTTTTTAAAATTTGATTTTTTCAAACTATCTCGGATGAGAAAACACCCAAAATAAAAGTTGTTCATCTCAAAAAGTTATGAAACTTTGTAAATTACAACTTTTTAATTTGAAGTCATCTTGTCATCAAAAAATATGTTCGAATGGTCTCAAATTTGAAATTCAAATTTTGTAAACGACCTCGGATGGAGAAATGACCAATACAAAATTTGTTCGTCTCAAAAAGTTATGAAATTTTGTAGTTGATAATTTTTGGATTTGAAATCGTTTAGGACCTCAAACAAGCAAATTACACTCGGGTTTGTATAATATGTGGGGAACCGAAGGGGTATTTTAACACATGTGAGTGTGTGGTGCAGTGGTAGAGGAGGCTTCACGCGAAGCTGAGGTCGTGGGTTCGAATGCCACCGGCCGCGCTAGCCGCGTATTTTGCGCGAAAAATGCCGCGACTTGCGACTTCGACGGAGACGGGCTTTTTTCAAAAAGTTTTTCCACTGGCGGTTCTTTCAAAAAGTTTTTCCACTGGCGGTTCTCTATGTCAACCGCATGTGGAAATGCCCATTTTCACAGGCGGTTTGCTAAGTCAACCGCCTGTGAAAATCCTTTCCACAGGCGGTTCATAAGCAACCGCCTGTGCTGTGGTCCTATTTCTACTGGCCCCAAGCGCAGGCGGTTGAGAAAAACGCATGTACAAATGGCTCTACAACCGCCTGTGCAGTATCGTTGTGTACTAGTGCTCTCAGCAAAGTTGATGGCGGCGTGCGGCTGTCTGTGGAGCTCCACCTTTGCCTGTGCTGTGAACCGGGCCCTTGACATAGAAGCTCTTTGCCGAGAGCTTGTCTTTGCCGAGAGTCAAACTCTCGGCATATCTGGCTTTGCTGAGAGCCAGGATTTACCGAGAACTGGCTCTCGAGAAAGGAACCTTTGCCCGAACGCCCGATATTTCCCCCTGGGCAAAGCTTCAGGCGCTCGACAAAGGGGTGTCTATGGTAGTGTCATGATCCTCCATCTCATGGAATTTTTTTAACTGTTTTCGCACGCAAACACCTCACGTGTGCCCCGACGATGAGCGTGATGCGCAAGACACGTCGCAAGGGGAGTCTCGTCGGAAGCGCGATACGCAAGACACACTGGCGAGAGCTCTTGAAACCTGCACCCCACACGGTCCAAGGAGGGACCCCGTCAGGGAGAACGGTGATGATGGGCTGCCCTAGGTCGGCCTGACCGCCTCTAGGACCTTGTACTCGCTGTCGTAACGAAGTAGATGTCAACGAAAAATAAGAAGCAAAAACTAGAACTGAGAAAATAGTAGATGCAAAATAAAATAGTAGATTGATTTGTGCAATTGTGTGCGGTCACCCTTTATATTTATACACGGCGGCTAGTCTTTCCAGTACAAAAAATACTTTCCTTGCTCACGGTAAATACAGAGTCCAAGCTGAAGTATCTTTCCTACTCGCATCCGACCAATCTTGTGATCACGGTACGTAATACCTGTACCTGCGTAGGCTAATTAAACAGTTGTTGTATTCTTCTCGAACTCCTTTTTTTTTTAATCACGATATCCGCGCAAACATCTATCCACCGGCCAGCTTGATCTCCAAGTCAGACACGGAAAGAAATTAACTAGTCCAACCTGAACTGGACTCTCGACGGATTTGCAATACAACTAGCATGATGTACGCATACTTCCTTCGTCTCTCAGGTTTACAAACAAAGTGCTAATGCAAACTGATGTACGCATACTTCCTTCGTCTCTCAGGTTTACAAACAAAGTGCTAATGCAAACTGATGTACGCATACTTCCTTCGTCTCTCAGGTTTACAGAAACTTGTTCACCTCCACCTGAAAGAAGCTAAGTCTGTGGTTAACAGATACCTGTATCTTCTGCTGGCCGCATGTTGCTTATCTCTCTTATGCTCATATACGAAAAGTAACCTTCTAATAACAATCACTACTGGAGAACAGGCCTTTAGCCCCGGGCCATTTTGGCCTTTAGCCCCGGACATGGAGCCGGAGCTAAGGAATCGAGACTAAAGGCCCGACCTTTAGCCCCGGTTCCCTCACCCGGGGCTAAAGGGGACGTTGGTAACCAGGACTAAAGAAGCCTCAACCGGGACTAAAGAGGCCTCCAGCCGGGCCATGGTGGCCGGCTTCTTTAGTCCCGGTTGGTATTACCAACCGGAGCTAAAGAGGCCGCTGCTTTTTTCTTTTTTCTTTTTCTTTTCTTTTCAATTGGTTATTGTTTTTGGTTTTACAATTACATTAGGTTTTCTAATACGTATTCTTCGCTGCTAATATATTCTATTAGGCCGGTTTCAAATACGTATTCTTCGCTGCTAATAAATATATATAAACATATAAAATTTACAATTACACACAAATGAAATATGAAACTATACATATATATTATAGAGCTATCTATATATATATGTACATAAAATATACAACATTATCCATCATGCATCTTTAACTTGATATTTACAACACAAATATTGTTCCTGACTTAGAGGTCATATAAGTGTTCATCTTGGTTTGGCTTCATTGGTTCGTCTTTGTTAAACCAATACTCGGTGCCAGACTTAAGGACATAGTCATTAAGAAAGCCCTCGATGGTCTCTTGTATTGCTTTGAGGCGGACCTTATCCATCACCTCGTTCTTCAACCATGTCTCCTTCAATTTGGATTAAAAGAAAAAGAAAGTATTAACATACATAATATTTATGTACAAGCAACAAAAAATGAAATAAATTTATTTACATGTTACGTTCTTGCTGACTCTGTAGAGGAGTTCTTTTTTCATACACCGTCAGGAACTCGCAAACATAGTACGCACATAAATTGTTTCCCGGTGACTGCCGTAAAACCCACTGTATAAGATATAAAAAGATTACTCTCGGCTGAGCGTGCGTCTGCTGAGTGATGCTAATTAAGGTAAAGAGGCGGGGAGGTAGTACAACTGACATTTAGTCGTAGAGGATCAAGAAGTTGCGCTTTCAGATCCGGATGGTGTTTCTCAACAAACCAAGCTCAAACCCTGCACAATATATATAATTGTATCGTTAATAAACTATTGCAGAGTTAAAGAGCGGGAATCAATATTTAAATATCATATTTACCCTCGGATAATATCTATCATATCTTGGTAATCTTCTCGTGATTTTCTCAGAGAGTCATAGATTAGCAAACGACTCTCGTGGAGATCGATCACAATTAGTATCCAGTGAAAACTGCATTTATATTTATATAGTCAACACATATATCTTTATGTCAACCTATAATAAAATATGCATATGATAACAAAACTCACCTAAAGTTGTAGGGGAATAGTATATATCTTTTGTAACTTTGGTTTACGAAGAACCTCCGCAAATTCCTCTCTGTTTGAGTTTTCCATGCATCTGAGAGAGTACTTGGGTGCTTGAATACGATATATGGATCAATGAAACCAATGTCCTTGTCATTTTTACGCCTTAGTTGTCTCATCATGTTTCTGCATATGTTTAGAAACGCTTGCTAGTGTGAGGATAATTACTTATACATATACATAAATACATAAGCTAAAGTGAGATTATTAAAAGAAACAATCACTTACAGGAAAAAGCAGCTGACGAGAGAATTATCGAGAGCGTCCATGTGGCAGAGCTGATGTAACTCATTAAACTGAACATATATGATGTCATCACCACGAAAGTAATCATGGTCTCTAATTCTGACGCAAATATAGTCATCAGCTTTTCTGCCACACGCCGTGAGGTACCACTAATTTAGCAAGTGCATTTGTGTACCAAGATCCCTCAGGGCCGCTGGGTTGTATAGACTTTGACCATATACATATGCCCTCTGTCATTTATCAACTTCTGGAGCACTTTTGATGCCTGCTTCTCCGAGTATGTTTTCCACATTTAAACCAGTTTCCTCGAAAAATTTGAGCAGTTGCTCAGGATCAATGTCTCCATATGCTCGTTGTATGATGTCCATGTTTGTACCGTATTGATTCCCAACAACTAGATCCGGCACTGATTGCTGCTTTTGTTCCCCGAGCTGTGGGACACCCTTTCCTGCTCTCTTCTTTGTCTTCTTCGCCTCCTCAATTGATTTGCTGAGCGTGCTATCATAGTCTGATTTTGGCGAAGCCTTACGGGCAGCACGTACCTTTTTCTGGTGAGCGTCCACAGTTTGCCTTAGTTTTTAAGGACGAACAAAAAGGTACGGCTTCTCCGGGTTTCGCTTTGCTTGACCACTAGCAATGGCAGCGTCGAAGAACTTGTTCAAGTCTTTTTGCGCTGCAGCTTCAGTCTCCTCATCGGTCATGTCATATGCAAGTTTTGTCATCTTGGGAGCTGGTTTTCTCACAGAGGCTGTCTTCTTCGGAGGTGGTGGGGCTGACGCCTTTGTTTGTGTGACAGGCCTCTTCTTTGTTGGCGGTGGCGGTGTTGGAACCCGCCGTGGAGATGGGGCAGGTGGCGGTGTTGGAGCCCGCTTTAGAGGAGATGGTGGGGCCGGTGGCGGTGTTGGATCACGCCGTGGGGGAGATGGGGTCGGTGGCGGTGTTGG
The DNA here is from genome assembly GCA_009763385.1 of Coix lacryma-jobi var. lacryma-jobi. Classification (NCBI taxonomy): domain Eukaryota; kingdom Viridiplantae; phylum Streptophyta; class Magnoliopsida; order Poales; family Poaceae; genus Coix; species Coix lacryma-jobi. The sequence goes on from CM019830.1 coordinate 128,732,684, forward strand.
ATCCCGTTGTGGAGGAGATGGTGGGGCAAGTGGCGGTGATGGATCCCGTCGTGGAGGAGATGGTGTTTGATTTTGATCATCATCGCTCGCAACACTGTGATCATGTGGTGATTGGATAATTGGACTTAGGTTGGGGGATGTCCTGCTGCGAAAACAACATGGTATGAGTATCCATTTATACTATTAGCTCACCAATACTATTAACTTTAATTCACTAATTTCATACACACCTAGGGTTAGGTTGTTGAGGAGGAGGAGGTGATGCGCCAGGAATTATGATATAGCGCTTGCGCCAACATATGAATGTTTTCTCCGCTTCTCCTAATGTCTTCTCGCCATCAACTCCTTTAATGTCAAGTTCGACATTGTTGTAACCTTTCACCACCCTATCCACCGAGACGCTAGCATATCTAGGAGGTATTACTGCCCCATGACATCTTTGTGTCTTCGTAGGATCGATAGGAGATACAACACCTATAGCCACCATGACTGTGGCATTCCCCTGTGGAATGTGCAGTTCACATGTTATGAGAGGCTCGGTGATGTCGTCCACAGGAAAGCGTAGTCCTGCGTCTGGGATCTCTGTGGAAGCGCAACTGCTTTTCATTTGATCAGGGAGGCTGATGTTGACTCCCGGCTCTGATGTAGGTTGCCTTTGCATCGAACTTACTGCTAACTTGCCTTTTTATTTCTTCGCTCATTTTGTCTTCAAGTGCTTTTTCTCGCTCAACTGCTTCACGAGCCGCAGCCTGTGACTGAAGAATCATTTCCTCTAACCTTTGCATCCGCTCTGCCTCCTCCTCCTTCTTTCTCGTGTGGCTTCTATAGGTCTCTTTGTCCCGAGGGAAGGCATGCTCCCACGACAGCTCCCCATAGCCTTTGGTTCTCCCACCATGTTCAGGATTCTCTAGGGCGTAGGCCAGCTCATCCTTTTCTCTGTTCGGCTGCCACCTGGCACTGTCAGCCATTTCTCTAGGATAAGCAAATCTTTCTGCCGCTCTATGGAGTTTTTCGCCATACTCTATCCTTCCTGTCTGTGGGTCCAGGCTTCCTCCATGACCAAAAAACCAATACTTGGTGCGCTCAGGCCAGTTTATTGATTCTGGTTCAATGCCCTTGGCTAGCATCTCTCGTTCCATTCTTTCCCATTTATGAATGGCACTCTTGTAGCCACCTGATCCCAAGTGATGGTGGTATTGTTTTTGTCGGGCATTCTGTTGGTTCCTTCTGACCCGTGCGTCACCCTCTTCTGATTTCTTGAATTCTACAAACTCATCCCAAAATGGCCTCAACTTGACGTAGGCCTTAGTGTTGAAATCCGGAGTTAGGTCCTTCTTGATAAATGTGTTGTACAATTTCTTCTTCCAGCCCTGGAATAGTGTTGCCATTTTCTTCATAGCCCAGTCCCGAACTCTTGCCTTCAAATTTCTATCTTCTGTTTCAAGCGTGAAATGTGCAAGGACGTCTTGCCAAACTAGTTCCTTATCAAGATCAAAGACAAAACTTATATGAGGAGCACTTGTCTTTTTCTTCCATTCACGAGCACTGATCGGGATCTTATCCCTTACATGGTACCCACAGTGGCCAACAAATTTATGTGCATGTTCTCCAAGGACTTGGCCTGTTTCCTCGTTGAATTCCGAGATAATGTACCGGCCATCCAACGGCTTCTTCGGACCTCGTACGGTCCTACTCTTCCCGGTAGTCGTTGTCGATCCGGAGGGCTACGTATGTAGGAACAGTACATTATAAATACATTTATAAATTGTTTAGAATTTCAGGTGCACATAGAGATTGTAGGTATACCTCGCCAGTATTTTCTTGCATGATTTCTTCATAATCGGCAAAGTATTGACTGCTGTCATCTACTTCTTGATTATTTTTATCATCACCTGCAAATTCTTGATTAGCGCCGCTGTTGATTAAGTCGTACATTTCCTCCTCCATGTTGTCAACTGGGTCGGCCATTTCTGCGAATAATATGGACGATAATAAACACCATATTTCTGCAAATAACGTATATTCATAAAGACCATATTTATTTTTTATTTAACACTTTGTAAAGGTAACACGATCGATAATAAACACTTTGGGTTTAGGGTTTAGGGTTTAGGCTCTAGGTTTAGGGTTTAGGGTTTCGCGTTTGGGGTTTCGGGTTTGGGGTTTAGTGTTTCAGGTTTGGGGTTTAGGGTTTCGGGTTTGGGGTTTTCGGTTTAGGGTTTCGGGTTTGAGGTTTAGGGTTTCTGGCTTGGGGTTTAGGGTTTAGGGTTTAGGCTCTAGGTTTATGGTTTGGGGTTTAGGGTTTTGGGTTTGGGGTTTAGGGTTTAGGCTCTAGGTTTATGGTTTAGGGTTTCGGGTTTGGGGTTTCGGGTTTGGGGTTTTGGGTTTGGGGTTTAGGGTTTCAGGTTTGGGGTTTAGGGTTTAGGGTTTTAGGTTTGGGGTTTAGGGTTTCGGGTTTGGGGTTTAGGGTTTAGTCCATATACATATACACGACCGTATTGATTCCCAACAACTAGATCCGGCACTGATTGCTGCTTTTGTTCCCCGAGCTGTGGGACACCCTTTCCTGCTCTCTTCTTTGTCTTCTTCGCCTCCTCAATTGATTTGCTGAGCGTGCGATCATAGTCTGATTTTGGCGAAGCCTTACGGGCAGCACGTACCTTTTTCTGGTGAGCGTCCACAGTTTGCCTTAGTTTTTAAGGACGAACAAAAAGGTACGGCTTCTCCGGGTTTCGCTTTGCTCGACCACTAGCAATGGCAGCGTCGAAGAACTTGTTCAAGTCTTTTTGCGCTGCAGCTTCAGTCTCCTCATCGGTCATGTCATATGCAAGTTTTGTCATCTTGGGAGCTGGTTTTCTCACAGAGGCTGTCTTCTTCGGAGGTGGTGGGGCTGACGCCTTTGTTTGTGTGACAGGCCTCTTCTTTGTTGGCGGTGGCGGTGTTGGAACCCGCCGTGGAGATGGGGCAGGTGGCGGTGTTGGAGCCCGCTTTAGAGGAGATGGTGGGGCCGGTGGCGGTGTTGGATCACGTCGTGGGGGAGATGGGGCCGGTGGCGGTGTTGGATCCCGTTGTGGAGGAGATGGTGAGGCCAGTGGCGGTGATGGATCCCGTCGTGCTGGAGATGGTGTTTGATCTTGATCATCATCGCTCGCAACACTGTGATCATGTGGTGAATGGATAATTGGACTTAGGTTGGGGGATGTCCTGCTGCGAAAACAACATGGTATGAGTATCCATTTATACTATTAGCTCACCAATACTATTAACTTTAATTCACTAATTTCATACACACCTAGGGTTAGGTTGTTGAGGAGGAGGAGGTGATGCGCCAGGAATTATGATATAGCGCTTGCGCCAACATATGAATGTTTTCTCCGCTTCTCCTAATGTCTTCTCGCCATCAACTCCTTTAATGTCAAGTTCGACATTGTTGTAACCTTTCACTACCCGATCCACCGAGACGCTAGCATATCTAGGAGGTATTACTGCCCCATGACATCTTGGTGTCTTCGTAGGATCGGTAGGAGATACAACACCTATAGCCACCATGACTGTGGCATTCCCCTGTGGAATGTGCAGTTCACATGTTGTGAGAGGCTCGGTGATGTCGTCCACAGGAAAGCGTAGTCCTGCGTCTGGGATCTCTGTGGAAGCGCAACTGCTTTTCATTTGATCAGGGAGGCTAATGTTGACTCTCGGCTCTGATGTAGGTTGCCTTTGCATCGAACTTACTGCTAACTTGCCTTTTTATTTCTTCGCTCATTTTGTCTTCAAGTGCTTTTTCTCGCTCAACTGCTTCACGAGCCGCAGCCTGTGACTGAAGAATCATTTCCTCTAACCTTTGCATCCGCTCTGCCTCCTCCTCCTTCTTTCTCGCGTGGCTTCTATAGGTCTCTTTGTCCCGAGGGAAGGCATGCTCCCACGACAGCTCCCCATAGCCTCTGGTTCTCCCACCATGTTCAGGATTCTCTAGGGCGTATGCCAGCTCATCCTTTTCTCTGTTCGGCTGCCACCTGCCACTGTCAGCCATTTCTCTAGGATAAGCAAATCTTTCTGCCGCTCTATGGAGTTTTTCGCCATACTCTATCCTTCCTGTCTGTGGGTCTAGGCATCCTCCATGACCAAAAAACCAATACTTGGTGCGCTCAGGCCAGTTTATTGATTCTGGTTCAATGCCCTTGGCTAGCATCTCTCGTTCCATTCTTTCCCATTTAGGAATGGCACTCTTGTAGCCACCTGATCCCAAGTGATGGTGGTATTGTTTTTGTCGGGCATTCTGTTGGTTCCTTCTGACCCGTGTGTCACCCTCTTCTGATTTCTTGAATTCTACAAACTCATCCCAAAATTGCCTCAACTTGACATAGGCCTTAGTGTTGAAATCTGGAGTTAGGTCCTTCTTGATAAATGTGTTGTACAATTTCTTCTTCCAGCCCTGGAATAGTGTTGCCATTTTCTTCATAGCCTAGTCCCGAACTCTTGCCTTCAAATTTCTATCTTCTGTTTCAAGCGTGAAATGTGCAAGGACATCTTGCCAAACTAGTTCCTTATCAAGATCAAAGACAAAACTTATATGAGGAGCACTTGTCTTTTTATTCCATTCACGAGCACTGATCGGGATCTTATCCCTTACATGGTACCCACAGTGGCCAACAAATTTCTGTGCATGTTCTCCAAGGACTTGGCCTGTTTCCTCGTTGAATTCCGAGATAATATACCGGCCATCCAACGGCTTCTTCGGACCTCGTACGGTCCTACTATTCCCGGTAGTCGTTGTCGATCCGGAGGGCTACGTATGTAGGAACAATACATTATAAATACATTTATAAATTGTTTAGAATTTCAGGTGCACATAGAGATTGTAGGTATACCTCGCCAGTATTTTCTTGCATGATTTCTTCATAATCAGCAAAGTATTGACTGCCGTCATCTACTTCTTGATTATTGTTATCATCACCTGCAAATTCTTGATTAGCGCCGCTATTGATTAAGTCGTACATTTCCTCCTCCATGTTGTCAACTGGGTCGGCCATTTCTGCGAATAATATGGACGATAATAAACACCATATTTCTTCAAATAACATATATTCATAAAGACCATATTTATTTTTTATTTAACACTTTGTAAAGGTAACACGATCGATAATAAACACTTTGGGTTTAGGGTTTAGGGTTTAGGCTCTAGGTTTAGGGTTTAGGGTTTCGGGTTTGGGGTTTAGGGTTTCAGGTTTGGGGTTTTGGGTTTCAGGTTTGGGGTTTTCGGTTTGGGGTTTAGGGTTTGGGGTTTAGGGTTTCTGGCTTGGGGTTTAGGGTTTAGGGTTTAGGGTTTAGGCTCTAGGTTTATGGTTTGGGGTTTAGGGTTTAGGGTTTAGGGTTTTGGGTTTGGGGTGTAGGGTTTAGGGTTTAGGCTCTAGGTTTATGGTTTAGGGTTTCGGGTTTGGGGTTTCGGGTTTGGGGTTTCGGGTTTGGGGTTTAGGGTTTATGGTTTAGGGTTTTAGGTTTGGGGTTTAGGGTTTCGGGTTTGGGGTTTAGGGTTTAGTCCATATACATATACACGACCGATATAAATAAATGTATAGATATCTAAAGACCAAAATATCTAAGTGATTATTCCATAAACATATACACGACCATATTCATAAAAATAACACTACCGACATGATCGAAAAGTCATGTCGATTATTCCATAAACATATCTAAGTGATTATTCCATAAACATATCTAAGTGATTATTCCATAAACATATCTAAGTGATTATTCCTCCATCTATCACAAAGGACACACCGTTGACGAGAGGATGACGACGGACGGCGGCGAGGATGACGTCGCGGTGAGGACGACGATGGACGGCGGCGAGGATGACGTCGCAGTGAGGACGACGACACACCCCAGATCTCTTTTTATCTACATGTGTAAACATAATATTTTGTTAGGGTAAAAAACTTTTTCTATAAACATTTTCTATAAATGTCCGTGCGTTGCAAAGGAACACACGATTTGTATATTTATTTTTCTATAAATATATATGTATACACTACAAAGAAACATTTTCTATAAACATGATTTTCTAAAAATGATTTATATAACTATATTTATATAAATATATATTCATTTTTCTATAAACATATATAAATATATATGTATTTATAATCATTTTCTATAATCATTTATTTTTTATATATATCATTTTTTCTATATAAATATCATTCATTCTTTTTCTTTTTCTTTTTCTATACACTACACATACACAGCACACATGCACACACGCACACACTTCACACACGCACACACTTCACGGCGAGGACACACCGGCGGCGGCAAACACACGCCGCGTGGGGCACACTGATCCGGCCTCACCGGTGGTGGCCGCTAGACGACGGCGAGGACGATAACGGCGGCGGCAAACGGCTCCGCGCGGCGAGAGAGGCCAAGGGCGCCGCGGCGAACGGCAAACGGCGCGGCGGGGAGCCCCGGCCGAGGGCGGCCGGTGCGCGGCGGGCCGAGTCTGACCGGCGGCGGCGAGGGAGGCCGAGGGCGCCGCGACGAACGGCGGCGCGGCCGGCGGGGAGTCCCGACCGAGGACGATGGCGACGGAAGCGAGGACGACGACGAGGGAGAGAGGACGACGCGGCGGCGAGGCACACAGGGAAGACGGCGAAGACAACGGAGGCGGCGGCGCAAACTCTGACGTCGATCTGGGGATGTAGGAGGGCCTTGTACCCTATATACTCGGGGACGCTTTAGTCCCGAGCGGTGGCACCACCCGGGACTAAAGGGCCTTTAGTCCCGGGGCGTAAGCCCGCCCGCGACTAAAGGTTTGGACCTTTAGTCCCGGGCGGGCGTACGCCCCGAGACTAATGGTACCTTTAGTCCCGGGTGGTGAGGTGTTTCTCCCGCCACTGATTTGGGTTTGCAGTATTTTGGGTTTTGTATTAAGTTTTTATTATATAAATATGTTGTAATATTGTTAATTGCATAGTAAATTAAATATTAGGTATAAAATTACTTAAAAATAACAGTTGTATTTCCTTTTACCTTATTGTACGGCAGAAAATTTTGTAACATAAATTCTTTTCTTTTCTTATAATAACAAATATAAATGTAAATAACAATTCATATTTTGTTAATGCAAAAATATAATGTTAAATTTAAATATCTGAAACAACTAGTTCTCGATAGGAAAATTGTTTTTGCATTATCTGAATGTTAAATTTTGGGTTGTTCATCTTTTATTGTCCAAATGCACGATACAAAAATTTACTGTTAAATTGCAATTTAATTTTAAAAGATAAATTTGTGTCGTATTGGTCTCAAGCTTTTTCTTAGGCTGTCACTTGGCACGGGTGAGGCAACAACTTGTACGTGAGGAAAAATTTAATACCTCTTCTGGGGCATCATTTTGGGCTCATATGCTTGCCAAAAATAAATCAAGTACAACCATGACTATCCATAATCATTATTAATTACACAAAAACTATAATACATAATATTAGTTAAAACATCACTATATATCAGGCGGGTACACTGATGATCTTCTTCTTGACGTATGTTCCTTGGTTATGATCCTGTCGTAAGGAGTCTCCTCAGCATTTAGCAGGATGCTTGGGTCTTTGGTCACACTTAAGGGCGATATTCGGTCGTCCCTTTCATAATCTTCTCACATGTCTGACTTGTCCTCAATTCCCACAATGCTTCTTCTTCCTGAAAGAACTATGTGTTGTTTTGGCTCTTTGGTTGATTTATCGTCATTTTTCCCTCTCTTGAGTTTTGTAGACATATCTTTCACGTAGAACACCTGAGTCACATCAGCAGCAAGGACGAATGGTTCACCTTTGTATCCAATATTGTTGAGATCCACTGTTGTCATTCCATACTCCTTGTCAACTGTTACTCCGCTTCCGGTCGTCTTGACCCATTGACATCGAAACAAAGGGACTTTAAAATTAGGTGCGCAGTCTAGTTCCCAAATATCCTCTATGCGGCCATAATATGTTTGCCTCTTCCCAGTTGGGTCTGTGGCATCTACGCGAACACAACTGTTTTGGTTCGTGCTCCTTTTATCTTGGGCAATGGTGTAAAATGTGTTTCCATTTATCTCATACCTTTTGTACGTGAGGATGTGCCGTGATGGTTGCCTAGCCAACAAATATAGTTGCTCATCAATATTGTTATCACCCAGACATTCTTTTCGCAACCAAGTACTAAAAGTATTCATGTGCTCACGTGTAATCCAAACTTCATTCTTCCTAGGAAATTGGGTTCGTAGGAACTCCTTGTGTATCTCGATATATGGATCCACCACGGATGAGTTTTGATGAACTGTGTAGTGCACTTTATTGAAATAATCGTTCCCCGTACCGATATATATTTTCTTCAATAGTGTCCCCTTTCCACACAGCCTCCCCTCGTGCCGCGATTCAGGTACACCAATCGGGTCAAGGTCAGGAATAAAGTCAACACATAACTCAATGACCTCCTCTGTCCCATAGCCCTTGGCGATGCTTCCTTCTGACCGAGCATGTTGGTGAACATATTTTTTTAGTACTCCCATGAACCTCTCGAAGGGGAACATGTTGTATAGGAACACAGGACCGAGAATATGAATCTCCTTGACCAGGTGAACTAGGAGGTGTGTCATGATATTAAAGATGGATGGAGGGAACACCAACTCAAAGCTCACAAGACATTGAACCACATCATTCTGTAGAGTAGCTAGTTCTAGTAGATTAATTGCCTTCTGAGAAATTGCATTGAGGAATGCACATAGCTTCACAGTGGCCAGACGTACATGTGGAGGTAGAATTCCTCTTAAAGCAACCGGAAGCAATTGCGTCATATGCACGTGGCAGTCATGCGACTTTAAGTTTAGGAATTTCTTCTCTTGCATATTTATTATTCCATTTATATTGGAGGAGAATCCAGATGGGACCTTGATGCTGTTTAGGCATTCAAACATGATTTCCTTCTCTTCATTGCTAAGAGTGTAGCTAGCAGGTCTTAAGTAATGGCGTCCATCATCTGTCTTCTCTGGATGTAGGTTGTCTCGTTCTTTCATGCGCTGCAACTCTTCGTGCTTCAAGTGTATCCTTAGACTTCCCATACACACCCATGAATCCTAGAAGGTTGACACAAAGATTCTTTATCAGGTGCATCACGTCGATCGCGTGGCGGACCTCTAGTAGATGCCAATAGGGTAGCTCCCAAAATATTGACTTCTTCTTCCACATGGGTGTGTGTCCCGTAGCGTCTTTCGAAACAGGTTCACTACTCGTCCCCTTTCCAAAGACTACTTTCACATCCTTGATCATCTCAAGTACATCTTCCCAGTTCTGTTGCGAGGCTTGCTCCGGTGGTCTGTCTCACCTTTAAAATGCTTGCCTTTCTTTCTAACCTGGTGATTCACAGAATGAAATCGACGATGGCCAAGGTACACTACCTTTCTACATTTTTTCAAATATATACTATCCATGTCATCAAAACAATGTGTGCATGCATTATATCCCTTGTTTGTCTGTCCTGAAAGATTACTTAGAACAGGCCAATCATTGATTGTTACGAACAACAATGCTCGCAGGTCAAAGTGTTCCTGTTTGTAATCATCCCACACACGTATACCTTATTTACTTCATAAAAGTAGGAGTTCCTCAACTAATGGCCTCAGGTAGACATCGATGTCGTTGCCAGGCTGCCTCGGACCTTGGATGAGCACTGGCATCATAATGAACTTATGCTTCAAGCATAACCACGGAGGAATGTTGTAGATACATAGAGTAATAGGCCACGTGCTATGACTACTGCTCTGTTCCCCAAAAGGATTCATCTCGTCCGTACTTAAAGCAAATCTTAAGTTTCTAGCGTCTTTTGCAAATTCTGGGAATTCTCTGTCTATTGCACTCCACCGGGACTCATCAGCAGGGTGTCTCAACATGTTGTCTACCTTACGGTCTTCTTTGTGCTATCGCACCAACTTTGCATGGTCCTTGTTTCTGAACAGACGTTTCAGGCGTGGTATTATAGGAGCGTACCACATAACCTTGGCAAGGATTTTCTTCCGGGGACGTTCTTCACCCTCAACGTCGCCAGGGTCATCTCGCCTGATCTATATCGTGATGCTTTACATACAAGGCATTCATCCAAATTCTCGTATTCCTTGCCACGGTACAGGATGCAGTCATTAGGACATGCATGTATATTCTGGTTTTCTAAACCCAAAGGACATACGACTTGTTTTGCTTTGTACGTAGTGGCGGGCAATTCGTTAGGCTTCGGAAGCATCTTTTGTTTTATAATCTTCAAAAATTGTCCAAATGCCTTGTCAGATACACCATTCTGTGCCTTCCATTGTAGCAACTCAAGTGTTGTACCCAACTTTTTTTTGTCCATCTGCAGCAGACGGGTATAGTAATTTCCTATGATCCTCTAGCATATAGTCAAACTTAGCCTTCTCCTTTTCACTTTCGCAATCTCTTTGTGCATCACGAATGACATCACCAAGAGCATCATCTTCAGTGAGTGTGTCTTCTGCACTTGCCTCTTCTTCACCTTCCCCCATTGCAGTATCACCAAACTCACCGTATTGAGCAATAATGTCATCGTCAGGATCCAATTGTTCTGCTTCACCTTCTTCCATCATAACCCTAGTTTCTCCATGCTTCATCCAACAACTATAGTTTGGCATGAAACCTGACATGAACAAGTGTGAGTGAAGACTACTTGACCTAGAATATTCCTTCGAATTATTACAAAGGGCACATGGGCAGCACATAAAACCATTCCGCTTGTTTGCCTCGGCCACTCTTAAAAAATAATGCATGTCATCAATGAACTCTTTTGAGCGACGATCAGCATTGTACATCCAGTGACGTGTCATCGTCTACATTATATGACATATCACATAATTATATCTCTCATTCTTATAAACAAATTTAATTTTCTAGCTCAAATTTATAAACAAGTTCATGACACCCAAATTTAGTAAGCATCACTGGTGGCATATAAGTAGTAGCAGTTGAACTTGTCTAATTAATTATTACATCAAGATAACTGTGCAGCCTAATCCACTTGGCCACAACCAAAGCAACTAACAACACCTGCACATTTTTCCCACATCACAGTCCAACAAGATGGACTGCCTGCCACTCCAACCTGAGAGGAAGATAAGGTAGGGGTAGGTGCAGTAGGAATTGAGTTGATTCTTGAGTTGAAAGCCTCTAGAGCTGCAGAAGCTTTCTCAAAAGACTTGTACTTTTTATGCACAGCTCCCTTAACTTTGAGGACATACTGACTGCACTCGGCCCAGCTGGTGTAAATATCTGGCTTGGTGCCCTCGAAAACAACATACCAAGCAGACATCTTTCTGCATTTGTAGTTGAGTAGTAAACAAAAGTATTATATATTTCTACTTTTTGCAAACAAATGATTTAAATGATCTCTATTTCTCAAAAAAAAATAAACTAATTAAACCGGTCACATTTTGTAAACTAAAGTATTATATATTTCTACTTTCTGTAAACAAATGATTTAAATGATCTCTATTTCTCCAAAAAAAATAAAATAAACTAAATAAACCGGTCACATTTTGTAAAGTAAAGTATTATATATTTCTCATTTCTGTAAACAAATGATTTAAATGATCTCTATTTCTCTAAAAAAACAAAATAAACTAATTAAACCAGTTACATTTTGTAAACTAAAGTATTATATATTTCTAATTTCTGTAAACAAATAATTTAACTGATCTCTATTTCTCCAAAAAATTAAAATAAACTAATTAAACCGATCATATTTTGTAAACTAAAGTATTATATATTTCTATTTTTTGTAAACAAATGATTTAACTGATCTCTATTTCTCCAAAAAAATAAAATAAACTAATTAAACCGGTCACATTTTGTAAACTAAAGTATTATATATTTCTAATTTCTGTAAACAAATGATTTAAATGATCTCTATTTCTCAAAAAAAAAACTAATTAAACCGGTCAAATTTTGTAAACTAAAGTATTATATATTTCTAATTTCTGTAAACAAATGATTTAAATGATCTCTATTTCTACAAAAAAATAAAATAAACTAATTAAACTGGTCACATTTTGTAAACTAAAGTATTATATATTTCTATTTTCTGTAAACAAATGATTTAACTGATCTCTATTTCTCCAAAAAATAAAATAAACTAATTAAACCGGTCACATTTTGTAAACTAAAGTATTATATATTTCCAATTTTTGTAAACAAATGATTTAAATGATCTCTATTTCTCCAAAAAAATAAAATAAACTAATTAAACCGGTCACATTTTGTAAACTAAAGTATTATATATTTCCAATTTCTGTAAACAAATGATTTAAATGATCTCTATTTCTCCAAAAAATTAAGATAAACTAATTAAACCGGTCACATTTTGTAAACTAAAGTATTATATATTTCTATTTTCTGTAAACAAATGATTTAACTGATCTCTATTTCTCCAAAAAAATAAAATAAACTAATTAAACCGGTCACATTTTGTAAACTAAAATATTATATATTCCTATTTTCTGTAAACAAATGATTTAACTGATCTCTATTTCTCCAAAAAATTAAAATAAACTAATGAAACCGGTCACATTTTGTAAACTAAAGTATTATATATTTCTATTTTTTGTAAAGAAATGATTTAAATGATCTCTATTTCTCTAAAAAATTAAAATAAACTAATTAAACTGGTCACATTTTGTTTTTAGGGTACTAATTTAAACTATCAAGTGAATGAACTCAAAATAGCTTCAAAAACCACACATATATATATATATATAGCAGCTAAAAGTATGAAAAATTGAAGCTAGTAACCTTTGAACGAGTCGATGTCGACGTAGATGTGATGAAATAGATCAATCGCCAGAGATATGTTAACAAACAAAAATCACCGGAGAAGAGAGCAAACAAGCAGCAAAGCAAGAACTCAATGAAAAAAATGAAGACTGAAAGAGCTCGGGCAGGGCTGAAGAAGGTGGAAGAACAGTTCAAATATAGGGAGGGACATTTAGTCCCGGCCCTTGTTCCTAGCCGACGCTAAATGTCAACATTTAGCCCCGACTGGATACAGCAAACGGGGCAAAACCTTTAGCCCCGGTTGGTGTCACCAACCGGGGCTAAAGGTCAATCTTTAGCGCGGACTTAAGGTCCCTCTAACAAATGAGCCGTTGGGCAGGGGAACTTTAGCCCCGGTTGGTGTTACCAACCAGTGCTAAAGACCTTTTTAGTGCCGGACGCAAATTTTTCCGCGACTAAAGCTGATTTTGCAAATCGTTCAAAGGCCTGTTCTATAGTAGTGAATATTGAGGCTAAATCTTGCTATCAACAAACTATATATCACATGTTCGAATTTGAATTATCATGACATTTTTTTACCTTGTCACAACGGGGAGGCGTGATCCAAATTGATAATTAAGTTCTTTATCATCTACTCCCTTCATCCTAAATTATAAGGCATTCCAAGAATCTTAGAGAGTCAAAGTTTTTTAACTTTAACCAAAATTCTAGAGATACACATAAATATTTATGACATCAAATATGTATATTATAAAAATATAACTAATAAAGAATCTAGTTGTACTTAGTTGGTATCATAAATATTATTATCTTATTATATAAATTTAGTCTCTAAAATTCTTGGAATACGTTATAATTTGAGATGGAGGGAGTAGTATTTATTATAGTCGCACCACACTCTTTCACCGTAGCCCGCATGCATGTACAGTCCCACGTCAACAACCCCTCAACTATGCGCGATTTTTGTCGTTCACTTGAGGCTTCGCAGCTCGGCATGGAAGGCCTCTGCGTGCTCCTGCTTGACGCAGAGCGCCATGGCGGCAACGCCCTCGGCCTGCTTCTCCTTCGTCCCGCACAGGATGCAGCCCGGCACCACCTTGCGCTCCATGTCCCCGATGACGCGCTCAGCGCCGCCGCTGCCGAAGTCGACGTCGTCCAAGCCGAGATTCCACCAGCTCGTCACGTACAGGGTGTCGTACCCGTCGAGGCCCCGGAGCCGGCCGCCCATCTCGTCGGCAACGCACGCGGCTCCGTCGACGAACGTGTGAGCGACCCGTGCCTTCGCTTCCCGGACCAGCGTCACGAGGTCCAGGATGTCGCCGCCGGCGACCTCGCGCAGCGTCGAGGCAGCAAGGCCGAAGGCGAACACGTTGCCGTAGTAGCCGTCCTTGGCCTTGGCCGGCTTCCTCACGTTCACCGTGAAGGTGAGCGCCGTGGGCGCGTCATGGCTGGCGGCGCTCCCGATCGTCGCGCGGGCACGGCACTTCCATATGGCGGCGGTGAACACGTCGAACGCGGTGCACCACGCCGGCGCGACCTCCTGTCCGCCGCCGCCGCCGCCGCCGCCGCTGCGACGACGGAACTCGTCCTTGACGCGGTCGACGAAACTCAGGGGAACAGTGATGTAGGAGGACGGGAAGTCGCTGTGCTTGCTGCCGACGAGTGCCTTGGTCATGGTGGTTATCGGCGGGGGAAGTTCAGGGAGGGTGTGGTCCACCCTCACCGGCGAGACCGAAGGGGAAGAAGGGAACCCGCGCGCGAACTCGCCGACGGCCTGCAGGAACTGCGCCATCCCGGCGCCGTCCGTGACGCCGTGGTCCCACGTCACCCCGACGACGAAGCCACCGCAGGAGAACTCGGTCACCTGCACCAGCAGCAACGGCGGCGGGTCCGTGCTGTACTGGCCGGCGTAGTTCATAGTGAGGTCCTCGACGGTGACCACCGGACACGGGCCGGAGAGCCCGGCCTCCTGCAGGGTGCAGCTCGCGAACGCGCCGGCGAACGCCAAGCCCTCGCCGGTGCACGCGATTTTCAGCTGGTCACCGGCGGTGACGACGGTAAGGCGGCCGGCCATCGGGTAGTAGGGAACAAGCGCACGGGACAGAGCTCTCCTGATGGTCTCGGCCGGCTGATCGATGGGGTTCTCGAAGACGAACAGCGCTGCCATGGGCAGGGAAGCTAGAGCTGTGTCCATGGCGGTGAGGGGGAGGGTGCCGGCGGGCGTGGCCTCAGCCGGGGCGACGAGAAAAGGCAGCGACCTGGTGACGCGTGAGCTCATTGTGATCCTATAATTTTTCTCTTTCGTATCGTAATTGGGTTGCTTTGCGGTTTGTGTTTGTGGCGTCTCCTTGGCTTGCTCGCGTGGAGTTATATAGTGGCGAGCAAACGCGCTATATGATGAGACCCCAGCAGAGCAGCAGGGAAATGAAGGGTGCTGAACACCGTGTGTTTGATACTCTTCGATCGGCCCCAGCTCAGCTAGTCAATTTTCTCATTCAGGCCTTGTTTAGTTGAGGCGTCAAATTTTTTCAACTGTCACATCAGATGTTCTAGTACTTATTTAATCTATTAAAAATAAACTGTGAGACAAATTTATTAAGACTAATTAATTCATCATTAACACATATTTACTGTAACACAATATTGTCAAAACATAAATTTATTAGGCTAAAAAAATTATCTCGTAAATTACATGTAATATTTGTGATTAAATGCGTAGCTCAGCTTGGTTTTTTTTTACCGTGGAACTTGCTCGCCCGAGTTCAATGTATTTTTCTTTATTTATTTCAGAATTTAATGGCACTATATTCTTTTAGTAATATAGACGATATGCCTATCGAGTAACTTCATCAATCTCGAGATTTATCGGTCCATTTAATTCTTTGGAGATTCTCATGAGGATAGATTATGTGTTCGTTCATAGAAGGAAGTATGCTGCCTCACGGGCGTCCACGCCCTAATTGTGAGGTCCCGCCAGCCTCCCGGCGCGACTGACACATCACCAACTGCCCAGTGATCCGCCCCGTTGCACAAAGGTACATGTTCTAACAACTTATTCATACGATAAGACTCAAAATTAAAATAGAAACTAATAATCTTTCTGAATCACTTGTGCAGGTCCTAGGAGTTTGTGGGGATTCGTGGCCGCAAACCCAATGGCATCCTGGATCTTCTGTGCCGCGAGCACTACCACAACATAGTATAGTATGCCGGGAAGTTTGAGCCGACCTGCACCTTTGACCACTACACCGTCGCTCCAGACCTGGACTACCCCAACAAGGTGGCGAGGGTTAGAGCGGAGCTGTGGGTAGGTCTTCATCACACAACATCACATTCATCGTACTTTTCTTAAATTACTTAGAGTTTGTATTGTGTCTGTATGCAGGACTTCTTCACGTGCGAGCCGAGGAAGGAGGAACAGACGGAGGTGGTGAGTACCAGGGCCTGCAGGAAGCTCGTCACCGACATGATCTACACGAGGCAAGACTACAGGCCGCCGTCACCTACAACGCCACAATCTTTGGAGAGAGGGTGTCGAAGGTTCAGGCGAGAGGCATGGCGTTGAGCCGAGCTCAATACATTTAGGTAAGTGATTCCTTCTGAGATTAAGCTATTCATATTTTTATCTGACACTTATATGTGAAATACTTGATGATGTGCAGATGGTCCTCTAATGATCTGTAGACCGGTGGCTATCCGAAGAGTCGGCGGTCCACCACGCCGAGGCCCGGGAGGCGCGTCTGCAGATGCCAGGTGTACCACACCACCAGGACAACCGCAACCTCGCCGAGTACGCACAAGCTTGGATACGTGAAAGACTTTATGAATTCCTCGCTCAAATGTTGCATGGTTACTAATCATCTTGTTGTCTTCCTCGCAGTCGACATCACACGGTGGCCAGCCTTGCAGCACATTAATGACATACGCCATGTGCCACAAGGGTAAGGTCATGGCACCGAAGACCTCCTACAACCACGACGACCCCCCCTCCCGAGGCGTACACCAACTCCAGCGTTCACACCCGCCTCACTGACTACATAGAGGCAGCAAGGGCGGTCCATGGGGCCGACTTTGATCCTGCCAGCGAGGACCTAGACGGGAGCATCGTGATGAGGGTCGGAGGAGGCAAGAAGCACGGGTGGTACTAGCTTGGTGACGGCGTCATCGACTCGTCCTCCACTCCTACTCTAGCCCAGCTCCGAGCACAGAGCACGAGCGAGAGCGTCCCCATACGTCCATGCCCATCGCCTTCACAATCACGAGTCACCGACCTCGAGGTTATTTCTATTTTACTCGTCGTACATTGATCTTTAAATGTTTGTATTTTCCTAACATTCTCTTTGTATTATCGCAGGCCCGTCTAGAAAGAAAAAGGTAGGAGCACCAGCTGGCCGAGACCCAGATACGGTCCCAGATGGAGGCCCAAGCTAAGCAGATGGCGGATCTCTTTGTGTCGGTGTTTCGAAACCGGGGGTATGACACCAACGAGTAATATGATCGCGTGCTCTCTTCCTGGATGGTGATGCAAGATGACACAAGGATCTATCCTGGTTCGGGCAAAGAAGGCCCTACGTCCAGCGGGGGAGGAGGTTCTTGTATTACTTGCACCTAAGTGCTTGTACAGGGGCGAATACAAGCTCGGTGAGCGTGGACCGGAGTTCGGACTTGAGTGTGTGGGTGTATGTGTGTTCTAACGTGTTTGTCCCGAGGAGTTGTGTCCTACTCCCCCCTCAGCCCCCCGTGTGAAGGGCCCTGGCGTCCACTTTTATAGAACAAGAGGAGGCCAGGGTTACACAGGATTGATATTTACAGCGCTCGGTATGGCGAAGAGTAGGAACTCTGTCCTGTCGAAGTCGCTGTAGCCAACGTGGGCGTTGCTGTTGAAGCGTACTTGGAGCGTGGCCTCCATCCCGGGCGCGGACGTGAAGGCGTGGCGATGTGGAAACCGTACAGCGCTCACTCCGGCACGTACAGGACGCGACGGGATCCCTCCGGGTCTTGGGGTACCTGTCCTCCAATGACAAGAGAGCTGTTAGGGCTCGAGTGGCGCGGAGCCGGCCTCGAGGTGGCACCTACGGGGGGCTCGAGCCTCCGCAGGTATGGGCGAGTCCCGGAACGCCTGGGCGTACAGCGGGATCCCAGGCCTCGAGAGGTGGCTCGAGGGTGCTACAGTGCGGGGTATGGCCGAACAGTGCTGTACTGGCGCCCTTTAGCCCATGCTTATGGTGAAAACGAGGTTTGACTCTGGCTCCGGTCACTGTGGCACATGCTGTGTACCAGAGGATGTGACCGGAGTTGGTGAATGCATTGAATGCGTGGTATGGGGCTAGCTGCCGGTGTCCGTGCCGCTCGAGGGAAGCATGTAGCGTCTCGAGGGATAGGCTGCTGCGCCAGAGGGGCTCGAGGTCCCCGCGTGGGGTCTCGAGGTGTGGTGTTACGCTGTGAGGGGCTCGAAGGGTAGTGGAGCGCTTGCCCGAGGCTTGATGCGGAGGGCTCGGGCGAGACGGAGACGGAGAACGAGAGTTCGCCCGAGGCCTGGCTTGGAGGGCTCGGGCGAGACGGAAAACGAGCGTTCGTTCGAGGCCTGGCTTGGAGGGCTCGGGCGAGACGGAAAACGAGCGTTCGCCCGAGGCCTGGCTTGGAGGGCTCGGGCGAGACGGAGAACGAGCGTTCGCCCGAGGTCTGGCTTGGAGGGCTCGGGCGAGACGGAAAACGAGCGTTCGCCCGAGGCCTGGCTTGGAGGGCTCGGGCGAGACGGAAGACGAGCGTTCGCCCGAGGCCTGGCTTGGAGGGCTAAGCGAGCGTTCGCCCGAGGCTTGGCTTGGAGGGCTCGGGCGAGACGGAGAGCGAGCGCTCGCCCGAGGCCTGGCTCGGAGGGCTCGGGCGAGACGGAGAACGAGCGCTCGCCCGAGGCCTGGCTCAGAGGGCTCGGGCGAGACGGAGAACGAGCGTTTGCCCGAGGCCTGGCTTGGAGGGCTCGGGCGAGACGGAGAGCGAGCGTTCGCCCGAGGCCTGGCTCGGAGGGCTCGGGCGAGACGGAGAACGAGCGCTCGCCCGAGGCCTGGCTCAGAGGGCTCGGGCGAGACGCCTGGTGGGCCAGGCAGGTCTCTTATTCGTTTTGCATTGATTGGGGGTACCCCTTTGGCGTTCCCCTGACACTTTGCGTTCATGGCCTCCCAGGACATGGTTGTGCCCTCAACGATCATGGCTCCTCCACCGCCATCTCATGATGCTGAAGCTACTCTAGTGAGTATTGATACCTGAGTGTTTCATTTCTGCATTTGCTTGTCTGACATAGACGTCTATCTTTTGCAGCCTCCGTCAGAGGGTTCGAACAACCGCCACACGCCTGGATGGAACACGCCTAGGGGTCAAGCAGGCAACACGTATTTCTTCTCTGGGGTGGCTATGTTGGCCGTGAGTGTGTTTGTGTCGGCTCTAGTACATTGAACTTTGGATTGAAAACTTACCATGTTATATGTGTGGTGACTTTGGATTAAACTTTGCGTCGGTTCAATAATGTGTTATATGTGTGGTGACGTGACATATATGTGATGAATGTGTAATTAATATGTGTGCTATATGTGATGAATGTGATATTCATATGTGATGAATGTTGATGAAAGGGAAATTAAAGGGATTTTTTTTACCCTTTACCGAGGGTTGCTCTCGGCAAAGGGGGTCTTTGTCGAGTGCTATGGCCATTGCACTCGGCAAAACTAGAAAAATAGGCTCACTACTATAGAAACTTTAACCGAGGCGGGCAAAATGGATTAACCGAGGCAGACAAATAGTCCGCCTCGGACCATAGGCCTCGGTTAATCAAACTTAACTGAGGCGGATCGATCGACCGCCTAGGTTAATCCTTTTACCGAGGCGGTCGACTTAAAGCGACTGCCTCGGTTAATATTTTAACAGAGGCGGTTACTGTAATACGCCCGTCTCTGTTAGAACATTAACTGAGGCGATTTCATAAGAGCACTACTAGAGAACAGGCCTTTGGACGATTTGCAAAATCAGCATTAGTCACGGAAAAATTTGCGCCCGGGACTAGAAAAGTCTTTAGCTCCGGTTGGTAACACCAACCGGGGCTAAAGTTCCCCAGCCCAACGGCTCAATTGTCAGACGGGCCTTTAGTCCCGGTTGGTGTTACCAACCGGGGCTAAAGACCGGCCTTTAGCCCCGGTTGGTAATACCAACCGGGACTAAAGGTTTTGCCCCGATTGGTGTACCCAGCCGGGGCTAAATGTTGGCATCTTTAGCCCCGGTTGGTAACACCAACCAGGACTAAAAGGTTTTTCCCCGGTTGGTGTACCCAGCCTGGGCTAAATGTCCCTCCCTATATTTGAACTGTTCTTCCACCTCAAGCCGTGCCCGAGCTTCTGTCTTCATTTTTTCTTCATTCAGTCACTAGCTTGCTTGTATGCTCTCTTCTCTGGTGATTTTTGTTTGTTAACACATCTCCGGCGATTGATTTATTTCATTACATCTACACCGCCATCGACTCCTTGAAAGGTTACTAGCTTAAGTTTTTCATTTTTATAGCTATTTTGACTTCATTGACTTGATAGTTCAAATTATTACTCTAAAAACAAAATATGACCGTTTAATTAGTTTATTTTAATCTTTTAGAGAAATAGAGATCATTTAAATCATTTGTTGACGAAAAATAGAAATATATAATACTTTAGTTTACAAAATGTGACTGGTTTAATTAGTTTTTTTTGACAAATAGAGATCAGTTAAATCATTTGTTTACAGAAATTAGAAATATATAATACTTTAGTTTACAAAATGTGACCGGTTTAATTAGTTTATTTTATTATTTTGGAGAAATAGAGATCAGTTAAATCATTTGTTTACAGAAATTAGAAATATATAATACTTTAGTTTACAAAATGTGACCGGTTTAATTAGTTTATTTTATTATTTTGGAGAAATAGAGATCAGTTAAATTATTTGTTTACAGAAATTAGAAATATATAATACTTTAGTTTACAAAATGTGACCGGTTTAATTAGTTTATTTTAATTTTTTGGAGAAATAGAGATCAATTAAATCATTTGTTTACAGAAATTAGAAATATATAAAACTTTAGTTTACAAAATGCAGAAGGATGTCTGCTTGGTATGTTGTTTTCGAGGGCACCAAGCCAGATATTTACACCAGCTGAGCCGAGTGCAGTCAGTATGTCCTCAAAGTTAAGGGAGCTGTGCATAAAAAGTACAAGTCTTTTGAGGAAGCTTCTGCAGCTCTAGAGGCTTTCAACTCAAGAATCAACTCAATTCCTACTGCACCTACGCCTAGCTTACCTTCCTATCAGGTTGGAGTGGCAGGCAGTCCATCTTGTTGGACTGTGATGTGGGAAAAATGTGCAGGTGTTGTTAGTTGCTTTGGTTGTGGCCAAGTGGATTAGGCTGCACTATTATCTTGATGTAATAATTAATTAGACAAGTTCAACTGCTACTACTTTTATGCCACCAGTGATTTTTACTAAATTTGGGTGTAATGAACTTGTTTATAAATTTGAGCTAGAAAATTAAATTTGCTGATAAGAATGAGAGATATAATCACGTTATATGTCATTTTATAATTTCATTTGTTTATAAGAATGAGAGATATAATTATGTGATATGTCATATAATGCAGATGATGACACGTCACTGGATGTACAATGCCGATCGTCGCTCAAAAGAGTTCATTGATGGCGTGCATTATTTTTTAAGAGTGGCCGAGGCAAACAAGCGGAATGGTTTTATGTGCTGCCCATGTGCCCTTTGTAATAATTCAACGGAATATTCTAGCTCAAGGAGTCTTCACTCACACTTGTTCAAGTCGGGTTTCATGCCAAACTATAGTTGTTGGACGAAGCATGGAGAAACTAGGGTTATGATGGAAGAAGGTGAAGAAGAACAATTGGACCCTGACGATGACATTATTGCTCAATACGGTGACTTTGGTGATACTGCAATGGAGGAAGGTGAAGAAGAGGCAAGTGCAGAAGACACACTCGCTGAAGATGATGCTCTTGGTGATATCATTCGTGATGCACAAAGAGATTGCGAAAGTGAAAAGGAGAAGACTAAGTTTGACTGTATGCTAGAGGATCACAGGAAATTACTATACCCGTCTGCTGCAGATGGACAAAAAAAGTTGGGTACAACACTTGAGTTGCTACAATGGAAGGCACAGAATGGTGTATCTGACAAGGCATTTGGACAATTATTGAAGATTATAAAACAAAAGATGCTTCCGAAACCTAACGAATTGCCCGCCACTACGTACGAAGCAAAACAAGTCGTCTGTCCTTTGGGTTTAGAAATCCAGAAGATACATGCATGTCCTAATGACTGCATCCTGTACCGTGGCAAGGAATACGAGAATTTGGATGAATGCCCTGTATGTAACGCGTCACGATATAAGATCAGGCGAGATGACCCTGGCGATGTTCAGGGTGAAGAACGTCCCCGGAAGAAAATCTCTGCCAAGTTTATGTGGTACGCTCCTATAATACCACGCCTGAAACGTCTGTTCAGAAACAAGGACCATGCAAAGTTGGTGCGATGGCACAAAGAAGACCGTAAGGTAGACAACATGTTGAGACACCCTGCTGATGGGTCCCAGTGGAGAGCAATAGATAGAGAATTCCCGGAATTTGCAAAAGACACTAGAAACTTAAGGTTTGCTTTAAGTACGGACGGGATGAATCCTTATGGGGAACAAAGCAGTAGTCATAGCACGTGGCCTGTTACTCTATGTATCTACAACCTTCCTCCATGGTTATGCATGAAGCGGAAGTTCATTATGATGCCAGTGCTCATCCAAGGCCCGAGACAACCTGGCAACGACATCGATGTCTACCTGAGGCCATTAGTTGAGGAACTCCTACTTTTATGGAGTAAATCAGGTGTACGTGTGTGGGATAATTACAAACAGGAACACTTTGACCTACGAGCATTGTTGTTCGTAACAATCAATGATTGGCCTGATCTAAGTAATCTTTCAGGACAGACAAACAAGGGATATAATGCATGCACACATTGTTTTGATGACATGGATAGTATATATTTGAAAAAATGTAGAAAGGTAGTGTACCTTGGCCATCGTCAATTTCTTTCTGTGAATCACCAGGTTAGAAAGAAAGGCAAACATTTTAAAGGTGAGACAGACCACCGGAGCAAGTCTCGCAACAGAACTGGGGAAGATATACTTGAGATGATCAAGGATGTGAAAGTAGTCTTTGGGAAGGGGACGGACAGTGAACCTGTTCCGAAAGACGCTTCGGGACACGCACCCATGTGGAAGAAGAAATCAATATTTTGGGAGCTACCCTATTGGCATGTACTAGAGGTCCGCCACACGATCGACGTGATGCACCTGACAAAGAATCTTTGTGTCAACCTTCTAGGATTCATGGGTGTGTATGGAAAGTCTAAGGATACACTTGAAGCACGACAAGACTTGCAGCGCATGAAAGAACGAGACAACCTACATCCAGAGAAGACAGATGATGGACGCCATTACTTAAGACCTGCTAGCTACACTCTTAGCAATGAAGAGAAGGAAATCATGTTTGAATGCCTAAACAACATCAAGGTCCCATCTGGATTCTCTTCCAATATAAAGGGAATAATAAATATACAAGAGAAGAAGTTCCTAAACTTAAAGTCGCATGACTGCCACGTGCTTATGACGCAATTGCTTCCGGTTGCTTTAAGAGGAATTCTACCTCCACATGTACGTCTGGCCACTGTGAAGCTATGTGCATTCCTCAATGCAATTTCTCAGAAGGCAATTAATCCACTAGAACTAGCTACTCTACAGAATGATGTGGTTCAATGTCTTGTGAGCTTTGAGTTGGTGTTCCCTCCATCCTTCTTTAATATCATGACACACCTCCTAGTTCACCTGGTCAAGGAGATTCATATTCTCGGTCCTGTGTTCCTACACAACATGTTCCCCTTCGAGAGGTTCATGGGAGTACTGAAAAAATATGTTCACCAACATGCTCGGCCAGAAGGAAGCATCGCCAAGGGCTATGGGACAGAGGAGGTCATAGAGTTCTGTGTTGACTTTATTCCTGACC
Source organism: Coix lacryma-jobi var. lacryma-jobi (assembly GCA_009763385.1). NCBI lineage: Eukaryota > Viridiplantae > Streptophyta > Magnoliopsida > Poales > Poaceae > Coix > Coix lacryma-jobi. The sequence continues at coordinate 128,756,579 of CM019830.1, forward strand.
TTGACCTGATTGGTGTTCCTGAATCATGACACGAGGGGAGGCTATGTGGAAAGGGGACACTAGGGAAGAAAACATATATCGGTACAGGGAACGATTATTTCAATAAAGCGCACTACACAGTTCTTCAAAACTCATCAGTGGTGGATCCATATATCGAGGTACACAAGGAGTTCCTACGATCCCAATTTCCTGGGAAGAATGAAGTTTGGATTACACGTGAGCACATGAATACTTTTAGCACTTGGTTGCGAAAAGAATGTCTGGGTGATAACAATATTGATGAGCAACTATATTTGTTGGCTAGGTAACCATCATGGCACATCCTCACGTACAAAGGATATGAGATAAATGAAAACACATTTTACACCATTGCCCAAGATAAAAGGAGCACAAACCAAAACAATGGTGTTCGCGTAGATGCCCCAGACCCAAATGGGAAGAGGCAAACATATTACGGCCACATAGAGGAGATTTGGGAACTAGACTACGGACCTAATTTTACAGTCCCTTTATTTCGATGCCAATGGGTCAAGACGACCGGAGGCGGAGTAACAGTTGACAAGGAGTATGGAATGACAATAGTGGATCTCAACAATATTGGATACAAAGATGAACCATTCGTCCTTGCTGCTGATGTGAATCAGGTGTTCTACGTGAAAGACATGTCTACAAAACCCAAGAGAGGGAAAAATGATGAAAAATCAACCAAAGAGCCAAAACGCCACATAGTTCTTTCACGAAGAAGAAACATCGTGGGAATTGAGGACAAGTCAGACATGTCAGAAGATTATGAAAGGGATGACCGAATACCGCCCTTCAGTGTGACCAAAGACCCAAGCATCCTGCTAAATGCTGAGGAGACTCCATGGTTACGACATGATCATAACCAAGGGACATACGTTAAGAAGAAGATCACCGGTGTACCCGCTTGAAATATAGTGATGTTTTAACTAATATTATGTATTACAGTTTTTGTGTAATTAATAATGATTATGGATAGTCATGGTTCGTTGATGTCGGTGTCGAAATGACTTGATTTATTTTTGGCAGGTATATAAGCCCAAATTGATGCCCCATAAGAGGTGTTAGATTTTTTTGATCATTATTTTTATTATTATATTTTCCTCTGTGCCGAATGAGATAAAAGCTAGTGAATTACACCTCCGGCCCTCTGCGGTTTTTCATCAACCTCCACAACATTCTTCTTCCTAGGGCATACAAGACCCTATGTAAAAGTTTGGCTCCATTCTGGATTATTTTGTTGGTAGGCCCAATTGACCCTATAATTATTGGGTGAGAGTGTGCGGTAATTCAATTAAACCAGAAAAAGTAGCAAACCATCTCCGAAACAACCCAAAATTTAACGTTCATATAATGCAAAAAATATTTTCCTATCGAGAACCAGTTGTTTCAAATATTTAAATTTATCATTATATTTTTGCATTAACAAAATATAAATTGTTATTTACATTTATATTTGTTATTATAAGAAAAGAAAAGAATTTATGTTACAAAATTTTCTACTATACAATAAGGTAAAAGGAAACACAACTGTTATTTTTAAGTAATTTTATGCCTAATATTGAATTTACTATGCAATTAACAAGTATTACAACATATTAATATAGCCAAAACTTAATTCAAAACCCAAAATATAGAAAACCCAAAACAAAGGCGGGAGAAAACCCTTTAGTCCCGGGCCGTAGCACCACCCGGGACTAAGGTTCCAACCCTTTAGTCCCGGGTGGGCTTACGCCCCGGGACTAAAGGTGTTTTAGTCCCGGGTGGTGCCACGGCCCGGGACTAAAGCCTCCCCGCGTATATAGGGCACAGTGCCCTCCTCCTTCCTTAGATCGACGTTAGATCGCCTGCGCCGCCGCCTCCCACGCCGTCTCCGATCTAGTACCGCGCCGCCGTCGTCCTCGAGCTCTCTCGCCGACGTCCGCCTCCGTGCCCTCTCGACCCTTGCCGTGTCTCCTCTCGCGCGGCCGCGCCGGCGCGCGCCTCGTCCTCGCCGTGGTGCTCGCCGTTCGCCGCGCGCCGTGGTCCTCGGCGCCGTGCGTGGTTGTCGCCGTCGTCCTCCCCGTGGTCCTCGCCGCCGTGCGTGGTGTCGCTGCCGGTGTGTGTGCGTGTGTTGTGTGTGTGTGAAGAAGTACTGTGCAGTGCGTGTGTGTACTAATACTGTAAATAGAAAAAGAAAAAGAAATGTGAATGATATATATAGAAAAAGAAATAGAAAATGAATATACATAGATATATATTTATAGAAAAATAGAATATATGCACTGCAGTGTATATATGTTTATTGAAAAATGAATATATATATTTATATAAATATATGTTTGTAGAAAATGTTTATAGAAAACGTTTTTTACCCTAACAAAATATTATGTTTGCACCTGTAGATAAAAAGAGATTGGTCGCGTTGACCTCGCCGCCTTCCGCCGTCATCCTCACCGCGACGTCATCCTCGTCGCCGTTCGTCGTCGTCCTCACCGCGACGTCATCCTCGCCGCCATCCGTCGTTGTCCTCTCGTCAACGGTGTGTCATTTGTGATAGATGGAGGAGGAATAATCACTTAGATATATTTTGGTTCACTTAGATATATTTACAAATATATGTGATAGATGGAGGAGGAATAATCACTTAGATATGATCTGTAAACATTTATTTATATCAGACGTGTATATGTTTATGGAATAATCACTTAGATATGTTTATGGAATAATCACTTAGATATGTTTATGGAATAATCACTTAGATATGACGACTTTTCGATCATGTCGGTACTGTTATTTTTACGAATATGGTCGTGTATATGTTTATGGAATAATCACTTAGATATGTTTATGTCGATAGTGTTATTTTTACGAATATGGTCTTTATGAATATACGTTCTTTTTAATGTTGTCAAAACCTAGACCCGAAACCGTAAACCCGAAACCCAGAACCCGAAACCCTGAACTCTAAACCCGAAACTCGAAACCCAAACCCGAAACCCTAAACCCTAAACCCTAAACACGAAACCCTGAACCCAAACCCGAAACCCAAACCCAAAACCCTAAACCCTAACCCTAATCCCTAAACCCTAAACCCTAAACCCGAAACCCGAAACCCTAAACCCTAAACCCTAAACCCGAAACCCGAAACCCTGAACCCGAAACCCAAAACTCGAAACCCAAACCCAAACCCAAAACCCTAAACCCTAAACCCTAAACCCTAAACACGAAACCCTGAACCCGAAACCCCAAACCCGAAACCCAAACCCGAAACCCTAAACCCTAACCCTAAACCCAAAACCCTAAACCCTAAACTCGAAACCCGAAACCCTAAACCCTAAACCCGAAACCCTAAACCCTAAACCCTGAACCCGAAACCCTGAACCCTAAACCCGAAACTCGAAACCCAAACCCAAACCTGAAACCCTAAACCCTAAACCCTAAACACGAAACCCTGAACCCAAAACCCGAAACCCTGAACCCTAAACCCGAAACTCGAAACCCAAACCCAAACCCGAAACCCTAAACCCTAAACCCTAAACCCTAAACACGAAACCCTGAACCCGAAACTCGAAACCCGAAACCCAAACCCTAAACCCTAAACCTTAACTCTAAACCGTAAACCCTAAACAAAGTTTTACCTTTACAAAGTGTTGAATAAAAATGAATATGGTCTTTATGAATATATATACGTTATTTGCAGAAATATGGTGTTTATTATCCTCCATGTTATTCACAGAAATGGCCGACCCAGTTGACAACATGGAGGAGGAAATGTATGAATTAATCAACAGTGGCGCTAATCAATATTTAGCAGGTGACGATAACAAAAATCAAGAAGTAGATGACGGCAGTCAATACTTTGCCGATTATAAAGAAATCATGCAAGAAAATACTGGCGAGGTATACCTACAATAATCTCTATGTGCACATGAAATTGTAAACAATTTATAAATGTATTTATAATCTACTGTTCCTACATACGTAGCCCTCCGGATCAATAACGACTACCGGGAAGAGTAGGACCGTACGAGGTCCGAAGAAGCCGTTGGATGGCCGGTACATTATCTCAGAATTCAATGAGGAAACAGGCCAAGTACTTGGAGAACATGCACAAGAATTTGTTAACCATTGTGGGTACCTTGTAAGGGATCTTATCCCTATCAGTGCTCGTGAATGGAAGAAAAAGACAGGTGCTCCTCATACAAGTTTTGTCTCTGATCTTGATAAGGAACTGGTTTGGCAAGAGGTCCTTGCACATTTCACGCTTGAAATAGAAGATATAAATTTGAAGGCAAGAGTTTGGCACGGGGCTATGAAGAAAATGGCAACACTATTCCAGGGCTAGAAGAAGAAATTATACAACACATTTATCAAGAAGGACCTAACTCCGGATTTCAACACTAAGGCCTACGTCAAGTTGAGGCCATTTTGGGATGAGTTTGTAGAATTCAAGAAATCAGAAGAGGGTGAGGCACGGGTCAGAAGGAACCAACAGAATGCCCGACAAAAACAATACCACCATCACTTGGGATCAGGTGGCTACAAGAGTGCCATTCCTAAATGGGAAAGAATGAAACGAGAGATGCTAGCCAAGGGCATTGAACCAGAATCAATAAACTGGCCTGAGCGCACCAAGTATTGGTTTTTTGGTCATGGAGGAAGCCTGGACCCACAGACAGGAAGGATAGAGTATGGCGAAAAACTCCGTAGAGCGGCAGAAAGATTTGCTTATGCTAGAGAAATGGCTGACAGTGGCAGGTGGCAGCCGAACAGAGACAAGGACGAGCTGACATACGCCCTGGAGAATCTTGAACATGGTGGGAGAACCAGAGGCTATGGGGAGGTGTCGTGGGAGCATGCCTTCCCTCGGGACATAGAGACCTATAGAAGCCGCGTGAGAAAGAAGGAGGAGGAGGCACAGCGGATGCAAAGGTTAGAGGAAATGGTTCTTCAGTCACAGGCCGCGGCTCTTGAAGCAGTTGAGCGAGAAAAAGCACTTGAAGGCAAAATGAACGAGGAAATAAAAAGGCAAGTGCAGTTAGCAGTAAGTTCGATGCAAAGCCAATTTGCATCAGAGCCGGGAGTCAACATCAGCCCCCCTGATCAAATGAAAAGCAGTTGCGCTTCCACAGAGGTCCCAGACGCAGCACTGCGCTTTCCCGTGGACGACATCACCAAGCCTCTCACGACATGTGAACTGCATATTCCACAGGGGAATGCCACAGTCATGGTGGCTATAGGTGTTGTATCTCCTATCGATCCTACGAAGACACCAAGATGTCATGGGGCAATAATACCTCCTGGATATGCTAGCGTCTCGGTGGATAGGGTGGTGAAAGGTTACAACAATGTCGAACTTGACATTAAAGGAGGTGATGGCGAGAAGACATTAGGGGAAGCGGAGAAGACATTCATATGTTGGCGCAAGCGCTATATCATAATTCCTGGCGCATCACCTCCTCCTCCTCAACAACCTAACCCTAGGTGTGTATGAAATTAGTGAATGAAAGTTAATAGTATTGGTGAGCTAATAGTATAAATGGATACTCATACCATGTTGTTTTCGCAGCAGGACATCCCCCAACCTAAGTCCAATTATGCATTCACCACATGATCACAGTGTTGCGGGCGATGATGATCAAGATCAAACACGACGGGATCCATCACCGCCACTGGCCCCATCTCCTCCACGACGGGATCCAACACCGCCACCGGCCCCATCTCCCCCACGGGGTGATCCAACACCGCCACCGGCCCCATCTCCCCCATGGCGTGATCCAACACCGCCACCGGCCCCACCATCTCCTCTAAAGCGGGCTTCGACACCGCCACCTGCCCCATCTCCACGGCGGGTTCCAACACCGCCACCGCCAACAAAGAAGAGGCCTATCACACAAACAAAGGCGTCAGCCCCACCACCTCCGAAGAAGACAGCCTCTGTGAGAAAACCAGCTCGCAAGATGACAAAACTTGCATATGACATGACCGAGGAGGAGACTGAAGCTGCAGTGCAAAAAGACTTGAACAAGTTCTTCGACGCTGCCATTGCTAGTGGTCGAGCAAAGCGAAACCCGGAGAAGCCGTACCTTTTTGTTCATCCTGAAAAACTAAGGCAAATTGTGGACGCTCACCAGAAAAAGGTACGTGCTGCCCATAAGGCTTCGCCAAAATCAGACTATGATCGCACGCTCAGCAAATCACTTGAGGAGGCGAAGAAGACAAAGAAGAGAGCAGGAAAGGGTGTCCCACAGCTCGGGGAACAAAAGCAGCAATCAGTGCCGGATCTAGTTGTTGGGAATGAATACGGTACAAACATGGACATCATACAACGAGCATATGGAGACGTTGATCCTGAGCATCTGCTCAAATTTTTCGAGGAAACTGGTTTAAATGTGGAAAACATACTCGGAGAAGCAGGCATCAAAAGTGCTGCAGTTGTTGATAAATGGCAGAGGGCCTATGTATATGGTCAAAGTCTATACAACCCAGCGGCCCTGAGGGATCTTGGTACACAAATGCACTTGCTAAATCAGTGGTACCTCACGGCGTGTGCCAGAAAAGCTGATGACTATATTTGCGTCAGAATTAGAGACCATGATTACTTTCATGGTGATGACATCATATATGTTCAGTTTAATGAGTTACATCAGCTCTGCCACATGGACGCTCTCGACAAATCTCTCGTCAGCTGCTTTTGCCTGTAAGTGATTGTTTCTTTTAATAATCTCACTTTAGCTTATGTATATGTATAAGTAATTATCCTCACACTAGCAAGCGTTTGTAAACATATGCAGAAACATGATGAGACAACTAAGGCGCAAAAATGACAAGGACATTGGTTTCATCGATCCATATATCGTATTCAAGCACCCAAGTATCTCTCGGATGCATGGAAAACTCAAACAAAGAGGAATTTGCGGAGGTTCTTCGTAAACCAAAGGGACAAAAGATATATACTATTCCCCTACAACTTTAGGTGAGTTTTGTTATCATATGCACATTTTATTATAGGTTGACATAAAGATATATGTGTTGACTATATAAATATAAATGCAGTTTTCACTGGATACTAATTGTGATTGATCTCCCCGAGAGTCGTTTGCTAATCTATGACTCTCTGAGAAAACCACAAGAAGACTACCAAGATATGATAGATATTATCCGAGGGTAAATGTGATCTTTAAATATTGATTCCTGCTCTTTAACTCTGTAATAGTTAATGAACGATCCAATTATATATATTGTGCAGGGTTTGGGCTTGGTTTGTTGATAAACACCGTCCGGATCTGAAAGAGCAACTTCTTGATCCTTTACTACTAAATGTAAGTTGTACTACCTCCTCGTCTCTTTATCTTAATTAGCATCACTCAGCAGACGCACGCTAAGCGGAGAGTAATCTTTTTATATCTTGTAAAGTGGGTTCCACGGCAGTCACCGGGAAACAATTTATGTGCGTACTATGTTTGTGAGTTCCTGACGGTGTATGAAAAAAGAACTCCTCTACAGAGTCAGCAAGTACGTAACATGTAAATAAATTTATTTTATTTTTTGTTGCTTTTACATAAATATTATGTATGTTAATACTTTCTTTTTCTTTTAATCCAAATTGAAGGAGACATGGTTGAAGAACCAAGTGATGGATAAGGTCCGCCTCAAAGCAATTCAAGAGACCATCGCGGGCTTCCATAATGACCATGTCGTTGAGTCTGGCACCGAGTATTGGTTTAACAAAGACGAACCAATGAAGCCAAACCAAGATGAACACTTGTATGACCTATAAGTCAGGAACAATATTTGTGTTGTAAATATCAAGTTAAAGATGCATGATGGATAATGTTGTATATTTTATGTACATATATATATAGATAGCTCTATAATATATATGTATAGTTTCATATTTCATTTGTGTGTAATTGTAAATTTTATATGTTTATATATATTTATTAGCAGCGAAGAATACGTATTTGAAACCGGCCTAATGGAATATATTAGCAGCGAAGAATACGTATTAGAAAACCTAATGTAATTGTAAAACCAAAAACAATAACCAATTGAAAAGAAAAGAAAAAGAAAAAAGAAAAAAGCAGTGGCCTCTTTTAGCCCCGGTTGGTAATACCAACCGGGACTAAAGAAGCCAGCCACCGTGGCCCGGCTGGAGGCATCTTTAGTCCCGGTTGGTATTACCAATCGGGGCTAAAGGTCCCCTTTAGCCCCGGGCGAGGGAACCGGGGCTAAAGGTCGGGCCTTTAGTCCCTATTCCTTAACCCGGCTCCATGTCCGGGGCTAAAGGCCAAAATGGCCCGGGGCTAAAGGCCTGTTCTCCAGTAGTGGATGGACCGCCTCAGTTAATTGTTTTACAATTTAAAAAAAACAATTTTGCTTTTAAAATCCAATTTGAATTTCATTTTTACGATGAAAGCGAAGACACAATTAATAAAGTCACAAACACATAGATACATTCATTGAACTAGTAGTACTACTTCGAGTAACTATATTATATGTCACAACGTATCATTGTTCAGTTACTTATTCAACTTTATAATTCAACATTTAACATTTTACAAATTATATATTTGGCAACATGTAATCCTTGATGTTCAGATGGGTGCTCCGCTTTCGGTGGCTCTCATACTTGTCATCATCCGCTAACAAGCCTTCCATGTTGAAGAACCTTCCACCCTCATGTACGCAATGGTGCATGAGGAATGAACAAATGTCCACAACAATACGAGTTATGTTATTTTCGTTGAATGACTTGCTTTGCCAGCCCTGTAGTTCTTTCTTGAGTAGCTTGTAATTGTTGCTAAACTTACCGGTCTCTCTTAGGTACTCAGAAACATAGTATCCACATGATAATATGCCAGGTGGTTGTTTGAAGCACTGCATGTAATGCATAATCGTTCAGAACATATAGAGCTTTCACGATATACTAATAAGTACACATGACTTTTCCTAGCTTTGCCGAGTGCAATGGCTATAGCACTCCGCAAAGAGTTAGGTTTGCCGAGAGCTAGGCCGGAGAGGCTCTCGGTAAAGATTTTTCAAAAAAAAAATAAAAACTCTTTGTCGAGAACCAGCTGGAGAGCTTGCCAGCTAGCTCTCGGTAAAAAAGACGTCAACGGTAGCCGGCCGTTAATAGCGTCTTTTCTTTGCCGAGAGCCGCGTCAGCTCTTGGCAAAAAAGTCTTTGTTGATCGGATTTTCACCGAGACCGCTTTGCCGAGAGCTGCGCTCGGTAAAACCTTTGCCGATGGCCTTACAGGCTTTACGGAGCGCTGGGGCACTCGGCAAAGCGGTCTTCTCCACTAGTGGTGATTGGGTTGCTTTGCGGTTTGTTTGTGGCCTCTTCTTACCTTGCTCCCGTGGAGTTATATAGTGGCTAGCAAATGCGCTATATGATGAGACCCCAGCAGCAGCAGGGAAATGAAGGGTGCTGAACACCGTGCGTTTGATACTCTTCGATCGGCCCCAGCTCAGCTAGTCAATTTTCTCATTTAGGCCTTGTTTAGTTGAGGCATCAAATTTTCTTTCATGTCACATCAGATGTTCTAGCACTCATTTAATCTATTAAAAATAAACTAATAAGAAAATAAATTACATCTTTCACTTAAAAACCCTGAGACAAATTTATTAAGACTAATTAACCCGTTCTAGCACTCATTTAATCTATTAAAAATAAACTAATAAGAAAATAAATTACATCTTTCACCTAAAAACCGTGAGACAAATTTATTAAGACTAATTAACCCGTCATTAGTACACATTTACTGTAGCACAACATTATCGAAACATAAATTTATTAGGCTTAAAAAAATCCCTCGTAAATTACATGTAATCTGTGTAATTAATTATTTTTAGTCTACTTTTAGTACTTCATGGATGTGTCCAAACATTCGATGTGGTGGGAAAAAAGTTTTTGCAGGACCTCAATCATCTCCAGTGTGGTAATGATCTTCAGCAAGCGAACTTGCGTAGCTCAGCTTGGGTTTCTTACAGTGGAACTTGCTCACCCGAGTTCAATATATTTTTCTGTATGTATTTTAGAATTTAATGGCGCTATATTCTTTCAGTAACAGACGATATATCTATCGACAACAAGACATTTATAATAACTTCGTTAATCTCAAGATTTATCAGTTCATTTAATTCTTTGGAGATGGTCATAGGGATAGATTGTATATACCTTCATAGGAGGAAGTTTGTGCTCTAATTCAGCTCTTCCGAGATGCTAATAGAGATAGAATGTGCGTGCGTACATGTCTACATAGTGTGAGTATGTTATGTGCTTCTATGTATGAGCGTCTGCGTCAACGGTAGTAGTCTCATTGGTCACCGAATTCTTTTCATAGGTTTAGAGAACTGTACATAGGTAGGTCTCCAAAGCATTACTTTGATCACTTGTTTCTTCAAAAATATTTATTATAAATTAGTATATGTATATTTTTATAAAAGTACTTTTTTAAAAAATTATTTATATGATTTTTACATCTCTAAACTCAATAATTTTAAAGTTATTCATGATTTATATTCCCAATGTGTCGGGGAACGCTAAAGGGGTACCCCCAATCAATGCAAAACGAATAAAGAGACCTACCTGGCCCACTAGGCGTCTCGCCCGAGCCCTCCGAGCCAGGCCTCGGGCGAACGCTCGCTCTCCGTCTCGCCCGAGCCCTCCAAGCTAGGCCTCGGGCGAACGCTCGCCGTCCGTCTCGCCCGAGCCCTCCAAGCCAGGCCTCGGGCGAACGCTCGTCTTCCGTCTCCCCCGAGCCCTCCAAGCCAGGCCTCGGGCGAACGCTCGCTCTCCGTCTCGCGTTCTCCGTCTCGCCCGAGCCCTCCAAGCTAGGCCTCGGGCGAACGCTCGCCGTCCGTCTCGCCCGAGCCCTCCAAGCCAGGCCTCGGGCGAACGCTCGTCTTCCGTCTCGCCCGAGCCCTCCAAGCCAGGCCTCGGGCGAACGCTCGTTCTCCGTCTCGCCCGAGCCCTCCAAGCCAGGCCTCGGGCGAACGCTCCACTACACCTCGAAGTCCCCACGCGGGGACCTCGAGTCCCTCTGGCACAGCAGCCTATCCCTCGAGACGCTTCGCTCCTCCCTCGAGCGGCACGGACACCGGCAGCTAGCCCCATACCACGCATTCAATGCATTCACCAACTCCGGTCACATCGTCTAGTACACAGCATGTGCCACAGTGACCGGAGTCAGAGTCAAAACCTCGTTTTCACCATAAGCATGGGCTAAAGGGCGCCAGTACAACACTGTTCGGTCATACCCCGCACTGTAGCACCCTCGAGCCACCTCTCGAGGCCTGGGATCCTGCTGAACGCCCAGGCGTTCCGGGACTCGCCCATACCTGCGGAGGCTCGAGCCCCCCGTAGGCGCTACCTCGAGGCCGGCTCTGCGCCCCTCGAGCCCTAACTGCTCTCATGCTATTGGAGGACAGGTACCCCAAGACCCGGAGGGACCTCGCCACGTCCTGTACGCTCCGGGATGGGCGTTGTACGGCTTCCACCTCGCCACGCCTCCACGTCCACGCCCGGGATGGAGGCCCCGCCCCAAGGACGCCTCAACAGCAACGCCCACGTCGGCTACAATGTCTTCGACAAGACAGGGTTCCTACCCTACTTCGTATTGGGCACAGTACGCCCCGACACCTGTAATACCCTTGTATAACCCTGGCCTCCCCTCGCTCTATAAAAGGGGACATCAGGGCCCTCATTCGGCCGATGACAAAACACGTTAGAACGCCATACACCCACACACTCAAGTCCGGACTCCGGTCCACGCTCACCAAACTTGTATTCGCCCCTGTACAAGCACTTAGGTGCAAGTAATACAAGAACATCCTCCCCCGCTGGACGTAGGGCCTTCTTTGCCCGAACCAGGATAAATCCTTGTGTCATCTTGCATCACCATACAGGAAGAGAAGCACGCGATCATATTACTCGTTGGTGTCATACCCCGGTTTCGAAACACCGAAAGTTGGCGCGCCAGGTAGGGGCCTTCGCGTGTCGAGTCGGTTTCTCGCTGTTTCCTGGATGGCTGCTTCGACTCCTTCGTTCTCTGCCGGTGCCGTCATCTGGTTCCGGAGCCTTGAGTTCCTGGCCATCGACAACGGCAACGAGCCGACCTTGCTCTCCATGGAGGGCCCGAGTGGAGGGCGTGTCACGCCACCCCGTGCGAGGAGCGTGGCACGTCGCCCACACCACCACACGTCGCCACCCCGTGAGCGGCGCCGTCGTTACCGTCGTCGCCAGGCACAGGCCGTGCCGGCGGCGTACACCCACTTCCCCGTGGCCGGCGTGGAGTTCCCATGGAGGAGCCTGCTCGGCGCACGGCCGGAGACTTCCAGGGCGCGTCCGCGCCCGCCCAGCGACTTCGTGTTCGTCATGCGCATGGACCAGGAGCCAGGCCAGAGGCCTCCGAGCCGTGCACCGTCGACGCCACCCTGCCTCCTCCCGCACGGGGTATACCGCGCTCGACACCGGCGGATCCCATTCGGCCTCGACAACTCCGCAGCAGCCTACGCCCGCCAGCTCAACGAGGGCCGTCGGGACCGACCGCCAGCAGGCCAGGAGGAGCGCCCGGGCGTGCTACTGCAGGCCATGGCCAACCTGGAGATCGTCCACCCCGCGTACGTCGACCGCGGCTTCACGCGAGCCATCGAGCCTCCCCGGCGATCCACCATCGGAGAATGGTACCGCGAGCTGCGGTCCCAGCATCTGCCAAGACGGCATGCCGTCGACAGCTCCGACTCCGACGAATATGACTACCACGACCCCGACCTCTGGGATCCCACCAGGGAGTGCTTCCAACTCGAGGAGGTCGCATGCGATACCGAGGACGAGGGCGACGACGGCAGGCCAGCGCTCGATCTAGAGGGCCCCAGTGACGTGGCCGCGGCAGGCGGATCACGTGTTCTGGGGAGGGATGAACCTCCAGCATCGCGCAGGTGCAAGAGGCAATCACCAAAGCCGAGGAAGAACGACGACACCTGCTGCAGCTCCGGCAAACCCTGATGCAGGAACCACCCCAGCCCCGAGGAGCCGGAGCTCGAGGTCGGGCTCGAGAGGTCCACCGACGGATCCTCGAGGACGGGGCACCAGCACGCCCCGAGGTATGCTTCCCGCGAGCCGGGCAGAACGTGGTGGCGGCGGCGATGATGCTTCGTGACCTGCCCACCGTCTCCAACCCCGACGCCAGGCGCATGCTCGGGGAAATGAAGAACCTCCTCGAGACAGCCGCTGTGCAACAGGCCGAGAGCTCGGCGTCACGCCGGCGCGGAGCAGCCTCGGGGAAGCCGGCGGACACGCCCCGCAACGAGAGCGAGGCATCCGTCCACCAGCCGGACGCCTCTCGAGCTAGGCCAGTCCGCGAACGGATCGTCGACAACCGGCCACCTCGAGACCCCAACGACGCCCGCAACGACATCAACCGCCGGCACAAGGACAAGGGGGCCCAGGAGCGTGGCTATAGCGCCCATCGAGGGGGGCGCTACGACAGCGACGAGGACCGGCAAGTCCTCGAGCCCCCGGGCCCCAGAGTCTTCAGCCGGGCCATCCGCAGCTCAACCCTCCCCGACCGCTTCCGACCGCCGACCAACATCATGAAGTATGACGGGGAGGTCGAGCCCAAGCTCTGGCTCTCGGACTTCCGCCTACGCTGCCAACTAGGAGGAGCAAAGAACGACGACCGTGTGATCATACGCCAACTCCCACTTTACCTCTCGGACACCGCCCGCCGGTGGCTCGAGGGGCTCCCGCCGGATCGGATCGATGACTGGGCCGACCTAGTCAGAGTCTTCGACGGGAATTTCAAGGGGACTTGCGTGCGCCCAGGCAACCCCTGGGACCTACGGCGTTGCAGGCAGGCGGCGGACGAGCCCCTCTGTGACTTTGCTCGGCGGTTCTCGAAGCAGCGCCTCGAGCTCCCCCACGTGCCTGACGAGGATGTCATCTCAGCGTTCCTAGCGGGCACGACATGCCAAGAGCTAGTTCATGAGCTAGGACGCTACCATCCCAGGACGGTCGAGGACCTGATGGATCGCGTCACCAGCTTTGCCTCGGGCGACGAAGTAGTGGGGGCCTTCTTTGGCCGTTCCACGGACAAAGGCAAGGCGGTGATCGCGCCGGAGGGCTCGAACAAGGGCAACGACGCCAAGAACGACAACAATAACGGCAACAAAAAGAAGAAAAACAAACGCAAGGGTCAGAAGGCGAAGCGCGACGCCAATGACGACGACGACGAAGAGGTGCTCGCAGGCGCCCTCGAGCCTAAGAAGCCCCAAGGCCCCCCTGACGGGGCTGTTTTCGACCAGATGCTCGAGGATCCCTGTACTTATCACAGGGGCCCCGTAAATCACAAGTAAAAGGACTGCTGACTGTTGAAAGGCTACTACTCCAAGCTCGGCGATAAGAAAGAAGACGCGCTCAAGGGCAAGGATAACAATCGGCGCGACGGAGGGGACGCGGACGGCAACTTCCCTCCGGTGCGCGACTGCTACATGATCTACGGGGGGCCGACCGTCGGGCTCTCAGCTCGAGAAAGAAAGAAGGAGCGCCGGGAGATTTTTGCTCTCGGCCACGATGCCCCCCGGTACCTTGACTGGTCTGATGCGCCGATCACGTTCGACCGTGACGACCATCCGGACCGTGTCATCAACCCGGGAGCGTACCCCCTCGTCGTCGACCCCGTCATAGTCGACGTGCGGTTCTCCAAGGTGTTGATGGATGGGGGCTCGAGCCGCAACATTATATACCTCGAGACCCTCGACCTCCTGGGGATCTCAGAGGGTCAGCTCCGACCCAGCGTCGGGGGGTTCCACGGAGTCGTACCAGGGAAGAAGGCCCACCCCCTCGGGCGCATCGACCTGCCGGTTTGCTTCGGCACACCGGCAAACTTCCGTCAGGAAACGCTCACCTTCGAGGTGGTTGGCTTCCAAGGGACCTACCACGCCATCATCGGTCGGCCAGGCTACGCCAAGTTCATGGCGGTTCCCAACTACACGTACTTGAAGCTCAAGATGCCAGGGCCAAAAGGGGTCATCACTGTCGACACCTCCTACGAGCACGCATACCACTGCGACATGGAGTGCGTCGAGCGCGGGGAGGCCAACGTCCACCTCGACTCGCTCGAGGCCTTGGCGGCCTTGGCTACCGAGGAGGCCCCAGAGGCAAAGCGCCACGCCGACACCTTCGAGCCGGCTGAGCACACCAAGCAGATACCCGTCGACCCGACCTCGGCCAATGGCAAGACGCTGACCATCAGTACCAGCCTCGAGCCCAAATAGGAAGCAGTGCTCGTCGACTTTCTCCGTGCGAACATCGACATGTTTGCGTGGAGCCCCTCGGACATGCCGGGCATACCGAGGGAAGTCACCGAGCACGCCTTGGAGATCCAGGCCGGGTCCAGACCGGTGAAGCAACGCCTGCGCCGCTTCGACGAGGAAAAGCGCAGGATCATCGGCGAGGAGGTGCACAAGCTTTTGGCGGCCGGATTCATCAAGGAGGTATTTCACCCAGAGTGGCTAGCTAACCCTGTACTAGTTAGGAAAAAGAATGGAAAAATGCGGATGTGTGTAGATTACACTGGTCTGAATAAAGCATGTCCAAAAGTTTCATTTCCTTTACCTAGAATTGATCAGATTGTCGATTCCACTGCTGGGTGCGAAGTGCTTTCGTTCCTTGATGCATATTCCGGCTACCACCAAATTAAGATGAAAAAGTCCGACGAATTTGCAACCTCTTTTATTACGCCTTTTGGTATGTATTGCTACGTTACAATGCCCTTCGGCCTTCGAAACGCCGGGGCAACGTACCAACATTGCATGCAGCATATTTTTAATGTACACATAGGCAGAACCATTGAGGCTTACGTCGATGACATCGTGGTGAAGACCAAGAAAGTCGGGAACCTCATCAGCGATCTCGAGACCACGTTCGAGTGCCTCCGGGCCAAGAATGTGAAGCTCAACCCCGAGAAGTGTGTCTTTGGTGTGCCTCGAGGCATGCTACTTGGCTACATTGTCTCACAACGGGGGATCGAGGCAAACCCTGAAAAAATCTCAGCCGTCACGAGGATGGGCCCAATTCGAGACCTCAAGGGTGTGCAGAAAGTGACAGGCTGCCTAGCCGCTCTCAGCAGATTCATCTCGAGGCTAGGGGAAAAAGCGCTACCCCTCTACCGCCTGCTAAAAAAGATGGAACACTTTGCGTGGACTGCCGAAGCCGAGGAGGCCTTAACCAAGTTGAAGGGGTTGCTGACTTCCGCACCAATTCTCGTGCCACCGCGACCGGCCGAGGATGACGATCGCCCCGAGCCCCTCCTCCTCTATGTGGCCGCGACCACTCAGGTGGTCAGCGCGGTCATAGCCGTCGAGAGGAACGAGGAGGGTCATGCGTTGCCGGTCCAACGACCGGTGTACTTCACCAGTGAGGTGCTCTCCGAGGCCAAGATCCGGTACCCGCACATCCAGAAACTGCTCTACGGCATCATCATCACAAGGCGCAAGCTCCAGCACTACTTCCTCGCTCATCCCGTAACGGTGGTGTCGTCCTTTCCCCTCGGTGAGATCATCAACAATCGAGAGGCCACGGGGCACATCGCCAAGTGGTCCGCCGAGCTAATGGGGGAGACCATCACCTACGCCCCTCGAAAAGCCATCAAGTCGCAAGCGTTGGCAGACTTCGTTGCTGAATGGACCGACACTCAGCTCCCGTCGGCGCAGATGCAAGCCGAGCTCTGGACCATGTACTTCGACAGATCCCTCATGAAGACGGGGGCAGGCGCAGGACTACTCTTCATCTCACCCCTCGGAGTCCACATGCGCTACCTGCTACGCTTGCACTTCCCCGCCTCCAACAACGTCGCCGAGTACGAGGCCCTCGTCAATGGGCTGCGCATCGCCCTCGAGCTCGGGGTCCAACGCCTCGACGTTTGAGGGGACTCGCAGCTCGTCGTCAACCAGGTCATGAAGGCCTCGAGCTGCATCAATCCCAGGATGGAAGCGTACTGCGAGGAGGTGCGCAAGCTAGAAGATAAGTTCTACGGCCTCGAGCTTAACCACATAGCTCGAAAGTACAACGAGGCCGCAGACGAGCTGGCAAAGTTCCACCAGACATCTTCTCGAGGGACGTTTTCGAGCCATCCGTCAAAATCGACCCGGGGGCTGGCCCCTCGACGCCACCTCTCGAGCTAGACACGGGGGCTCGACTTTCAACGCCACCCCTCGGGAATGACCCCTCGACGTCCGCTGAGGCGATGCAGGTCGACGCACCCGCCTCTTCTTCATCATGACCCCTCGACTGGCGGACGCCCTACCTCGACTACCTGACGCAAGGCGAGCTACCAGAAGACAAGACGGAGGCCCGACGCATCGCTCGAAGGGCCAAGACCTACGTCATCTACGGCGACGAGCGGGAACTGTATCGACGAAGTCCGACCGGGATCCTTCAGCGCTGCATCCCACTCGAAGAAGGACGCAAGCTCCTCGACGACATGCACTCGGGGGCTTGCGGCCACCACGCAGCGCCAAGGACCCTGGTTGGGAACGCCTTCCGTCGAGGCTTCTATTGGCCGACCGCCGTTGGAGACGCCAAGCGCTTGGTCCGGGCATGCCATGGGTGTCAATTCTACGCCAAGCAGACGCACCAACCCACACATGCCCTGCAGATGATCCCAATTACTTGGCCATTCGTCGTTTGGGGGCTCGACCTTGTAGGTCCCCTCAAAAAGACAAGTGGAGGGCACTCACACGTGCTCGTAGCCATCGACAAGTTCACCAAGTGGATCGAGGCTAAGCCGATAGGCGACCCCACCTCCGAGAAGGCTGTCGAATTCATCACCAACATCATGTACCGGTTTGGTGTGCCCAACGTCATCATCACCGACAATGGCTCCCAATTCACGGGCAAAAAGTTCACCAACTTTTGCGATGACAGCAACATTCGCGTGACCTGGGCCTCGGTCGCATACCCTCAATGCAACGGGTAGGTCGAGCGCGCCAACGGCATGATACTCCATGGGCTGAAGCCGAGGTTGTTCAAGACTCTCAAAAATTTTGGAAAGAGGTGGGCCGCAGAGCTCCCCTCGGTGCTGTGGAGCCTCAGGACTACGCCGAGTCGAGCCACCGGGTTCACTCCGTTTTTCCTGACCTACGGCGCCGAGGCCGTCTTGCCTACGGATCTCGAGTACGGCTCCCCTCGACTTCGAGCCTACAACGAGCAAACCAACGACGAAAGGCTCGCCAACGCCAAGGACCAGCTCGAGGAGGCCCGAGACGTGGCGCTCATCAACTCCGCGCGCTACCAGCAAACGCTTCGACGCTACCACGACAAGAACGTGGGCAAGAGGGACCTGGCGGTGGGGGACCTCGTGCTTCGACGGCTGCAAGATAATCGAGGGCGCCACAAGCTTACCCCTCCATGGGAGGGTCCATACACCATAGCTGAGGTGCTCAAGCCAGGAACATACAAGCTCTACGACGGCCAAGGCAGGATCCTGGCGAACGCGTGGAACATATCTCAGCTACGTCGCTTCTACCCTTAAAGGCCTCGAGGCCTCATTCATTTTGTCGCTTTGTACAAACATGTCAAAATGAATGAACAAACTCGTGCATTGTCTTTCATTTTGCTTAGCATCTTAAGGTAGCCTCGACCCTGCTCTGCTCAGGGTCGAGCCTCCCTCGGGGGCTGACAAGGGGGGGGTAACCGCCCCCCAGAATCCGGAAAAAATGCGTGTTTTCTTTTCAAAAAATTCGACCCTCGTCTCGACTCGCGCCTCGAGTGAACTAGCGACGTCTAAATCCTAAAATACCTTGAGCCCCCAAGGGTCGGGAGGCGTCGACGTAGACGGCCACCTACGCCCCCGGGCTATGGTACCCTACCTACGCCTCCCCTCGAGGGGCTCGCGACATATCGAAGGAGCACAGACTAAGCTAGCAGAAACTCGAGCTTGCAAACAAAAAAAAGCGGTCAAATAAGTTTGAAAAGAAAACAAATCCTTTAAACAAACAAGTCATATATACATACGGGTCTCGACGGACCCTCATTCATGTCACAAAATTCTTACAGGGGCCTCGACGCCCAAATTTGGCACGCAGGCCCTAATCTTCGTCGGTGTGGTACTCCTCCCCGAGGTCTTCCACGGCGGGCTCAGCCTCGACACCCGAGCTAGAGGGAGGAGGGCCCTCGACACCGCTGCTGGCGTCAGGAGGCAGCACGTCCTCCTCGAAGATCTTCGCGAGCGACGTCCCCGGCCTCTCCATCTTCTCCAAAATTTGGTCGACACGGCGGTTGTTCCACTCCTCGTCCTTCCCCTCGATCTCGATGAAGCCGTTGGCGACAACGTGGACCGGGAAGCGGAAGCCGGAGCGGACAACCGCGAGCGTTTGCTTGACGCCATGGTGGAGAGCTTGCCGGACACGGTCCCGCGCAGCCATGTCGAGGAACCACAAGGCATCGACCAAGGCATCGCCTTGGGCCACCGCACCTTCTGCCGAAGCCACAGGAAAAGCACCCCACATGGAGCCAAGACGGTCGAGGGAAGCACGAGCCCGCTCCGCCACCATCGTCTCATCTTGGAGTTGGTCCAAGAGAGCCTGGTTCGTCCTGCGGAGCTCCTCGACCGTCTCCTCGACTCCTGTGCAACAAACGAGGAAGAGTGAGACTGCGGCGTAACAAAAAACTTCGAAGACCCAAACAAGGACAAGGTGTGAGCCTCACCATCGCAATGTTGCCCCAGTGCGGCGAGGTCGCTGGTAAGGCCCTCAGCTCGCTGCTCGAGCCTGCGCTTCTCGGCCAGCATGTGGAGCTTCTCCGACCTAAGCTCCTCGATCAGCCTGCCCGCCTCCACGAGGGCCAGATCCTTTCGGATCACCTCCTGCCGCGCCGCCCCCTCGGCAGCTCGGGCGGTGGCGACACAGCTCTCGGCGTCCTCGGCCTCTTTTCTCGCCGCCTCCGCTGCGGTTCGGGCGGTGGCGGCCTCGCCACGGGCGTTAGCAGCCTCCTGCTTCGCCGCCTCAGCTTCGGCCTGGGCGGAGGTGGCCTCGCTTCGGGCGTCCGCGGCCTCTTTCCTCGATGCCTCGAGAGCGGCGGTGGCCTCCTCCTTGGATCGAGCGGCCTCACCTCGAGCCGCCCGGACCTCCGCCTCCACCTCGTTGAGCCGGCTCACCATTTGGGCGTTCCGGCTCAGCTCAGCGCGGAGATCTTGAAGCTCCGCCTCAGCCCTCGCGAGGGCGGCCGACACCTGTGCGGACCGGCCCGCATCCTCGGAGCAGGACCACTCCGCCTCCGCCATAAGCTCGGCCACCTCCCGGAAGATGGACCGCACCTCGCGTGGGGCCCCCCGCTGGACCGGTTGCTCGACGGAGACCATGGCGAGGGATGGGCTCGGCGCGTCGGGAAACGGCCATACTGGTCGGTCAAGCTCGATGTCGGGCAGATCCTCTTCCGCCCCGAGCTGCTCCCACTGCGGCCCGCCGCCCGACGGCACGACCCCTGGCTCTTCCCTGGCCAGGCCCTCTGGCGCCTTGTCAGCGCTAGCCGGCGCCTCCACCATCATCGAGCCCGCGGCGAGGAGCGGCCCCTGCTCCAGCTTGTTCAGGAGGTCCTCCACCGTCGGCTCCTCCTCCGCCAACGCCTCTCCCCCCTTTCCCTCCTCCGCAGCCTAGCTCGTGTTGGTCGAAGCCTCGAGGGGCGCAGTCTCCTCGGTCCCAGACACCGACGGGGCCGTGCTCGCCCCAGGCGCTTCCCTCGGAGCAGCCGTCGTGGTGGGGGGAAGGGTGGCGCTCCCAACTGGCGCCATCATGGGAGGAGGAGGAGGGGGAGGAGGCAGCGCTTTAGTGGGTGTGGTAGTGGCGGGCTCGATGCCGAGAGCTGTGGCCCCTGCAATACGAGATGACAGTGATATCAGAACCAGGAAGAGTGCCTCGACCCCTGCGGTCGATGGCGACGGCCTCACCAAAATCTGCGACGGTCATCTGGCCTCCTCGAGCCATGGCAGCTCGAGCCTTCTCCAGCCAAGCGGCTTCTCTAGCAGAGAAAGGTGCCATACCTCGAGGTGCTTGTGCCTCGACGGGGCTCGAGGCCTTGGCCCGCTTAGACGAAGCGAGGTCCACCTCCTGGTAGGAGCGCTTCCCCCTGAGATACCAGAGATGGCATGCGTCATCAAAGGTAAAGAGATAAAACCCCACTACAAACGAGACCCAAGAAAATTACTCACCCAATGCGGCGGCTGGGCTTCTTCCCGGATTCGCCGGACCCACTCGGGGGCTCCGAGCCCACCCCATGGCTCGAGCCCTGCGCCTGGGCCGTCTCCGCTGGGCTGGGACGCGGGGAGGGCTCCCGATGCCTCCCGTGGCTCGACCTCGAGGGAGAGCCCTCCTTCCGCCCCACATCATGGGAAGGCGACCGTGCCCCCCTCGTACTGTCGTCGTGGCACCTGCCACGGCGCGGGCTCCGGGACCTGCTTCGGCGCTCGCGCTGGCGGTCGCGCCCTCCCGCATCCGCTTCTATGTCCCGACGGCGGTGCGGCGATGGACTCCGGGGACGCTCACGCCCCTGGTCACGAGACGCCCGGGGGCTCCCTCCCCGACGGTCAAGATGGCGGGGGCTCGACGCCCTCTCGTGCTGACCGCTCCTCCGCGGGCTCGACGGCGCCCTTGACGGCTCACGACGGTCAAGCCCGGAGTCCTTCTCGACCTGTCGGCCGCTTCTCGAGGGCCGGCCCCTCTCGAGACCCCCCGCCTGGGTCGACGCGGCCGTGGTCTCCATCTGCGCCGTGGCGATAGCGCTCCTGGTCCGTGGCTTCTTCGCGACAGCCGGCGCGACCGGCGCGGAGCTCGACGTGCCCTGAGCCCCCGACAAGGCGGGGCCTGATGCCGCCTTCTGCGGCTGCGTCCCGCGCGATCCCCTCGCCGGGGGGACCTCCAGGATGTCCTCCTGCACAGAGGAGTGGTCAGCCGGGACGTCGACGACCCCCGCGCGCCTCAAACGCGCGTCCATCCCCTCGTCGTCACTCTCGTCATCATCATCGTCCTCCTCCTCCGAGCTCGAGGAGCTAAGCTCGGGGGACTCATCCCCAGGCCGCCGGTTGCGACGAGCCTTCGCCAGCCTCTGCTCCCGAGCCGATCGACGCAAGTTTTTGTTTTTCTCCTTCTTCTTTCTGGCATCCTTTCTCTCTTTGTCTTTTTGAGCAGAGAGGCGCCTCACCTGTGTTTCCGCGGCGTCCTCCCTCACCGGAGGCCTCGACGCGCGACAAGTAAATGCCCCCTGCGAGGAAGAAGAAGCTCGAATGAGAAAAACTACGAGGAGAACGAACAAGGTTCGAAGAAAGGAAGAGGAGGAGGGGGGCTCGAGGCAGCCTGACTCGAGGGTGGCTCACCAGGTCAAGGCACCCCTCGTCGGGTGCCATGGTGATCAAGTCGGCCTCCTCTGGGCGGAACGTCCCCTGAACAGTGAGCGTCACCCGGGAGGTAGCCTCGTTCCGAGGCAGCCTCTCCTCGGCCATCCTCGATTGGCTTAGCGCCTCGGGCGAGGCGTTTGGCCCCATCTCGAACATAAGAAGGGAGCGGTCCGCCAGAGGAAGGACCCTACGCTGGTGGAACGCCCAAATGACCGCCTGGACGGTCAGTTTCTTGTCCTCCACCAGCGTCCGCATCATGCTCATCAGCGGCAACAGGTGACGCTGCCTGTCCGCCGCGACGCCCCAGTTCCACTTCTCCGGGCGCTGGGTGATGACCCTGCCGGTGTACTGCGGAAGGAGCCCGCCCTCGTTCCGCAGGTAGAACCAGTGGTCGTCCCACCCCGCCTGGTTAGTGGAAAGCTTGTAGCGGAGGTAGTCGCGGGGGACGTTGGCCGACGAGGGCCCGGTCCTCGCCGTGATAGTGAGGGAGCTCACGCGCGCGAGCCTCCTCCCGCTCGGCTTCGCGGCCTTGTGGAAGTGCTCGCCCCGAAAGAGGTGGACGAACATCTCCCAGTGTGGCTCAATCTTCAAGTACCCCTCACACACGGCGACGTAGATGGCGGCGTGCGAGATGGATTTGGGGGAGAAGTGCTGCAGCTCCACCTCGAAGTGGTGGGCCAGCCCCCGCATGAAGCGGCTCGGCGGGACGCCGAGCCCCATACGGTGGTAACGCGTGAAGCTCACCACGTACCCCTCTGGCGGGTGCGGCTCCCGGTGGCCCGCCGACGGGAGAATCCACCACGCAGGACCCCCTTGCGGGTTGGGACGGAGAAGCCCCCGCTCCACCAACGTTTCCAGCTCCTGCTGCGTCACCTTCGTCGGACTCCAGTCCTCGGCCGGCAACACTTGGGCGGCCATGGCGGTCACGGCGCGGACCTGAGTGGCGGACGGACGGCCGGAAGATTCCCAATCGACTAGCTCGAGGGAGAGGGCGTGTGAAGGCTACGGCGGCGGTGAAGGCAAAGGCAAAGTAAAGGATTCCTTTTCCCCTCTTTCGATATTTATAAGGGAAAACCCCAACGGGCGGGGTCTCCCACGGCGCAAAAAGGTAACCGCATGGCATTTAATGCGCCCACCTAACCGCGTCTTGAGCCGGATGCAGGTACACGCGGCAGCTCTCCATTCGCTCTACTACCTGGGCCCGCCGCGACCGTCGCTTCGGCTTCGCGTCCGCCGCCCTCCCTGACGATTTCCGCCTAAAAAGGCACGCCCAACGGGCAGAAGGATTCCCAGACGACGGAGGCTTCTTCACGAAGGTAAAAACGGGCCCCGGCCCTAAGTCTCGAAGCAGCGAAGGCTGGCCCTCGAAAAGGGTTCGACAGCCAGCTTTGAGCACCTGAGTCAGGGACACCAAGGGGCGCCATTCGTGGCATCACTCGAGGGCCAAGCCCTCGAGGCCCCTCACGTGTATCCAAGGCGGGGAGCTTGACATGCAGTGAGATCCCCTTGGAGGGAGGCATCGAGCCACCGGGTCCTATCGAATGGACCCGACACTCCTGCAGACTGAGCACCCATGCTTTATGAGACCGCCTCCGGGCCACAGTCGACCCCTATCGAACGGGGCACGAGCTCTCACTTGGATTCCCCTTTACCAGCTCACCGGGAACCTCGATACTCGCCCACTCGGGGTAGTACGAGGCATCCCCCTCGCATCCGATCGAAAGGACTCGCGGGATGACAAGCCAGGGCAATTGGCATGCCGGACAGCTCGAGGAGCCGGCCAGTCGGTTCAGCCTGGCACCCCTCGACGAAAGAGGGTCTAAAAACTCGGACAGTTACGACTAATCTCTTTTCTTTGTGTGAACATGAGATTTTCAGGCCTCGGGCGAACGCTCATTCTCCGTCTCGCCCGAGCCCTCCGAGCCAAGCCTCGGACAAAGTCTCCCACGACAAAGGAAAGGTAACCACAAACATTTAATGTGACTACCGAACCACATCTCGAGCCTGTTGATAGGTACACACGGCGCCACGATCTCCGCTCCCTGACGGTTTCCGCCTAAAAAGGCGCGCCCACTGGGCAGAAGGTTTCCAAGCGACGGAGGCCTCTTCAGGAAGATAAGACGGGGCACAAGATCTCACTTGGATTCCCCGTTATCAGCTCACCGGGAACCTCGATACTCGCCTGCTCGTGGTAGTACGAGGCATCCCCCCTCGCATCCGATCGAAAGGAATCGCGGGATGACAAGCCAGGGCAACCGGCGTGCTGGACAGCTCGAAGAGCCGGCCGGCCGGTTCAGCCTGGCACCCCTCGACGAAAGAGGGTCTAAAAAACTCGGGGGCTCGACACCCCCGAACCTAAAAATCGCAACTAACACTCGCAAAAAGCCCACGAGGGAGTTCTAACCTCTCCCCCGTGGCCTCGGGGGCTACACCCGCGGGTGTCGCTTGCACGACACCCACGGAATCAAATCGACAAAACCTTCGAGACCAGTTAGCTAACCATCGAGATCCCAGTCGGAAACCCCTGCTCGAATGCAAGCACTCGAACAAGGGATCGGGGGCTACTGTCGGGGGAACGCCAAAGGGGTACCCTCAATCAATGCAAAACGAATAAAGAGACCTACCTGGCCCACTAGGCGTCTCGCCCGAGCCCTCCGAGCCAGGCCTCGGGCGAACGCTCGCTCTCCATCTCGCCCGAGCCCTCCAAGCTAGGCCTCGGGCGAACGCTCGCCGTCCGTCTCGCTCGAGCCCTCCAAGCCAGGCCTCGGGCGAACGCTCGTCTTCCGTCTCGCCCGAGCCCTCCAAGCCAGGCCTCGGGCAAACGCTCGCTCTCCGTCTCGCGTTCTCCGTCTTGCCCGAGCCCTCCAAGCTAGGCCTCGGGCGAACGCTCGCCGTCCGTCTCGCCCGAGCCCTCCAAGCCAGGCCTCGGGCGAACGCTCATCTTCCGTCTCGCCCGAGCCCTCCAAGCCAGGCCTCGGTAGAACGCTCGTTCACCGTCTCGCCCGAGCCCTCCAAGCCAGGCCTCGGGCGAACGCTCCACTACACCTCGAAGTCCCCACGCGGGGACCTCGAGCCCCTCTGGCACAACAGCCTATCCCTCGAGACGCTTCGCGCCTCCCTCGAGCGGCACGGACACCGGCAGCTAGCCCCATACCATGCATTCAATGCATTCACCAACTCCGGTCACATCCTCTAGTACACAGCATGTGCCACAGTGACCGGAGTCAGAGTCAAAACCTCGTTTTCACCATAAGCATGGGCTAAAGGGCGCCAGTACAACACTGTTCGGCCATACCCCGCACTGTAGCACCCTCGAGCCACCTCTCTGAAGGACCGAGAAGCTACCCGAAAGCGACCAGAGGGGGGGTGAATGGGAGCTTCAAAATTTCCTTTCGGAAACTAGATGCCACTGTCCCAAACTCAACCCCAACAGCGAAACCTAGAGCTTGCTAATGTCCACGACCCTAGATGTAGGGTGGATGCTTCCTAGAAGCACAGCGGGACACTAGATAACCCTAGAAAGCCAACGCAAAAGACGGAAATCAAATCCGTCAACGAACGAACGAACCGCGAACGAAAACGCGCGAAATAGCTACGACCGGACTCTGGCCAGCGTCCGGTCAGCAGGGACCGGACGCGTCCGGTCGTCCAAAATCCGATTTCAGACCTTACTGTTTCCGACCGGACTCACTGGTACGGAGCGTCCGGTCGTGAACAGTGCGTCCGGTCGCAAGCACAGCACACTGATGAACAGTGACCACGATGAGTCCGGTCACGAGTTCACCAGTGCGTCCAGTCGATGCAAAACAAAACGCCTAAAACGATCAAACTCACCAGAGCGTCCGGTCACCAGGCACCGGACGCGTCCGGTCACAGAAAAACGTTTCTGGAACCTCTCTGTTTCTGACCGGACTCACTGAAGGGAGCGTCCGGTCGTTTGTACAGAGCGTCCGGTCAGAGTGCGTCCGGTCAGTATAAAAACCAAACACAGCGAAAACATTCAACGACCGGACTCACAAGCTGAGCGTCCGGTCACCCCGTGACCTAGCGTCCGGTCACCCCGACAGCCCTCTGTTCTTCCACCGATTCGACTCAAACTCACCCAAAACGAATCCTCTAGGGATCAAACTTGGTGAGTGGAGTCACAAGGAGTATAGTGAGCTATCTCTAAGAGATCATGGCTCGAACCTATCTCCAAATCGGTGAATCGAAGAAATTCGGGAGAAAGGAGAAAAAGTGACCCGAAACTAAAAATCGATTGATCTCCTAGACCGTGAGGTTAGAGGATGATTCCTTCGGTGGAAAGAAGTGCCTCACGATCTAGAACAACTTGGTTCAAACGGATTTGCAAAAGATGAACCGAGCAAAGAGATCAAGCGACGGGAAAATCATGGAGAAAAAGGATTCCGCGAAGAACACAAAGAAAACGCGAATCACAGCCACGAACTCGAATTAAGGACGCAAATCAAGCCATCGATCTGTGCTCCAAGGTGAGGATACGGCCTCACTTCCTCAAATCAACAGTACACAGAGTGGAGTCTCTCTGCGGATCTCAACTAGCTAGAGCAGGGGATGGGAGAGTGGGAAACCCTAGCAAATGAAGGCACTAACTGAAATAGCTAAAACTGAGATAGGGAGGAGGGTGTCTCCCCTGGACTACTTATACTAACCTAGCCTAAGTCTATTTCCTACTCTACCCCTCTCTACTCTAATTACAGAGCGGGCCAGGAAAACCCTAAGGCTAATCTAGTCCACCCACTGGTGGTAGGTAGATCCGACGGCCACGCCCGCACGGTCTTCCGCGTCGCCTCCACGCAACCTTCAGATCGCCGCCACGTGCCGCCACCACTCTGCACCCCCGGTTTTGTGGCCCAAACCGGGAAACCAGCCTTTTCCATCAGCCCCCGGTTTTGAGGCCCAAACCGGGAAACCAGCCTCCAGCCCGAGTTTTGTGGCCCAAACTCGGAAACCCGCAGCGCCCGAGTTTTGAGGCCCAAACTCGGAAACCGGCCCACGCCCAGGTTTTGAGGCTCAACCTGGAAACCGTCACGCCCAGGTTTTGTGGCTCAACCTGGAAACCCAGCACCCAGGTTTTGAGGCCCAAACCTGGAAACCGTCCACCGTTGGTTTTTCCCGGGCTCTACCAACAAACCGGCGTCGTAGAGGGGATGCACCGCCTGTGCACCCCTTCCACCCACATGATCGCACTTCTCCGCTTGTCGCTGTCGCAGGCTGCCAGCCACCACAGCTGATCCTCCGGCCTCCAGTCCATCAGTCTAAGTCCACGTCCGCCCTTCACCGTCCGATACATCGGCATGGCACGTCCGCCGCACGACACGCCCATCCTTCATCGCGCCCTGTCCGTCGGCACGGCACGTCGCAACTTGACCTTCACCCGCCATCGATCACTGTCTCCGTGCTCGACACCTGCACAACACAAGCCAAAGAACATGCGCATCATCTCCGTTGACAATCACTCATCACACAGAGACTCGGCATACACCCATGTATCCGCACTCTCGAGGCCTGGGATCCCGCTGAACGCCCAGGCGTTCCGGGACTCGCCCATACCTGCGGAGGCTCGAGCCCCCCGTAGGCGCTACCTCGAGGCCGGCTCTGCGCCCCTCGAGCCCTAACTGCTCTCATGCTATTGGAGGACAGGTACCCCAAGACCCGGAGGGACCTCGCCACGTCCTGTACGCTCCGGGATGGGCGCTGTACGGCTTCCACCTCGCCACGCCTCCACGTCCGCGCCCGGGATGGAGGCCCCGCCCCAAGGACGCCTCAACAGCAACGCCCACGTCGGCTACAATGTCTTCGACAAGACAGGGTTCCTACCCTACTTCGTATTGGGCACAGTACGCCCCGACACCTGTAATACCCTTGTATAACTCTGGCCTCCCCTCGCTCTATAAAAGGGGACATCAGGGCCCTCATTCGGCCGGTGACAAAACACGTTAGAACACCATACACCCACACACTCAAGTCCGGACTCCGGTCCACGCTCACCAAGCTTGTATTCGCCCCTGTACAAGCACTTAAGTGCAAGTAATACAAGAACATCCTCCCCCGCTGGACGTAGGGCCTTCTTTGCCCGAACCAGGATAAATCCTTGTGTCATCTTGCATCACCATCCAGGAAGAGAAGCACGCGATCATATTACTCGTTGGTGTCATACCCCCGGTTTCGAAACACCGACACAATGTTTGACTCAAACTTTGTCGAAAAGAACTTCTATTTCCTATGTTGAGGGAGTACTACACTACTGCACAAAGCTTAACCGCAGCGGGCAACAGCGTCCGCTGCGGTGCTAAGGCCACGGTTAATCGTGGCCATTACCGCAGCGGGCAACATAATTAGCCTGCTGCGGTTAATAGCATTAACCGCAGCGGACAACCTAAACCGCCCGCTGTGGTAAATGACTAACCGCAGCGGTCGCTTTGGGTTGCCCGCTGCGGTAGTTGCGTTTAACCGTAGCGGGCAGCTTATGTTGCCCGCCACGGTTATTAATTTTGGATTAAAAAAAATAATGCAGCCAGCAGAAACAGCAGGATATAGCCAGCAGAAACAGCAGAATATGAATTCAAATCTGCAGTTTTCAAATAATTCTAGAATTCCAGATTTCTAGCAGATATTTATATATGCACATATAAACCATCTGGACATAACATACAAAGTGACTTAGTTGTTTGTTGTCATCATATACACATTGACTTAGTTGATTTCAAATTCAAATTACAATTCATATTTCAACTTGATGAGCATAATCTGTCGGACGAAGCATTGTGTTCCATTTGCGGAGCTTCTCGTATTAGGGTAGCAACGCCAGGTCGGATTCGTTGTCAAAGAACGTTTCTCCTTCGAGAATGCATTTCTCCATTACAAACTTGCATATGTCCACCTTGACTTGTTTAAAGCACATCCTGCGGCTCTGCTGCTCTCCCCAATACTTGACACCTTCCTTGAGCTTCTTCCAGCTATTGGTGTACTCCTTGCTTTCCCTTAGAAACTCGCATGTGTACAAGCCACATGTCTTCGATCCTAGTGGCTGTTTGGCGCACTGCACGATTGATACACAAGCATTAGAACCCATATATATGTATGAAACATGAATTGAACCTTTGAAATACTTACCGGGAAATCTCGTCGGATTTTGAGGTGGTACCTATGCTTGTCCTTGAACTTTTGAGTTCTTCGGTCCCAGAATCTGGGCACCTTTTGGTATTCCTTATAAGCGTTGTACGAAATATAATAGTTTTAGCCACAATTTAAAAACGTATGGTAACTGTAACTGATGAAAAAGCTGGATGACTTACTTTTTCAGACAATCTTCGAATGCCTTGTACCCTTGCTTGTTTGGTACGCTCAAGGAGTCAAACACACAGGCCCTGCCATCTTGAGGGTATATGATAAAAGCGACCCAGTGGCCACCCACGAGGCCCTGGCTGCACCATTGCAACAAAATAGTTTTTGTGATGACTAGAAGACATGATATGCTAGCGACTTAGGTGTACGTACATGTATTTGACTTACCCAAAGTGATAGGCAGCCATTATACACTCTGGCCCATCCGGCTTGATCTTCTTCATGCATTCTAGAATGTAATTTTTCAACTTAGTCTTCTCGGCTTTCATATTTTCTTCATATTTCTTCTCTCGCTGTCGAACTGTCATCTCCGGATCAGTGATCTCGAAACCCTTGATGACTCTTTCGGCAATATGTGCAGGAGAGAGGTAGAGTACAGGACATGTCTTTTTACTACTTACAGTGACCGTCATGCTGCACGGACAAGTCATCGTGACATAATAAGTATAGAACTATGGAAAATACGAATGTAGTGATCTGTGGAAGCTGCATTCATCGCTTACAGTGTGAATAGGGTGATTTGAACGATGTCCAGGTCTTCTTCCCGCATCAGGTTGTACATGTCGCTAAAGTCGACGGGTAGTTGCATTTCGTTACCAGCGGGCAAGTGGAAGTACTCCGTGGGAATCTTGACGTTAAAACTTGACATCCCGGCTTTTGCACCTTCCATGTACCATAGATGGAACCTCCTTGTATCCCACTTTTCCTCGTCGATGAGCTGGGCCTTGGGAATCATGAACTTCCCGCACACATAGTGGCCAGGGCAGTCTTCGGCCTCATCAAATAGTTGACGGGTAGTTTCAGGCCTGGCAAACGATGGATAGGGATGTTAGTAGCATATATACTATGGATGTGGTATTATGCTCAATGTTACCATACCTTTCGAACGTGAGGGTGTACGGGAGCTTGTCGGTGGACGTTCTTGGATTCTTGGTGGGCGGGGGAGGACATTGGCTTGTGGTTGACGGGGGAAGTGTCTTCGTCCCTGTTGCCTCCCCCGTCGTGCCTCCCTGTTGCTCGTTCGTGCTTGGCTGGCTTGTCGTTGTCGTGTTGTCGCCCTTACCGGCCTCTGAGCTTCTTGCCTCATGGACCGGGCCGATCGGTGGACTATTTGGAGGCGGGGGAGACACAGTTCCCATGTCAGTGCCCTTTTCCTTTTCCCCGTCATCACCTTCTACCTTTTCCTTGTCCCCGCCTTCGGTACCGCCTTCTCATTTGTCCTTTCCCTTGCCCTTGTCCCCACCCTTTTCTTCGTCATCATCGCTGTCGTGATCTGGATCTTCCGAAGGACAATATCCGGCGGCTGATGGTTGTGATGCTGGTGTCGGCGTTGGAGTTGGTGTCCGAACAATGATCTCGATGTCCTCGCGGTTCCATAGGACTTCCAATTCAAGTGCCTGCCCAAGGTGCCTGGCCGGTTGTAGGTTGGGATGGTCCAATTCAAATGTTCCTGGTCGGGAACGTGCCATAACGGGCTCACGACCACATAGTCTTCAGGGGTGTTGTCTTTGTTGAAGTTGTGAATATCGTGGGGTGCAAGAATGCATCCCTCGGCCACCACCATCTTCTTGGACCTTCCGAACGGGATGAGGAGTTGGACGTGCTGGTTTTCCTTGAAGTCCTCGTTCGAGACCCTTGGGCGATCCTCGTTCATCGGCAGTAAGGCTTTCTTTTCCTTTGCTTGAGGATTGGGCAGGCTATGGTGATCAAACATCTTTGACCTCATCGCGACCATCTTCGGGTCGTTGCTCGTGAAGGCTTCCTTTATTGAGCTTTTGATCATTTCAGCCACGCCTTCATTGAAGCCCTTGTTATATAGCTCATCTTTATACCTTTGCCTAGACTTGTATGTGGTCGCGTCAGATTGCCACAACTCAACTGACTTCCAGCTCATCTTCGACCCGACACCACGAACGCGGCCGCGGTGCTCGGGGGTTCCTAGGACCTCGGTGAGCAAGTCGTGGCCCCGGCGGACCTCGATGCTGTCCTTAAGCTTTGCTTTCTCCATCAAAGTCTTCTCAACGTCCTCGAGGTGGGGCTCGTTAAACTTGGTCGCCCCGGGCTTCAGCCTCTTTGGAATGCGGGCCCTCATGTAGTCCTTTGCCCTTGGGTCGATGCCCTCATACGGATCTGGAACCCCGGCAGCCTGTCTTGCTTGTTCTTCTTGCTGCCACTTGGTCCTCTGACCGGCAAAGCCGGTCATGCCCAAGTGGTGAGGATTCTTGTTCCTCTTTGCAAGCTCACTGAACTTAGCGCTCTTTTCCTCTGCTTCTTGCGTCTTTCTCATTTCGCAGAAAGCATCCCACACGTGTGCCTTGACCATATTGTACTTTAGCAGTGGCGACTTCCCCTTCTTCAAGTAATTTCTGGTCAGCATGGACCTGAAGTTGCTAAGCGCAGTCGACGCCACGTGCAAAGCCCACTCTTGGCACTTCTCCATGTCAGCTGAGGGCGGATATCTAAATCTCCTTGTCACCTCACCCCAGACATTGTTTTTTATGTCTTTCGGTACATCGTGCCAGTTGGGCCAAGTGATCTCCACCTTCTCCTTGGCTATACACGCCACTTGATTATTGAACTTGCCAATGACTGTATCTGGAGCTATTGGGTTGCCCTTTGGCCCCACCGCATCGATGACATGCACCTCATTTTCTTTGTCCAACTTGTGCCTCCCGTGTTGTCCCCTCACCCTCTTCTGGCCCTTAGATTTGGACGAAGAGGTTGCCGTAGAGGGAGTGGGGGCTTCTTCCTCCCTGACCGCGTCTTCGTCACTAAACTCAAGCTGACGAGGCACAATCGGCAGCTGTTGACAAGAGTGACGAGCCTTTAGTGATTCAATCGCGTCTTTGTACATGTTAGAAAGCCAGCGTGTTGCGTAAACCTCGAGACTCTCTGCTTCGTCCGCCCCTGGTTCGTACGTGGGATCGTTGCCCTCCTCTGTACGCTGCTTCTTCGGCGGTGGAGTCACGAACACCTCACTCATCAAGCTGGTTGACGAGGAGCTAGGGGTAGGGTCCCTCCATTCGTTAGTTTTGTCTTCCACCATTTCAGTTCTACATATACACAGACGCGTATATAATATGATCAGTTCAAAGCTTTTGAATAAAAAATGACACGTATAAGTTTTTGGCTCAGATTTGCCCCTAGGTCAACACGTCACTGCTAAACTGGTTACTTGTAAAATACAAGCCATCCTAGTCTAGCAGCTGACTCAGCATAGAAAGTAGGGGGGCAATTGATCATCATCGCCGCTGCCTCAGCATAGATCGAAAGGGGTCACATCATCGCATTTGCCACTACCTCAGCTTACAAGTTCGAAAAAATCATCAATGCAAATGTCATAGTAGGGAGTAGGGAGAGTAGTAACAGAGAGTAGTAGTAGGGAGAGGAGTATAAAGAGAGGAGTAGGGATAGTAGTAACAAAGGACTAGTAGGGAGAGTTGTATAGAGATTAGTATAGAGAGGACTAGTACAGAGACTAGATAGAGAGTAGGGAGAGGAGTAGTAGGGAGAGGAGTAGTACAGTAGTATAGAGTAGGGAGAGGAGTAGTACAGTAGTATAGAGTAGTAGGGAGAGGAGTAGTAGGGAGAGGAGTAGTACAGTAGTATAGAGTAGTAGGGAGAGGAGTAGTAGGGAGACTAGGTAGAGAGTAGGGAGAGGAGTAGTACAGTAGTATAGAGTAGTAGGGAGAGGAGTAGTATATATAGAGTAGGGCATTTGCATAGTGTAAAAAAACATCGCATGGCATCATAGGTCGCAAATAAAAAAACATCAGATGACATCATAGGCAGTGGCATTTGCATAGTAGGGTAAAAAGGCATCAAAGTGCATCATAGGCAGCAAATAAACTCTGAATTAAAGCATCACGAGACATAAGATAGGTTCCATCTGAAGACAAGTAGTAACCAGTAGTAAGTAGTAAGTAGACAGAAGATAAGTAGACAAGAGTACTAGCAATAGAGGAGTAGGCAAAAATCAAAAAAACATGATCTAAACCATTCTGTTCCACAGACCATAACTGGAGTTTAGAATCATCAAAAATCATGATCTAAACCATTCTGTAAAGCTTATCAAATCCTCTATAACTTTCTTATTATACCTCAGAGATGATTCATAAGCTAAATGCACCAAACAGTTCGGTTTTCCAAAACTGTCCAGATTCTAGACAGTTTTTTTTGTCCAGATAAAACAGAGCATATCTCCCAACTCATACATCCAAAAATTACGAAATTTTAGGAGCAGCTAGGTATACAAAAGTGCTACAACGTTGTTATACAACATTTCAACAGAAAACCTCATTAACATAGTGATATCTCATTCCCACCAGAACTGATCCAGAAAATCACAGGGACATTGCAAGGGCAAGTTTTTAGTCAACAACATGATTAACAATGGTCAAGAGCTTATCCTTTAACATGATCATTCAGTAGAGAGTACAGGAAATAGTTTTGCACAAAATGCAGTATATCAAAGCTGATATATCAGTGACTAATGTCAGAAATATAGCCACCCATGAAAAGCCAAAGATCATCATCATCTATGCTCAGATTATATAACCAATTAACAAAAAAATGAACCATAGCATAACACGTGCATCAGTGGGATCCAACAGAAAAGCATCAATGAGTAATGTATCGGTTTAACCATCAGTGTCAGCATCAGGGACATAACCATCAGTGCCATCAGTGTGAGCATCAGTGCAGTTGATCGATAACCATGGCTCGGGAGAGAATAAGAGTAGCATGAGGGGCACAGGGGCACAACAGTTTTCCCCTTACCTGAGTACGGTGGCGCGGCGGACGGCGGCGTGGCTCTGACGATGTGGAGGAAGGCGGTGGCTAGGGCACCGCCGCGAGGTCGTTAGGTAGGGCACCAGCAGCAGACAGGGGCCTCGGCTCCGGTGGGTAGGGCACTAGCAGCGGACGGCGGCGTGGCTCCGGCGATGCTCCGGCTCCGGTGGCTAGGGCACCGCCGTGAGGTCGTTAGGTAGGGCGGAGGAGGAAGGGCGCGGACGACGACGGGCGCAGAGCGGAGCAGGACGGGCGTGGGGGAGGAGGACGGGCGCAGAGCGGAGTAGGACGGGCGCGGGGGGGAGGACGGCCGGCAATGGCGATGGCGGCGCGGTGGAGGAAATCGACAGCCCTTCGGGGTTGAAACGATGACGCGTGAAGGACTAAAGTGCCCTTCGGGGTTGCGGGGCTTTTATAGGGAGCGATTAACCGAAGCGGGCAAATTAAGTTGCCCGCTGCGGTAAACATTAACCGCAGCGGGCATCTTAATTTGCCCGCTTTAGTTAACCTAAATAACCACAGCGGGCAAATTAAGACACCCGCTGCGGTTGTTCATTTTAACAAATTGAGATTTAGGGCAGATTTGTTATTAATAATATTAACTTATTAACAAAAATCTATTACAAAAATGAGATTTGTTATTAATAATGTTAGCTTAATAATAATAATTTATTACAAAAATTATCTCCAAAGCTTTGACATAACTTTATTACATCTCATTTTGGTGCGGGGGCTTTCACGGACCGCTTCTCACCATCGGGACGGGCCCAGGGCTTCATACCGCTCTTGTTGCAACGGTCCTCGACGGCCTTGATCTTCTTTGCAAAATCGGTAAAAAGTTGGAGCTCTACATAGTTGTTGTATTGTTCTGGGCTTTGGACCCCATCAGCTCCAACAATCCGCTGCTTTCCAGACACGACCACATGCCTCTTTGGGTCCTCCAGATAGATATAGTAGGCCACTTGCGCGACATTGGTTGCGAGTACCCATTGGTCATCTTTGTACCCGATACTTTTGAGGTACACGGTGGTTAGCCCGAAACTGTCGACCGCAACTGCTTTGGGGTTTACCCAGTGGCACCGAAAGACGATTACGCATACGTCCTTGCCATAGTCAAGTTCCCATATTTCTTCGATCTGGCCATAGTATTGCGTCCTCGTGTTTGTGGCCTCGTCGACGCCCTCATATCGAACACCGCAGTTCTGTGTCGCGCTCTTCTTGTCCTTCTCTTTCGTGTGGAACCTATACCCCTTCACATCGTACCCTTGCACGTCGTGATTTGGCTTGACGGGCCTTGCAGAAGCTTCTGCACGGTCTCCGTATCTTCATCATTAGGGCATCTTTTTAGGGGTACGTGTTGCTCTTTGAGCCAATCTATGAAACTGTTCCTGTGCTCATTCTGGACCCATGCCTCTGTGCGTTGTCCGTCATTAGCGGCGCGGATCTCTTCTATGTGCCTCTCGACATATTTCTCCATGCTCATCAACTGATGAAGGATGTTGTAATGAGCTTGTTCAATCTCCTTGTATGGTATATCCGTGCGAACTTTTCGGCCCATGCACCCCATGCCCGCGGTTCTGCCCTCGTGCTGATGGACATGCAACCCAATCGCCCTCCCATCTTTTATGTACCTCATACACCAGTTCACTGCCTCTTCGGTTGTGTACGCCTCGATCATAGAGCCCTCCGGGTGAGCACGGTTATGAACATATCTGTTGAGGGTGGACATGAACCGCTCGTACGTCCACATCTCGTGTAGGTACACGGGGCCTAGTTGCTCGATTTGATCCACCATGTGCATCATTAGGTGTACCATAATATCAAAATATGATGGGGGAAAGCACATCTCAAGCTGGCAAAGGGTCTTCGCGATGAAGTCCTTAAGGGCAGGGAGGTCAGCCTTACCGATGACCTTCTGCGTGATGCGGTTAAAGAAGTATGATATCCGAGTGACCACCATCTTCACATACTCTGGACCGATAACCCTTATCACAATTGGAAGGAACACCGTCAGCATGATGTGGCAGTCATGTGCATTGTAGCCAGTCAATGTGAGGTCTTTCAAGGAGACGAGGCTTTTAATGTTGGAAGAGAAACCGGTAGGCACCTTGATACCCCTGAGAAGGTTGAGCATAGCAGTCTTCTCGCCATGCCTTAGGTTGTAGGCCGCACCTAGAAGATCGACTTTACCATTATGAGGTGACCCAGAGTGAAGGTCCTGCTTGATGCCCTGGTTGAGAAGATCCGTCCGTGACTTTAGACCATCCTTCGTCTTTCCTGGGATGTCCAGCAGGACACCGATCGTGCTATCAAAGACGTTCTTCTCGAGATGCATACAGTCGATGACATGGGGTGTTTTCAGTGTCTTCCAATATGACAGGTACTTGAAGAAAATCGACCTCTTCTTGAAAGGAACAGAGGGGACCTGTGACGCTTCCTCCGTCGTGTCTCGCTTTCGCTTCCTCGTTTGTTTTGTCCCCTCCTCTGGTGGCTTCTTCTTCTTCCCAAACTCGATCTAATCAATATCCTTCACCATCTCATACACCTTTGGCCCCCAACTAGTCTGCGCCGGTGGTTCACCCTGTGGCTCGCCCTGATCATCGAACAATTGATTCATGACACTTCTTCTATATCTGTGCCTTTTCGAAAGGAACCGCCTGTGCCTCATGTACACCATCTTGTTTGATCCCTTGAGGTAAGTGTAGCATGTCTCGTCGATGCACATTACGCAGCCGGTCTTCCCTTTGATCTGCCCCGATAGTGAGAAGAGGCCAGGGTAGTCGGTGATGGTGATAAAGATGATGGCTTTTAGGGTGAACTTCTCCTTGAGGGATGCATCCACCATCTCGACCCCAACATCAAATAGCTCCTTCATTTCCTCCATTACCGGCTCCAGGAAAACATCAATATCATTGCCGGGCTGCTTCGGTCCCGATATAAGCATGGTCAATAGAAGATACCTGCGCCTCTGACACAGTTGGGGAGGTAGGATGTAGATGGTCAGTACGACCGGCCAGGTGCTGTGGGAGCTGCTCAGCTCGCCGAACGGATTCATCCCATCGGTGCTGAGCGCGAACCGAACGTTCCTGGGATCTTTGCCAAATTGCGGGTAGGCCTTGTCGAAATCTATCCACTGCTGGCCATCGGAGGGGTGTCGCAGCATGCCATCGTCCTTCAAGCGGTCAGCTGATGCATGCCAGGACATGAGCTTCGCGTCCTCTGGGTTCCCAAATATCGCACGGAGGCGGTCGATCACTGGCATGTACCACACCGACAGTGCCGGACTTCTCCTCAACGTGTAACCCTCTTCTTCCTCGTACTGCTGATGAGCCGAGATGCGATTGGCTGCAACATTGCTCTTCTTGACACCCTTCTTCTTCTTCCTCTAACCACCTCGCAAGGCCTCATCGTCGTCTGCATCCACGCGGCAGCCAGCATTTCTCTTGTAGCGACTGGCGCTACAGTGCGGACAGCTCGTCAAATTCTCATACTTTATGCCCCGATAGAGGATGCAGTGGTTAGGGCAGGCATCGAACTTTCTAAGCTTCATCGCCACTGGCCGGATAAGCTTCTTCGCCCGATACGTATTTGCTGGGATCTTGTTACTAGCCGGGAATGTTTTAGCAAGGTAACCTAACAGCTCATCAAAGCTAGTGTCTGACCACCCATACCGAGCCTTCATCATCAACATGTGGAGGTTGAAACGGAGCACCGTGCAATCCTTCGGACATTTCTCGTCGTCCTTATATAAAGGATCAAGTGACGCATGCTTCATCTCTCTGAAATTTTCCAGCCACTTCGGGGAGCCATACACGACGTCGTCTTCGTCGATGTGGTTGACTAAATCCTGAAACAGCTGCACATCCGCAGGGTCCTGCACCGTAGCGTCCTCAACATCTCCACCACCATCATCTGTCATATCCTGGAGTACATCTGCGTCCACAGCGATGTGGTCACAAGCACTACTGTCACTGAAGGCAGGCGCTACTGTTGCTGATGTGACGTGCGCTCCAGGATCTTGGTTCACCGTCGCCGTCGACGCTGAGCTTACACCAGATGCCGCCCCGACACTCGGATCGAATCTCTCGCCGTGATGAGTCCACACCGTGTAATCATCCATGAAACCAAAACGAATCAAATGAGATTACACTGTGCCTTCGTCTTTGAAGGCGGTCCGATTCTTGCAACGATGACATGGACTTATGATTGTCGTCTGGTTCGATCTCTCACGGTCAGCTTTCGCAGCGGAAATAAACTTTCTCACTTCAACGATATACCGCACATCAAGTACTCTATTGATCTTATACATCCATTCCGACTGGTCCATCATACCTGCGATCCTTAATTAATAACACACATCATG
Source organism: Coix lacryma-jobi var. lacryma-jobi (assembly GCA_009763385.1). NCBI lineage: Eukaryota > Viridiplantae > Streptophyta > Magnoliopsida > Poales > Poaceae > Coix > Coix lacryma-jobi. Next base: position 128,795,494 of record CM019830.1, read on the forward strand.
AATCACAAAACAAAGACGATGAATTAGAAAAACATAATAATTTATTATATTTATGTTAAATCTAGGAACAGAAGTAATAACGACGGCAAATAAAATTAATGCATCCATGATGAACTTAGAGAAACAAATACCAGTTTTCTCTCTCCTACGTGAAACTAGATCTAAAAGGGAGGCTACAAAGAGAGAACAAGAGAGGGGAAAGAGGGTGGAGATCATCTAGGTACCTCTTGTAGAGTACTTCTCCAAATCAAACAAATAAACCTCAAAAACAAGTTATTTGGGACAAAAATTCGGCAAAACTTCTTCCCCCGTTTTTGGTCTAGAGGAAGAAGATGATCGGGTTCTGCTGGCGGCGGCGGCTTAAATAGCAAAGAATAACCGAAGCGGGCAACGTAATGAGCCCGTTGCGGTTAATCTTATTTAACTGCAGCGGGCACGTTACGTAGCCCGCTGCGGTTAATCATTAACCACAGCGGGCACTTCGGCGGCCGGCCGCTGCAGGCCGGCCACCGAATAACCGTGGCGGGTAAAAACTGTGCCCGCCACGGAGCCCATTTAGGCAACGCTGCGCAAGTTCTTTTTTGTAGTAGTGCTATATAATGACTGATGGCCCGAATTTGGGATTTGGATTGAACAACCCCAATGTAGTGTGTGTACACACACGATCCTTTACATATATATACAAATTATTTTTTAATATTAATACATAAACTTTAATTTTTTTCACTTCTCGTATAATTTAGGTGCCTGAATTATAAGATGATTTCGGACAACCCTTTTGCACTACCTATTAGTAGAAGTAATCTGTCATTTTTATGATTTGTTATTTATCATTGTATTATAACATATTAAATTTTTATCCTTATCTAACTATAAAAATAATTATAAATTGTTAAAGTACCTTTATGCCAATATATATCAGATTTTGTCGGGTTTGTCATTTATCTAACATTTTTTTCTCAAACCTAAAATTACTGATTATGTCTACAGAAACTGCAATGACGATCTAAAACTATAATTTTAGTATCTATATGCAATAACCATCGTCTAAAAGAAAACTAAATTTCAGACACCTGAAGTTTAGCAAATCCCAAATTTTTCATATAACTGTACGTGCTGAATCAATCAGAACATACGTGAATCTCAGATAAGCCTAAGTTTTTTTTAAATACCGACTCTATACTGACAAGGGAAAACATCGTGTTTTGATGCAAACCACTCTATACGTTCGATTAATTATAATCATCATCACCGCTGATTCATCGTAACCCTCTTTCACCGTCAATTCTCGCTATCGTTTGTGAAAGTTGATATTGGAACATGATCCAGATCCGGTGGACAAAAGTTCAAGTGCCTACACATACGGTCCCCAAAATATTTGAACGTTAAAAAAAAACATGCATGGATGATAGTGATGTGAGTCTCGGCAGCTATATGCATGTGTCTTGTGTACCGCTCAAAAAATGTGGGATTATGGCTCAGCGAGCTGGGCGACGTTAGTTCCCCGCGCGGCTTCGTGTCAAGCTGGACCACCCCCGCACGTACTTGTCATTGTGGAGACATGCTTGACACCACCAGCTCTCTAGTCCACGAGATCCGCGTGTGGGCATCGATCGGCTTCCAAATCACACGGTTCAGTACAAGTGTTACTGTTTGACTGTTTCCATTTATGACACACTCTGTTCTGAAGCTGTTAAAGAATCTGATACCCATTTCTCTGCTGGCAAAGACAACTCTAAAATATAATGTTTGTGTTGCCATGCATATCGTAGTCATAGAGCTGCAAAGTCTCTATCATTTGAGTCATTTTATTTTGAACCTTCCTTTCTACACACGTTAGTTTGAATGTTTGAGCCATAGAGCTGCAAAGTCTCTGTATTCAGTACCATTTGAGTCATTTTATTTTGAACCTTCCTTCCTATACACACGTTTAGTTTGAATGTTTGTCAGTTTAACGCTACAAATTAGTTGTGATATATATCTTGGGTGGCTATCACAACTGGTTGTTATGTTTCCACGTAACATATATACTAGTACGGGAATGTTTTTTTTGTCCTGGTCGGTAAGGAGGGCCTATAATCTCGGTTACTGAGCCGGGACCAAGCTTTCAAGACTAAAAGTCCAACCTTAATTTAGTTCTGTGTTGGGGTGGTAACCTTGGTCCCAGCTCAGTAACCAAGATTATAGGCCCTTACCGACCAAGACAAAAAAAAACGTCCCTGTACTAGTATATATGTTATGTGGAAACATAACAACCAGTTGTGATAGTCACCCAAGATATATATCACAACTAATTTGTAGTGTTACACTGACAAACATTCAAACTAAACGTGTGTATAGGAAGGAAGGTTCAAAATAAAATGACTCAAATGGTACAGTATATAGAGACTTTGCAGCTCTATGACTACGATATGGCAACACAAACGTTATATTTTAGAGTTGTCTTTGCATACAAGCTAGCTAGCAGAGTTGTCTTTGCATGTGTTGACGCCGAAACGGTTCCGGGTCACACACCAGCTAGGGCTTTGGACGCTCGGATCGCCACGGACCGAAGAACGCAACGAGGAGGTCACACTTACGTGGTGAAGAACGGCTAGGTTTACAAGCAAAGCAGCAAAGGATAACTATCGCACTTACGTGGCAAAGAACGGCTAGTTTTTAGGCAAACTAGCAAAGGAACCGTCGAAGCTCTCGCCCGGGAGGGACCCCATCACGGCAAGGACGTCGCCGGGTTGCCCTAGGTCGGTCGACGAGCCTAGGGCGCCATCCTTGGTCGTCGGATCAAGGGATGAACAGCATGAGGTTAGAAAAGAGGGTAAAAGGGTTGTAGTAGATTGATTTGACGATTGGATAGATGAGATCTCAATCGGTCGTCACTGTTTATATTTATAGGGCAGCTGGTCTTTCCGTAATCGAATAAGACTCTCAACCGAATAAAACTCCAAATAGGACTTGTTTATTCGGTTATGACATGTACATACAATTTCCATCTTGTACCTATACGGAAGTTTAGCGGAGCTGAACTCTATTGCTTATCTTGCCGTCTTCGACCAGTTTTACCTGGTCGGAAGTCTCTCAAGAGACCTGGTCGGAAGTCTTTCAAGAGGTCTCAGCTATCTTGACGACAAAAACCTGATGGTGGAGTCCATTATACGCTTGAGACACTTTTGAGTGTCAACATATGCCCCCCTGTTTTTAGGTGAATGATACATTGAACCTAAAAACATAGTTAAAGCACTAAATAGCAACGATACCCAACTCATCGGCTATCTAGCATCTAAGGACGATGTATACATCGACCACATTTTATACTAAGGATGACACATATGTCGGCCATTGTTCGGTGAGCACTTGAGCTTCTCGCCAAACACTTGGAAAGTACCTTTTCAAATACCTCTCATTCATCGCTCTTGTGAGACTTTCACCTTGCAACGTCTCCGGCAGATATGAATTTTCAAACACCACTTTGATTACTCCATACAAGACTTTCCAATTTGGTGCTCGTTCAAGATCACCTCCTTGGATTATCCCAATTTTCTCTCTTGATGAGTTTAATCAAAGTGCATGGATGACTCCCATAGCCAGTCTTGCTTGATCAGATCCTAAACACTTAAGCAATGAATCTTCAACAGTCCTTTGATAGAGCTATTATTACACATCACATATTTAAATGCACTACGCCGAACATTGTCATCAACTTCAGCGCTTGGATCACGAAAATATTTCAACAAGGGAGTTCTCCGATCTTCCAAATCGGCCTTGCTTTTGTTTAAGAATTAATTCGGGCCGATCTTGGGAGTTCTCTGGATGAATCAACTGGGCTAGCCGTACCGGAGCCGACCAAGCCAATTTGGCAAACTGACTGAGTCGGCTCAAAGCCGACCTAGACGATTGGGCAGACCGACTGAGTTAGTTCAGATTCAATCTGGTCGGCCGGACAAGCCGACTAAGTTGGTTCAGATTCAACCTGGTCGGTTGGACAAACCGACTAAGTTGGTTTAGATTCAACCTGGTCGGTCAGACAAACCGACTGAGTTGGTTCAGATTCAACCTGGTCGGTCGGACAAACCGGCTGAGTTATTTTAGATTCAACCTGGTCGGCTGGACAAACCGACTGAGTTGATTCTTTATAATCTGTTCGTAAAATTAGATGCATCGACTTTCCCTTTATGTGAAAATTACGTCTACTAACGCCAAAGTCGGATGCTTATCATGTTAACATGTTGGCCTTAAAATTATCATGCCTTGTAATATGCCGAATTTGAAAATATTAATGATGGCAAGGCACTCATCAGTATGTGCATTATGTGATCCTTCAAAACACCAAAACATATGAGTGACTTGTTGTACCACTAGTAATGAATCACCACAGGCTTCAACATGTTATACTCCATGGATCATAATATGCATGGCTCCCGAACCAGACGACGGCACCAGCCAAGAACGGAAGAGGGGATGAAGCCATCCAGGAATCAACGAGAAATCGGCTCGGACACGCGAAGTCCCCTACCTGGCGCGCCAACTGTCGGTGTTTCGTACCCGGGGGTATCACACCAACGAGTAATATGATCGCGTGCTTCTCTTCCTGGATGGTGATGCAAGGGGACACAAGGATTTATCCTGGTTCGGGCAAAGAAGGCCCTACGTCCAGCGGGGGGAGATGTTCTTGTATTACTTGCACCTAAGTGCTTGTACAGGGGAGAATACAAGCTCAGTGAGCGTGGACCGGAGTCCGGACTCGTGTCTGTGTGTGGACTCGTGTGTTGTGTCCGTCCCCCTGAATGAGGGCCCTAGTGTCCCCATTTATAGAGCAAGGGGAGGCCAGGGTTACATAAAAGTATTACAGGTGTCGGGGCGTATGGTGCCCCATACGGAGAAGGGTAGGAACCCTGTCTTGTCGGGGCCACTGGAGCCGATGTGATCGTCGCTGTTGAGGTTTCCTTGTGTCGTGGCTTCCATCCTGGGCGCGGACGTGGTGGCGCGACAAGGCGGGAGCCGTACAGCACCCATCCCGGTATGTACAGTACGCGGCGGGGTCCCTCCGGGTCTTGGGGTACCTGTCCTCCAATAGCACGAAAGTAGTTAGGGCTCGAAGGGCGCGGAGCCGGCTTCGAGGTGGTGCCACGGGGGCTCGAGGGGCGCGGAGCCGACCTCGAGGGGTTACAGTGCAGGGCTCGAGGGGCGCGTAGCCGGCCTCGAGGAGTTACAGTGCAGGGCTCGAGGGGCGCGTAGCTGGCCTCGAGGAGTTACAGTGCCTGGCTTGGCCGAACAGTGCTGTACTGGTGCCCTTTTGCCCATGCTTGTGGCGAAAATGAGACTTGACCTTTACACCGAGTTACTGTGGTACACGTTGTGCACTAGTGGACATGACCGGAGTAGGTGAAGGCATTAAATGCGTGGTATGGGCTGGTATGGCTGTCTGTGCAGCTCGAGGTCCGTGCGTTAAGGCTCGAGGCGGAGAAAGAGCGTTCGCCCGAGGCCTTGCTCGAAGGGCTCGGGCGAGGCGGAGAAAAAGCGTTCGCCCGAGGCCTGGCTGGGAGGGCTCGGGCGAGACGGAGAAAGAGCGTTCGCCCGAGGCCTGGCTGGGAGGGCTCGGGCGAGACGGAGATAGAACGTTCGCCCGAGGCCTGGCTGGGAGGGCTCGGGCGAGACGGAGATAGAACGTTCGGGTGTTTGCGTTGATTGGGGGTACCCTTTTTTGTACCACCGACAGTAGCCCCCGAGCCCTTGTTTGAGTGCTTGCATTCGAGCAGGGGCTCCAGATTGGGATTTCGATGGATAGCTAACTGGTCTCGAGGGTTTTGTCGATTTGATTCCGTGGGTGTAGCCCCCGAGGCCATGGGGGAGTGGTTAGAGCTCCCTCGTGGGCTTCCCGAAGAACCCTCCGTCGTTTGGGAACCTTGTGCCCGGTGGGCGCGCCTTTTTAGGCGGGAATCGTCAGGGAGCGGAGATCGCGGCGCCGTGCGTACCTGTCAACAGGCTCGAAATGTGGTTCGGTAGTAATATTAAATATTCGCGGTAACCTTTCCTTTGCCGTGGGAGACTTCGTCCGAGGCTTGGCTCGGAGGGCTCGGACGAGACGGAGAACGAGCGTTTGTCCTGGGCCTGGTCTCGAGGGCTCAGGCGAGATGGGGGTCGAGCTTTCACCCGAGGCCTGAAAATCTCATGCTCACACAAAGAAAAGAGATTAGTCGCAACTGTCCGAGTTTTTAGACCCTCTTTCGTCGAGGGGTGCCAGGCTGAACCGACTGGCCGGCTCCTCGAGCTGTCCGGCATGCCGATTGCCCTGGCTTGTCATCCCGCGAGTCCTTTCGATCGGATGCGAGGGGGGATGCCTCGTACTACCCCGAGTGGGCGAGTATCGAGGCTTCCGATGAGCTGGTAATGGGGAATCCAAGTGAGAGCTCGTGCCCCGTTCGTTAGGGGTCGACTGTGGCCCGGAGGCGGTCTCATAAAGCATGGGTGCTCAGTCTGCAGGAGTGCCGGGTCCATTCGATAGGACCCGGTGGCTCGATGCCTCCCTCCGAGGGGATCTCACTGCACGTCGAGCTCCCCGCCTTGGATACACGTGAGGGGCCTCGAGGGCTCGGCCCTCGAGTAATGCCGCGAGTGGCGCCCCTTGGTGTCCCTGACTCGGGTGCTCGAAGCCGGCTGTCGAACCCTTTTCGAGGGCCAGCCTTCGCTGCTTCGAGACTTAGGGCCGGGGCCCGTTTTTACCTTTATGAAGAAGCCTCCGTCGTCTGGGAGTCCTTCTGCCCGTTGGGCACGCCTTTTTAGGCGGAAACCGTCGGGGAGAGCGGCGGGCGCGAAGCCGGAGCGACGGTCGTGGCGGGCCCGGGTAGTGGAGCGAATGGAGAGGTAACGCGTGTACCCTGCATCCGGCTCGAGACGTGGTTAGGTGGGCGCATTGAATGCATTCGGTTACCTTTTTACGTCGTGGGAGATCCCGCCCGTCTGGATTTCCCCCTATAAATATCGAAAGAGGGGAAAAAGAACCCTTTACTTTGCCTTTGCCTTCGCCGCCGCCGTAGCCTTTACGCGCCCTTTCCTTCGAGCTAGTCGATTGGGGATTTCCGGCCGCCCGTCCGCTGCTCGGATCCGCGCCGCGCCACCGTCATGGCCGCCCAGACACAGATGCTGCCGGCCGAGGACTGGAGCCCGTCGAAGGTGACGCAGAGCGAAATGGACTCGCTGGTGGCCCAGGGGCTTCTGCGCCCCAACCCGGAGGAGGGACCCGCATGGTGGGTTATCCCGTCGGCGGAGCACCGGGAGCCGCACCCGCCGGAGGGGTACGTGGTGAGCTTCACGCGCTACCACCGTATGGGTCTCGGCGTCCCGCCGAGCCGCTTCTTGCGAGGGCTGGCCCACCATTTCGAGGTGGAGCTGCAACACTTCTCCCCCAACTCCATCTCGCACGCCGCCATATTCGCCGCGGTGTGCGAGGGGTACCTGAAGATGGAGCCGCACTGGGAGATGTTCGTCCATCTCTTCCGGGGCGAGCTCTTCATCAAGTCCCTGAAGCCCAGCGGGAGGCGGCCCGTGCGCATGGGCTCCCTTGCCATTACCGCGAGGGCGGGGACCTCGTCGGCCAATGTCCCCCGCGAGTACCTGCGATACAAGCTTTCCACCAACTAGGCCGGGTGGGACGACCATTGGTTCTATCTGCGGAACGAAGGTGGCCTCCTTCCGCAGTATACCGGTAGGGTCCTCACTCGACGCCCGGAGAAGTGGACCTGGGGCGTTGCGGCGGACAGGCAACGCCACCTGGCCCCGCTGATGGAGATGATGAAGACGCTGGTGGATGAGAAGAAGCTGACCGTGCAAGCGGTCATTTGGGCGTTCCACCAGCGAAGAGTTCTTCCGCTGGCGGACCGCCCCCTTCTTATGCACGAGATGGGCCCGCAGGCTCAGCTCGAGGCGCTCAATCGCTCGAGGATGGCCGAAGAGAGGCTGTCCCGGAACGAGGGCGTCTCCCGGGTGTCGATCACGATCCAGGGGCCGTTCGTCCCTGAACTCTCCAACCTGGTTGCGATGGCACCCGACGAGGGGTGTCTCGACCTGGTAAGCCTCCCTCGAGTCGAGCTATCTCGAGCCTCCTCCCCCTTCTTCCTCCTTCGATCCGTTTGCATCCGTCTTGTGGTTTGTCTCATCACACTTCTTCTTTCTTCAGGGGGCATTTACTTGTCGCGCGTCGAGGCCCCCGGTGAGGGAGGACGCCGCGGATTCTCAGGTGAGGCGCCTCTCTGCTCAGAAGGACAAGGAGAGCAAGGATGCCAAAAAGAAGAAAGAGAAAGATAAAACTTGCGTCGCTTAGCTCGGGAGCAGAGACTGGCGAAGGCTCGTCGTAACCGTCAGCCTGGGGACGGGTCCCCCGAGCTGAGCTCCTCGAGCTCGGAGGAGGAGAGTGGTGATGAGGAGGAGGGCGACGACGAGGGGATGGATGCGCGCTTGATGCGCGCGGGGCTCGTCGATGACAGGGCTGACCGCTCCTCTGTGCAGGAGGGTACACTGGAGGTCCCACCGACAAAAGGGGCGCGCGGGACGCAGCCGCGGAAGGCGGCGCCGATCCCTGCCTCGTCGGGGGCCCGAGGTCCGTCGAGCTCCGCGCCGGATGTGCCCCTGGTCGTAAGGAAGCCCCGGACCCGGAGCGCCTCCGCCACAGCGCCAACGGAGGCCGCCCCCGCGTCAGCCCAGACGGGGGGTCTCGAGAGGGGTCGGGCCTCGAGAGGCGGTCGACAGGTCGAGAAGGGTTTCGGGCCCGACCCCCGCGAGCCGTCAAGGGCGCCGTCGAGCCCGCGGAGGGGCGGGCGCCAAGAAGAGGCGTCGAGCCCGCGCCATCACGAGCGTCGGGGAGGGAGCCCCCGAGCGTCTCGTGACCAGGGGCGCGAGCGTCCCCGGAGTCCATCGCCGTACCGCCGCCGGGACACGGAAGCGGACGCGGGAGGGCGCGACCACCAGCGCGGGCGCCGAAGCAGGTCCCGGAGCCCGCGTCGGGGCGAGCGCCACGACGTCAGCACGAGGGTGGTACGGCCGCCCTCCCGCGATGTGGGGCGGAAGGAGGGCTCTCCCTCGAGGTCGAGCCATGGGAGGCGTCGCGAGCCCTCCCCCCATCCCAGCCCTGTGGAGACGGCCCAGGCGCAGGGCTCGAGCCGTGGGGTGGGCTCGAAGCCCCCGAGTGGGTCCGGCGATTCCGGGAAGAAGCCCAGCCGCCGCTTCGGGTGAGTAGTTTCCTTGGGTCTCGTCGGTAGTGAGGCTTCACCTCTTTGCTTTTGATGACGCGTGCCATCTCCATCTTCTCAGGGGGAAGCGCTCCTACCAGGAGGTGGACCTCGCTTCGTCCAAGCGGGCCAAGACCTCGAGCCCCGTCGAGGCACAGGCACCTCGAGGTATGGCACCTTCCTCCGCTAGAGAAGCCGCTTGGCTGGAGAAGGCCCGAGCTGCCATGGCTCGAGGGGGCCGGATGATCGTCGCGAATTTTGGTGAGGCCGTCGCCATCGACCACAGGGGTCGAGGTACTCTTCCTGGTTCTGACATCTCCGTCATCTCGTATCGCAGGGGCCTCAGCTCATGGCATCGAGCCTGCCACCACCGTATCCGCCGAAGCGCTGCCTCCTCCCCCTCCTCCTCCTCCCGTGATGGTGCCAACTGGGAGCGCCATCCTTCCCCTCACCACGACGGCTGTTCCGGGGGAAGCGCCTGGGGCGAGCACGGCCCCGCCGGCGTCTGGGGCTGAGGAGACTGCGCCCCTTGTGGCTCCGACCAGCACGGGCCGGGCTGCGGAGGAGGGAAGGGGGGGAGAGGCGTCGGCGGAGAAGGAGCCGACGGTGGAGGACCTCCTGAACGAGCTGGAGCAGGGGCCGCTCCTCGCCGCGGGCTCGATGACGGTGGAGGCGCCCGAGGTGTCGGCTAGCGCCGACAAGGCGCCGGAGGGCCCGGCCAGGGAAGAGGGCCCGGGGTCGAGCCTTCCCTCGATCGATCCGCAACAGGAAGTGCCGGCGGAGGGACGGAGGGAGTCGGGGCTCGTGCCGTCGGGCGGCGGGTCGCTGTCGGGGCAGCTCGAGGCGGAGGAGGATCTGCCCGACATCGAGCTCGACCGATCGGTATGGCCGTTTCCCGTCCCACTGAGCCCGCCCCTTGCCGTGGTTCCCATCGAGCAGCCGGCCCAGCGAGGGGCCCCGCGCGAGGTGCGGTCCATCTTCCGGGAGGTGGCCGTGCTTATGGCGGAGGCGGAGCGGTCCTGCTCCGAGGAGGCGGGCCGGTCCGCACAGGTGTGAGCCGCCCTCGCGCGGGCTGAGGAGGAGCTTCGAGATCTCCGCGCGGAGCTGAGCCGGAACGCCCAGATGGCGAGCCGGCTTAACGAGGCGGAGGCGGAGGTCTGGGTGGCTCGAGGCGAGATCGCTCGATCCAAGGAGGAGGCCGCCGCCGTTCTCGAGGCGTCGAGGAAGGAGGCCGCGGACGCCCGAAGCGAGGCCACCTCTGCCCGGGCTGAAGCCGAGGCGGCGAAGCAGGAGGCTGCTGACGCCCGTGGCGAGGCCGCCGCTGCCCGAACCGCAGCGGAGGCGGCGAGAAAAGAGGCCGAAGACGCCAAGAGTGGTGCCGCCACCGCCCGAGCTGCCGAGGGGGCGGCGCGGCAGGAGGTGATCCGCAAGGATCTGGCCCTGGTAGAGGCGGGCCGGCTGATCGAGGACCTTAGGTCCGAGAAGCTCCTCACGCTGGCCGAGAAGCGCAGGCTGGAGCAGCGTGCTGAGGGCCTGACCAGCGACCTCGCCGCACTGGGGCAACACTGCGACGGTGAGGCTTACACCTTGTTCTTGTTTGGGTCTCGAAGTTCTTTGTTACGCCGCAGTCTCACTCTTCCTTGTTTGTTGCGCAGGGGTCGAGAAGACGGTCGAGGAGCTCCGCGGGACGAACTAGGCTCTCTTGGACCAGCTCCAAGATGAGACGATGGTGGCGGAGCGGGCTCGCTCTTCTCTCGACCGGCTCGGCCCCATGTGGGGTGCTCCTCCTGTGACCGCGGCAGAAGGTGCAGTGGCTCGGGGCGATGCCTTGGTCGACGCCTTGTGCTTCTTCGACGCAGCCGCGCGGGACCGTGTCCGGCAAGCTCTCCATCACGGCGTCAAGCAGACACTCGCGGTCGTTCGCTCCGGTTTCCGCTTCCCGGTCCACGTTGTCGCGAATGGCTTCATCGAGATCAAGGGGAAGGATGAGGAGTGGAACAACCGCCGTGTCGACAAAATTTTAGAGAAGATGGAGAGGCCGGGGACGTCGCTCGCGAAGATCTTCGAGGAGGACGTGCTGCCTCCTGACGCCAGCAGCGGTGTCGGGAGCCCTCCTCCTTCGATCTCGGGCGTCGAGGTTGAGCCCGCCGCGGAAGACCTCGAGGAGGAGTACCGCACCGACGAAGACTAGGGCCTGCGCGCCAAATTTGGGCACCGGGGCCCTTGTAAGAATTTTATGACGTGAATGAGGGTACGTCGAGACCCGAACGTATATATGACTTGTTTATTTAAAAGGGGTTGTTTTCCTTTCAAATGCGTCTGACCACTTCTCTTTGTCGCAAGCTCGAGTTTCTGCTAACTTAGTCTGTGTTCCTTCGATACGTTGCGAGCCCCTCGAGGGGAGGCGTAGGTAGGGCACCGTAGCCCGGGGGCGTAGGTGGCCGTCTACGTCGACGCCCCCCACCTTGGAGGCTCGAGGTACTTTAGGATTTAGACGTCGCTAGTTCACTCGAGGCACGAGTCGAGACGAGGGTCAAAATTTTTAGAAAAGAAAACGCGTATTTTTTCCGGAGTTTGGGGGGGGGGAGGCCCCCCCGTCAGCCCCCGAGGGAGGCTTGACCCTGAGCAAAACAGGGTCGAGGCTACCTTAAGATGCGAAGCAACATGAACGACAATGCACGAGTTTGTTCATTCATTTTGACATGTTTGTACAAAGTGATAAAATGGACAAGGCCTCGAGGCCTTTAAGGGTAGAAGCGACGTAGCTGAGATATGTTCCACGCGTTCGTCAGGATCCTGCCTTGGTCGTCGTAGAGCTTGTATGTGCCTGGCTTGAGCACTTCGGCCACGGTGTATGGGCCTTCCCACGGAGGGGTGAGCTTATGGCGCCCTCGATTATCTTGCAGCCGTCGAAGCACGAGGTCCCCCACCGCCAGGTCCCTTTTGCGCACGTGCTTGTCGTGGTAGCATCGAAGTGTTTGCTGGTAGCGTGCAGAGTTGATGAGCGCCACGTCTCGGGCCTCCTCGAGCTGGTCCTTGGCGTTGGCGAGCCTTTCGTCGCTGGTTTGCTCGTTGTAGGCTCGAAGTCGAGGAGAGCCGTACTCGAGGTCCGTAGGTAAGACGGCCTCGGCGCCGTAGGTTAGGAAAAACGGAGTGAACCCGGTGGCTCGACTCGGCGTAGTCCTGAGGCCCCACAGCACCGAGGGGAGTTCTGTAGCCCACCCCTTTCCGAAATTCTTGAGGGTCTTGAACAGCCTCGGCTTCAGCCCATGGAGTAACATGCCGTTGGCGCGCTCGACCTGCCCATTGCATTGGGGGTATGCGACCGAGGCCCAGGTTACGCGAATGTTGTTGTCATCGCAGAAGTTGGTGAACTTTTTGCCCGTGAATTGGGTGCCATTGTCGGTGATGATGACATTAGGCACCCCGAACCGGTACATGATGTTGGCGATGAACTCGACAGCCCTCTCGGAGGTGGGGTCTCCTATCGGCTTAGCCTCGATCCACTTGGTGAACTTGTCGACGGCCACGAGCATGTGTGTGTACCCTCCACTTGTCCTTTTGAGGGGACCCACAAGGTCGAGCCCCCAAACGGCAAATGGCCAAGTGATTGGGATCATCTGCAGGGCGTGTGCGGGCTGGTGCGTTTGCTTGGCATAGAATTGACACCCATGGCACGCTTGGACCAAACGCTTGGCGTCCCCAATGGCGGTCGGCCAATAGAAGCCCTGACGGAAGGCGTTCCCAACCAGGGCCCTCGGCGCTGCGTGGTGGCCGCAAGCCCCCGAGTGCATATCGTCGAGGAGCTTGCGCCCTTCCTCGGGTAGGATGCAGCGTTGAAGGATCCCAGTCGGACTTCGTCGGTATAGCTCCCGTTCGTCGCCGTAGATGACGTAGGTCTTGGCCCTTCGAGCGATGCGTCGGGCCTCCGTCTTGTCTTCTGGTAGCTCGCCTCGCGTCAGGTAGTCGAGGTAGGGCGTCCGCCAGTCGAGGGGCCGTGATGACGAAGAGGCGTGTGCGTCGACCTGCATCGCCTCCGCGGACGTCGAGGGGTCTTTCTCGAGGGGTGGCGTTGAGAGTCGAGCCCCCGTGTCTTGCTCGAGGGGTGGCGTCGAGGGGCCAGCCCCCGGGTCGACTTCGACGGATGGCTCGAAGACGTCCCTCGAGAAGACATCTGGCGGTACCGTGCCGCGCGTGGACGCCAACTTTGCCAGCTCGTCTGCGGCCTCGTTGTACTTCCGAGCTATGTGGTTGAGCTCGAGGCCGTAAAACTTGTCTTCTAGCTTGCGCACCTCCCCGCAGTATGCCTCCATCTTGGGATCGATGCAGCTTGAAGCCTTCATAACCTGGTTGACGACGAGCTGCGAGTCTCCTCGGGCGTCGAGGCATCGGACCCCGAGCTTGAGGGCGATGCGCAGCCCATTGACGAGGGCCTCGTACTCGGCGACGTTGTTGGAGGCGGGGAAGTGCAAACGAAGCAGGTAGCGTATGTGTACTCCGAGGGGTGAGATGAAGAGCAGGCCTGCTCCCGCCCCCGTCTTCGTGAGGGATCCATCGAAGTACATGGTCCAGAGTTCGGCCTGAATCTGTGCCGGCGGGAGCTGAGTGTCGGTCCATTCAGCAACGAAGTCCGCCAACGCTTGCGACTTGATGGCCTTTCGCGGGGCATAGGTGATGGTCTCCCCCATTAGTTTGGCGGACCACTTGGCGATGCGCCCCGTGGCCTCCCGATTGTTGACGATCTCTCCGAGGGGGAAGGACGACACCACCGTCACGGGATGAGCGAGGAAGTAGTGCTGGAGCTTGCGCCTTGTGACGATGATGCCGTAGAGCAGCTTTTGGATGTGCGGCTACCGGACCTTGGCCTCGGAGAGTACCTCACTGGTGAAGTATACCGGTCGCTGGACCGGCAATGTATGACCCTCCTCGTGCCTCTCGACGGCTATGACCGCGCTAACCACCTGAGTGGTTGCGGCCACATAGAGGAGGAGGGGCTCGGGGGAATCGTCACCTTCGGCTGGTCGCGGGGGCACGAGAATTGGTGCAGAAGTCAGCAGCCCCTTCAACTTGGTTAAGGCCTCCTCGGCTTCGGCGGTCCACGCAAAGTGTTCCGTCTTTTTTAGTAGGCGGTAGAGGGGTAGTGCTTTTTCCCCCAGCCTCGAGATGAATCTGCTGAGAGCGGCTAGGCAGCCTGTTACTTTCTGCACACCCTTGAGGTCACGAATCGGGAGGCCCAGGTCCAGCGACCGGTATACTTCACCAGTGAGGTACTCTCCGAGGCCAAGGTCCGGTACCCGCACATCCAAAAGCTGCTCTACGGCATCATCGTCACAAGGCGCAAGCTCCAGCACTACTTCCTCGCTCATCCCGTGACGGGGTGTGTCGTCCTTCCCCCTCGGAGAGATCGTCAACAATCGGGAGGCCACTGGGCGCATCGCCAAGTGGTCCGCCGAACTAATGGGGGAGACAATCACCTATGCCCCGCGAAAGGCCATCAAGTCGCAAGCGTTGGCGGACTTCGTTGCTGAATGGACCGACACTCAGCTCCCGCCGGCGCAGATTCAAGCCGAGCTCTGGTCCATGTACTTCGATGGATCCGTCACGAAGACGGGGGCAGGAGCAGGCCTGCTCTTCATCTCGCCCTCGGAGTACACGTGCGCTACCTGCTACGCTTGCACTTCCCCGCCTCCAACAACGTCGCCGAGTATGAGGCCCTCGTCAATGGGATGCGCATCGCCCTCGAGCTCGGGGTCCGACGCATCGACGCCCGAGGAGACTCGCAGCTCGTGGTCAACCAGGTTATGAAGGCTTCAAGCTACATCGATCCCAAGATGGAGGCATACTGCGGGGAGGTGCGCAAGCTGGGAAGACAAGTTTACGGCCTCGAGCTCAACCACGTAGCTCGGAAATACAACGAGGCCGCAGACGAGCTGGCAAAGTTGGCGTCCACACGCGGCACGGGTACCGCCAGACGTCTTCTCGAGGGACGTCTTCGAGCCGTCCGTCGAAATTGACCCGGGGGCTGGCACCTCGACGCCACCCTCGAGCAAGACACGGGGGCTCGACACTCAGCGCCACCCCTCGAGATGGACCCCTCGACGTCCGCAGAGGCGATGCAGGTCGACGCACACGCCTCTTCATCATCACGGCCCCTCGACTGGCGGACGCCCTACCTCGACTACCTGACGCGAGGGCGAGCTACCAGAGACAGACGGAGGCCCGACGCATCGCTCGGAGGGCCAAGACCTACGTCATCTACGGCGACGAACGGGGGAGCTATACCGACGAAGTCCGACTGGGAATCCTTCAACGCTGATCCCACTCGAGGAAGGGGCGCAAGCTCCTCGACGATTTGCACTCGGGGGCTTGCGGCCACACGCAGCGCGAGGGGCCTGGTTGGGAACGCTTTCCGTCAAGGCTTCTATTGGCCCGACCGCCATTGGGGGACGCCAAGCGTTTGGTCCGGCGTGCCATGGGTTGTCAATTCTACGCCAAGCAAACGCACCAGTAGCCCGCACACGCCCTGCAGATGATCCCAATCACTTGGCCATTTGCCGTTTGGGGGCTCGACCTCGTGGGTCCCCTCAAAAGGACAAGTGGAGGGTACACTCACATGCTCGTGGCCGTCGACAAGTTCACCAGTGGATCAAGGCTAAGCCGATAGGAGACCCCACCTCCGAGAAGGCCGTCGAGTTCATCGCCAACATCATGTACCGGTTCGGGGTGCCTAATGTCATCATCACCGACAATGGCACCCAATTCACGGGCAAAAAGTTCACCAACTTCTGCGATGACAACAACATTCGCGTAACCTGGGCCTCGGTCGCATACCCCCAATGCAACGGGCAGGTCGAGCGCGCCAACGGCATGATACTCCATGGGCTAAAGCCAAGGCTGTTCAAGACCCTCAAGAATTTCGGAAAGGGGTGGGCTACAGAACTCCCCTCGGTGCTGTGGGGCCTCGGACTACGCCGAGTCGAGCTACGGGTTCACTCGGTTTTTCCTAACCTACGGCGCCGAGGCCGTCTTACCTACAGACCTCGAGTACGGCTCACCTCGACTTCGACCTACAACGAGCAAACCAGTGACGAAAGGCTCGCCAACGCCAAGGACCAGCTCGAGGAGGCTCGAGACGTGGCGCTCATCAACTCTGCACGCTACCAGCAAACACCTTCGATGCTACCACGACAAGCACGTGCGCAAAAGGGACCTGGCGGTGGGGGACCTCGTGCTTCGACGGCTGCAAGATAATGAGGGCGCCATAAGCTCACCCCTCCGTGGGAAGGCCCATACACCGTGGCCGAAGTGCTAAGCCAGGCACATACAAGCTCTACGACGACCAAGGCAGGATCCTGGCGAACGCGTGGAACATATCTCAGCTACGTCGCTTCTACCCTTAAAGGCCTCGAGGCCTCGTTCATTTTATCACTTTGTACAAACATGTCAACATGAATGAACAAACTCGTGCATTATCGTCATGTTGCTTCACATCTTAAGGTAGCCTCGACCCTGCCTAGCTCAGGGTCGAGCCTCCCTCGGGGGCTGACAAGGGGGTAAACGCCCAGACTCCGGAAAAAAACGCGTGTTTTCTTTTCAAAAATTTGACCCTCGTCTCGGACTCGCGCCTCGAGTGAACTAGCGACGTCTAAATCTTAAAGTACCTCGAGCCTCCGGGTCGGGGGGCGTCGACGTAGACGGCCGCCTACGCCCCCGGGCTACGGTGCCTACCTACGCCTCCCCTCGAGGGGCTCGCGACGTATCAAAGGAACACAGACTAAGTTAGTAGAAACTTCGAGCTTGCGACAAAGAGAAGCGGTTCAAACGCATTTGAAAAGAAAACAACTCTTTTCATAAGCAAATCACGTATACATTGGGTCTCGACGTACCCTCATTTATGTCATAGAATTCTTACAAGGCCTCGACGCCCAAATTTGGCACGCAGGCCTCAGTTCTCGTCGGTGCGGTACTTCCCCGAGGTCCACGATGGCAGGCTCGACCTCGACGCCCGAGCTCGAAGGAGGAGGGCTCCCGACACCGCTGCTGGCGTCAGGAGGCAGCACGTCCTCCTCGAAGATCTTCGCGAGAGCGACGTCCCCGGCTTCTCCATATTTTCCAAAATTCTTGTCGACACGGCGGTTGTTCCACTCCTCATCCTTCCCTCGATCTCGATGAAGCCATTCGCGACAACGTGGACAGGGGAAGCGGAAACCAGAGCGAACAACCGCGAGCGTCTGCTTGACGCCGTGATGGAGAGCTTGCCGGACACGGTCCCGCGCGGCTGTGTCGAAGAAGCACAAGGCGTCGACCAAGGCGTCGCCCCGAGCCATTGCACCTTCTGCCGCGGTCACAGGAGGAGCACCCCACATGGGCCCGAGCCGGTCGAGAGAGGAGCGAGCCCGTCCGCACCATCGTCTCATCTTGGAGTTGGTCCAAGAGAGCCTGGTTCGTTCCGCGGAGCTCCTCGACCGTCTTCTCGACCTGCGCAATAAACAAGGAAGAGTGAGACGGCGGCGTAACAAAAACTTCGAGACCTAAACAAGAACAAGGTGTGAGCCTCAGCGTCGCAGTGTTGCCCCAGTGCGGCGAGGTCGCTGGTCAGGCCCTCAGCACGCTGCTCCAGCCTGCGCTCTCGGCAGCGTGAGGAGCCTCTCGGACCTAAGGTCCTCGATCAGCCGGCCCGCCTCCACCAGGGCCAGATCCTTGCGGATCACCTCCTGCCGCGCGCCCCCCCCTCAGCAGATCGGGCGGGTGGGCGGCACCACTCACGGCGTCTTCGGCCTCTTTCCTCGCCGCCTCGCTGCGGTTCGGGCGGCGGCGGCCTCGCCACGGGCGTCAGCGGCCTCCTGCTTCGCCGCCTCGGCTTCAGCCCGGGCAGAGGTGGCCTCGCTTCGGGCGTCCGCGCCTCCTTCCTCGACGCTTCGAGAACGGCGGCGGCCTCCTCCTGGATCGGGCGACCTCGCCTCGAGCCACCCGGACCTCCCGCCTCCGCCTCGTTAAGCCGGCTCGCCATCTGGGCGTTCCGGCTCAGCTCCGCGTGGAGATCCGAAGCTCCGCCTCAAGCCCGCTCGAGGGCGGCTGACACCTGGGGGACCGGCCCGCCTCCTCGGAGCAGGACCGCTCCGCCTCCGCCATAAGCACGGCCACCTCCCGGAAGATGGACCGCACCTCGCGCGGAGCCCCCCGCTGGGCCGGCTGCTCGATGGAACCACGGCAAGGGGCGGGCTCAGAGGGACGGGGAACGGCCATATCGGCCGGTCGAGCTCAATGTCGGGCAGATCCTCCTCGCCTCGAGCTGCTCCGACAGCAACCCGCGCCCGACGGCACGGGCCCCGACTCCCTCCGTCCCTCCGCCGGCACTTCCTGTTGCGGATCGGTCGAGGGAAGGATCGACCCCGGGCCCTCTCCCCCGGCTGGGCCTCCGGCGCCTTGTCGGCGCTAGCCGGCACCTCGGGTGCTCCCCCGTCATCGAGCCGCGGCGAGGAGCGGCCCCTGCTCCAGCTCGTTCAGGAGGTCCTCCACCGTCGGTCCTTCTCCGCCGACGCCTCTTCCCCCTTCCCTCCTCCACGGCCCGGCCCGCGCTGGACGGAGCCAAATGGGGGCGGTCTCCTCAGCCCCAGACGCCGGCGGGGCCGTGCTCGCCCCAGGCGCTTCTCCCGGAACACCGTCGTGGTGGGGGAAGGATGGCGCTCCCAGTTGGCACCAATCGTAGGAGGAGGAGAGGGAGGAGGCAGCACTTCGGCGGATACGGTGGTGGCAGGCTCGATGCCATGAGCTGAGGCCCCTGCAATACGAGAAGACGGAGATGTCAGAACCAGGAAGAGAACCTCGACCCCGTGGTCGATGGCGACGGCCTCACCAAAATTTGCGACGATCATTCGACCCCCTCGAGCCATAGCAGCTCGGGCCTTCTCCAGCAAGCGGCCTCTCTAGCGGAGGAAGGAAGGTGCCATACCTCGAGGTGCTGTGTCTCGACAGGGCTCGAGGTCTTGGCCCGCTTGGACGAAGCAAGGTCCACCTCTGGTAGGAGCGCTCCCCCTGAGAAGAACGGAGATGGCACGCGTCATCAAAAGCAAAGAGGTGAAGTCTCGCTACCGACGAGACCTAAGGAAACTACTCACCCAGAAGCGGCGGCTGGCTTCTTCCGGAGTCGCCGGACCCACTCGGGGGCTTCGAGCCCACCCACGGCTCGAGCCCTGCGCCTGGGCCGTCTCCGCAGGGCTGGGATGGGGGGTGGCTCCCGACGCCTCCCATGGCTCGACCTCGAGGGAGAGCTCTCCTTCCGCCCCCACATCGCGGGAGGGCGACCGCACCACCCTCGTGCTGACGTCGTGGCGCTCGCCCCGGCGCGGGCTCCGGGACCTGCTCCGGCGCCCGCGCTGGTGGTCGCGCCTCCCACGTCCGCCTCCGCGTCCCGGGCGGCGGTGCGGGCGATGGATCCGGGGACGCTCGCGCCCTGGTCACGAGACGCTCGGGGGCTCCCTCCCCGACGCTCGTGATGGCGGGGGGCTCGACGCCTCTTCTTGGCGCCCACTTCCTCGCGGGCTCGACGGCGCCCTTGACGGCTCGCGGGTCGGGCCGGAACCCTTCTCGACCTGTCGGCCGCCTCTCGAGGCCCGACCCTCTCGAGGCCCCCCGTCTGGGCTGACGCGGGGGCGGCCTCCGTTGGCGCTGTGGCCGAGGCGCTCCGGGTCTGGGGTTCCTTACAACGGGGGCGCGTCCGGCGCGGAGCTCGACGGACCTCGGGCCCCCGACGAGGCAGGAACGGCGCCGCCTTCGCGCGGCTGCGTCCCGCGTGCCTTTTGTCGGTGTGAAGGACCGAAAATGCTAAAGCAGGAGCGACCAGAGGGGGGGTGAATGGGAGCATAAAAATTTCCTCTCAGAACAAATTACGGCCTCTGTCCCAACAAAATCACCCCAAGAGCAAAGCGACACACGCGATGTCCACGACCCAAGGAATGGGTGGAGTTCCCTTAGGAACACAGCGGGACACCACAAAAGCTCCCTCTTCCAAATCCACGCGAGTCAACTAGTGACAGGATGGAGTTTGGGTAACCTCAACCTCCCCCGAGCAACGCGAGGGGGATTCAGGCTTTTTCGCAAAGCGGGAAGCCCGGTTTCTGTAGAGCACAGAGTCGGGAATCCAACGCAAAAAGCAGATCTCAAATCGGAGCTCGAACGCAAAAGATACGGGCGAAACGCGCAACACTGCACTGACCGGACTCTGAGGTGCGTCCGGTCAGTGTCGATCGGACGCGTCCGGTCAGAGAAAACCTCTCTGGATGCTCTCTGTTCACGACCGGACTCACGGTGATCAAGCGTCCGGTCGTTACAACTGAGCGTCCGGTCAAGCACCGAGGAGGCAATGAACAGTGCCTTCAGTGCGTCCGGGTGAACGAAAACCCTAGCGTCCGGTCAGAATCTCGCACAGTATTTCGCTCGGCCTTCAACGATCGGACGCACGGGATAGCGTCCGGTCGATATGAGGCGTGCGTCCGTCAAGTCACGAAGGAGACGCAGAGAACGTGTTCAACGACCGGACTCACGACCAAGCGTCCGGTCGGCGACTCGTGCGTCCGGTCACCGCGATGCACCTCTGTTCATCCACCGAATCAACCCGATCTCCCTCAAATCAAAAGCACTAGGGCTTCAACTTCGTGTGAGGGGTCATAAGGATGTTAGTGAGCTACTCCTAAGAGATCATGGCTCGAACCTAACTCCAAATCGGTGAATCGGAGAAAAAGGATGAAGAACGGCAAGAACTTGATCCCAACACTAAATCCGCCCGATCTGTGAGTTCGTGAGGTATTAGAGAAATTCCTTCGGTAGAAAGAAGACTCTCACAAAGCTACACAAGATGGTTCAAACGGATTTGCGAATCTTCCCTCGAAACAAGAATTCTCGTGAAGAACGAAAGAGGGGAAAACGTGCAAACGCGAAGAACAAAATCGCAAGACAAATTAAAGCACGAATTTGATCCTTGGACTCAGAGGAATGGATGATTCATTAAGCACTTGGTGTACGGGCTACAAGCCACTCCAGCTCAAAGCTTGGATGGCGAAAAGCTCAAGAACAAGAGCCAACTCTCCCTAACCCTAGCCTACTCTCACAGGAACAAAATGAGAGAGACACCACCAGAGGATTGCCAAGGATACGGCTGCCCTAGCAGCCCTCTCCATATATATAGGCGCACGTCCTAATGACCAAGGCGCCCTTACATTAAGCACTCATCCCAAATACCCCCCAGGGGTAAAACCGTCCAACTTGACAGTCTTCATCCGACGGCCACGCCCGCACATCCGGTAGCTTCGCCTCGACGCGACCTCACCCGATGCCGCCACGTGCCGCCACTGTCGACCGCCGCGCCTTCTCACCGATAGCTTCGCCGCAACGCAAGCCTCTCGGTGCCGCCACGCGTCGACCGTCCTTTCGGACCAACCCCCTGGTTTTGAGGCCCAAACCAGGCAAACCGGCCACCCCGAGTTTTGAGGCCCAAACTCGGAAACCCGCCACCCCAGGTTTTGAGGCCCAAACCTGGAAACCGTCGATGGTAGCTTTTTGAGGCTCAGCTACCGAACCCGTACCGTAGACGGGATGTGGTTCGCACACCCCGACCACCGGCACCGATGCCGATGCATGTCCAGCCTCCACGCGGGCACAACGCCTTCGCCTTCCTTCTTGACTCGGCCGACGGCACTTGCGCCGCACGCAAGCCCGTGTCCGACCTCCCGCCAAGCGACACGACTCCAGCGCCTTCCCCGACTCGGCCGATGCACCGCACATCCCCATGTGCTCTCGCTCGTCGATGCCACGTGCCAGCTACCACAGCTGGTCCTCTGGCCCTCTGGTCCCTCAGTCCAAGCCTCCCGTCCGCCTTTCACCGCTCGGTTCGTCGGCATGGCACGTCCGCCGCACGGCACGCCCATCCTTCACCGCACCCGGTCCGTCAGCACGGCACGGCTCAACTTGACCTTCACCTCGCCATAGACCACTGTCTCCGAGCTCCACACCTGCACATCAACACAGCCAAGACACATGTCGCACACACACACCAACCCAGAAACACCACACAACTCACACCACCGGTTAGTCATAAGCATTAAGCGCATAGCAAATAATGACTCAACCGGGTAAAAGCCTCAAACCTTCCTCAACACAGTCAATCATTCATCATATGTATTCTCAATCTCCCCCTTGATGAATGCATTGACTGACAATAAAATCAAAAAGGAAGGGTTTGAAGGCCAGTCTCACTCAAGTGCCCAAAGCCAGGTAAAAGCAAACACAAGGCCACTTGAGAGAGGGAGGATCATGAATACTCCAAATAAAAGCTCTCGGTCCCAAAAGAAATGGGAAAAGCGGGCAAAGCCTCCACATAACCGAAGAGTCAAGAGAAGACAAGAGTTTCATGAATCCCAAAAGGCACTCGAAAACCAATCTCAAAATTGTCAAACAATCATCACAAAAAGAAACCAAGGTACTTATCCACTTGGATTCACTTGGTTACTCCCCCTTACTTGGGTTTCTAAATTTCCCCCCCTTTGCTTGGGTTTCTAAATTTCTCCCCCTTGATGATTGAATTGACAAAAAGCTAAGCACAAGAGATGGTTTGAGATACCAACACCGAAAGCTTGGTCCCCAAAGACATGGGCAACGGCTCGACGCAACCAAGCGAGGATCGGAGCAACAACTCAACAAAGAGCAAAGACTTGGTTCCCAAAGACATGGGCAACGCTCGACGCAACCAAGTCAAAAATGAGCTAGTCCTCAAGAAGAGGCAGAAGAGGGCTCAACACCGCTAGCTCAAGGCTCGACACCAAATGAGGCTGAAACAGCGCATAAGAAGCAAAACTGCTAGTCCCTCAAGATAGAGCACAGAGGCTCAACACAACTAGCAGAAAATTTGATACCATTCAAAATCAGCCACAAATTGGTGAAAACAGCTAGTTCCTCAAGACAGAGGCAGAATGGCTCAACACAGCTAGCTGAGGGCTCCATCCAATCAAAAATACCAAGCAAAAACTGCTAGTCCCTCAAGAGAGAGGCAAAACGGCTCAACACGACTAGCAGGCTCGATACCAATGCCTTACGGCCAAACATGCTCCCCACCAATTGAAAGCCAATCGAAGGACCGCAAGGAAGGTTCAATTCCAATTGAAAACGCCCAAAGAAAAGGCTCAAGGTGAAATGGAGCACAAACACTCGGAGCACGTGGAGAAGCAGCAAGACAAAAGCAACTCCCCCTGAAAGCAAGCCTATATACAAAAGCTAGGCAATACAGCTCAAGACATCAATTGCATTCCATACCGGAAGATGGATACCAATTGGAACACATAAAAGAGCTATACCGAGTGAAGATACCAATTGAAGAAGAAACCAAAAGAGCTAAAATTCCCCCTCGCTCAAAGCTCTCCCCAAAATGCATGACTCTCCCCTTTGTGCCAACACTCAAGCTCCCCCTTGAAAACAGCTTCTCCCCCTTGACAAAAGGGAACATGCTGAGGGTTTTTGACATTTTTCACAAAATTGACACAAACACAAGACAAGTCATCCAAAAGCATATGGGGCAGTGAGAAGCATTAAAAGAGCCCGAAACCAATTGAAGGTGACCACAAAGAATATCGGAGCTGGGGTATGCACACTAAGCTAAAAATGCATGAAATGCACAATGCAACAGCTTCAAGTGTATAGCAATCAGAATGAAAAGATGCTCAAAAAGAGTGCTGCCCTGAAAATGTAGCAATCAATACAATGCTAGCTAAGGCTCAAACTGATCAAATGAATACGAAATATGAACAATTAAGCATATGAGCAGTTTTAAGCCATTCGAAAAGGTGTTCACCACTAAAATAGCACTTAGCATGGATAGACAGGAAATCAACCAAGTGCTAACTCAGGTATAAAAGGTGAACTACCCCTAGCAAAGTTCAATCATCATGCAATAGAATGAAGCATAGACTTGTGTTATTTTTTTCAAATTTTATTGGAGTTTGCAGCGGTATTAACACAAGTTCATATTAAAGCATGTGATTGCGAGAGGTTGAAAGCATGGTCATTGCCTAACTTTTCAACCGGGCTAAGCCTATGCAAGAAAAGCAATCAGAAGCTTAAAGCACCGGTTTCGGTCTTACACTACACGGCTCAAGTTTAACTCAAATGTGCAATGAGAAACAGTCTCGATACCGTGAGGTGCTGACACATGCAATCCCATCTCGATCTTTTCATTTCACTAATACTTGGATCAAGATTTTTAGCACAATGTACATATGAACAATCCAAGCAAGTGAATGACTCAGTGCAAGAGACATAGCAACCTAGCATACAAAAGATAGCATAAGTGATCTCAACACATCCTACCCATGCTAGTTGCCAATCTCAATGGTGAACAAATTAAAGGTTTCATAGTTGATTAGTCAAGTTCACCATTTGCAAAAATAGCTTAGCTCATAACATGTATCAAGTGATCAAAAAGAGCCTAAGCTACAAGCATCATCATGAATAAACAGGGCATACCCAAAAAGAGCATAGTCTCATTTTCATTACTATATACATGAAGCTCTAAAATGCAGATGTACATGATGAAATGCATGCAACAAAGCTAGTCTATCAAAAACTAAGCAAAAACTAGCCTAAGAGTAAAGACCCAAACAAAAGGGGTATCGGAGAAGACCAACTAAGATACAACAAGCAAAATGCTTCCCCAACTAAAAGGAAACACACATCCAGCTCACAAGCGAAGAGCCAGGAAATGCTCAAGCGACAGGCAGCAAAATCCACATCGGAAAGACCACACAGCAGAAAAGGGGTCGAAGAAGAAGTGTACCAAAAACCGAACTCAGAAGTGTGTCGGAGGTACCTCATGAAGCACATGACCGCCTGCTGGTGTGATCCCGAGGGGACGCCTGATGCTGCTGAACTCCGGGGCGCCTGCCTCGCCGAAGTCGCCTCCCCCTCGCCTGATGCTGTCGCTCCCCCCAGGTGCTGCTAGTGCTCGCTAGAGAGCTGCTCGAACGGAACCCTAAGTCGTGGAAGAAGTGGGATCGGGTCCGTGAGCCGAAATGCTCTCTCCAGGCTCCTGTTCTCCTGCACACTCAAAGGCAGAAGAAAACACAAGGCATTGTCTCGTCCAGTGTGACCTCAAGGTCTCCACGAAACGGTTAGTCACATAAAAGCATAAGGTAAGCTCTCAACAAAAAGAGGTCTACCCTGAATGATACCGCAAGGAGATATGAATCCAAACTAGACAAGACTACCATGCAACAGGATAAAGCACTATGGAGCAGAATGCATCCTAAGGACATGATTAACTCAAACGCAGCCTAAACCTCAACACATGCTACAATGCAAGATAATGATAGCAATAGATCCAAAAGCATGTAACATGATAAAATCGAGGAAAGACTAGTGCTCAAACTAATCATATCAACAGGATACATGTAGCTAACCAAAACTAGCACCTGAAAAGTGACACCTAATGAACATCACACCTCTACAAGTAAAGCTCATGGAGAGGTATGGTAAAACATGGCATAATGTTCATAAGGATCACAGACTAGCATGAAAAGTGGATAATCCACAAAAGCTATACACAAAGCTAGCAAGACATGATATACAAGATAGCACATGCTAGACTAAAGCAAAACATGATACAAAAGAAAATGTACATGTAAAAGCTATACAAGTAAGCACATGAAGAACCATCTCATACCACAAGACATAAATCATGGATGAACAAGGTATGAGTGTATAAGAAAGCTCACCAAGCTATACAAACCTCTTTGGAGGCAAATCTAAGCGGGATGCAGAGAACCATCAAAACTTGATCACATCTAAAGATCAAGCTCCATTCGGCGCATGTCCTCCACCCCGCGTCCTCATATCTACACACAGAGGACAAAGTAACCCGAGCCTTGGATCCTGAAGGGTTAGCAAGCATGTACTTGGGAATCCAGGACTTGGTCACAAGTCTCAACTTCTCATGTGGGTTAGCATGATGCAAATGCTGGTTCAAAAGCGATTTTGAAACACCCTTGGAAGCATTCCTCAAGAGGACAACTCGAGGAGAAGAACGAGTCGTACCACGGGAAAAGAGGCAAACATCTTCCAAGGTCTTTGTAGAAGAACCAATAGAAGCATCATGAACAGCATGACGTGGACGAAGAGAAGAAGCACTAGAAGCATGTCCACGACCATGACCTATCCCACTAGAAAAGGAGTCATAAATCCCATCAACAAAAATGGGCTTCTTACTAGGAGCACAAGCGTTCATGCCATGAGACGGGCTATGAATCACCATCTTCCTAGAAGAGCGAGCTTGGCGCAAACGTTTGGCACGCCGATAGCAAAAGCTTTCTTGATGCCCATCTTTCTCACAAAAAGAGCAATGGTACAAGGGCCTACTGGCAGGCACACCATTCTCCGACAAATGAGAAGTCCCTTGGGACTTAGAACAAGAAGCATCAACCACCAACTTGGTGCCAATGCTAGGAGCACACGTGCCATGAGAAAGGCTACGCGGCTTCCTAAAAGCCTTAGCTCGAATTCGCCGCTCGTGCTTGACACGGCGAAAACAAAAATCGAATGAATGTCCATCCTTCTTGCAAAAGGTGCAATGGAAAACCGGATTGGGAGGACGAGTCCCAAAAATATGAGGAGCACCCTTGTCAAGAGAAGTCCCTTGGACATCACTCGAAGAACTAGCAAGGTTAGGAGTAGCTATGAAAGAGCTATCCGAAACCTTGGCACTAGTGCTAACGTCAAAAGACTCACGCGCAACACAAGAACTCAACTCCGGTTGCAAAGAAGCAATTTTAGAAGCATCAACATCGGAGTTGCAAGAAGTGCGTGACACAAACGACTTAGCACAAAGGCTCTTGCACCTTTTGGCTAAAACTCATTCTCAAACATGAGGCGATCACAAGTACCACAAGGAGTGTTTTTCAGATTCTCCATCTCCTCCTTTATGCACTCGGCATATGTGGTACGCAAGAGCTCAACTTCACTCTCAAGGTTGGCACTCATATCATTGTGCTCAACCAACTTAGCGCTCATATCATCGCGCATTTGCTTCAAAACCAAAACTTCTTTTTCCAAATCAATGCATGATGTGCACATGAAATCGGTGGAAGAAACATCACCATTCCCATCAAGCAAAGAATCATGAGTAGCACTAGAAGCATGGCAAGCATTTTTATTCAAAGAGCACAAGCTACAAGGCCTAGCATTTATTTCAATAATTTCAGCCCTAGCATGCTCAAGTTCATCTACACATGTGGTGTGAGTCAATTTTAATTCATTAATTTCAGCATGCAAAGACTCACATGAAGCACATGGTAAAGAAGCTTTTGACCTAAGCAAGGCTATTTCAGATTTAGCATAAACAAGGTCCTTGCGCAAGTCAAAGCAAACAAGACATGGTATAGAAGCATTTGATTTCAACATTTCATTTTCAGATTTTAAGCTAGCAAGAGAAAAGCATAGCTCATCATTCTTCCTAACCATGTCACTACAAGAGGTGCAAGGTAAAGAAGCACTAGACTTCCAATGAAAAAGGCCACATTTCAACCTAGCAATGGAGCATTTCAACTTCTTGATCTTTCTATGCAAGGTATCACAAAGCTCATCATATCTCAGGTTATCATCACAACAAGCTTCAAATCGTTGGGACAAGATCCCAAGACTAGCGAGAAGTGTACCTTTCTTGGCCTTGCCAAGTTCACGTATACGATCCTCCGTTGAATGCTCATCATCTCCTAGGAAGTCCAGCAAAGCTCCACCTCACGTTTCCACCTCAAGAGTCGTACTCCTCCTTCTTGCCAAAATGTCGTCCTCGATCATATGTCCAAGACTCAAACCTAAGGACAAAGACACACTGGAAGAGAACTTTGGCCATCTCGAAAAGCACCGTTAGTGTTAGCCAAAACACAAGCTCAACACCTCGACAAGCAAAGTCGGAAACAGAACCGCTCTCAAAAAGGTCGCCTTCGCGGATCCGGACCGGTTAAGGTAGAGAGATCCTTAACTGGCTCCGATACCAATTGAAGGACGAAAATGCTAAAGCAGGGCGACCAGAGGGGGGTGAATGGGAGCCTAAAATTTCTTCTCAGAAATTCCGGCCTCTGTCCCAACAAAATCAACCCCAAGAGCAAAGCCGACACACCGACGATGTCCACGACCCAAGAGAATGGGTGGATGTTCCCTAGGAACACAGCGGGACACCACAAAAGCTCCCTCTTCCAAATCCACGCGAGTCAACTAGTGACAGGATGGAGTTTGGGTAACCTCAACCTCCCCGAGCAACGCGAGGGGGATTCAGGCTTTTTCGCAAAGCGGGAAGCCCGGTTTCTGTAGAGCACAGAGTCGGGAATCCAACGCAAAAAGCAGATCTCAAATCGGAGCTCGAACGCAAAAGATACGGGCGAAAACGCGCAAACACTGCACTGACTGACCGGACTCTGAGGTGCGTCCGGTCAGTGTCGATCGGACGCGTCCGGTCAGAGAAAAACCTCTCTGGATGCTCTCTGTTCACGACCGGACTCACGGTGATCAAGCGTCCGGTCGTTACAACTGAGCGTCCGGTCAAGCACCGAGGAGGCAATGAACAGTGCCTTCAGTGCGTCCGGTCACGCGAAACCCTAGCGTCCGGTCAGAATCTCGCACAGTATTTCGCTCGGCCTTCAACGATCGGACGCACGGGATAGCGTCCGGTCGATATGAGGCGTGCGTCCGGTCAAGTCACGAAGGAGACGCAGAGAACGTGTTCAACGACCGGACTCACGACCAAGCGTCCGGTCGGTGCGACTCGTGCGTCCGTCACCGCGATGCACCTCTGTTCATCCACCGAATCAACCCGATCTCCCTCAAATCAAAAGCACTAGGGCTTCAACTTCGTGAGGGGTCACAAGGATGTTAGTGAGCTACTCCTAAGAGATCATGGCTCGAACCTAACTCCAAATCGGTGAATCGGAGAAAAAGGATGAAGAACGGCAAGAACTTGATCCCAACACTAAATCCGCCCGATCTGTGAGTTCGTGAGGTATTAGAGAAATTCCTTCGGTAGAAAGAAGACTCTCACAAAGCTACACAAGATGGTTCAAACGGATTGCGAATCTTCCCTCGAAACAAGAATTCTCGTGAAGAACGAAAGAGGGGAAAACGTGCAAACGCGAAGAACAAAATCGCAAGACAAATTAAAGCACGAATTTGATCCTTGGACTCAGAGGAATGGATGATTCATTAAGCACTTGGTGTACGGGCTACAAGCCACTCCAGCAGATCAAAGCTTGGATGGCGAAAAGCTCAAGAACAAGAGCCAACTCTCCCTAACCCTAGCCTTACTCTCACAGGAACAAAATGAGAGAGACACCACCAGAGGATTGCCAAGGATACGGCTGCCCTAGCAGCCCTCTCCATATATATAGGCGCACGTCCTAATGACCAAGGCCCTTACATTAAGCACTCATCCCAAATACCCCCCAGGGGTAAAACCGTCCAGACTTGACAGTCTTCATCCGACGGCCACGCCCGCACATCCGGTAGCTTCGCCTCGACGCGACCTCACCCGATGCCGCCACGTGCCGCCACTGTCGACCGCCGCGCCTTCTCACCGATAGCTTCGCCGCAACGCAAGCCTCTCGTGCCGCCACGCGTCGACCGTCCTTTCGGACCAACCCCCTGGTTTTGAGGCCCAAACCAGGCAAACCGCCGCCACCCGAGTTTTGAGGCCCAAACTCGGAAACCCGCCACCCCAGGTTTTGAGGCCCAAACCTGGAAACCGTCGATGGTAGCTTTTTGAGGCTCAGCTACCGAACCCGTACCGTAGACGGGATGTGGTTCGCACACCCCGACCACCGGCACCGATGCCGATGCATGTCCAGCCTCCACGCCGGGCACAACGCCTTCGCCTTCCTTCTTCTTGACTCGGCCGGGCACTTGCGCCGCACGCAAGCCCGTGTCCGACCTCCCGCCAAGCGACACGACTCCAGCGCCTTCCTCCCGACTCGGCCGATGCACCGCACATCCCCATGTGCTCTCGCTCGTCGATGCCACGTGCCAGCTACCACAGCTGGTCCTCTGGCCCTCTGGTCCCTCAGTCCAAGCTCTCCTCCCTCCTTTCATTTCTTCACGCGTTCGTCGGCATGGCACGTCCGCCGCACGGCACGCCCATCCTCACCGCACCCGGTCCGTCAGCACGGCACGGCTCAACTTGACCTTCACCTCGCCATAGACCACTGTCTCCGAGCTCCACACCTGCACATCAACACAGCCAAGAGACACATGTCGCCACACACACACACAACCCAGAAACACCACACAACTCACACCACCGGTTAGTCATAAGCATTAAGCGCATAGCAAATAATGACTCAACCGGGTAAAGCCTCAAACCTCCTCAACACAGTCAATCATTCATCATATGTATTCTCACGGTGGTACCTCCATGTACCCCCTTCACAAGGAGCGGTCAGCCCTGTCATCGACAGCCCCGCGCGCATAAGCGCGCATCCATCCCCTCTCGTCGTCCTCCTCCTCGTCACTACTCCCCTCCCTCCGAGCTCGGGAGCTCAGCTGGGGACCCTCCCCAGGCTGACGGTTACGACGAGCCTTCGCCAGTCTCTGCTCCCGAGCTAAGCGACGCAGTTTTTATCTTTCTCTTTTTCTTTTCTTTCTTTCTTTTTGGCATCTTGCTCTCCTTGTCCTTTTGAGCAGAGAGGCGCCCACTGAGCATCCGCGGCGTCCTCCCTCACCGGGGGCCTCGACGCGCGACAAGTAAATGCTCCCTGAAGAAAGGAGAAGCGTGATGAGACAACCACAAGACGGATGCAAACGGTCGGAGGAGGAAGAAGAGGAGGAGCTCGAGATAGCTCGACTCGAGGGAGGCTTACACAGTCGAGACACCCTCGTCGGGTGCCATCGCAACCAGGTGGGAAAGTTCAGGACGAACGGCCCCTGGATCGTGATCGACACCCGGGAGATGCCCTCATTCCGGGACACCTCTCTTCGCCATCCTCGAGCGATTGAGCGCCTCGAGCTGAGCCTGCGGGCCCATCTCGTGCATAAGAAGAGGGCGGTCCGCCAGCGGAAGGACTCTTCGCTGGTGGAACGCCCATGACCGCTTGCACGGTCAGCTTCTTCTCATCCACCAGCGTCTTCATCATCTCCCATCAGCGGGGCCAGGTGGCGTTGCCTGTCCGCCGCAACACCCAGGTCCCTTCTCCGGACGTCGAGTAAGGACCCTGCCGGTGTACTGCGGAAGGAGGCCACCTTCGTTCCGCAGATAGAACCAATGTCCGTCCCACCCGGCCTGTTGGTGGATAGCTTGTATCGCAGGTACTCGCGGGGACGTTGGCCGACGAGTCCCCCCCCCCGCCTCGCGGTAATGGCAGGGAGCCCATGCGCACGGGCCGCCTCCCGCTGGGCTTCAGGGACTTGATGAAGAGCTCGCCCCGAAGAGATGGACGAACATCTCCCAGTGCGGCTCCATCTTCAGGTACCCCTCGCACACCGCGGCGAATATGGCGGCGTGCGAGATGGAGTTGGGGGAGAAATGTTGTAGCTCCACCTCGAAATGGTGGGCCAGCCTCGCAAGGGGGGGCAGCCCTCGCAAGAAGCGGCTCGGCGGGACGCCGAGTCCCATACGGTGGTAGCGCGTGAAGCTCACCACGTACCCCTCCGGCGGGTGCGGCTCCCGGTGCTCCGCCGACGGGATAACCCACATGCGGGTCCCTCCTCCGGGTTGGGGCGCAGAAGCCCCTGGGCCACCAGCGAGTCCATCTCGCTCTACGTCACCTTCGACGAGCTCCAGTCTTCGGCCGCGCAGCATCTGGGTCTGGGCGGCCATGGCGGGGTGGCGCGGCGCGGATCCGAGCAGCGGACGGACGGCGGCTGGAAGTCCCTAACGACTAGCTCGAAGGAAGAGGGCGCGCGAAGGCTATGGCGGGGGCGGCGGCGGCGAAGGGGCAAAGTAAAAGGTTCCTTTTCCCCTCTTTCGATATATAGGGGAAATCCGGACGGCGGGATCTCCCACGACGTAAAAAAGGTAACCGAATGCATCAATTCAGCCCCACCTAACCGCGTCTCGAGCCGGGGTGCAGGATACACGCGTTACCTCTCCATTCGCTCCAACTACCCAGGCCCGCCACGACCGTCGCTCCGGCTTCGCGCCCGCCGCTCTTCCCCGACAGTTCCGCCTAAAAAGGCGTGCCCAACGGCAGAAGGACTCCCAGACGACGGAGGCTTCTTCATAAAGGTAAAAACGGGCCCCGGCCCTAAGTCTCGAAGCAGCGAAGGCTGGCCCTCGAAAAGGGTTCGACAGCCGGCTTCGAGCACCCGAGTCAGGGACACCAAGGGCGCCACTCGCCGGCATTACTCGAGGCCGAGCCCTCGAGGCCCCTCACGTGTATCCAAGGCAGGGAGCTCGACGTTCAGTGAGATCCCCTCGGAGGGAGGCATCGAGCCACCGGGCCATATCGAATGGACCCGGCACTCCCTGCAGACTGAGCACCCATGCTTTATGAGACCGCCTCCGGCCACAGTCGACCCCTAACGAACGGGCCACGAGCTCTCACTGGATCCCCGTTACCAGCTCACCGGGAACCTCGATACTCACCCACTCGGTTAGTACGAGGATCCCCCCTCGCATCCGATCGAAAGGACTCGCGGGATGACAAGCCAGGGCAATCGGCATGCCGGACAGCTCGAGGTGCCGGCCAGCCGGTGTTCAGCCTGGCACCCCTCGACGAAAGAGGGTCAAATAACTCGAGCAGTTGCGACTAATCTTTTTCCTTGTGTGAGCATGAGATTTTCAGGCTTCGGACGAACGCCCTCTGAGCCAGGCCTCGGGCGGAGTTTCCCACGACAAAGAAGAAAGGCGCGCCTAGCGGGCAGAAGGCTTCCCAGCGACGGAGGTTTCTTCAAAAGGATCCAAAACTCGGGACTCGACACTCGCAAAACGCCACGAGGAATTTCCAACCACTCCCCCGTGGCCTCGGGGCTACACCCACGGGTGTCGCTCGCGCGACACCCCATGGAATCAGCACGGCTAAACCCCCTCGAAAAACCCACGCAGTCAAGTCCTCAAAACCTAGGTCAAAGAGCCCCTGCTCGAGTGCAAGCACTCAAACAAAAGGCTCGGGGCTACTGTCGGTGGCTGGCACAAAAAAGGTACCCCCAATCAACGCAAACACTCGAACGCTCCGTCTCCGTCTCGCCCGAGCCCCTCCCAGCCAGGCCTCGGGCGAACGATCCGTCTCCGTCTCGCCCGAGCCCTCCCAGCCAGGCCTCGGGCGAACGCTCCGTCCCCGTCTCGCCCGAGGCCTCCAGCAGGCCTCGGGCGAACGCTCCATCCCCGTCTCGCCCGAGCCCTCCCAGCCAGCCTCGGGCGAACGCTCTATCCTCCGTCTCGCCCGAGCCCTCACCAGCAAGGCCTAGGGCGGAACGCTCGTCTCCGTTCTCGCCCGAGCCCTCCCAGCCAGGCCTCGGGCGAGCACGATCGCTCTCCGTCTCGCTCGAGCCCTCCAAACCTCGGCATGCGCGCCCCCACCTCGAGCCTTAACACACGGACCTCGAGCTGCTCAGACAGCCGTACCAGCCCATACCACGCATTTAATGCCTTCACCTACTCCGGTCATGTCCACTAGTACACGGCGTGTACCACAGTAACTCGGTGTAAAGGTCAAGTCTCGTTTTCACAACAAGCATGGGCAAAAGGGCACCAGTGCAGCACTGTTCGGCCATTCCAGGCACTGTAACTCCTCGAGGCCGGCTACACGCCCCTCGAGTCCCTGCACTGTAACCCCTCAAGGCCGGCTACGCGCCCCTCGAGCTCTGCACTGCCACACCTCGAGGCCGGCTCCGCGCCCCTCGAGCCCCCGTGGCGCCACCTCGAAGTCGGCTCCGCGCCCTTCGAGCCCTAACTACTTTCATGCTATTGGAGGACAGGTACCCCAAGACCCGGAGAGACCTCACCACGTACTGTACATTCCGGGATGGGTGCTGTACGGCTCCCGCCTTGTCGCACCACCACGTCCGCGCCCAGGATGGAAGCCATGACCCAAGGACGCCTCAACAGCGACAATCACATCGGCTCCAGTGGCCCCAACAAGACCGAGTTCCTACCCTTCTCCGTATGGGGCACCATGCGCCCCGACACCTGTAATACTTTCGTGTAACCCTGGCCTCCCCTTGCTTTATAAAAGGGGACGCTAGGGCCCTCATTCAGAGGAGGAACACAACATACGAGTCCACACACAGACACGAGTCCGGACTCCGGTCCACGCTCACTGAGCTTGTATTCTCCCCTGTACAAGCACTTAGGTGCAAGTAATACAAGAACATCTCCCCCCGCTGGACGTAGGGCCTTCTTTGCCCGAACCAGGATAAATCCTTGTGTCCCCTTGCATCACCATCCAGGAAGAGAAGCACGTGATCATATTACTCGTTGGTGTGATACCCCCGGGTACGAAATACCGACACCAGTGTAATCTACACACATCCGCATTTTTCCATTCTTTTTCCTAACTAGTACAGGGTTAGCTAGCCACTCTGGGTAAAATACCTCCTTGATGAATCCGGCCGCCAAAAGCTTGTGCACCTCCTCGCCGATGATCCTGCGCTTTTCCTCGTCGAAGCGGCGCAGGCGTTGCTTCACCGGTCTGGACCCGGCCTGGATCTCCAAGGCGTGCTCGGCGACTTCCCTCGGTATGCCCGGCATGTCCGAGGGGTTCCACGCAAACATGTCGATGTTCGCGCGGAGAAAGTCGACGAGCACTGCTTCCTATTTGGGCTCGAGGCTGGTACTGATGGTCAGCGTCTTGCCATTGGCCGAGGTCGGGTCGACGGGTATTGCTTGGTGTGCTCAGCCGGCTCGAAGGTGCCGGCGTGACGCTTTGCTTCTGGGGCCCCCTCGGTGGCCAGAGCTGCCAAGGCCTCGAGCGAGTCGAGGTGGACGTTGGCCTCCCCCCGCTCGACGCACTCCACGTCGCAGTGGTATGCGTGCTCGTAGGAGGTGTCAACGGTGATGACCCCTTTTGGCCCCGGCATCTTGAGCTTCAAGTACGTGTAGTTAGGAATCGCCATGAACTTGGCGTAGCCTGGCCGGCCGATGATGGCGTGGTAGGTCCTTGAAAGCCGACCACCTCGAAGGTGAGCGTTCCTGACGGAAGTTTGCCGGCATGCCGAAGCAGACCGGCAGGTCGATGCGCCCAAGGGGGTGGCCTTTCTTTCCTGGTACTACTCCGTGGAACCCCCCGACGCTGGGTCGAAGCTGTCCCTCTAAAATCCCCAGGAGGTCGAGGGTCTCGAGGTATATGATGTTGAGGCTCGAGCCCCATCCATCAACACCTTGGAGAACCGAACGCCGATTATGATGGGGTCGACGACGAGGGAGTAAGCCCCCGGGTTTATGACACGGTCCGGATGGTCGTCACGGTCGAACGTGATTGGCACATCGGACCAGTCAAGATACCGGGGGCGTCGTGGCCAAGCGAAAAGATTTCCCGCGCTCCTTCTTTCTTTCTCGAGCTGAGAGCCCGACGGTCGGCCCCCCGTAGATCATGTAGCAGTCGCGCACCGGGGGAAGTCGCCATCTGCGTTTCTGCCGCCGCGTCGATCGGTATCCTTTCCCTTAGGCGCGTCTTCCCTCTTATCGCCGAGCTTGGAGTAGTAGCCCTTCAACAGTCGGCAGTCTTTCAACTTGTGGTTTACGGGGCCCCTGTGGTAGGTGCAGGGATCCGGTCGAAGATAGCCCCGTCAGGGGGGCCTCGTGGCTTCTTAGGCTCGAGGGCGCCTGCGAGCACCTCTTTGTCGTCGTCGTCATCGGCGCCACGCTTCGCCTTCTGGCCCTCGCGTTTGCTTTTCTTCCTTTTGTTGCCGTCATTGTTGTCGTTCTTGGCGTCGTTGCCCTTGTTGGAGCCCTCCAGCGCGATCACCGCCTTGCCTTTGTCCGTGGAACGGCCAAAGAAGGCCCCCACTGCTTCGTCGCCCGAAGCAAAGCTTGTGACGCGATCCATCAGGTCCTCGACTGTCCCGGGACGGTAGCGTCCTAGCTCATGAACAAGCTCTTGGCATGTCGTGCCCGCGAGGAACGCTGAGATGACGTCCTCGTCAGGCACGTGGGGGAGCTCGAGACGCTGCTTCGAGAACCGTCGAGCGAAGTCGCGGAGGGGCTCGTCCGCCGCCTGCCTGCAACGCCGTAGGTCCCAGGGGTTGCCTGGACGCACGCAGGTCCCCTTGAAATTCCGTCGAAGACCCTGACTAGGTCGGCCCAGTCATGGATCCGATCCGGCGGGAGCCCCTCGAGCCACCAGCGGGCGGTGTCCGAGAGGTAAAGTGGGAGTTGACGTATGATCACGCGGTCGTCGTTCTTCGCTCCGCCCAGTTGGCAGCCAAGGCGGAAGTCCGAGAGCCAGAGCTTGGGCTCGACCTCCCTGTCATACTTCACGATGTTGGTCGGCGGTCGGAAGCGGTCGGGGAGGGTCGAGCTGCGGATGGCTCGGCTGAAGACTCGGGGGCCCGGGGGCTCGAGGACCTGCCGGTCCTCGTCGCTGTCGTAGCGCCCCCCTCGATGGGCGCTATAGCCACGCTCTTGGGCCCCCTTGTCCTTGCATCGTCGGTTGATGTCGTTGCGGCTCGTTGGGTCTCAAGTGGCGTTGTCGTCTCGGTTGTCGACGATCCGTTCGCGGACTGGCCTAGCTCGAGAGGCGTCCGGCTGGTGGACGGATGCCTCGCGAGCGTCGTGGGGCGTGTCCGCGGTCTCCCCAGGCTGCTCCGCGTCGGCGTGATGCCGAGCTCTCGGCCTGCTGTACCGCGGCTGTCTCGAGGAGGTTTTCATTTCTCCGAGCATGCGCCTGGCATCGGGTTGGAGACGGCGGGCAGGTCACGGAGCATCATAGCCGCGGCCACCACGTTCTGCCCAGCTCGCGGGAAACATACCTCGGGGCGTGCTGGTGCCCCGTCCTCGAGGATCCGCCGGTGGACCTCTCGAGCCCGGCCTCGAGCTCCGGCTCCTCGGGGCTGGGGTGGTTCCTGCATCAGGGTTTGCCGGAGCTGCAGCAGGTGTCGCCGTTCCTCCTCGGCTTTGGTGATTGCCTCTTGCACTTGTGCGAGTTGCGCCGCCCGGCCATCGTCGTGCTTAGGCGGTACAGCTGGTGCTGGAGGTTCGTCCCTTCCCAGAACGCGTGATCCGCCTGCCGCGGCCACGTCGCTAGGTCCCTCTAGGTCGAGGGTCGGCCTGTCGTCGTCGCCTTCGTCCTCGGTATCGCATACGACTCCCTCGAGTTGGAAGCACTCCCTAGTGGGATCCCAGAGGTCGGGGTCGTGGTAGTCGTATTCGTCGGAGTCGGAGCTGTTGGCGGCGCGCCGCCTTGACCGATGCTGGGACCGCAGCTCGCGGTACCATTCTCCGACGGTGGCCCGCCGAGGTGGCTCGAAGGCTGGCAAAAAGTCGCGGTCGACGCACGCGGGGTGGACGATCTCCAGGCTGGCCATGGCCTGCAGCAGCGCGCCTGAACGCTGCTCCCGGTCCGCCACTGTCTGGTCCTGATGGCGCTCGTCGAGGCGGTGGGCGTATACAGCCGCAGAGTTGTCGAGGCCGACCGGGAACCGCTGGCGTTGAGCGCGGCGCGACCCGTGCGGGAGGAGGCTGAGTGGCGTCGACGGCGCACGGCTCGGAGGCCTCTGGCCTGGTTCCTGGTCCGTACGCATGATGAATGCGAAGTCGCTGGGCGGCGTGTGCGCCCTGGAGGTCTTCGGCCGCGCGCCGGGCTGGTTTCCCCTTGGGGACCCTGCACCGGCTACGGGGGCGTAGGTGTTTGCCACGGGCACCGCATGCGCCCGGCGACGACGGTGATGACGGCGTCGCTCGCGATGTGGCGACGTGTGGTGGTGCGGGCGACGCGTCGCGCCCCCCGCGCGGGTGGGTGGCGTGACACGCACTCCCGGGCCCTCCGTGGAGAGAGCAGAGTCAGCTCGTTGCCGTTGCCTGTGGCCAGAAACTCGAGGCTCCCGAACCAGACGACGGCACCAGCCGAGAACGGAAGAGGGGATGAAGCCATCCAGGAATCAACGAGAAATCGGCTCGGACACGCGAAGTCCCCTACCTGGCGCGCCAACTGTCGGTGTTTCGTACCCGGGGGTATCACACCAACGAGTAATATGATCGCGTGCTTCTCTTCCTGGATGGTGATGCAAGGGACACAAGGATTTATCCTGGTTCGGGCAAAGAAGGCCCTACGTCCAGCGGGGAGATGTTCTTGTATTACTTGCACCTAAGTGCTTTACAGGGAGAATACAAGCTCAGTGAGCGTGGACCGGAGTCCGGACTCGTGTCTGTGTGTGGACTCGTGTGTTGTGTCGTCCCCCTGAATGAGGGCCCTAGTGTCCCCTTTTATAGAGCAAGGGAGGCCAGGGTACATAAAAGTATTACAGGTGTCGGGGCGTATGGTGCCTCCCCATACGGAGAAGGGTAGGAACCCTGTCTTGTCGGGGCCACTGGAGCCGATGTGATCGTCGCTGTTGAGGCGTCCTTGGGTCGTGGCTTCCATCCTGGGCGCGGACGTGGTGGCGCGACAAGGCGGGAGCCGTACAGCACCCAACCATCCGGAATGTACAGTACGCGGCGGGGGTCCCTCCGGGTCTTGGGGTACCTGTCCTCCAATAGCACGAAAGTAGTTAGGGCTCGAAGGGCGCGGAGCCGGCTTCGAGGTGGTGCCACGGGGGCTCGAGGGGCGCGGAGCCGGCCTCGAGGTGTTACAGTGCAGGGCTCGAGGGGCACGTAGCCGGCCTCGAGGGGTTACAGTGCAGGGCTCGAGGGGCGCGTAGCCAGCCTCGAGGAGTTACAGTGCAGGGCTCGAGGGGCGCATAGCCGGCCTCGAGGAGTTACAGTGCCTGGCTTGGCCGAACAGTGCTGTACTGGTGCCCTTTTGCCCATGCTTGTGGCGAAAACGAGACTTGACCTTTACACCGAGTTACTGTGGTACACGCTGTGCACTAGTGGACATGACCGGAGTAGGTGAAGGCATTAAATGCGTGGTATGGGCTGGTACGGCTGTCTGTGCAGCTCGAGGTCCGTGCGTTAAGGCTCGAGGCGGAGAAAGAGCGTTCGCCCGAGGCCTTGCTCGGAGGGCTCGGGCGAGGCGGAGAAAAAGCGTTCGCCCGAGGCCTGGCTGGGAGGGCTCGGGCGAGACGGAGAAAGAGCGTTCGCCCGAGGCCTGGCTGGGAGGGCTCGGGCGAGACGGAGATAGAACGTTCGCCCGAGGCCTGGCTGGGAGGGCTCGGGCGAGACGGAGATAGAACGTTCGGGTGTTTGCGTTGATTGGGGGTACCCTTTTTTGTACCACCGACACCAGGTCTTAAAGCCATCAAAGTGAATTCCATGGGGCTTTTCTAATAGCACGATGGTTGCAAGCATTCATCGACTATATTGTTATGCTAAGGGCGATAACAAAGCATCGGCCATATGAATTCATCCAAGTGAGTATGCATAGCCAAAATAAAGCATATCGGCTCCGGATCATTAGTAAGCAAAATAATTTGGCAACTCTCTATAATATAGACATCTATACCAATGATCGAAATAAGGGGCTCAGGGGTAACCATGCGTACTTTGTGATGAATTCCACATAGACATAGGCAAAGAATATGTATGATGCCAAAACCATTGATTTTGATGATCCGGTGCAAATCCCTAGCTTGGCAACTGCTTCTTGAATCTTCTTCTCTCCTTTGCCTTCGTTGCACCATTTGCTTGAGTAGCATCTCTGTGAACTTGGATACTTCCTTTAGGAACCCATACCAAGCCTTTTTCTTTCAACTTCTCTTCACTAAGCTTCTACAACTTCTTTTCTTGCCACTTTGGTAAACCGATTGAGCATACCGGTTTTATTTCTGCTTTGGACAACGACAAATCTTTCTTGATTTTAGGCACACTCACTTTCTTTTGTTCAGATTTGGCACCTAGAATATCAACAGATGATTCTCCTACTTTATGCCATCATTAGCCAGATTTTTCAACACTGTAATCGGCTTTTCAATAGTTGAATTCAGATCTGAACTTTTATCTTTGCGGCCATCATATTTCACTCGGTAAACCTGTTTTACCACTTTGTTCTTATGTTGGGCTCCGGACCGATCTAGATCAAAACGGTCTTTATAAGATGATGACCTTTCTAAGCGTCTAGGAGCTACATATTGTGGCCGAGAACATGGTGGAATGTGTGTCTCTTGACCGAACCAGCCCCAAGATGAATAAGGATGAAAATATGTGGGTTGCGATCCATACGACATGGGAATTGGTTGCTCAAAAGGGAAATGTGTTGTTGCTGTTTGAGATTTATTCCCTTGCCAATTCTGATCTTGAGATTTATGCTTTGGAGGCAATCTTAGTATTCGGACCTTCTTTGGCCGATTGGTGACATTGGCTTTTGCTAAGTTCTCATACTTAGCTAGAAGCTCCTCGAAGCTAAGCTTCGGTCTTCCACTCTTTTGCTTGTCACGGCCTTTACTTCCAAAAGATTTATGAGCATCTTCCTTCTTTTCTCTATCTTGATAGCTCCAAAGGAAGATCATTAGCTGATTCCCCTTACTCAGCGGGATCAATCGACCTCTGCTTTAGCTGGAGAGAATCTACCTGCCCCCCAGTGTCTTCTGAAATTGTGAAAACTTTGTTGTCCTCTAGAATATCTCCAATTTGCAATTCACGGACAACAACCTTATTTTCACTTGAGGGCTCCATATCTCTCTCTTGGGCATTCGAGCCTTGAGCTTTGAGTGCATCGGTTAAGGAAAGCCGATTCGAAACTTGCTTGCCATCAAGACCAATTGAATCCAATTGGTCTGTTTGTTGAGCTTCAAGAAATCTCAATCGTTCTTTATCAATGGCTGATTGGATCACTCGACGAAACACATTACAATCAGAAGTATTATGATCAAAAGAGTTGTGCCACTTGCAATATGTAAGCTCTTCTAAGTATTAAATAGATGGCAAAACATTATGATCAATGATTCTAATAAAATTATTCTTTAACAAGATATCAAAGACATGATCACAAAAAGTAAAGTCGAATGTGTACTTTGATTTCTTCAGCCGATTCTTTTGTGGAGTCGGCTTTAAAAGCTAGGCAAATGAAGGGATCAAATTTAATATCAATCCATTCGGCCACACCTTTGTAACTGCTTTTGGGAAACTTTATCTTTGACAAACTACTACTACCAACCTTGCCATTTGGCACAAATGTTGGCCGATAGAATCTGAATTTGTTTTAACATTACCAAATAAAATGCTATTCTCAATTGGTCTTTTACAACTACTAGCAAGGATATCTCTAATAGACGCAGAAAGTGAAATTGTATGACCAGATTGAAATTTAAGCAAAATATTCATATTTGGTACCTTATTGATCATGTCGGAGAAGCGTAGGTTCTTGGTTTGAATGACGTTGTCCTTCATCTCCAGAGAACGATCAACAATACGTGTTGAATCACCCAAAAGCGCTTCGGTAGTTGCTGGAACAGAGGAAGTCAGTTTAGCCGACCGGAAGTTGGCTCGACCGACTTGGGCACTAACAGGTAAGGCAACAACAGGGGTAGTCAGCTTAGCCGACTAAGAAGTTGACCTAGCTGACTCTGAGCAGGTAGTAATCGGCTCAGCCGACTCTAAAGTTGGCTTAGCCGATTTTGGGCAGGCAAGCGGTCCTTCTTTCTCGCTTGTAGGGATTTGATCTCCATCAATGATGCGGTAATCACTGGATAA
Organism: Coix lacryma-jobi var. lacryma-jobi; assembly: GCA_009763385.1. Lineage (NCBI taxonomy): Eukaryota > Viridiplantae > Streptophyta > Magnoliopsida > Poales > Poaceae > Coix > Coix lacryma-jobi. The sequence goes on from CM019830.1 coordinate 128,837,455, forward strand.
GCGTATAACCCCTTTAGCTACTGAAAAATCAAGTCTAGCTATTTTCTGGCGCTTTTCATGCTTTTCCGTAGCAAGACTTGTTTTTTAAGATGTGATTGGTTCGGAATGGATATTACGTTGTTCGGCTTTGGTAGCCGAACTTTCGCTTACATCTGAACCGACTCTTTCTTTCATGGCCACTAGCAACGCCCCTTTAGCCGATGACTCAGTTGTAATCGGTCTTTTGTCATTGGTCTTTCCAAAGTATTCATAGAATAACCCCGCTAATCTAGACCATGACCAAACAGTACATTCGGGTAAAGATGTAAATCATGCAAAGGCAATACCAGTGAGAGATAAAGGAAAATTTCGCACTCTCATATAATCCTCTTTACCGGCAAAAACCAATTGCGAGAGATAAATACTAATGTGTTCCACAGCGGTCTTATCATCTTCACCACTAAATTTATAAAAATCAGGTACCCACCAACCATCAGGATCTTCTAAGTAATCATAGAGTAACGGGTATGGTCTATGATAAGCGGGAACCTTCCATTTAGAGGAGCCATAAGGATTTCTAGCATGGGCTAAATCTTCATCGATTCGGCTTGATTTGAGAGTAACATATGAAGCTGAATCATGATTGTTAGCATGCACACTCATTGCTGAATTTTATTGATTCGGCTATAGTTATCGGTATCATGTGGAGCCGAATCATAAGTTTTTGCACTCGAATACCTTGCTGGAATTTCACTAATTCGGCTATGATTTTGAGTTAAATTAGAAGCCGAATTGTGAGGGGTGATCTTTGCATAAGGTGCTGAATTTTCATTGATTCGGCTATGGTTACTAGTAACACATGAAGCCGAATCATAAGTACTTGCACTTAAATGTTTTGCTAAATTTTCATGTATTCGGCCATAGTTATTACCAACATATGAGGCTGAATTATGGGTAGTAGCACTTGCATTTGATGCTGAATTTTGAGAGCAATTGACTAAATAATTATCATTGTCATAGCCAATTCTCTCATTCATCGGCACGTCTTGTGGTGATGCCACGTATTGTGAACTTATAGCCGATGGAGAATTTACATATTGTATGTTGCTAGTATCATTAAAGCTCAAAGAATTCATAGTTGACAACGGCTCTTGACCATAATATGTATGATTATGATATGTATGATGAGGAGCATTAGCAAAAGTATTAACCGATGCAACATATCTACTATCATTATGACTAGCAACACCAACATAAGAGTTCATAGAACTTGCAAAAATATTATTATAACCATAAGATGTATTCGAAAGTTGTACCTCGAGGTAATTGTAGTAGTTTTGCGATATGACACCTTGGTACTCCATGACTTAGGGCTTGACCGCCTTGCTGAATTTTCCAATATGAAGCAGGTCGTGTTGCAAAATAGCAAACGAGATCACAAGAGGTCAAAACCAGATGTGATCGGCCCTTTGGGCCGAATACAACGGTAATGGCGAGCACAAGATGATAGATCAGTGAAGAATAGGGCTAGGGTAAGAAGATTCGGCTACAAAGTAGAACCGAAGCAAATTCTTCCCCAGCGGAGTCGCCAAAAAGTGTGTTGACGCCGAAACGGTTCCGGGTCACACACCAGCTAGGGCTTTGGACGCCCAGGTCGCCACAGACCGAAGAACGCAACGAGGAGGTCACACTTACGTGGTGAAGAACGGCTAGGTTTACAAGCAAACCAGCAAAGGATAACTATCGCACTTACGTGGCGAAGAACGGTTAGTTTTCAGGCAAACTAGCAAAGGAACCATCGAAGCTCTCGCCCGGGAGGGACCCCGTCAGGGCAAGGACGTCGCAGGGTTGCCCTAGGTCGGTCGATGAGCCTAGGGCACCATCATTGGTCGTCGGATCAAGGGATGAACAACATGAGGTTAGAGAAGAGGGTAAAAGGGTTGTAGTAGATTGATTTGACGATTGGATAGATGAGATCTCAATCGGCCGTCACCCTTTATATTTATAGGGCGGCTGGTCTTTCCATAATCGAATAGGACTCTCAACCGAATAAAACTCCAAATAGGACTTGTTTATTTGGTTATGACATGTACATACAATTTCCATCTTGTACGTATACGCAAGTTTAGCAGAGCTGAACTCTATTGCTTATCTTGTCGTCTCCGACCAGTTTTACCTGGTCGGAAGTCTCTCAAGAGGTCTCAGCTATCTTGATGACAGAAACCTGATGATGGAGTCCATTTTACGCTTAAGACACTTTTGAGTGTCAACAGCATGCATGTGTGAAATGGGTATCAGATTCTTTACAGCTTCAGAACAGAGTGTGTCATAAATGGAAACAGTCAAACAGTAACACTACTTGTACTGAACCGTGTGATTGTGGAAGCCGATGCCCACACGCGGATCTCGTGGACTGGAGAGCTGCCGAGCTGGTGGTGTCAAGCTTGTCTCCACAATGACAAGTACGTGTGGAGTGGTCCAGCTTGACACAGGAAGCCACGCGGGCCGCGGGAACTTACGTCGCCCAGCTTGGTGAGCCATAATCCTGCATTTTTTGAGTGGTGCACAAGACACATGCATATAACCGGGGACAAAGCAGATATACTCCCAACGATGCGGACCGTAATTTACGGATCGCGACTTGAGGCGATTTTGAATGCCATCGCCTTCCTGACCTTGGTCTAGGTCATCATCTCCGGAGATCTGGACTCGCTCTCGCCAACGGTCACTCCGACCCCGGTGACCACGCCCCGCCCACCGACCTTCAGTCGGCAACGGCCAACGCATATCGACGGTTAGCCGTCCGGCGCCGTCGAACACAGATTCCCGCTAGGGGTAGCGCCGCTAGGTCTTCCCAGGTCGGGACTTGTTTTACGTCTGCGTGCTTATTCATCCAGACGTTTGTGTGAAGCCCCCTCGGACCGATTGCCATGGCGCCGATCCGGAGTGGGAAGCCGGCTCCGCCGGAGGAGAACGTTGAAGATCTGCTCAAGAACCTGAATCTGACGGCAGAGGAAGGGGACATAGTGGATTTCAGCGATGATGAGGAGGATGGCCATGAGACGGTAGTTGAGTGGACCACCGTCGGGAAGGTGCTCTCACCGGCCATGGTGAATGCGAGCACGATCTACAGGGCCATGAAGCCTGCCTAGGGTAATCCCGTTGGCTTCAAGATTCGTTCGATTGGAGAGAAGGAGGAGAATATGTTCCTGGCTGAATTCAAGAATCAGCAGGAGATGGAGTGGGCTTTGTCTGGTATGCCGTGGATGGTGGGAAGGCACGCCCAAATTCTGCAATCCTATGATGAGCGCCTGAGGCCTTCTGAAATCAAATTCGACCGGATGGAGATATGGGCTCGAATTCTGAACTTACCCCTGGGTTGGATGAACAGGCATACAGGTGAACGCGCAATGAGTTTGATCGGCGAGGTGAAGAAGATGGACATTGATAAGGATGGCAAAGCGAGTGGCCCGTTCTTACGAGCTCGTGTTGCAATCGACGTGACAAAAGCTTTACGAAGGGGGGTTCTGTTGAGAACCAGGAAGGATGGGAACCTAGAGTGGTTCGACATATAGTATGAGAAACTCCCTTTCTACTGTTTGTCCTGCGGGGTGCTAGGCCACTCGGAGCTTGAATGTCCGCAGCCAACCGGGCGGGATGTTCATGGGAAGTTACCCTATGATGTCAAGCTGAGGGCACCGGATGTTAAGAAGAAAAAGTTTCAGAGTTTTTCAGAAGCTGCTGCTGAATCTTTTGCCAGCGGTTCCTCGGCCGGCTCTAAGCAGACAAGAGGGACGGGCACTAGATCAGGTGATAATCGAGGCTCAGACTCCTAGAGAGCAGTTGGACAGGAAGAAGAAGGGGAGGAAGTCCTCTCACCTTTGAAAACAAAAGACACTCTAGAGAGGGCCAGTGGGAGCTTGCACGGACGCAACCTCTTCTAGGCTAAGAAGGGAGAGGGTCAGACTAGTTTGAGGAAGAGGAAGTCGAAAGGAGGTGAATTCTCGGTGACTCCGGATTTGAACCTGCCAGCCTCTGAGTCTAGGGCGTTGGTGCCATCGGGTCTGGTTCAGTCTCTGGTCCAGCAGATGGGAAACCAAGTAGATGGGAGCGGTGCTACCGCTTCAGAGGAACTTGCAAAGAAGCAGAGGCGTTTTTCGAACCAATCAAATGCATTATCGGCGGCGGCTGTGGATGACAGCCCCCGCCAGGCACAATGAAAATCATGTGTCTGAACTGTCGGGGCTTGGGGCGGTCCGAGGCTGTTCAAGATACGCGCAGCCTTATACAGATGCACCATCCGATGGTGGTGTTTCTGTCGGAAACGAGACTGTTCAGTAATAATGTGGATGTGCTGAAGAGGAATTTTGGCTTCCCAAATGGAGTTGGTGTGGGAAGTTTCGGTTGGGGGGGGGAGGTTTGGCACTCCTCTGGACGAGTGACGTCTGTGTGAAGCTTGTGACGTATGATAGGCTACACATAGATGTGTTGGTGATGGACCCTGCTACGGATGTAGTGTTGTGGCGCTTCACTAGCTTCTATGGTGAAGTGAGGAGGGAGAATAGGCATCGTAGCTGGGAGCTCATGAGATTCTTGAGCACGCGCAGTGATGCTCCGTGGCTTTGTGCTGGAGATTTCAACGAAACACTGCTTGCCCAGGAACAGTTTGGCGGGGTGACGAGATCGGAGAGGCAGATGGAGGGCTTTAGAGATGCGGTCGACGTTTGCAATTTCTCTGATCTGGGTTTCTTGGGTCTCCCATACACCTGGGATAATCGTCAGCATGGTGATCAAAACATAAAGGTACGGCTTGATTGTACTTTTGCAAACCCGGGGTTTTCTGTTTTGTTCAGGGACATTAAGGTTTGGCATGTTCAGACTGCCGAATCTGATCATTGTTGTTTGATCATTGAGTGTTATAAAGGAAGGATGAGGGGAAGGAGGCGAAGAACCTTCAGATATGAAAATATGTGGCGTCGAGATCCCTCATATGGACGAATGGTGGAGATGACGTGGGGTAGACCGGTCGTTCAGAACCTGGAGCAACTCCAGATGTCTCTTGGCCGGGTTCAGGCGGGCATGCAGGAGTGGGATCATTTGGTTTTTGGCTCGGTCAGGAAAGAGCTTGAGAAGTTAAGGCGTGATCTGGAGAATGTAAGGGGGGAGTCCTTGTTTTCTGGACCCTCTCCTAGAGAACTGCAGCTGATGCAAAGGTGTTGACGCTCACTAATGCCTCATAATACCATTAAACTATTGCATGAAATGACACTAATTGAAAATTACAAAGCATAGTTGAGGGGATGCTTCTAACGAGTTCCACGAGTTTTTGGTGATCTCCGTTGTTTTGCAGGATATTGAATTTTTCATCGAATAAAACTATCTCAGATGGCAAATTGGAGTACACCATTGCGTAGAGCTCGTCGCGCTGATCGGAATGGATATATTATTTGCTATATTTGGAGCCCGGAATGAGAAGGAATTATTTTTACAAACTTGATATACTTAGCGGGCCCCACGTATGAACAGCGCTATGCAATTAACGTGGTTCTCCACGTGCGGTCATGTGCGTGCGCATGCATGCGTGCAGGCGGGAGCGGTCAACTGGCCTCCCCTCCACCCGGAAGCCGACACATGGCACCAGAAGATTCGCGCGCAAGACGCAGCCAACCAAGAAGCGCCACATGGCCAAGGAGGTAACACGCGTGCGCGTTTTCGCAGGAGCGCGGGCGGGAGTGCCCGTACGGCCGCTCTGGCGTGGTCGGACAGGTGTCGCGCAGGAATTGGATCTCTGGTTGGTTCGCCTGGCAGGATGCGCGAGCAGTGCAGTTGGGCCGGCCCAACCGGCCGGTCCAGCTGGCCAGAAAGGCCTATTTTCTCGAGTTAATACAAAACAGCGACCAGTTCACCGGTTCAGGTCCGGTTCGGGCACTTAGAGTCCGGTTCGTGTCCGGTTTTTGACGCGGATCTGATCTACAACTCCTTGGCGTCCAAGATATGCTCTCCACCGACCTAGATAGGTCGGTTTTATTATATGGTGGGCCAAATTTGGCGTATGCATCCGACGGTGAGCGATAAATGTGACGCGGATCGATGACATGACAATTCCTTGCCCCCTACTCCATCCAGGACTATGTAAGAGACCCCAGGGGCGCCCCAGAAGCCATCTCCATCTTCATTATTCATCTCCACATCATAAACTAGGGTTTCAATTAGAAGTAGAGGTCCCTCTAGATGAATCTCTTGTAGTTCATCGAGAATTAAATCTAGTTCTAGTTTGTCTAGTTCTAATTCTAGTTGTCTAGTTCATCTAGTTGTAATTAGAGATCGAATTAGAGAGAGGAGAAGGAGAGAGCTGAGGAGGAGCCGAATCTGTCGGATCTTCCTCGACATTGTATTGGTGCAGCATCTGGTTCGTCTTCAAGTAATCTCCAGGTTCTTCATTTATTAGTTCTAAGTATTCTATTTAATTTCAGTTCTTACTTTATTTTATTTACTGGATCTCCGCTCGTATTGAGTGCTCTAATTATGATATCTGATTAGAGTAGTAAGCGTTAGTGTAGACTTGATGTCTAGACTAGGGTTTACCTGAGTTTGCGCCCAATCCTCCGGATAGTTGTGGTAGCTACAGGGGTGACAGCTTTGTAGATTGTTATAATCCACAACGTTAGGGTTGGTGTTTTCGTAGAGCTTTTTGGCAGCCTTCTCACGATTACCCTTTTCCCAGTCTTTTTCGAGAATCGGAAAGGTACTGTTGCTCCGAAGTAAGTAAAGTATAGTGAGCCTTTAATTAAATAAACCCGCTTAGAAAACCCTATATCTCTCTCTACCCATATTACCATTCTTTTCTTGGACGTTCTTAATTCTTCTAGTACACTTCACGTTCCCCGTGGAAATCGATACCCTGGAATACTCTCGGGTGAAAGCTACATCGGTATTCGTGCGCTTGCGAATTTTTCTGTGTGCGTTTAAAATACCCAACAGAAGGATCTCTGAACTTCTTGCAAGGGAAGAGATTATGGAGAAACAAAGGTCCAAAGCTAAGGAAAGAGCAAAGGAAAGAGCAAAGGTGAACCGGATTAATGGATTGCAGTCGCCAAATGGACAAGTAATAACTGAGCAGGGGCAATTGGAACAAATGGCTTCTGATTTCTATCAGGACCTATTTTCGGCCCAACCAGAGCTGGCGTCGGATGAGATTCTAACTCACGTGCAGCAGCGTGTTACAGTAGAGATGAATGAATTACTGGAGGCTCCGTTTTCGGCCCAGGAAGTAAAAAAGGCCCTTTTCATGATGGGTCCGAACAAGGCTCCTGGGCTAGACGGTTTTACGGCGGTCTTCTATCAAACACATTGGGACTTAATCGGTGACAGTGTGACAACGGCGGTGCTTGATTTTTTGAATGGAGGGAATCTGCCAGAAAGTGCAAATTGGACGACAATTGTACTGATCCCAAAAGTGAAGCATCCGCGAGAGTTGAAGGAGTTTAGACCAATCTCGCTTTGCAACCTTGTCTTTAAGATTTGTTCGAAGGTCCTTGCCAATCGGCTGAGAGTGATTCTGGACGATATCATTGTCGAAGAGCAAAGTGCCTTTGTCCCGGGAAGGCTAATTACAGATAACGTGTTGGCGCATACGAATGCACCCATTATTTGAGAAGACGAAAGGGTAAAACCGGGGCGTGTGCGATCAAGCTGGATATGGCAAAAGCATATGATCGGGTGGAGTGGTGTTACTTGCAGGGCATTATGTCCAGGCTTGGCTTTGCAGATGGCTTTGTGCGGACAGTGATGAAATGTGTGTCCTCAGTAAATTTTTCTGTTCGAATGAATGGTGTCCTGGCACATCCGTTTTCCCCGAGTAGGGGAATTCGTCAAGGTGATCTGATCTCTCCGTATCTTTTTCTATTGTGTTCCGAAGGTTTTTCTTGTCTCCTGAAAGGGGTGGGACCAGTTCATCTGTCAACAGGGGTTCGTGTTGGCATCCATGCTCCATGGATCTCCCACTTGTTATTTGCTGATGATAGTATTGTCTTTGTGGAAGCCTCGCAACGTGGTGCTGATCGTCTTCAGAACATCCTGAATATTTACAATCGAGGGTCGGGGCAGCTAGTGAACAAGGAGAAATCTGCAATTTTCTTCAGTGCAAACTGTGATTCTGAGACCAAACAAGAAGTGAAGGAGGCATTGCAAATTCAGAGGGAAGCTCTTGCTGAAAAGTACCTGGGGCTTCCAACAGCACTAGGCCGATCATCCAAGGAGTCCTTTGAGTATATGCCAACAAGAATTAAGGGCTTGATTGGGGCCTGGAGTGGGCGGGAAGCAAGCTGTGCAGGTAGGGAGGTACTTATTAAGTCGATTGCGCAGGCAGTACCTACTTACCCGATGAGTTGTTTTTTGATTCCAAAGCAAACCTGTAAGAAAATGAAGTCGGCTATTGCTAATTACTCGTGGGGAAGTTCAGCCGATAACAGACACATGCATTGGCAGAGATGGGAATTGTTGACAAGACCAAAAGTGCAAGGTGGGATGGGTTTTCGTGATCTTCAGCTGTTCAACAGAGCCATGTTAGGCAAACAGGGGTGGAGGCTCATCGAGAACCCAAACTCTCTATGTGCGAGAGTCCTGAAAGGCAGGTATTTTCATGATTCGAGTTTTCTGTCAGCTACTCGTAAAAGGCATGCAAGTCATGCCTGGAGAGCGATTTTGGAAGGAAGAGAAATCTTGAGAGAGGGTCTGATTAGGAGAATAGGCGATGGAAGCACTACTAACATTTGGCGTGACCGCTGGCTGCAGAACCACTTCAGTGGGAATCCGTTCACGTTGTCAGATGGGCTACAGTTACAGACTGTGAGCGAGTTATTGCTGCCGGACGGGAGTTGGAATGAAGATCTGGTGAAGCAAAGTTTCTTCAGTGTCGATGCTCTGGCTATTTTAAGCACCCCAGTTAGAGGTGCAGGAGACGACGTCTGGGCATGGGAACCTGAATGCCATGGTCTTTACTCTGTGCGCTCAGCTTACCGGCTGCAGTATGATGCCCAGTGCCAAGCTATCAATCAGGGAGGAGCTTCACAATCAGAGGTGGAAGTTTGGAAACGAGTTTGGGGCTTCTGTGTTCCACCTAAGGTTCGGGTGTTCTAGTGGCGAGTTTTAAATGGCTTTCTTCCCACTAAAGGGATTCTGTTCAAGCGCCATATAGAGCGTACTCCAAATTGTGAGTTGTGTGGTGCACATGAGGAATCAATCAGGCATACTCTTATGGAATGTACAGTGGCGAAGCAGTTCTGGGTTGAAGTGAGAATGGCGACAGGGGTGAAGATTCCGAATCTACATCCAACTACATGGGCGCAGGATTTGATTGACCCGAGTTTCTTCCCAGAGAAGAATGCAGCTATTGTGCTCTGTGGTATGTGGGCTTTGTGGTCAGTCAGGAATAAAAGACGGCATGGCGAGGATTGGCCGATCAAATCAGTTGTGAAGTGGACGATGGATACGGCCTTTGATTTGTGGCAGTTAAATCACAACCCCAAAGCCCAGAAGGTGTGCAGCAGGATGACACAGACTTGGGCTCGTCCTAATTAGGGATGGATGAAGTGCAACGTGGATGCAGCGTTCCGAGAATCAGATTCGTCCGGGGCATCAGGCATGGCGATCCGAGATCATGAAGGAAAGTTCTATCAGGGGAGGGCCAAGTTCTTGAGTTTCTGCCGAAATAGCCTGATGGCGGAAGCCTGTGCAAGTCGTGACGGTATGCTGCTGGCCAAGGATCAAGGAGCGACGAGGCTGGTCCTGGAAACAGACTGCCAAGTGCTGGTGAACCTTTGGGAGCGGCGTTCTCAGCAAAGGTCGGAGACTAGCTCTATCCTCCAGGAGATAGAGGAGATTAGCCGGAGTTTTCAAGTCTTTCGTTTTCTTTTTGTTAGCAGATCTTGTAATAGGCTTGCTCATGCTTGTGCTCATATGGTCTCTCGAGATAATCCGGTGTTGGAGTGGCATTCAACCCCACCGTTTCTCAGAGAGATCGTAGAGAAAGATTGTATGCTTTCGTCTGATTAATACAAGCTCCGGCTTCGCCTCAAAAAAAAAAGACACATGCATATAGCTGCCGATACTCACAAGTCACATCCCTATCCATGCATGTTTTTTGAACGTTCAAATATTTTGGGGACCGTATGTAGGCACTTGAACTTTTGTCCACCGGATCTGGATCATGTTCCAATATCAACTTTCACAAACGATAGCGAAAATTGATGGTGAAAGAGGGTTACGATGAATCAGCGGTGATGATGATTCTAATTAATCGAACGTGTTGAGTGGTTTGCATCAAAGCACGATGGTTTATGTATGTTCTGTTTGATTCAGCACGTACAGTTATATGAAAAATTTATGATTTGCTAAATTTTAGGTGTCTCAAATTTAGTTTTCTTTCAGACGATGGTTATTGCATATGTTATGTACTAAAATTATAGTTTTAGATGGTCGTTGCAATTTATGTAGACACAATTTGTAATTCTAGATTTGAGAAAAAAGTATTACATAAATGACAAACCTGACAAAATCTGATATATGTTGGCACAAAGGTAATTTAATAATTTACAATTATTTTTATAGTCAAATAAGGACAAAAATTTAATATGTTTTGATACAATGACAAATAACAAATCATAAAAGTGACAGTTTACTTCTACTAATAGGTAGTACAAAAGTGTTGTGTGGAATTATCTTATAATTCAGGCACCTAAAATATACGAGACGTGAAAAAATTAAAGTTTATGTATTCATACTAAAAAAGAATTTGTATATGTAAAGGATCGTGTGTGTACACACACTACCAATGGGGTTGTTCAATCCAAATCCCAAATTCGGACCATCAGTTATTATATAGTACAGCCTAATAAAGAAAATTCGAGGTACTAGCCTACTAGGCATGTACAGTTCTCTTTCTCTCAACGTATAAAAAGAATTCCGTGACCAATGAGACTACTACCGTTGACACAAGTATGCACACACATCCTATCTCTATTAGTATCTCCGAAGAGCTGAATTAGAGCACAAACTTCCTCCTATGAACGCACATACAATCTATTTCTATGAGCATCTCCAAAGAATTAAATGGACTGATATTTCGAGATTGACGAAGTTATTATAGTTGTCTTGTTGTCGATAGATATATCACATGTTACTGAAATAATATAGCGCCATTAAATTCTGAAATAAATACAGAAAAATATAGTGAACTCGGGTGAGCAAGTTCCACCACAAGAAACCTAAGCTGAGCTACGCAATTTCGCTTGCTCAAGATCATTACCACACCAGAGATGATTGAGGCCCTGCAAAAACTTTTTACCCACCACATCGAATGTTTGGATACATGCATGAAGTACTAAAAGTAGACTAAAAATAATTAATTACACAGATTACATGTAATTTACGAGATAATTTTTTAAGCATAATAAATTTTTGTTTCGATAATGTTGTACGTGCTACAGTAAATACATGCTAATAATAGATTAGTTAGTCTTAATAAATTTGTCTCACGGTTTCTAGCCGAAAGATGTAATTTCGTTTCTTATTAATTTGTTTTTAATAGATTAAATGAGTGCTAGAACATTTAATGTGACACGAAAGAAAATTTGACGCATCAACTAAACAAGGCCTAATGAGAAAAATGACTAGCTGAGCTGGGGCCGATCGAAGAGTATCAAACGCACGCTGTTCAGCACCCTTCATTCATTTCCCTGCTGCTGCTGCTGGGGTCTCATCATATAACGCGTTTGCTCGCCACTATGTAACTCCACGGGAGCAAGCCAAGAAGACGCCACAAACAAACCGCAAAGCAGCCCAATCACCACTAGTGGAGAAGTGCCTCGTACGCTCAGTAAAGCCTCTAAGGCCCTCACCAAAGGTTTTGCCGTGTTGTGAATGATGACGAACAAACGAGGAAGAACGCAAGATCAAACCACAGCGCGACGCAAGATTTAACGTGGAAAACCCTCCCAATGCAGAAGGTAAAAACCACGGACGCCAGCCAACAAACACTCCTCACTATAATCAAGAGTTCGGTTACAACGCCGTATGGCGCCAGCCAGCAAACACTCCTCACTATAATCATGAGTTGGCTTCGTCAGAAGTCGGCCAATATAATGACCAACTGAATTTGGAACATATGTAACATGCCGAGCGCAGCTCTCAGTGAAAATCTGATCGGCAAAGACTTCTTTGCCGAGAGCCATTTATCGGGTTCTCGACAAAGCCTTTGCCAAGAGCTGGCGCGGCTCTCGGCAAAGAAAAAGCATCATTAACGGCTGGCTACCGTTGACGTCTTTTTTGCCGAGAGCCAGCTGGCAAGCTCTCGGCAAAGAGTTTTTTTTAAAAAAAAAAATCTTGGCCGAGAGATCGCCTGCTGGCTCTCGGCAAAGAGTTTTTATTTTTTTTTGAAAAATCTTTACCGAGAGCCTCTCCGGCCTGGCTCTCAACAAACCTAACTCTTTGTTGAGTGCTATGGCCATTGCACACTCGGCAAAGCTAGGAACATGGCTATTCTGGCAGCCTATTTCCCCAGCTTTGCCAAGTGCAATGGTCATAGCACTTGAGAAAGACCATCCTTTGCCGAGAGCAACCCTCGGTAAAGAGGGCAAAAAAATTTCCCTTTAATTTCCCTTTCATCGACATTCATCACATATAGCACACATATTAAATATATATCACATTCATCACATATATGTCACGTCACCACACATATAACACACATTATTGAGCCGACACAAAGTTCAATCCAAAGTCACCACACATATAACATGATAAGTTTTCAATCCAAAGTTCAACGTACTAGAGCCGACACAAACACACTCACGACCAACTTGGCCACCCCAGAGAAGAACTGTCGCCTGCTTGACCCCCCGGGCGTGTTCCATCCAGGCACATGGCGGTTGTTCGAACCCTCCACGGAGGCTACAAAAGTTAGACGTCTATCTCAGACAAGCAAATACAACACTGAGGTACCGATACTCACAGGAGTAGCTCCGGCGTCCTGAGACGGCGGTGGAGGAGCCATGATCGTCGGGGGCACAACCTTATCCTGGGAGGCCATGAACGCGATGAGGTCTGTCATCTGCTTAGCTTGGTCCGACATCTGGGACCGCATCTGGGTCTTGGCCAGCTGGCGTTCCTGCCTTTCTCTTTCCAAGCGGGCCTGCGATAATACAAAGGGAATGTTAAAACAATGCAAACATTTAAAGATCAATGTACGATGAGTAAAACAGAAATAACCTCAAGGTCGGTGACTCGTGATTGCGAAGGCGACAGGCATGGGCATATGAGGATACGAGACATGTCACAAGGAGAGCTCATCGGAAGCGTGACTCACACGACATATAGCTCTTAAGACATAGAGCTCTTAAGATCGAATGCAAAACCTGACGTGCCCATGTGTTAGGGCCCGCGTACGGTGGCTGCGGGCCTCTAGCTAGACACGCCACTAGAGACTTGTAGATCGTTGCAATAATGTCTTAGAAGGAAACGTAGAACAAGAACCATAACTAGGGAAAGAAGCAAACTATATGAAAATGACGTGGTACATGTGTTTTTGTTCGATTGTGTGTGTTATCGATTGTCACCATCTTCTACTATTTATGAAGGAGGCATGGACTTCTCCAACAAGTTCCCTATATGGGAAGCACCAAATAAGAGTCCCAAATTCGTCCTAGACAAGTGTCCTAATTCCACACAACCCGAACATGCAATCAGTACCGTGTTTCTGGTCATCATTGAATGGTTTTGTTTCATTTCACCTGATAGAGCGATTATGTTCATTGAGGAGCTCAAGTCATGCCAAGCTTCTGTACTTCATTAGATGAGCTAGATCTCAATGATGGATGATGTAGTGATCCTATTTTCTGACACCACTACATTTTCAACTTCAGAGACGGCAAAAAGTCATTTGCAAAGGCCACTCAGGACTCTGCCTCTATGTTGGGACCTCTGCTAATGGAGATTTTCTCAGCTCATTACTTTTGACCACATCTGCAAATCAATTAATAGAGATCTTGGATCCACCACGCACTGTCGAGCCCGCCGCGCAACCCAACGCTGAGCTCACTATGAACAACAATGGAGTTCATTGCGAATGATTAGAGGCGGTAGCTCACCTCCTTGTCGTTGACAAACCTCTTGTTCTCGCCCCTCCCTACATCTACCAGTATTGACCTAAAATTAAAAGGTATGGGGTACTTATGGGAGAAAGTGATGGATACAGGGAAGGAGATGTTACCTCTACTATATAGAGAGGTAGATAGGCCCACATCTCAGGGCAGTACCCAGGCCGGTCCTGTCAATTTATAGGCCTGGAGCGAAGCTCTAAAGATAGGTCCTCTAATACAACTTTAGTAATATAGTGTTTCTAATAAGTGTTATGCATAAACAATACATTATACATCTTACCTTAAAATTTTCTTCTAATGTTTACTGATGCAAAGTCATTGATGATGGCATCAATATCAATTTAATCTAATAATTTCTTCTTGATGCATAAAGTTGCCAAACCATTTAATCTTTCTTGGAACATTACAGACCTCAAATAATTAATTCTTCAATAATTTTAGCTTTGGAAAGATTCTTTCAGCAGAGGCCGCAATCATTGGCATAGTAAAATTGAGGACGCTCCCGCTCGTGCTTTGTGCTCGGAGCTAGGCCAGAGTGGGAGTGGAGGACGAGTCAATGACGTCATCGCCAAGCCAGTACCACTCGTGCTTCTTGCCTCGTCCGACCCTCATCACGATGCTCCCGTTTAGGTCCTCGCTGGCAGGATCAAAGTCGGCCCCATGGACCGCCCTTGCCACCTCTGTGTAGTCAGTGAGGAGGGTGTGGAAGCTGGAGTTGGTGTCCTGCCTCAGGGGGGGGGGGTCGTCAGGGTTGTAGGTCTCTGGTGCCGTGGCCTTGCCCTTGTGGCACATGGCGTATGCCACTAACGTGCTGCAAGGTTGGCCATAGTGTGACCCCGACTGCGAGGAAGACAACAAGATGATTAGTAATCAAGCAATATTTGAGCGAGGAATTCATAAAGTCTTTCACTTACCCAAGCTTGTGCGTACTCGACGAGGTTACGGTTATCCTGGCGGTGTGGTACACCTGACATCTGCAGACGCGCCTCCCAAGCCTCGGCGTAGTGGGCCGCCCACTCTTCAAATAGCCACCGGTCTGCACATCATTGGAGGACCATCTGTACATCATCAAGTATTTCATATATAAGCGTCATATGAAAATCCGAATAGCTTAATCTCAAAAAGAATCACTTACCTGAATGTACTGCGCCCGGCTCAGCGTCATGCCTCTCGCCTAGACCTTCGACACCCTCTCTCCCAAGACCGTGAGTCTCGCCTTGTAGATCATGTCGGTCACGAGCTTCCTGCAGGCCTTGGTACTCACCACCTCCGCTTGTGCCTCCTTCCTCGGCTCGCACGTGAAGAAGTCCTGCATACAGACGCAATACAAACTCTAAGTAATTCAAGAAAAGTACGATGAATGTGATGTTGTGTGACGAAGACTTACCCACGGCTCCACTCTAACCCTCACCACCTTGTTGGGGTAGTCCGGGTCTGGGACGACGGTGTAGTGGTCAGGTCGGCTCAAACTTCCCGGTATACTGTACTATGCTGGGTTAGTGCACACGGCACAGGAGACCTAGGATGCCATTGGGTTTGCGGCCACGAACCCCCACAAACTTCGAGGACCTGCACAAGTGATTCAGAAAGATTATTAGTTTCTATTTTAATTTCGAGTCTCATATTATGAATAAGTAATTAGAACATGTACCTTTGTACAACGGGGCGGATCACTGGGCGTTGGTGACGTGTCAGTCGTGCCGGGAGGCTGGCGGGACCTCGTAAGTAGGGTGTGGACGCCCCTGAGGAAGCATACTTCCTTCTATGAATGCACACAAAATCTATCCCTATGAGCATCTAGGAAGAATTAAATAGACCGATAAATCTCGAGATTGATGAAGTTACTATAAATGTTTTGTTGTCGATAGACATATCATCTATTACTAAAAGAATATAGCGCCATTAAATTCTGAAATAAATACAAAAATATATATTGAACTCGATCAGGTGAGCAAGTTTCACTGTAAGAAACCCAGGCTGAACTACCCAAGTTCGCTCGCTAAAGATCATTACCACACCAGAGATCGATTGAGGCCTTCTTTAGTTCTCAATGAAAAAACTTTTTACCCACCACATCGAATGTTTGACACATGCATAGATTTCTAAACATAGACTAAAAAATAATTAATTACGCAGATTACATGTAATTTACGAGATGATTCTTTAAGCCTAATAAATTTATGTTTTGACAATATTGTGCTACAGTAAATTGTGTTAACAACAGATTAATTAGTCTTAATAAATTTGTCTCACTACTACATAAAATCTTTTACGAGATAGTTAAATTTTTTTAACCGTGGCAGACAAACATGAAAACCGCCACGGTTAATCGTGTCATTAATCGTGGCGGTCACTTTTTTATTAACCGAGATGGTTAAAAACAACTGTCTCCTAAAATCAATTAACCGAGGCGGTTGAATTATAAAAACCGCCACGATTAATGCCATATTAACCGTGGCGGTTATTATAACAGAACCACCTCGGTTAATCCATTTTAGGAGGCAGTTGTGTAAAAATGCCCGCCGCCCTAAAATATTTGGGTCCAATAAGCCCATCTGGCCCGGTATCATGCTCATGATATACAAAGCTGATTTAGGGTTTCTCATTTGGCCCCCTCTCTCCCTCAGTTGCGGCCGACACCGCCCCTGCCTCTCTCTCCCTCTATCGCTCTCCCACGACAACTCTCTTAGATCCCCGACAGCTCTCCCTCATCCTCCATCTATCGCTCTCCCACGATGGCAGCTTGGGGTGAGGCGCGTGCGGCCAATCACGCTCTCCTCTCCCATGACGGTCCTCTCCCACGACGACGGCCCGGGGCGGCGGCGCGTTGGGCGCGACGGTGGCACCGCCAGGCCACCACGTCGGCGGCACGACACACGGCTCATGGGGCGTGCGCGGCCCCCTCAACGGCGACGTGGCTCCCACGAGTTGGCGGCATGGCTCCCATGGCGGTGGCTCAGATCCGGCCACCGGTGGTGGATCCGGCCTCTCCGGTGGCGGATCCATCCTCTCCGGTGACAACCACGGTGGATCCGGCCGCCCCGGTGGCAGATCCATCCTCTCCGGCGATAAAAACGGCGGATCCAGCCTCCCCGGTGGTAGATCCATCCTCTCCGGCGACGACGAGGACAGGGCACGGCGGTGGATCCAGTGAGGGCGGGGCGGGGCACAGCCCCCGCGACGGTAATGCCCAGATCCGGCTACCGGGTGCCCGGATCCGGCGAGCGGCGGTGACGGAGTGAGCTACGGCGATGGCGGCCCTAGATGGGCTTGGCGGGTCCCTAATGGTCTCTGCGGGCCTGTCCAGGGTTTTTTCTTTTTTTTTCATTTGATTTCACTACGGGAAAATCAATCTTTGCCGAGTGCCTGTGGCTTTGCCGAGTGCCAAATTTCGGGCACTAGGCAAAGAGCCTCTTTGCCGAGTGCCGGCCACGTGGCACTCGGCAAAGCGCAAACACAAGGCAAAGCATGCTTTGCCGAGTGCCACGTGGCCGGCACTCGGCAAAGAGCCCCTCTTTGCCGAGTGCCAGCCACGTGGCACTCGGCAAAGAACCGCCCACGTGGCACCATTCAGGGCCACATGCTTTGCCGAGTGCCACGTGGCTGGCACTCGGCAAAGAGGTGCCTTTGCCGAGTGCCGGCCACGTGGCACTCGGCAAAGAATGTGGCCCCGAACTGTGCCACGTGGGCGGTTCTTTGCCGAGTGCCACGTGGCTGGCACTCGGCAAAGAGGCAAAGAGCTCTTTGCCTAGTGTTTTTTTTCTGACACTCGGCAAAGCCAGTTTTTAAATTACATTTTGAAGCAGTAAATTAATCCAAATGAAAAAGTTTTTAACTACAAAGTTGGTTAACTTATCAAGATGAACAATTTTTGTTTTGGTGATTTTTTCATTTGACAAACTTAAAATAAATTCGTTCACAAATCTTATATATCTCTCCGGTAGTTTATAAAACTACAAGAGTGATATATAATGTTTATGAATAATATTAGAACCACAATGTCGGATGCACAAATAGTCAAACAACCAAAATAAACTTTGTAGATCTTGACAAGTTATGAAAGTTTGTAGTTGATAACTTTTTAATTTGAAGTCATCTAGTTATGCAAAACTGCGTCGAATTTAAAAATTTTTAAATTCAAATTTTTCAAAATACCTCAGATGGAGAAATGACCAAAATGAAAGTTGTAGATCTCAAAAACTTATGAAACTTTGGTGTTGACAACTTTTTGATTTGAAATCATCTTGTCAACGAAAACTACGTTTCAAATTGTAAAATTTAAAATTCAAATTTTTATAAACGACCTCGGATGGAAAAACTATCAAAATAAAAGTTGTAGATCTTGAAAAGTTAGAAAACTTTGTAGTTTACAATTTTTTGATTTGAATTCGTTTAGGATCTCAAATAAGCAAGTTACACATGGTTTAGTATAATATATGGGTAATCGAAACGGAGATAAAATATATATGAGTGTGTAGTGCAGTGGTAGAGGAGGCTCCGCGCGAACGAGAGGTCGTGAGTTCGAATCCTGCTGACTGCGTGAGAGAAAATTGCGTGAAAAATAGTAGAACTTGCGATTTTGAGGGCGACAAGTTGGGCGCTGCCCAGTGAACCCCTCCTCCAATTAAATAAAATTTTTTCCCTTTTTTCGGGGTTTTTTTATTTCTTTCTTTGCCGAGTGCCAAATATGTCAGCACTCGGCGAAGCCTTCACCGAGTGCCACAGGCACTCGGCAAAGAACCCTTTGCCGTGAAATTCTTCGCCGAGTGCGGCACTCGGCGAAGCCTTCGCCGAGTGCAAAATGCTCTTTGCCGAGTGCTGCGAGCACTCGGCAAAGAGTGATTCTGCTGTAGTGTTTACTGTGGCAGGCGGACAAACCGCCTCAGAATAGTTCACATTAACCGTGACCTTTACTCCATGGCGGTTGCCTCGCCCGACACGGTTAAGTATTTTTGCCCGTCGTCGCCGAGTGCAAAAGGCTCTTTGCCGAGTGCTGCCAGCACTCGGCAAAGAGTGATTCTGCTGTAGTGTTTACTGTGGCAGGCGGACAAACCGCCTTAGAATAGTTCACATTAACCGTGACCTTTACTCCATGGCGGTTGCCTCGTCCGACACGGTTAAGTATTTTTGCCCGTCATGATTAATATTTTGTAAGTGTTGCATCAGATGTTATTTTGACGCATCAACTAAATAAGGCCTGAATGATAAAATTGACTAGCTGAGCTGAGGCCGATCGAAGAGTATCAAACGTGCGGCACGGTGTTCAGCACCCTTCTCATTTCCCTGCTGCTGCTGCTGCTGCTGGGTCTCTCATCAATCATCATATAGCGCGTTTGCTCGCCACTATATAACTCCACGGGAGCAAGCCAAGAAGACGCCACACACAAACTGCAAAGCAAGCCAAGCACGAGAGAGAGAGAAAAATTATAGAATCACAATGAGCTCACGCATCACCAGGTCGCTGCCTTTTCTCGTCGCCCCGGCTGAGGCCACGCCCGCCGGCGCCCTCCCCCTCACCGCCATGGACACAGGTCTAGCTTCCCTGCCCATGGCAGCGCTTTTCGTCTTCGAGAACCCTACCGATCAGCCGGCCGAGACCATCAGGAGGGCTCTGTCCCGTGCACTTGTTCCCTACTACCCGATGGCCGGCCGCCTTACCGTCGTCACGGGCGGCGGTGACCAGCTGAAAATCGCGTGCACCGGTGAGGGCTTGGCGCTCGCTGGCACGTCCACGAGCTGCGCCCTGCAGGAGGCCAGGCTCTCCATATTAAGTTGCATGCATCGATCAGTTCTCAACCCGCCTTACCGTCGTCACGGGCGGCGGTGACTAGCTGAAAATCGCGTGCACCGGTGAGGGCTTGGCGTTGGCTGGCGCGTCCGCGAGCTGCACCCTGCAGGAGGCCAGGCTGTCCATATTAAGTTGCATGCACCGACCAGTTCAACCCGCCTTACCGTCGTCACGGACGGCGGTGACCAGCTGAAAATTGCGTGCACCGGCGAGGGCTTGGCGTTCGCTGGCGTGTCCGCGAGTTGCACCCTGCAGGAGGCCAGGCTCTCCGTATTAAGTTGCATGCACCGACCAGTTCAACCCGCCTTACCGTCGTCACGGGCGGCGGTGACCAGCTAAAAATCGCGTGCACCGACGAGGGCTTGGCGTTCGCTGGCGCGTCCGCGAGCTGCACCCTGCAAGAGGCCAGGCTCTCCGTATTAAGTTGCATGCACCGACCAGTTCAACCCGCCCTACCGTCGTCACGCGAACGGCGGTGACCAGCTGAAAATCGCGTGCACCGGCGAGGGCTTGGCGTTCGCTGGCGCGTCCACGAGCAGCACCCTGCAGGAGGCCGGGCTCTCCGGCCCGTGTCCGGTGGTCACCGTCGAGGCCGGACCTCACCAAGAACTACGCCGGCCAGTACAGCACGGACCCGCCGTTGCTGCTGGTGCAGGTGACCGAGTTCTCCTGCGGCGGCTTCGTCGTCGGGGTGACGTGGAACCACGTCGTCACGGACGGCGCCGGGATGGCGCAGTTCCTGCAGGCCGTCGGCGAGTTCGCCTGCGGGTTCCCTTCTTCCCCTTCCGTCGTCTCGCCGTCGCCGGTGAGGGTGGACCACACCCTCCCTGAACTTCCCCCGCCGATAACCACCATGACCAAGGCACTCGTCGGCAGCAAGCACAACGACTTCCCGTCCTCCTACATCACTGTTCCCCTGAGCTTCATCAACCGCGTCAAAGACGAGTTCCGCCGTCGTAGCAGCAGTAGCGGCGGACTGGAGGTGGCGCCGGCATCGTGCACTGCGTTCGATGTCTTCACCGCCGCCATATGGAATTGTCGTGCCCGCGCGACCATCGACAGCGCCACCAGGCAGGACGCCCCGACGGCGCTCGTCTTCGCGGTGAACCTGAGGAAGCCGGCCAAGGCCAAGGACGGCTACTACGGCAACGTGTTCGCCTTCGGCCTTGCTGTCTCGACGCTGCGCGAGGTCGCCGACGGCGACATCCTGGACCTCGTGAAGCTGGTCACGGACGCCAAGGCACAGGTACGTACACTTTCACTAACGGAGCCGCGTGCATCGCCGACGAGTTCGACGGCCGGCTCCGGGGCCTCGAC
Organism: Coix lacryma-jobi var. lacryma-jobi; assembly: GCA_009763385.1. Taxonomy (NCBI): domain Eukaryota; kingdom Viridiplantae; phylum Streptophyta; class Magnoliopsida; order Poales; family Poaceae; genus Coix; species Coix lacryma-jobi. The sequence continues at coordinate 128,858,695 of CM019830.1, forward strand.
GGGTACGACACCCTGTGCGTGTCAAGCTGGTGGAATCTCGGCTTCAACGACGTCGACTTCGGCAGCGGCGGGGCTGAGCGCGTCATCGGGAACTTGGAGCGCAAGACGATGCCGGTGTGCATCCTGTGCGGGAGGAAGAACAAGCAGGCCGAGGGCGTCGCCGCCATGGCGCTCTGCGTCAAGGAGGAGCACGCGGAGGCCTTCCATGCAGAGCTACGAAGCCTCAAGTAATATGACGTCCAAGGGGTCTCATACATGTTGGCGTTGTTGTCTGTGTGCAAATGGTGTAGTATTTATTTGTACTAGGTGTGTGTTTACTTGCTCGTCACTCGTCAGTCGTCAGCTATAGCATGTATGCATAAACGAACGATGATGTTGCTGGTTTCACACCAGCTATATTGCGTGTAATAATTTACGCTTTATCTACCAACAGGCAGAATCAGGTTAAATTATTAGAATAGAGAAAACTAAAATAAAACACACTGACAGAGAGAAAAAAAATATCCCAATAAGGAACTCTACGCGACACTTGCTCCGTAATGTTGACTCCACAAGAGTGTGACAACCAACATCGAGACAATACCGCCACTACCGGAATCTCCATCTATGCCGAGTGTAAACAATTTTACCGAGTGTTTTATATCGGGCACTCGGCAAAGAGGAGGTTTGCCGAGTGCCAACCCTAAGGCACTCGGCAAAGCAAGGACACACGGTGAATCACCTCTTTGCCGAGTGCTGTTGACAAAACACTCGGCAATCTTGTGTCTTTGCCGAGTGTCGCTGACCAGGCACTCGGCAACGAACCTGCCCGTAAGGCAGTCACGGCACCCCATCTTTGCCGAGTTCCCACCGTTAGGCACTCGGCAAAGCTTCAACCTTTGCCGAGTGTATTAGGGCAACACTCGGCAAAGGTTCCGTTTTGCCAAGTGTTTCAGTCGAGCACTCGGCAAATATTTACCAAAAAAATTGCACCTTATCTCCAATCTTTTTCCTATCCTCACATAGACTATTTGGTACATCATGTTCAAATTTGGAAATTTTTTGAATTTATTTAGCATATTTCACTAGTTATTTTATTTTGTCGCATTTTTTTGACCCATGTCGAATTTGAACTGCAGATCATCTAAATATGTAAAAAAAGGTTACTATAAACTTGATATTCATGTTATTCAACCTATATTGAGTCCTCACATGCGATATGAGGAGATTTTTCAAAAATCTTGTTTACTAAACATGAGGTCAAACTTGTGACTACGTGGTTTTTAAATTATATAAAAACCAAACGAGGTCCAAAAATCATGAAACTTGTCGAGGTGTCATGTTATCGTATGTGGAGCCTATGATAAAAAATTAAGAACATTTCGACCAAGTTTGTGTCGATACTCCTTATAATCTAGAGAATTTGCGTGGAAGTTTATGATTTCATGTGAAGCCTCCTTGAGAATTTGGACACCATCGACACAAACTTGGTTGAAATGTTCTCAATATTTTAATATAGGCTCCACATATGATAACATGGTGGCTCGACAAGTTTCACGATTTTCGGACCTCGTTTGGTTTTTATATAATTTAAAAACCACTTAATCGCAAGTTTGACCTCATGTTTAGTAAACAAGATTTTTGAAAAATCTCCTCATATCGCATGTGAGGACTCAATATAGGTTGAATAACTTAAATATCAACTTTATAGTAACCTTTTTTTACATATTTCGATGACCTGCAGTTCAAATTCGACATGGGTCAAAAAAATGGCACAAAATAAAATAACTAGTGAAATATGCCAAATAAATTCAAAAAAAATTCATATTTTAATATGATGTATCAAATGGTCTACGTAAGGATAGGAAAAAGTTTGGATGTCAGAAACAAAAAAAATAAAGATATGCCGAGTGCCTTATGCAGACACTCGACAAACAGGCCCTTTGCCGAGTGTTTCTGCTGCGTGCACTCGGCGAAGTTCTAATTCCTTTTTTTATATATAAATTCCCTATGCCGAGTGCTAGATCGGGGCACATGGCAAAGGGTTCACCTAAAGACCCAAGCCGGCCCCAGACACGAGCTCCTCTCTCAGTCTCTCAGCTCCTCTCTCAGTCTCTCAGCTCCTCTCTCAGCTCCTCGGCTCCCCGGCGGCCTCCCTGGCCGCGCCCTCCCCGGCGGCCGCCGTCTCCGGTCGCGCCCGTCGAGCCACGCCCGCCGAGCCACGCCCTCCGCCGTCCTCGGCTCGCCACGCCCCGGCGGTCGCCGTCCCCGGCTCACCACGCCCCGGCGGCCGCCGTCCCCGACCGCGCCCGCCGAGCCACGCCGCCGCCGTCCCCGGCTCGCCCTCGGCTGCGCCCGCCCCGGCGGTCGCCGTCCCCGGCTCGCCAAGCCCCGGCGGCCGCCGTTCCCGGCCACGCCCGCCCCGCCGGCCGCCGTCCCCGACCGCGCCTGCCGAGCCACACCGCCGCTGTCCCCGGCTCGCCCTCGGCCGTGCCCGCCCCGCCTCGCCCCGGCCCACAGCGGAGGTAACCCCTTCTCCTCCTCCTCATATCTCGACATTCTGTGATCTGTTGAAGTACCCTATGCTGGATTTACACGACTTGCACTGCAGTGTCAGCGATTATTTTGGTTTATTAGTTTCCTAGTATAATTGTTGTAAATTAGAATTCGGTGGAAAATATTTCTCCCGATTCTTGCAATAGCTTAAATATGAGTGCAGAACTCCTCTAAACACCATAATATTTTCTTATAATATATGCTCACAAAATTTGGGTGTTTGAGGGCCTTTTTCACCCCTGGTATAATATAGCAAAACTGGAAAAAAAGTCCTCTGTTCCTTGCTTTTTTACACTAAAACAAGTCCTCTGTTCACATGCAAACATCGTAAAAATGATTCATGGTCATCTCAACCACTTGCTAGTAAGTAGTAATAAGATTCTGGAAGACGATGTCTAGAAACAACTACTGGGACAGTAAGTTCTACACAGAATTCTGTCATTCAGACTATTTCTGACAAAACATGAAAAATATTGTTTGCATTGCATCATGTTCCAGGGCAACCATTAAACAATCACTGCAATCAGTTGACATGTCTGTCTCAAATGTCAGGATCCAAGAAAGTAATAGGGTTTCTTCATTGACCTGAACTTGAACTTGGTCATAACTTTTAAATATAATCAGCCAAATGAATTCTTGGATGTCTAGTTAAATGAATGAAAAGCTGGTGAGACACATCAAACAGACTAATTAGATTTTAGTCAAATTCGAACAATTAGATTTTAATCAAATTCGTCCTAAGGCAGCTGATTATGCGGCAGGACTTTGCTCTGGCAATATTAGCAGTATGTAGGATACAATTCAATAAAACAACTTCAACATTAATGCAGTTTCTGAGATCCAAAGAATAGTGGCCTATAATGCAGTTTCTTTTTTATCCAACCTATAATGCAGTTAATACATATCCAAAGATGTTGAATTCTTTTCTTCTATTTTTCATCCGGTGACTTGATCAACTAACTAGTGCTTATATACAGCCAAATATGTTTCTTTGGAATGCTTATATACGGCAATATCATTAACCATTAGAGCATCATCAGCACTGTAGACTTGTAGAGATGGGATAATTATTGGCCGTAGTATATATAACCACGGCCTACTGATCAATTGAACAATTTAAATCAAACGCAAGGGAGCAGCCATCCAGCTAGCTAGCTTATATCATCATCACATTCACATCTGCAGCAGGCTGTTGTAGCTGTTGTAGGTGTAGTGCTCGTCGAGTCCTAGGTCCATGAGCACGCCGCTGCCACACTGATCGCAGCTGTCGTCCTGCTCGCTGTCAGCCATGGCGTAGTCCATGGCGGCGGCCTTCTTCTTGTAGAAAACCCTGCACAGAACCCAGTCCTCCTTCGGTGGGGTGTGTGGATTCTCCAATGCCAGGACCTCCAAATTTGGTAGTCCAGATAAATGGCCCTCATGTATGACACTGTCTAGTTTGTTGAAGCTATGGTCTTGTTTTGCAGGAGAGTATAACACCGCCTGAACCGAGCTGGGTCTCCCTGCACCGCCACCCAAGGTATAACATCGTTGTCCCTGTCATGGTCATAGGTCGCGTAACCTAGTTAGGCGTCTCCCGTTCAAAACAAGTACGGTCGGAAGTATGTAGGTCTCTGCATATGGACGACCGTACCTGTTTCGAATTGTCCACGTTTTTTGGACAGCCCGAGGATCCGTAGGAGGGGTTAGTTTCCATGCTCTGCTCTAATCGGAGACTGAGTTTCAGCATCACCTCCTTGTTGTTCTCCGGATACACAATCTCCCTGCTAGGACGTGTATTCGGAGAACAGCGGGGAGGTGCTGCCGAAATTCTGTCTCGGAGAGGAGCAGAGCATGGAAACTAACCCCGTCTACGGATCCTCGGGTGGGATTAGGACCTATCTTCACCTATTAGATGGTAGGAACAGCGCGTACTTGCCATGCATTCTTACGTTATGTGTATCAGTGGTAGAGGATGGATGACCAGGAGTGGATGTACACTGGGCGCCCAAGTTATGGACAGTGGTCCGATGAGTGGGTCGAGAAGACAAATGAGTTCTTGGAAACTGCATTTCGTGAGGCTCAAGGAGCGAGTAAAGTTTGGTGTCCGTGCGGCAGGTGTCAGAACAGACGTCGACAATCAAAGGAGGATATGGGTAAACATCTTTGCAAGCATGGGTTCATGCCAGGCTATAGGATTTGGCACCTCCATGATGAAGCCGATCGTTTGAGAGATGAGGTGGTGAGACAACGCGTCGATGACTTGGACGCTGATGGCGGTGTAGGAGACATGTTAGATGACTTTCATGAAGCACACTTCGGTGAAGGGCATCAGGAGGAGGAGGAGGGGGAGGAGGAGCCAGAGGCAACAGTCAAGGCGTATTATGACATGTTGTCTGCGGCACAAAAACCACTTCATGCTCACACGAGGGTCTCTCAGCTAGATGCCATTGGCCGCATTATGGCCTTGAAGTCCCAGTTCAGCCTGAGTCGGGATGCCTTCGATGTTATGTTGACAGTGTTTGGGAGCATGCTTCCGGAAGGTCACATTCTGCCGAAAAGCATGTACGAGTCGAGAAAACTCCTCCGTGCACTCAAGATGCCATATGAGCAGATACATGCTTGTCCTACGGGTTGCGTCTTATTCAGGAAAGAACTCGCCAAAGCAACGCACTGTCCAAAGTGTGAATCCTCTAGGTTTCTGGAGGTAGACTCTGGTGATGGTCACATGAGACAGATTGACATCCCTGTGAAGATCCTACGGTACCTTCCATTCATACCGAGGATCCAACGGTTGTACATGACCGAGGAGACCGCGAAACAGATGACATGGCACAAAAAAGGAGTCCGATACAGTCTAGAGAAGATGGTACATCCCTCCGATGGTGAAGCGTGGACCTATTTTGATAACATTCATCAAGAGAAAGCTCTGGAGTCTCGTAATGTCCGTGTTGCCATGGCAACAGATGGTTTCAATCCTTATGGAAACCTGGTGGCCCCATACACTTGCTGGCTGGTGTTCGTGATCCCGCTCAATCTTCCCCCTGGCGTCATCTTTCAACGACAGAACATATTGTTGTCGTTGATCATTCCTGAACACCCGGGCAATAAGATGGGTGTCTTCATGGAGCCTGTGATTGATGAATTGATCAAAGCTTGGGACGAAGGATTTTGGACTTACGACCGAGCTACGAAGAGGAACTTCAGGATGCATGTCTGGTACCAGTACTCCATGCATGACTTCCTGGCATATGGTATATTCTGCGGTTGGTGTGTTCACGGGAAGTTCCCATGCCCAGTATGCAAGACAGCTGTGAAGTTCACCTGGTTGAAGAAGGGTGGCAAGTATTCTTCATTTGACAAACATCGCCAATTCCTCCCCCTTGATCATCCATTCAGAAGCGACATCAAGAACTTCATGAAAGGTGTCCAAGTCACTGACCCTGCACCGGAAATGATGACAGGGGCCGCTGTCCTTGCTCAGATAAATGCTCTCGAATCAACAGAGAAGGTGGTTTTGTGGGATACGGTGAGGAACATGCGTGGAATCATAAGTCTGGTTTGGAGCGGCTACCTTATTATCAGGACCTTCTTCTACCACACTACATTGATGTGATGCACACGGAAAAGAATATCGCTGAGGCACTTTGGGGAACACTCATGGACACTGATAAGTCAAAGGACAACGTTAAGGCTAGAGTGGACCTGGCAACATTATGTGACAGACCGAAGCTAGAAATGGCGCCTCCTAGAGCCGGCAAGAATTGGAGAAGACCTGAGGCCGACTTCGTCTTGAGTAGGCCTCAAAGGAAGGAAGTACTAGAATGGTTTGAAACGCTACTGTTCCCTGATGGGTATGCAGCGAATCTAAGGAGGGGGGTCAACTTATCTACTATGTGAATCAATGGCCTCAAGAGTCATGACTACCACATATTACTTGAGCGGCTTATTCCTGTGATTGTTCGAGGCTATGTCCCAGATCATGTATGGCAAGCGCTGGCAGAGTTGAGCTATTTCTTCCGCCAGCTTTGTGCTAAGGAGTTATCTCGGGCTGTGGTTGCAGACATGGAAAAAATGGCACCTGTGTTGCTCTGTAAGTTGGAGAAGATCTTCCCACCGGGCTTTTTTAATCCGATGCAGCATTTGATCTTGCTTCTCCCTTACGAGGCACGAATGGGTGGGCCTGTGCAGTTCCATTGGTGCTATTGTATTGAGAGAACTCTGAAGGTTGTTCGAAAGAAATGTAAGAACAAATGCAAGATTGAAGCTTCCATCGCAGAGGCTTCAATTCTGGAGGAGGTGTCAGACTTTACCACGAAGTACTATGGTGACAACCTGCATAGCGTTCATAACCCCCCGCCTCGTTACAATGCAAGTGAAAATGGTTCGAACCTTAGCCTTTTTCGAGGGCAGCTTGGAAGTGCAAGTGATGCTACCTATAAGACCATGCAACATGAAGAGTGGCGCACTATCATGTACTATGTACTGACCAACCTTAACGAAGTGGATCCGTACATTGAGTAAGTCACTTTTCTGAAGTAACTTTTCCTCGAATATTCGCTATTCAGCATCCAACCCTCTCGTTGCTCGTCTTTACAGGGAATTTGTTCGTGAATTCTGGCGTCCATCAAGGGCACCTAACGGACAGGAATTCGATACCCTCCTAAAAATGGGTGCGGGAAATGGACGCCCTGATTTCATCTCTTGGTTCAAACACAAGGTACTGTCTTAGTTTAGCTCATACGTAGATTTACATTACAAGTTGATCGTAAGTTTGGGTGATATAATGAACTATCCTGGTTGACCTTGCAGGGCCTAACCGATGAATCTATGAGTGCCGAGTTGAGACAGGTTGCCGATGGCTTTGCGTACAGGGTTAGGTCATTTACAGGTTATGATGTGAACGGATATTGCTTTCACACAACAAGACACGAGCAGGCTCGACCCAATAGAAGAACCACAAGTACCGGAGTTTTCACTCCTACCATTGAGGGGGTCGAGTATTATGGAAGAGTTGAAGAAATATACGAGCTATCGTTTCATGGATGCATGCCTCTTAATCCTGTCATTTTCAAATGTCATTGGTTTGATCCTAATCAAACGAGAAGGACCCCTAATCTTGGGCTAGTCGAGATTCGACAGGATTCTGTCTATCCAGGAGAAGATGTCTACATCGTGGCCCAACAGGCCACACAAGTCTATTATCTCTCATACCCGTGCAAAACCGACATGCGTCTTCAGGGTTGGGATGTTGTGTACAAGATAGCCCCACATGGTAAACTACCTGTCCCAAACAATGAAGATTACAACTTTGACCCGAACACATACGAGGGAGACTTCTATCAAGCAGAGGGGCTAGAAGGGACCTTTCAGATAGACTTAACCGATCTGATGGAATTGGAAGTAGACAACGACCGGGTTGATGATGAGGACGATGGTGATGAGGTTCTAAATGCGAAGGATTTAGAATTACTTCGACGAGTACAGTTAGGCAATGACAGTGATGATGACACCACACCTGCAGTCAGTGATATGAACATGGAATTGGACGTAGACATGCATGATAGTGACGATGAGACGTATGATCCAGCCGGTCCCGATGACGATGATTATTTCTAATAAATGTAATACTGTTGTTTAAGTACATATTATTCACTTTACATCGCTTTGTATTTATGCACAAGTTTATTTGACATCTCTTTGTAATTGCAGGTTTAGCTATGGCAGGCGGCTCAGGCTACCAGAGGAACCTGAGGCGAGTGAGGTCGGTCTACCAGAGGACCGAGGAGGTACCTCCTCCTAGGCCACGCAGCAGGGCCAGGGGTCGTGCACCTCCACCTCCTCCGCCACCGCAGGAGGAGCAGGAGGAGGAGGAGGAGGAGGATGAGGAGCAGCAGCAGCAGCAACAGGACGAGGAGGAGGAGGAGGACAACGACCAGGAGGACGACGACCAGGAGGACGAGGCAGGTGGCTCCTCTAGTGCGGCGGCAGGTGGCTCCTCTTCCTCTGCCTGCCCTGCAGTGTACTTGCGAGGCCCCTCGCAGCTGCCCCAACGTCCGATACCGCAGCAGAGGCGTCCGGTGGCTCGGATCACCGGGCCAAGGTAACAATTGTACAAGTTTTTATTACTTTCTCATTTGTTATGTTGTAAATCATAACCTTACTAATAACTTTTATTCATCCATTTGACAGGAGTTTCAAGGTTGTTGGTCCCCCCCGGTCACGGACGCCTTCCTAATGGCGTCCTTGGTCTATTGTGCCGGCTGCACTTCCCCGGCTTCGTCAACTTTGCCGGATCCTTGGAGCCGGCCTTGACGTTTGAGCACTACTCGGCCTTCCCAGACACCGTCGACCTGCAAGGCAGGAAGTACGCCAACAAGGCGGAGCGGGTGGTCGAGGAGTTCTGGGTAAGTATTCGTCTACGTACATGGTCGAGGAGCTCAATACAACACTTTTATTTGACATTCTTCAAATAATAACTTTTCATATACTGTGTTTATATGCAGGATTTCTTCAAGTGCGAGCCGGGAGCTGATAGCCGGGCGAGGCAGGTGGCGTACAAAGCATGTCACAAGCTGGTGAAGGACATGCACTACGAGGCGCGCATCCAGGCCGTGATCACGTAAAAGGCTACCGTCGAGGGAGTGAGGGTCACTAAGAAGGATGCAAGGACCATGACGTTGACCATGGAACAGTACATCAGGGTAAATATACAAACTTATTACTGTATGTTCTGAAAACAAGACGGGTTCAATCTAATCTACTTATATGTCATGTACTTGATGTCTTGTAGGTGCCTCCGTGGTGGGCCAATGCCCACCACCAGTGCTGGGTGAGGATTGCGGAGAGGTGGTGCGAGGCCGAATGGGAGGAGAATCACAACGCTTGCCAGGAGCGGCGCTTGATGATGCAAGGTCCTTCCCACCATCAAGGCAACCTCTCCCTCGATGCCTATTCATCTAGATGGGTAAGCTCAATCCATTTCTTTATTATTTCGTTATATTTTGCATAGTCTCTAATCATCCTGATGTTTCTTTCGCAGTCGGCGGCACATGGTGGGCAGAAACCCACCTCCTTCCAGGCCTATACGATGTCGCACAAGTCCAAGGCGACCTCCGACGTCCGGTACAACCCGGACGACCCGCCCGAGGCGTACAGCAACCCCTCCGTCCACCTCCGCGTCACCGAGTACACTTCCATGGGGAAGGAGGTGCATAGGCCAGACTGGGACCCCGCCGAGCACGACCTTGATGGCACCGTCATCATGAGGGCGGGAGGAGGGAAGAAGCACGGGAGGTACTGGATCGGCGACAGCACGGTCGACTCGTCCAGTACTCCCAACCTCGCCCAGATCAGAGCCATGAGCACGAGCGGGGGCCCGGGCATACGGCAGCGGCCGCACACTACGGTTCACATTGTGCACCAACTCCAGGTTATTTCTGTTTCATTTCCAGTCTTCATTATTTGATTTCTTCATTCAGTCATACAAGCCCAGGTTATTTTCTTGTTGTCTTTTGTGCTTCAGTTAGTTGTTCATCCCTTTTATTCAACTAGATGATACCCCGCGCGTTGCTCCGGGAATTTTATAGACATTTTAGTAACAGAGTTCATGGAGTAAGAAATATATGGCTTTGTTTAAGAAAGTCATGTTATAAATATGGTTTTGGCATCTTCCTAAACTTGTATCTGGTGAACAGATCACAGATCTTTAGAGTTGTTGTGCAATTAAATAACATTGGGATTCAATTGATAAATAGAGTTGTCCAACTCCACACAACTAAAGATGGGCCTTCAATAAAACCAAAAAGGAGTAGTAGGGTACAGAACCTACACGCTGCCACACCCACACTGCACTTCCAAATAAAATACACTGCTGATCATTAGAGAAGCATAGCATGAACTTGCTGTAGATTGAACTGCATGTCGGAAGTCATGAGCCTCGACCACCGGCCACCATGCACCTCGACCATGGCCTGCAGGACTGTCCCGGCCGCTTGGCTGCTCCCTCCCTTTATAGAGTCATGAGCTTTCGATGAAGCAGAATATATGAGAATTGGAAGGACGTAATGATTGTTCAGTTTGGAGGTTTGGAAACAGAAAGTCAGTGCGCCACCTGAGCTGTGAATAATTGTGGGAATGGAGATGGTTTGGCAATGCATAAGGACTCTTAGTGGAGGGACCCTCAAATGACGTGGCTTCACGAAATCACAGGAAAATATGTTAGTGGGTTTTTGTCCTATTTAGGTATAGTAGATTTGCTACAGTTAGTTGTTCATCCCTTTTATTCAATTTGCTGGTTAACTACACTATAAAAGCTTGGCAGAACCTTGGATCATTTTGCTGGACCAATAGAAGATTTTGTTTTTGGAGAACACACGATGTCTGTTGCATGAATATAACAGTTTTTCCTATTTGTTTCAACTTCTACTAATGAGATGTAGTTAACACATTATTGATTTGGTGAATCCAATTTTTGAGTTCACTCATGGGATTACCGTTTACTTTTTGTGATTACTGCTCTCTGATCCTAACGACTTAGGCAATTGATTGATTGAAAACTTCATTTTCCAAACATGCATGTTAAAAAATGACAGCTATTGGCCTTGCTCTGATTACATTTTTTGCCTTTTTGGGTCAATTAATAAGAAGCACAAAGCATGAAAAAAAAGGTTTAGATGCATTCTAACATGTCAAGTTCATTTGTTGTAGGCCGAGCTAAGCGAGGAGAGGAGGCAGTCCGAGGAATATCGTAAGATGGCCGAGGAGAGGGCCCAGATGCAAAGCCAGCGGGTGGATGCTATCCTCGAGTGGATCCGTGGTACAGGACTCGACTTGGGTCGACCTTTGCCGGATGCTGTGGTGAACCCTCGTGCAACTAATACTCCTGTAAGCTTGCACACTCTAGCTACCTTATGTCCATAACCGTGTAATTAAGTTTGCCTTCTCTAACTTTAATTTGTCTCACTTTTGCAAAGCAATCGGACCGAGCTTCCAATGAACCACCTCGTCAGTTGCCAGCAGGGTCAGGGTGGCCGGATTGGACCCAGTGACAATTTTATATGTGATGTTTATTGACATGTATGTGGTTTATGGACATGTTTATGGACTCTTATATGTCGTGCTTCTTTTATTTATATATATGTCGTGGTTTGTGACTGATATATTTGTGAAAATGTATTTGTTCTAAGAAATGTGGCATCCATATGTCTGGGAAAGCAAGAAACAAATTTAAAAAAAAAAGAAAAACCTCTTTGCCGTAGGTTGCACTCGGCGAAGCACCCCTTCGCCGAGTGCCATGACCAAAACACTCGGCAAAGGTATGCACAGAATCGCACCTGGGAACGACCTTTGTCGAGTGCTATTACCAAGACACTCGGCAAAAGTGCCATTTTTGCCGAGTGCATTACCGAAACACTCGGCAAAAGCGCCATTTTTGGCCGAGTGTCAGACGTGAGGCACTCGGAAAAGGAGAAGTCTTTGCCGAGTGCTTCGCGTCTGACACTTGGCAAAGCCTCCGTCACCGTCTCGCACCGTTAACGGTTCCTTTTCTTTGCCGAGTACCAAAAGACACACGGCAAAAGCTTTGCCGAGTGTCCGATAAAAAACACTCGGCAAAGAGCCCTTCACCGAGTAATCCTATACCGAGCGGGATATGCCGAGTGCGGCACACGGCAAAGGTTTTGCCGAGTGTATTTAGGCCTTTGCCGAGTGCCGTAGACACTCGGCAAAGACACTGAATCCGGTAGTGCGCCACACACATCTGTCAAATCTAATAAGAATACTGAAAGATCGTTGGACACCGACCACCTTGAAGACACTAGATGCTGTATTCTGGCAACTGCACAAAGCACCTGGTGTATATGGAGTGATCATCTCGTTGCCGACACCAAAGCTGACAACCCAATAAATCTTCCAAGAGATACGTCTCTAATGAGAAAATGACATCCGCAAATGCCATCATAGCCCCGCTAGAAAACTAGACATGGGTTTCACCCGGGAAGATCCGCATGAAATAAAGACGACGCCTCCAGCAACGAAAGTGGCGCCCACAGGCGTCACCGCCGTTGAAATATGATTGTACCGTCATTGCCTGCCAATTGTTGAACTGTTACACCATTGATTGTCGCCTCCATCTTGATCTGGTCATCGTCGTACACGCCTAGGTCGGTTGCCACCATTGCACGAGTAAGGCCGTCGATGCCCAGGCACGCGATGGCTCTGGCTTCGCTGAACCCGCCTTCGGTGGCGACGTGACGAGACGCGGACCGAGTCGCACGGTGGCTGATCCGATTTTTGCAGACACCACCAGATCGGATCGCGAAGGGCCAAATTAGACGATCCACAAACGGATCCGCCGCCCACGCAGGCAAGCGCTATCGCCGGCTACCCAGCTCTGTCCCTCTTCCATCGCGCTAGAAACAGGGTGTCGTCGAGGCAAGGCCCTGCCGCCACCATCATTGTTTGCCGTCCGAGCCTCCCGGTGGCGCAGGCGAGGTGGAGAGAAAGGGATGTGGGGAGGTGGCGGTGGCGGTGGCGGTGGCGGCTAGGGTTTCGCCCCCGAGGGTAGTATCAAGTGACTAAAAACACTCGATCAACATTGTTATGTCCATAGAATCTAGTGTTTCAAGGGCACGCCATATTCAGGGGCGAACCTACATAGTTGCTAGGGAGTGCAAAGGCACTCTTCAAAATTTCTAAAAGTAGTAGTTTTGTCTAGATTTTTATATGCATAGGATCAAAATCAAATGATCAAAAATAATGCAAATATACAAAACATAGAAAACAAAAAAAAACAGATCATTTTTATGGAAGCCAAACTACAAAATTTCAAAGGGAAACAAAGAAACCATACAGACAAATAAAAATAACCCAAAAACAGAAAACTATTTGAGTAATCCAAATGACCATTCTCATTTACGAACAATCAATTTACACCAATTAAACACGGAACTTACATCTAAATTACGATAGTAAAATACGATATAGTGAGATATATATCTAGATGGAATCGATTGCACAAGACTGCAGCCGCGGTCGCTCGGTGGCGTGTCATCTGATCTGTGGCGGCTAGGTGCCTGGCCGAGGGTGGCGTCGAGCCGAAAGGGCCATTGGGGTGAGAAGCTGGGGAGACGAAGCTATTGGTGGCGGTTGGGAGCTTGGTGGTGGCTGACCATGGCACTCGACGCCTTTGCTCTGGTGTAGAACGAGGGAGGGAATGGAGTGAGAGAGAAAAAGAAGTGAGCGCTAGAATCCTCCACTTCATGTACGCATACGTGCAGCAGAGCAGTAAGGTGGCTAGCAACTAGCATGCGGATGGAGATGAGGCCACACGGCAGCAACTCCCAGCTAGGACCTAGGCTAGGACCGTTGGCTCTCACACCGCCACCGCATAGGGCCTAGCACTACCGGAATCTCCATTTATGCCGAGTGTAAACAATTTTACCGAGTGTTTTATATCGGGCACTCAGCAAAGAGGAGGTTTGCCGAGTGCCAACCCTAAGGCACTCGGCAAAGCAAGGACACACGGTGAATCACCTCTTTGCCGAGTGCTGTTGACAAAACACTCGGCAATCTTGTGTCTTTGCCGAGTGTCGCTGACCAGGCACTCGGCAACGAACCTGCCCGTAAGGCAGTCACGGCACCCCATCTTTGCCGAGTTCCCACCGTTAGGCACTCGGCAAAGCTTCAACCTTTGCCGAGTGTATTAGGGCAACACTCGGCAAAGGTTCCGTTTTGCCAAGTGTTTCAGTCGAGCACTCGGCAAATATTTACCAAAAAAATTGCACCTTATCTCCAATCTTTTTCCTATCCTCACATAGACTATTTGGTACATCATGTTCAAATTTGGAAATTTTTTGAATTTATTTAGCATATTTCACTAGTTATTTTATTTTGTCGCATTTTTTTGACCCATGTCGAATTTGAACTGCAGATCATCTAAATATGTAAAAAAAGGTTACTATAAACTTGATATTCATGTTATTCAACCTATATTGAGTCCTCACATGCGATATGAGGAGATTTTTCAAAAATCTTGTTTACTAAACATGAAGTCAAACTTGTGACTACGTGGTTTTTAAATTATATAAAAACCAAACGAGGTCCAAAAATCATGAAACTTGTCGAGGTGTCATGTTATCGTATGTGGAGCCTATGATAAAAAATTAAGAACATTTCGACCAAGTTTGTGTCGATACTCCTTATAATCTAGAGAATTTGCGTGGAAGTTTATGATTTCATGTGAAGCCTCCTTGAGAATTTGGACACCATCGACACAAACTTGGTTGAAATGTTCTCAATATTTTAATATAGGCTCCACATATGATAACATGGTGGCTCGACAAGTTTCACGATTTTCGGACCTCGTTTGGTTTTTATATAATTTAAAAACCACTTAATCGCAAGTTTGACCTCATGTTTAGTAAACAAGATTTTTGAAAAATCTCCTCATATCGCATGTGAGGACTCAATATAGGTTGAATAACTTAAATATCAACTTTATAGTAACCTTTTTTTACATATTTCGATGACCTGCAGTTCAAATTCGACATGGGTCAAAAAAATGCGACAAAATAAAATAACTAGTGAAATATGCCAAATAAATTCAAAAAAATTTCATATTTTAATATGATGTATCAAATGGTCTAGGTAAGGATAGGAAAAAGTTTGGATGTCAGAAACAAAAATAAATAAAGATATGCCGAGTGCCTTATGCAGACACTCGGCAAACAGACTCTTTGCCGAGTGTCTCTGCTGCGTGCACTCGGCGAAGTTCTAATTTCTTTTTTTATATATAAATTCCCTATGCCGAGTGCTAGATCGGGGCACACGGCAAAGGGTTCACCTAAGGACCCAAGCCGGCCCCAGACACGAGCTCCTCTCTCAGTCTCTCAGTCTCTCAGCTCCTCTCTCAGTCGTCTCTCTCGCTCAGTTCTTCGGCTCCCCGGCGGCCTCCTTGGCCGCGCCCTCCCCGGCGGCCGCTGTCTCCGGTCGCGCCCGCCGAGCCACGCCGCCGCCATCCCCGGCTCGCCCTCGGCCGCGCCCGCCACGCCGCCCTCGGCCGCGCCCGCCACGCCGCCGCGTCCCCGGAGCTCGGCCGCGCCCGACACGCCGCCGTCCCCGGAGCTCGGCCGCGCCCGCCACGCCGCCGCCGTCCCCGACCGCGCCCGCCGAGCCACGCCGCCGCCGTCCCCGGCTCGCCCTCGGCCGCGCCCGCCACGCCGCCCTCGGCCGCGCCCGCCACGCTGCCGCCGTCCCCGGAGCTCGGTCGCGCCCGCCACGCCGCCACCGTCCCCGTAGCTCGGCCGCGCCCGCCCCGCCTCGCCCGGCCCACAGCGGAGGTAACCCCTTCTCCTTCTCCTCAGATGGATAGCATACATAGCTCTTCAGAAACTGAAGATGGTGCTTTCAGTGAATGAACAGAGATGGTTTTTACTGTTAGGCTCAACTTCACCCTTTTTCCGTACGCAAATCAGCCATTTGGTTATGGAGTGAGTGCACAAGCACATAACTGCAGTTGGTTATGGATCTTTGGTTAGGCCAGTTCTTACATAAGTAGTATAAAATTTTCGTTCTAAGTCGTAACAGGTAGTTCTCTGAATTATATATGTGTTCTATCTACTTTCCTTTTCTTCAGGATGCTATGCTACATATTGCAATCAGTCCTTACAAAAATATGAAAATGAAGCATTGCATACAGTTCTGCAGGAAACATCTGGACATAGAAGTTGTTTGGGCCTTTAATATGGGGTAGCATGGGATGTTGATCCATCAAACTAGGGCCTTATTTATGCACAATGAGAATTTTATATTTCCTTTTATTTATTTTAATTTTTAGAATGGTATACTCCCCAATAGGAAAACATGATCAACCGATTAGATCTAACAATAGCAAATTTGTTCTATCACCACCAGTTCATTTTTTTTGCTTCGAATGAGCTGTACCTCAGTAGTATAACAATATGAGAAATCACAGTCTAGATATATGTTCATGCGATGGACTGGCATGAAAAGGATTAGAGAAGACTGGGACGTTTCAGTATCTAGAAGCTGCCACCTTTGATGCAAGTGCAGAGATGAGATCTCTTTCTTTTCTGCCATTTGCTATTGCAAATCTTACTAACTGTTACAAGACGATTGAGAAAGGTGAATAGGACGTGTATTTATATGTGTATCAGTACCAGTATTGATGACATAAGGTACAGCAAGAGCATCAATTAGGATGGAGGCCTCTTTCTGAAGTGAAAGGTGCAACGAAGCACACAGGTGACTGGTCGTCAGTGGTCACTTGATTATGCAGTTGGCCAGCAGCATATCAGGAATAGTGCAGTGGAAAGCCAGGATGGCAACCTCTGCATTCTGAATTATTGTATGTACACTGGCACTGTTCTGTTACTATGAATGTACAGAAACTCAGAGAGAGAGAGAGGTGCCATATGTGAATTTATTGTAAAATGACCAATCTGAAATTCTCCTCATCACTTCATACCATAGCAGAGAGATTGTTAAAAGCCGGCCTCACTCAAATTTTGCAGGAGAGTATAACACCGCCTGAACCGAGCTGGGTCTCCCTGCACCGCCACCCAAGGTATAACATCGTTGTCCCTGTCATGGTCATAGGTCGCGTAACCTAGTTAGGCGTCTCCCGTTCGAAACAGGTACGGTCGGAAGTATGTAGGTCTCTGCATATGGACGACCGTACCTGTTTCGAATTGTCCACGTTTTTTGGACAGCCCGAGGATCCGTAGGAGGGGTTAGTTTCCATGCTCTGCTCTGATCCGAGACTGAGTTTCAGCATCACCTCCTTGTTGTTCTCCGGATACACAATCTCCCTGCTAGGACGTGTATTCGGAGAACAGCGGGGAGGTGCTGCCGAAATTCTGTCTCGGAGAGGAGCAGAGCATGGAAACTAACCCCGTCTACGGATCCTCGGGTGGGATTAGGACCTATCTTCACCTATTAGATGGTAGGAACAGCGCGTACTTGCCATGCATTCTTACGTTACGTGTATCAGTGGTAGAGGATGGATGACCGGGAGTGGATGTACACTGGGCGCCCAAGTTATGGACAGTGGTCCGATGAGTGGGTCGAGAAGACAAATGAGTTCTTGGAAACTGCATTTCGTGAGGCTCAAGGAGCGAGTAAAGTTTGGTGTCCGTGCGGCAGGTGTCAGAACAGACGTCGACAATCAAAGGAGGATATGGGTAAACATCTTTGCAAGCATGGGTTCATGCCAGGCTATAGGATTTGGCACCTCCATGGTGAAGCCGATCGTTTGAGAGATGAGGTGGTGAGACAACGCGTCGATGACTTGGACGCTGATGGCGGTGTAGGAGACATGTTAGATGACTTTCATGAAGCACACTTCGATGAAGGGCATCAGGAGGAGGAGGAGGGGGAGGAGGAGCCAGAGGCAACAGCCAAGGCGTATTATGACATGTTGTCTGCGGCACAAAAACCACTTCATGCTCACACGAGGGTCTCTCAGCTAGATGCCATTGGCCGCATTATGGCCTTGAAGTCCTAGTTCAGCCTGAGTCGGGATGCCTTCGATGTTATGTTGACAGTGTTTGGGAGCATGCTTCCGGAAGGTCACATTCTGCCGAAGAGCATGTACGAGTCGAGAAAACTCCTCCGTGCACTCAAGATGCCATATGAGCAGATACATGCTTGTCCTACGGGTTGCGTCTTATTCAGGAAAGAACTCGCCGAAGCAACGCACTGTCCAAAGTGTGAATCCTCTAGGTTTCTGGAGGTAGACTCTGGTGATGGTCACATGAGACAGATTGACATCCCTGTGAAGATCCTACGGTACCTTCCGTTCGTACCGAGGATCCAACGGCTGTACATGACCGAGGAGACCGCGAAACAGATGACATGGCACAAAAAAGGAGTCCGATACAGTCCAGAGAAGATGGTACATCCCTCCGATGGTGAAGCGTGGACCTATTTGGTAACATTCATCAAGAGAAAGCTCTGGAGTCTCGTAATGTCCGTGTTGCCATGGCAACAAATGGTTTCAATCCTTATGGAAACCTGGTGGCCCCATACACTTGCTGGCCGGTGTTCGTGATCCCGCTCAATCTTCCCCCTGGCGTCATCTTTCAACGACAGAACATTTTGTTGTCGTTGATCATTCCTGAACACCCGGGCAATAAGATGGGTGTCTTCATGGAGCCTGTGATTGATGAATTGATCAAAGCTTGGGACGAAGGATTTTGGACTTACGACCGAGCTACTGTTGTTTAAGTACATATTATTCACTTTACATCGCTTTGTATTTATGCACAAGTTTATTTGACATCTCTTTGTAATTGCAGGTTTAGCTATGGCAGGCGGCTCAGGCTACCAGAGGAACCTGAGGCGAGTGAGGTCGGTCTACCAGAGGACCGAGGAGGTACCTCCTCCTAGGCCACGCAGCAGGGCCAGGGGTCGTGCACCTCCACCTCCTCCGCCACCGCAGGAGGAGCAGGAGGAGGAGGAGGAGGAGGAGCAGCAGCAGCAGCAGGACGAGGAGGAGGAGGAGGACAACGACCAGGAGGACGACGACCAGGAGGACGAGGCAGGTGGCTCCTCTAGTGCGGCGGCAGGTGGCTCCTCTTCCTCTGCCTGCCCTGCAGTGTACTTGCGAGGCCCCTCGCAGCTGCCCCAACGTCCGATACCGCAGCAGAGGCGTCCGGTGGCTCGGATCACCGGGCCATGGTAACCATTGTACAAGTTTTTATTACTTTCTCATTTGTTATGTTGTAAATCATAACCTTACTAATAACTTTTATTCATCCATTTGACAGGAGTTTCAAGGTTGTTGGTCCCCCCGGTCACGGACGCCTTCCTAATGGCGTCCTTGGTCTATTGTGTCGGCTGCACTTCCCCGGCTTCGTCAACTTTGCCGGATCCTTGGAGCCGGCCTTGACGTTTGAGCACTACTCGGCCTTCCCAGACACCGTCGACCTGCAAGGCAGGAAGTACGCCAACAAGGCGGAGCGGGTGGTCGAGGAGTTCTGGGTAAGTATTCGTCTACGTACATGGTCGAGGAGCTCAATACAACACGTTTATTTGACATTCTTCAAATAATAACTTTTCATATACTGTGTTTATATGCAGGATTTCTTCAAGTGCGAGCCGGGAGCTGATAGCCGGGCGAGGCAGGTGGCGTACAAAGCATGTCACAAGCTGGTGAAGGACATGCACTACGAGGCGCGCATCCAGGCCGTGATCACGTACAAGGCTACCGTCGAGGGAGTGAGGGTCACTAAGAAGGATGCAAGGACCATGACGCTGACCATGGAACAGTACATCAGGGTAAATATACAAACTTATTACTGTATGTTCTGAAAACAAGACGGGTTCAATCTAATCTACTTATATGTCATGTACTTGATGTCTTGTAGGTGCCTCCGTGGTGGGCCAATGCCCACCACCAGTGCTGGGTGAGGATTGCGGAGAGGTGGTGCGAGGCCGAATGGGAGGAGAATCACAACGCTTGCCGGGAGCGGCGCTTGATGATGCAAGGTCCTTCCCACCATCAAGGCAACCTCTCCCTCGATGCCTATTCATCTAGATGGGTAAGCTCAATCCATTTCTTTATTATTTCGTTATATTTTGCATAGTCTCTAATCATCCTGATGTTTCTTTCGCAGTCGGCGGCACATGGTGGGCAGAAACCCACCTCCTTCCAGGCCTATACGATGTCGCACAAGTCCAAGGCGACCTCCGACGTCCGGTACAACCCGGACGACCCGCCCGAGGCGTACAGCAACCCCTCCGTCCACCTCCGCGTCACCGAGTACACTTCCATGGGGAAGGAGGTGCATGGGCCAGACTGGGACCCCGCCGAGCACGACCTTGATGGCACCGTAATCATGAGGGCGGGAGGAGGGAAGAAGCACGGGAGGTACTGGATCGGCGACAGCACGGTCGACTCGTCCAGTACTCCCAACCTCGCCCAGATCAGAGCCATGAGCACGAGCGGGGGCCCGGGCATACGGCAGCGGCCGGACACTACGGTTCACATTGTGCACCAACTCCAGGTTATTTCTGTTTCATTTCCAGTCTTCATTATTTGATTTCTTCATTCAGTCATACAAGCCCAGGTTATTTTCTTGTTGTCTTTTGTGCTTCAGTTAGTTGTTCATCCCTTTTATTCAACTAGATGATACCCCGCGCGTTGCTCCGGGAATTTTATAGACATTTTAGTAGCAGAGTTCATGGAGTAAGAAATATATGGCTTTGTTTAAGAAAGTCATGTTATAAATATGGTTTTGGCATCTTCCTAAACTTGTATCTGGTGAACAGATCACAGATCTTTAGAGTTGTTGTGCAATTAAATAACATTGGGATTCAATTGATAAATAGAGTTGTCCAACTCCACACAACTAAAGATGGGCCTTCAATAAAACCAAAAAGGAGTAGTAGGGTACAGAACCTACACGCTGCCACACCCACACTGCACTTCCAAATAAAATACACTGCTGATCATTAGAGAAGCATAGCATGAACTTGCTGTAGATTGAACTGCATGTCGGAAGTCATGAGCCTCGACCACCGGCCACCATGCACCTCGACCATGGCCTGCAGGACTGTCCCGGCCGCTTGGCTGCTCCCTCCCTTTATAGAGTCATGAGCTTTCGATGAAGCAGAATATATGAGAATTGGAAGGACGTAATGATTGTTCAGTTTGGAGGTTTGGAAACAGAAAGTCAGTGCGCCACCTGAGCTGTGAATAATTGTGGGAATGGAGATGGTTTGGCAATGCATAAGGACTCTTAGTGGAGGGACCCTCAAATGACGTGGCTTCACGAAATCACAGGAAAATATGTTAGTGGGTTTTTGTCCTATTTAGGTATAGTAGATTTGCTACAGTTAGTTGTTCATCCCTTTTATTCAATTTGCTGGTTAACTACACTATAAAAGCTTGGCAGAACCTTGGATCATTTTGCTGGACCAATAGAAGATTTTGTTTTTGGAGAACACACGATGTCTGGTGCATGAATATAACAGTTTTTCCTATTTGTTTCAACTTCTACTAATGAGATGTAGTTAACACATTATTGATTTGGTGAATCCAATTTTTGAGTTCACTCATGGGATTACCGTTTACTTTTTGTGATTACTGCTCTCTGATCCTAACGACTTAGGCAATTGATTGATTGAAAACTTCATTTTCCAAACATGCATGTTAAAAAATGACAGCTATTGGCCTTGCTCTGATTACATTTTTTGCCTTTTTGGGTCAATTAATAAGAAGCACAAAGCATGAAAAAAAAGGTTTAGATGCATTCTAACATGTCAAGTTCATTTGTTGTAGGCCGAGCTAAGCGAGGAGAGGAGGCAGTCCGAGGAATATCGTAAGATGGCCGAGGAGAGGGCCCAGATGCAAAGCCAGCGGGTGGATGCTATCCTCGAGTGGATCCGTGGTACAGGACTCGACTTGGGTCGACCTTTGCCGGATGCTGTGGTGAACCCTCGTGCAACTAATACTCCTGTAAGCTTGCACACTCTAGCTACCTTATGTCCATAACCGTGTAATTAAGTTTGCCTTCTCTAACTTTAATTTGTCTCACTTTTGCAAAGCAATCGGACCGAGCTTCCAATGAACCACCTCGTCAGTTGCCAGCAGGGTCAGGGTGGCCGGATTGGACCCAGTGACAATTTTATATGTGATGTTTATTGACATGTATGTGGTTTATGGACATGTTTATGGACTCTTATATGTCGTGCTTCTTTTATTTATATATATGTCGTGGTTTGTGACTGATATATTTGTGAAAATGTATTTGTTCTAAGAAATGTGGCATCCATATGTCTGGGAAAGCAAGAAACAAATTTAAAAAAAAAAGAAAAACCTCTTTGCCGTAGGTTGCACTCGGCGAAGCACCCCTTCGCCGAGTGCCGTGACCAAAACACTCGGCAAAGGTATGCACAGAATCGCACCTGGGAACGACCTTTGCCGAGTGCTATTACCAAGACACTCGGCAAAAGTGCCATTTTTGCCGAGTGCATTACCGAAACACTCGGCAAAAGCGCCATTTTTGGCCGAGTGTCAGACGTGAGGCACTCGGCAAAGGAGAAGTCTTTGCCAAGTGCTTCGCGTCTGACACTCGACAAAGCCTCCGTCACCGTCTCGCACCGTTAACGGTTCCTTTTCTTTGCCGAGTACCAAAAGACACACGGCAAAAGCTTTGCCGAGTGCCCGATAAAAAACACTCGGCAAAGAGCCCTTCACCGAGTAATCCTATACCGAGCGGGATATGCCGAGTGCGGCACACGGCAAAGGTTTTGCCGAGTGTATTTAGGCCTTTGCCGAGTGCCGTAGACACTCGGCAAAGACACTGAATCTCGTAGTGTAGGCAAGGATCATTGGCTCCTTGCTTCACTGCCGCCAGCGTCATGCCTTAGGCCCCATCTTGTTCCTCTTTGGTGAGTCTATTGAAGAGACCAGAAGGGGAGGGCACTCATCTTTTTTCTGAGAAAGGGCCTTTAACCCCGGTGGAGAAGGGGCTTTAGCCCCGGTTTTGCAACTGGGGCTAGCACTCCGGGACTAAAGGTCCCAGTCTTTAGTCCCGGGTGCTTCCCACCGGCGCTAAAGCCTCTCACGATAAAAAAATAAATGTGCATTTGTGAGATTCGAACTCAGCACCTCTCGCCTCAGACACGCTTACCAACTGAGCTACACAACCCACGTGATGTAGTTCTGTACGTTTTCCTTTTGAATCCACTCGGGAAGCACCTTTAGCCTCGGTTGGTAACACCAACCGGGGCTAAAAGCACCTTTAGTCCCGGTTGGTAACTCCAACCGGGGCTAAAGGTTCACCCTTTAGCCTCGGTTGGTATTACCAACCGGGACTAAAGGTCCAGGACCTTTAGTCGGGGTTGGTAACACCAACCGGGGCTAAAGATTCATCTTTAGTCTCGGTTGGTGTTACCAACCGGGACTAAAGGTCTTTAGCCCCGGGGACAATTTTTGGCCGAGACTATAGCTCAATTGATAGATCATCCAAAGGCCTGTTCTCTAGTAGTGGTAGTTTTCCAGTGTCTTAGGGTTCAGAAGGGGAGGGCACTCATCTTTTTTCTGTAGTTTTCCAGTGTCTTAGGGTTTGAATCCAAATAAATTTTTGGTTACTAAGTATGGATTTTGACATATCAATGAGTGTCATATTCTTCTCCTCTCAACTATACCCATTATTGGATTGAGGAGTACTTCATTGAGAATTGATGCCTAATGTCAAATTCATCACAAAGCTCATCAACTTTAGTGTTTCTAAACTCACTCTTATTATCACTTCTCACTTTCTTGATTGTTGTCTCAAATTCATTGGGACTCTCTTGACAAAGGTCTTGAATATGTTGAACACTTCACTCTTGTCAACAAGAAAGAATACCCATGTGTATCTTGTGTAATCATCTCCTATCACAAGCCATATACTTGTTTCTCTCAATGTTTGTATATGTAGTCGGTCCAAATAAGTCTATGTGCAACAACTCAAATGGCTTGGTAGTATACACAAAATATTTTCAGCGACGCCACCCATTTTTAATAGAGGCGGTTCAAATAGCACACCGCCTCTAACCATTATGTTGGGCACTGCAACTTATCAACCGCCCCTGAAAAAAGATCTTTAAAGGCGGTTCAGTTAAGAAAACCGCCTTTGAAAACGGTCCCATTTTCAGGGGCGGTTTCCTTAAGTGAACCGCCTTTAAAGATAGTTTTTCAGGTGCGGTCGTCCTTGGTTAACCGACACTGAAGAGCCTTGTTTTCAAAAACGGTTTCTTAAAAGATCCATCCCCAATAAATGGGTTATCAGAGGCAGTTTTTTTAAACAACCACCCCAGAAAAAAAAAATATGCCCCAAGACCCTTTCTTCTTCCTCGCGATAAAAGCAGCTGACACTACTGTCCATTCAGCTCACTTGGAGGCAAGAAATAGCAAGAATAGAGGGAAGGAGGAGGTTCTGCCCTTTCAACCTTCAAATGAGTTGGGATTGTCGGGTGAGCTTCTATAAACTGTAAACCCTTTTTGATTTTTGCACAAACATTTATTTGAATTTATGCAGCACACTGAGGCCTATAGAAAAGACATGGTATGGATGTTATTTTTTTATATAGAAGCAATTTGGGCACTAATTTTTGTTTAGCTTCATATATATATATATATAGGGTAAATTTTATATACTCCCGGGAGTAGTTACTCCCACCTTCAATAATCAACATTGTATATGGATGTATACTTATTTATCACCTTGAGTATGTTTACATACTTATTTTAAGATACTTAAAATCTTACTACCTGAAAAAAAATTAACATAGCCTATATTTTTTTAATATATTACTATAAATATCATTATAGTACTATATAAAATAAGTATAACCATATACTCTATGTATACGTACATACTTAACATAAACATTCTTGTAGATATTTTAGTATAATTATATACTCCGCATACATATACTCCGCGTACATGGGAGTAACTACTCCCAGGGAGTAGGAAATAATTACCCTACATATATATATATATATATATACATACATATATGTAATTGATACCTTTTCTAATATTTGTGTAAAAATTTACATTAAATGCTTCATCATATATGTTTTCTCATGCATATTTTTATCTTTTCTTTACATATATATATATATGGTAAATATGGACTGGTTGAAAGGTCCAAATTGGCTAGAGGGGGGGTGAATAGCCTAATTAAAATCTACAAAAATTACTTAGGCAAACACTATTAGTATAACAAATGGCGGAGCTTTTTGCGCTAGCCTAATAGTGTGTTGCAAGCCACCTATCCAACAATTCTACCTAATATATCTATGTCACACAAGCAATTAGAGCTAATATCTAATGCGGAATAAAACTAACTAGCTCTTAGTACAAGTATGATATACAAAATGTATACGAGACAAGTGTGTGCAATAGATAGACTAAGCAAGCTAATCACAACTAGCTACACAAGGAATATAACAAGAGATATACGACAAGAGATAGTATCTACACAAGAGAAATAGCTCAATATAAATACACAAAGTAAATGAGCTAGATAGAGGTGGTTTCACCAAGCCTTCAGGATCGCCTAGTAGAGAGCCAATCACCGGTGAAATCCGCTCGTGATGCCAATCACCAAGAATATGAATATGAAGACCAATCACCAAGATGTGGAAGTAATCACAATAAGCACACGAGACACCAAGATTTATCCTGAGGTTCACGTGCTTGCCGGCACGCTACTCCCCGTTGTGTCGACCAACACTAGGTGACCCGGTGGCTAATCGGCGCAAAACCAAGCTCACAAAGAGCGCCACAAGAGTCTACCACTAGTGAGGTAGCTCAATGACACGAGCAATCCACTAAGGATGCCTCTTGCCGCTCCGGCGAGGTGAGGCTCCAAAACCTCTCACAATCACGATCAGTGGTGGCCAAGAACAATCTCCTTCTCTTACCAAAAACCACCTCAACACCTCCAAGACGTCTAGGCACCGGCAAATGCCAAGAGTAACAAGAGAACTCAATGCCGATGCGAAGAACTAGTGCCACTAGATTGAACTCTATCAAATCACGCACTAGATCACTCAATCTCACTAGGTTTGATCAAATCAACTTGGGAGATGAGTTGGGAGGCTTGCCAATGCTCACTAGAATGCTTAGGAATCAGAATGTGCAAGGGTGAAACCTAGCAAGCCGGCCAATCCCCTTAAATAGGCCACACAAGTCGGCCTAGCCGTTGGGCTAGAATCGGGGTCATCGGATGCGCCGATGATCAACCATCGGACGCTGCCCCAGCGTCCGATGCTCCAGATGGAGCCACGTGTCCCCCTGATATGAAATCTGCCTGTTAGATCCCAACGGTCATATTGCTTCGCGCCACGGTTAAAGTGACATCAGACGCGCCGATGCCACTGCTCGATTCAGCTCTTTTCTACGCCACATCGGACGCGCCGGAACGTTAGCATCGGACGCTCAACCCCTGCGTCCGATGACACAACAGAAAGGTTTCAGAACGCTCCAAACCACATCGGACGCGTCCGATGGATTGGCATCGGACGCAGCCCAGTGTCCGATGCTCCCTGGAAAGCACGCTCGCGCCACGTCACCTGCATCGGACTCTGCAACAGTGTTTCCTCAGCGTTCGTTGCCAGCGTCCGATGCTTCTTCAACTTCTGACAGAAACTAGGGTTGACCATCGGACGCTCAGCCAGCGTTCGATGCTCCTCGGACCAGCGTCCGATGCTCCCTGAGCACACCACTTTTCTTCCGAAAACCGTTGAATCCTGCCTTGCAAGCTCGGCAGGAGGGAGAGGAACTATATACTAGTTTCTCCCACTTCTCCACAACTCCTTAACATCCCCTAATCCCAAAAGTGCCAACACCACCAAGTGTACATCATTGTATGCAAGTGTGTTAGCATTTTGCAAAGCATTTTCCAAGGGGTTTAGTTAGTCTCTCACTAGGTCTATAGCATCAATATGTTAGAGAACTCCTAGTGGCACTTGAACACCGCATAAGCCGTGAATTATCTCCTCTTAATAGTATGGCTATCTATCCTAAATGTGATCACACTCGCTAAGTGTCTTGATCACCAAAACAAAGAGCCCTATAGGTTATACCTTTGCCTTCGGCCCTCTTTGCTCCAACTCTTCTCTTCTTCTCAAGTTTCACCAATGGTAGAGCACTTGATCTCTTGAGTGCTTGTGGCCATCACCATCCTTCATGGTTGCCACCTAGCTAGCTCCACCACTTGGCTTGGTCACAATCCTTTCTTATAAGCTACGCACATGCTTAGCAATAGGATTAGACCAAATAGGTTTCATCAATTAACCAAAATCAAACTAGGGCTTTCACCGGTCATGGATGTACACAAAACGAAGATTCGAAGCTTCCTACATACAAGATGTGAATGGTTTCATTGAAGCTACTAAAAGACATGTTGTGATTAAGCAGACAAAGGATACATATTGCCCTTGTTGTGACTGTAGAAACTGTATAGTGTGTCGGGATCCAAATACAATAAGATTGCACTTGATAAGGGATTTCATAGATAACTACGAGATTTGGGATCATCATGGTGAGAGAAGTATAGAGGCAAGAGCTACAAATGCACCAGGAGTATTGGGAGATGACGACAATGTCATGATGCATGATGTAAGAGAAGACTTTGATGCTGGTGGAGATGAAGGTTGTGGTGATCGAGAAGGATATGGTGGAGAGGATGATGGCGAAGACAACAAAAAAGGAGAAGAAGATGATGACTTCCTAGAAGAGATGCTATGCAATGTGGGACAAGAATTGTTGATTAAAGGGCTAAATAACTTGGAGACAGTAAAGAAGGCAAGGAAAGAGCGCTTATACCCAAAGGGAAAGGGTTGTGAGAAAAGATGGTTGTTGCTACGTTTTGTGTTGAACATACTAGTTTTGAAGTCTAAGTACGGATGGTCCGATAGGAGCTTCAATGGCCTATTGACTCTGTTGGCTGTTGTGCTTCATAAACCAAACTTTGTGCCCGCCAACACATATCAAGCAAAGAAGCTTATCAGTCCACTTACAATGGGTGTGCAACGAATACATGCATGCGGTATATCCTTAATTGTGGGGTCTTCAAAGACCTAATTAATTGTCCAATGTGTGGTGCAAGTCGATACAAAAGGAACTACAACTGTATTAAAGAAGACATGGGTCCTACCTCTGGGCAAAAGAGAAAGAAGGGTGGAAAGAAAAAAGATGCTCCACAGAATGCTGAAGGGGATAACAGCACCCTAGTGATAGATGATATTAACCAAAGAAGAATCCCAACATTGGTTATGTGGTACCTATCGCCGATTGATCGCTTGAGGCGTTTATTCTCAAACCTTAGGGACTCAGAGCTCATGCGATGGTGGGCTTCAGATGAACGCAAGAAGGGCGATGGTGTGCTACGTCACTCATCTGATGCACAACAGTGGAAGGACTTTGATGCGAAGTACCCAAAATTCCAAGAAGACCCCAGAAACGTAAGGTTCATTTTGAGCACGGATGGAATGAATCCATTTAGTGACAGGACTAGCACACATAGCACGTGGTCAGTTATCCTGTCGATTTACAACCTCCCTCCATGGTTGTTCTATAGAGAAAGTATTTGTTACTGACTATGATAATTTCTGGACCGAAAGCACCAGGCATTGACATAGATGTTTTTCTCGAACCATTGATGCAAGAGATGGAGACACTATGGAAGGAGGGAGTGAAAATGTGGGATGAGCTTCCAAAGAGTGCCTTCACATTGAGAGCCATCATCTTTGTTACCATCACTGACTACCTAGGATAGTTTTCGCTTTCAGGACAGATTGAAGGACCGGGAACTCTACCAGAAAGCGACCAGAGGGGGGTGAATGGGAGCCTAAAAATTTCTCTCGAAACTTTGGCCTTTGTCCCAGAAATCAACCCCCAAAAACTTTGACCGAAACGTGATGCCCATGACCCTTGAAAGAGGGTGGATGATCCGTATGAAGGGTTACGAGGATGCTACGCTAGCCGAAAAACAAAATTTTTCAACCCCATAAACCAGGAACTACTACTAGTTATAGATCACGAGATTACCACTAGACGAACAGATGCAGCGGAAGACGTCTCGGTGTAGACGTGCGCGTCGCAGCGATGTCGTGTAGATGTTCACGTCCGACCTTCATGTCTCCACGTGTTGTTCGTCCTTGTGCTCCAGATGCAGCACCTCCGAGGTATCCCACACGTACAGGGAGGAAGCGTCACGCCTCCAGACTGCTAGGTCTGCGAGGAGCAATAGGCGCGGGCGTGGGGTGGGCGACGGCTGTCTAATGACGCGGTCAAAACCCTAGTCGCCCCACCCCTCTATTTATAGGTGTCCCTAATGAGCCTGCCAACATGGAGGCCCATTAGCAAACCCTAATCCCGGTCTGATTCGAGTCCAACTCAAATCAGGCTTCCAGCCCCTTAAGCGTGCGACCCTATGGGTTCACGCACACATAGACACGGCCCGAGTACTCCTACTCGCCCGATAGTTGATAGCGGCCTCTAGCAAGACGTGCCAACTCCTATGTATACGCAAAGATCATATCTGACGAACCACCACGATCATATATACGTAATTCTCTTGCCACACAATATTTGGTCCAACTCATAGGTTAACACTTAACCTAAGCACGACCATGCATTTTATGATCCAATCATTTGAGTGGTCCAGTGATATCTCTCTCTCACGGAGAGGGGCAAATCCCATCTTGATCGTCTATGTCTCACAGCATATTTCCTGACAAACTCGAAGACTATCTTTATAATTACCCTATTACGAAGTAGCGTTTGATAGTCCCTAAGTTAGTCGATTCATATCTTGAGTACATACCACAATCTCAGGTCTAAGGACATAACGCACATGATGTGTAAAGAGATAATAAGAACATCTCATGTTGGGTCAGTCCAGCCCCATGTCATACATGTACCCACATTATTAGTTTGACATCTCCATGTCTATGACTTGTGAAACATAGTCATCAACTAATACATGTGCTGATCTAATATTCATGTGTGTCCTCACATGAACTCCGATTAGGGACAACTATCGAATAACCATACAAGTAAAAGAGTTTCACAGACAATTCACATAATTGTCAATCAATACAAGTTGTCTTTAAAGGATATTCAATGAACATATAATAAATCATGGATACAATAGAAATATCATCATCTCTATGATTACCTCTAGGGCATATTTCCAATAGGTCGATGATTCTGAAGTCCGCAATTGTGCGATGCGTTTTCTGCGGAGGTTTTGGATAGCCAGCGGAGGTCGCGCTCTAGCTTTTGAGGAGGCCACCGAAGCTACCTGTCAGGTTAGTATAGTGCTTTACCGTTTGTTATGTGTGTTTTTTCTTTTGACTTGGTATTGCTGTATTTGCCCCGATGTTATTTTGAGTTGTTGATTTTTGGTAGGCTCGAAGAGACGCACTGCCCTCACCAGTAGCAGTTGAAGATATTCTGGGGTGCTCTAGGTCTTCTGATGCGTAAGTCTCTGTGGAGATTCCGCCGGTCGATTTGATCCCCACGGTCGGCGCCAAACTGTTGGCTCAACTCAGGCTGGACCCCCGCACACGTGCAGGGGCGCAGCAAGGGCGGCCAACTGTCTGTACGATAAGCGAAGGTGGAAACAAAACAAGAGGTTGCAAGTTCTTTTTTCCTCCAAGAAGAATCCACTCTTTACACTGTTCATCCCCTGGTATTTATAGGGCATACCAAGGGTCACCGTCTAATTTACAAAAGGGTACAGGAAAGATTCCCCGTAGACTAAGCGGTGGAGGGGTAAAAACGTACAAACACAGGCAATGTTTTCCTAAACAGTAAACGGTAAACAGTCGGTCACTCTTTGTTTAGCGTTTAGGCTGTTTAAACGGTGTTTAAACGGAGTTAAATGGCCTAAACGGTTTTGTATGGTAACACTAAAATATACATATTTATGTATGTAAAAATTAAATTTGCTAGAAACTGTACATATTTGCACATGTAAAAAATAAATATTATACCAAATAATATTTTTGGAAGAAATCTAAATCCCACAACATTTCATATACTCACAATGTTAATTAGTTTTGTGTTGATTATGGTAGTCGTAGTCCTCTAATTAACCAAATTATGGATTAAATGGTTGTTTAGATCATTTAATCATGTCTAACCTGATTTTCTTTAGACCATTTAGACGGGTTTAAACGGTTTAAACGGGTTTAAACGGTCCAACCGTTTAATTCACCGTTTAGGGCCTAAACAAAACAGATGGCCTCTATTTACCGTTTAAATGGTGTTTAAACGGACTAAACGGCCGTTTAGGCGAACAGAGAACACAGGACGCGCGGAAAACCCTAACTCTTGCTTTGCCTACCCGCCGCCGTCGGCGCCACGCGCACCTTCACAAGGGCGGGGAAAACATCCACGCGCCCGAGAGACCTTCGCTTCCGGAATAAAAACTGAGCTTCGCTTGCCGAGTGCCGAGTCTCCGTGCTCCCACGGTCTCTTTCCCTGCAGACAAAGATTGGAGGCCGACCCGAGGGTCGAGTGTCAGCGGCGAAGGTCGCGCCTACAGCAAAGGTTCTCGAAAGCTATCGAAGCATGCGAGGGTGGTTTCTCCGGAACAGTTTGCGGGACGTTACTGTCGAGGGTCTCTTCCCCCAACATATGCTGATACAACTCTACCTGAATTCCCGAACGTGGGTGGATTATAAATAACAGACAGGGCTGTCACCACCTAGCACCTACCTCCTCAACTATGGAGAACTAGGCAACCAACCTGGAACCGCTTAGCCTAAACACCGCGTTTACGCTAAGGGCCACTACTCTAGTGGTAGCTAGGACTTGCACCCTCTCGCTAAAGCACTCACCCGAGGGTGAACGATCGGTCCAGCAAGCTATGAAAGCGAAAGCTAGAACACAATAAGAACTTAGAACCGAAGTTGAACACGAACCTTTATACTTCAGGAAGTACACAAGATCGTAGAGGTACAAACAGAGTCATACCGGCGATTTCGGTGTTCCTTCCGTGGAGGTAGCCGATAACTCCGGTACTTCTCCGACTCGCACTCTCTCGCTCCCTATTTTAGTTAGCTACTAGAGCTAAGATATATGAGGCACTACTCTTTCTTACATGGATCCTTCTTGAGATATGATCAATGAGCACTTGCATGCTTTTGTGAGGAGGGTGGAGGCCTTCTTTTATAGATGGAGGTGCCTTGGAGGGGTGGAGAGCCTCCTCGATCTCTCCACATGGAAAGTGCAAACCGACCTTTTGAGGTGCATTGAACTTGGACACCTTTATAACCGACATGAGATAGGCGGTGGCAGGCGACCGTTCAAATTTGAACGGGTTTGGCGTCGCTGGTGGTGCGGCCGCACCAAGTCCCTGCTGGCCTGCCTCGCCACCGCCTTTCTGTGGTGGTCTTTGGAGTGAATGGGAGCCATGTCCATCGGGGTGTTAGGTCTTGCTTGTTGTTTTGATGGGTTTTGAACTCTATTTCTCCCATTTGGATGGGCCGGAAGTGTTGGGTATTGGGCCTATTCCCCTTGGGCTCATATCGGGTGCATTTACATGCCACATGTTGTATGTGTTGGAGTATGTTTGTAGTCGTTTACGTGAATGCCCTCTTGCAATTGATCAAACATCAAAACTTGTGGAAATAGTTAGTTGTAATCCCTATTCTATGTTTGATGTTGGTTTTATGCGAGTCTTGGCGGTTATAAAGTATGATTTAAAGACCGCCAACAGGAACCAAACATCACTGCAAGCCTAAAGTAGAGTAGAAAAATATAATTCTTTATAATAGAGCCTACCTATCAGATGTAAGTCTCCGACTTGATTCAGGTGTTTGTGTTTTTCTATTTATTATAGAATTCAACAACGATATTCTTTTAGCGATAGACGATGTGCCATAGCGAAATGTCTATGGAGCCTTCATCAATCTCGAGACTTGGGCGGTCTAACTCGATTCTTGAGAGATGTTCATAAAGATATGATGTGTGTGAGTATGTTTACAGGGGTGAATATGTACTTTTGTATTTAAGCGTTTAGCGGCCTCCCAATAAAAACGACCTAATTGGCTCTTAGATTCCAAGCTATTAAAATAGTATTTTCTAAGAATGTATACACTACCGGAGACGGGCTCTTTGCCGAGCGCCCGCCGCTTTGCCGAGGGCTAAAACGTGGGCACTCGGCAGAGAGCTCTTTGCCGAGAGCCAACCCTCGGCACCATACGGAACTCGGCGAGGATTTCTATGCCGAGGGTCCGACTCTCGGCGAAGTCTGGCTCTCGGCAAATATACCCTATGCCGAGAGATGAACCCTCGGCGTAGACTGCGCCTCGGCAAATGGAACCCTCGCAAACGGATCCCCCTGCGCCGTTACCTTTGCCGAGCGCCCTCTGTTAGGATCTCGGCAAAGGGTTGAATTTTTTTTTGTTAAACTCTATGCCGAGAGCCCTGGCCCTGGCTCTCGGCACAGGAGCTCTTTGTCGAGGGCTTTAGGAAGCTCTCGGCAAAGCATATTATTTTTTTTTGTTTTTTTGCTCCCAATTTTTTCTATAGCCTTGCTACAGTACTACAAGCCAAGATTTCAAATTTGAAGTGTTTTCCATAAATCTTGCTATATTTCGCGAATTTTCTTTAATTTGATGATTTTTTCCACGGGACGCACGTTTGAACTGCAGGTGCATGAAATAATGAAACTCAGCGATTCAAAAAATGGTATTCATTCTTCAGAGGGTATTTGGACACCGTATCGAGGGACAGGCGCGGAGACTCGACCGTCTCGTGCAGATAAACGGCGACCAAGTTGCGTGATATTGGATTTAAAATTATTAAAAATACAAACGAAGTCAGAAAATCATGAAAATGGACGGGTGACCTTGACATCGCATGTAGAGGCTATGAAAAAAATTTGGGAATGTTTGGAGCAAGTGGTGGTGCAAGATGGTTGAAACCCTGAGATATCCGGATAGCCTCACATGCGATGATATGCAGAGATATCCGGGTTTCAACCATCTTGCGCCACCACTTGCTCCAAACATTCCGAAATTTTTTTCATAGCCTCTACATGTGATGTCAAGGTCACCCGTCCATTTTCATGATTTTCTGACTTCGTTTGTATTTTTAATAATTTTAAATCCAATATCACGCAACTTGGTCGCCGTTTCTCGTGCACGAGACGGTCGAGTCTCCGCGCCTGTCCCTGGATACGGTGTCCAAATACCCTCTGAAGAATGAATACCATTTTTTGAATCACTGAGTTTCATTATTTCATGCACCTGTAGTTCAAACGTGCGTCCCGCGGAAAAAATCACCAAATTAAAGAAAATTCGCGAAATATAGCAAGATTTATGGAAAACACTTCAAATTTGAAATCTTGGCTTGTAGTACTGTAGCAAGGCCACAGAAAAAATTGGGAGCAAAAAAACAAAAAAAAAATAATATGCTTTGCCGAGGGTTTTGCAGGTTTTCGAAACCTCACCGTGCAAGGGAGGTTCTGCCGAAATTTCTAATTGATACTAACCTTTTTGTCTTTTCTATACGAGGACCTGTCGGAGCCGAGCCAGAGTTCCTCGGTAAGCCTGCCTACATCGCTTCGCCTCGCCACTGCACCGACTCGCCACTGCGCCGCTAGCCTGACTCCACCGGCACCCTAGGTATAAATAACGTCTCCTCCTAGAAAAGGGTCGTAGGTCATTGAACCCAGTTAGGCGTCTCCCGTCCGAAAGAGATACGGCTGGAGGTATGCAGGTCTCTGCATATCGATAACCGTATCTGTTTCGGATTGTCCACGTTACTTGGACAGCCCGCAGATGCGTCGATGAGGCTAGTTCCCATGGTCTGTCCCGATTCGAGATGGAGTTTCTGCATCACCTCCCTGTTGTTCTCCGGATACACACTCTCCCTACAGGGACGTGTATCTTGAGAACATCGGGGAGGTGGTGCCGAAATTCTGTCTCGGCTCGGGGCAGACAATGGGAACTGGCCTCATCGACGCATCCGCGGGTGGGATTAGGACCTATCCTCACCTATTAGATGATAGTAGCATGGAAGTACTCGAAGGTAGATATGTAAGTACTCGGATGGATGACAGTAGGATGGATGACCGTCAGTGGATGTACTCGGGTCGTAGAAGCAGAAGTGATTTCACTGATGAATGGTTGCGCAAGACAGATGCTTTCGTGAACAATGCATTTGGCGCGGCTCGGCGAGGAGAGATCAAAGTGTTGTGCCCATGCAGCAGATGTGGGAACCGGAGAAGGCAAGACAAGGAGAACATGGCTAAACATCTTATGAACAATGGATTCATGCCGGACTACACCCGGTGGATCTACCATGGTGAAGCACATCGTTTGAGAGCGGAGGCAGTGCGACCACGTCTGGAGGACTTTGATGCTGATGCAGGGGTAGCAGACATGTTAGATGACTTCCAAGAAGCACAGTACGCCGAAGGACGTACGGAGGAGGAGATGGAGAAGACCGCAAAGGCGTTTTACGAGATGATGTCTTCGGCACAGAAACCCCTTCACGATCGGACAACGGTTTCTCAACTGGATGCCATTGGTCGTGTGATGGGGTTCAAGTCCCAGTTCAACCTGAGTCGAGATGCATTCGATGGTATGTTGGCCCTATTTGGTAGCATGCTTCTGGACGGCCACATATTGCCAAAGAGCCTGTACGAGTCACAGAAACTGCTTCGTGCACTGAAGATGCCGTATGAGCAGATACATGCTTGTCCAAATGGGTGCGTCCTCTTCAGGAAAGATCTCACGGATGCAGGTTACTGTCCGAAGTGTAAAGCGTCGAGATACATGGAGGTAGACGATGGTGAAGGCCCGAAGAGGCAGCTTTCTATCCCCATGAAAGTCCTGCGTTACCTGCCGTTCACATCGAGGATCCAACGTCTCTACATGACCGAGGAATCCGCGAAACAGATGACATGGCACAAACAGGGTACCCGATACAATCCTGAGAAGTTGGTACATCCCGCCGATGGTGAAGCATGGGCCCACTTCGACCGCATCCATCATGACAAAGCTAGAGAGGCTCGTAATGTTCGTGTTGCGTTTGCAACGGACGGTTTCAATCCCTATGGACTCATGGCTGTCCCGTACACCTGTTGGCCCATCTTCGTTATCCCCCTCAATCTCCCCCCCCCCCCCCCCCGACGTCCTATTTCAACGTCATACTGTCTTCTTGTCGTTGATAATTCTTGGACACCCGGGGAATAACATGGGTGTGTACATGGAGCCTCTGATTGATGAATTGGAAACTGCTTGGAATGAAGGGGTATTGACATACGACCGAGCTTCAAGGTCTAACTTCACAATGCACATCTGGTACCAGTACTCACTGCATGACTACCTGGCATATGGGATATTCTGTGCCTGGTGTGTCCATGGCAAGTTCTCATGCCCGGTTTGTAAGACAGCTACGAGATTTATCTGGTTGAAGAAGGGTGGCAAGTATTCGGCGTTCGACCAACATCGACAATTCCTACCTCTTGACCATCCTTTCAGATGGGACACCAAGAACTTTACCAAAGGTGTCGTGGTGATAGATCCTCCACCTCAGATGTTGACCGGTGCCGAGGTTCATGCTCAGATAGATGCTCTCCAGTTCAACGAAACAGACGGTCGTTTTGCGGGGTATGGTCAGGAGCATATGTGGACTCATAAGTCAGGCTTGGAAAGACTCCCTTATTATGACGATCTTCTTCTGCCACATAACATTGATGTAATGCACACTGAAAAGAACATCGCAGAGTCGCTTTGGGGAACACTCATGGACACTGAAAAGTCCAAGGACAACCCTAAGGCTAGACTAGACCTGGCACTGTTGTGCGATAGACCAAAGCAAGAGATGCTGCCTCCTCCGCCCGGCAGGAGATGGACACGGCCCAAGGTCGATTTCGTCTTGGGCAGGCCACAAAGGAAAGAAATACTTCAGTGGATCCAGACATTGGCATTCCCTGATGGATATGCAGTGAATCTAACGAGAGGAGTCAACTTATCTACTCTGCGAGTCCTAGGGATGAAGAGTCATGACTTCCACGTATGGATCGAACGGCTTCTTCCGGCGATG
This sequence comes from Coix lacryma-jobi var. lacryma-jobi, assembly GCA_009763385.1. Classification (NCBI taxonomy): domain Eukaryota; kingdom Viridiplantae; phylum Streptophyta; class Magnoliopsida; order Poales; family Poaceae; genus Coix; species Coix lacryma-jobi. Next base: position 128,895,807 of record CM019830.1, read on the forward strand.
GTTCGAGGCTATGTTCCTGAGCCTATGTGGGTTGTCCTGGCAGAGTTGAGCTATTTCTTCCGCCAGCTATGTGCCAAGGAGATATCTCGGTCCGTCATTGATGACTTGGAGAAAGCTGCACCTGTGTTGCTCTGTAAGCTGGAGAAAATCTTTCCACCAGGCTTCTTCACTCCGATGCTTCATTTGATCGTACACCTCCCAAATGAGGTTCGAATGGGAGGGCCTGTGCAATGGCGTTGGTGCTTTCCAGTCGAGAGAAATATGAAGACTCTTCGCAAGAAATGTAGAAACAAAGCCAAAATTGAGGCTTCCATTGCAGAGGCATCCATTCTGGAGGAGGTGTCCAACTTCACTGAAGAATACTACTCCGAGAACCTTCCTAGCGTGCATAATCCACCCCCTCGTTACAATGCTGGAGAAAATAAATCGAGTCTTAGCCTTTTTCGAGGCCAACTCGGCACGGCAAGTGGATCCATAGTTAAGCAGTTGAACTATGAAGAGTGGCGAAAGATCATGCTATACGTGCTTACCAACCTTGATGAGCTGGACCCGTACATGGGGTAAGTTGTTATCTATCTTCATCCAATTCATCGTCACTTTCCAACACCATTCTTTTTGTTTCGTACAGTGAATTTCTTCATTTGTTCTCGAATGGACCAAGGCCTCTTTCTGATGCGGCAGCTGAAACCCTAATTGCAAATGGTGCGGGGCAAGGGAGGCCTGATTTCATTTCTTGGTTCTGACAAAAGGTACCGTCCTACCAAGGTCGTACTTAGTCTGACGTTCCAACTTGCTCTTACGTTCTGACCGTATAACGATATATCTTGCGTCGCCTTGCAGGCTCAAACCGATGCGTCTATGAGTCAAGAGCTGAGACAGGTTGCAAAAGGCTTTGACCGTAGGGTCAAGTCATTTAACGGTTATGACGTGAATGGATTTTGCTTCCACACATCAAGCTACGAGCAGAGTCGGCCCAATCAAAAAACCACAAATAGCGGTGTTTGTACTCCAGGCAATGACAACCGTGACTACTATGGAAGAATTGAAGAAATATACGAACTTTCATTTCATGGTGAAAAGCCTTTGAATCCTGTCATGTTCAAATGCCATTGGTTTGATCCTGGAAGAACGAGGCTGACACCTAATCTTGGGCTAGCCGAAATTCGACAGGATTCTGTCTATCCAGGCTCCGATGTGTATATTGTGGCTCAACAGGCCACGCAGGTTTATTACACGCCATACGCGTGCAAAAGCAAAGAGCATCTCTTGGGTTGGTATATTGTGCACAAGATATCACCACATGGTAAACTACCTCTCCCCAATGATGAGGATTATAACTTCAACACAAACACGTATGACGGTGAGTTCTTTCAAGAATCTGGGTTGCAAGGGACGTTCACGATAGACTTAACCGAAGCGATGGAAATGGAAGTAGAGAATGATGACGAGGACGCTGGGGATGAGGTGGTAAATGAGAAGGACATAGAAATGCTAGAACGATTCTGTTTAGGCCAAGCAAATGAAGACGACGACCTGTCTTCGGATACTGAGGAGTACTTAGACATGGTTGACAGTGATGAGGAGACTCATGCTCCGGCTAATCCGGATGATCCAGATTATTTCTAATACATGTAATATTATGTTATATTTTTAGGATCTATTGTTTTATTTATATTGCATATATTTGGTTATGTTATTTCTAATACAACATTGTTTGTTCTTTTTAAATGCAGGAGGTCGAGGCAAGATGTCGGGAGGACGTCAGAGGCGGTTGAGTTGGTTGTACCGCAGCTCGCAGGCCGATGGGCCCTCGACGAGGAGTGGCCGCCGCCGGAGGGAGCCGTCTCCACAGGAGGAGGAGGAGGAGGAGGTCGAGGAGGAGGTGCCGGCCACGCCCGAGGCCCAGCGGCAGGAGGAGGCACCATTGGCCGAGGAGGCAGAGGAGGAGGACGAGCAGGAGGAGGACGAGGCGGAAGGGTGTTCGGGTGCCTCAGGGGTGTCCATGCCCTACTTGAGAGGCCCCGCCAGCCTCCCGGCGTTGCCGGCACGTGCCCGACGCCCAGTGATCACGCCCATCGGACAAAAGTACATGTTCTAACTACCTGTTCGTACGATGAGACTCAAAATAGAAATAGAAGCTAATAATCTTTTCTAATCACTTGTGCAGGGGATGGGACTTTGTGGGGCCTAAAGGCCGCAAACCCAACGGCATCCTGGGTCTCCTGTGCCGCGAGCACTACCCCGGCATAGTACAGTATGCCGGGAGGCACGAGCCGGCCTACACCTTTGACCACTACAGCGTCGCCCCAGACCCAGACTTCCCCAACAAGGCGACGCGAGTTAGAGCGGAGCTGTGGGTAAGTCTTCGTCAAACAATATCAAATTCATCATATTTTCTCTTTAATTACTGTCTCGCCTCGTATTGTGTCTGTATGCAGAACTACTTCAAGTGCGAGCCGGGGAAGGAGGCAGTGGCGGAGGTGACGGCTACCCGGGCCTGTAGGAAGCTCGTCACCGACATGATCTACGAGGCGAGACTGCAGGCCATCATCACCTACAACGCCACGGTCTTGGCCACGAGGGTGACGAAGGCCCAGGCGAGAGGCATGACGCTGGGCCGGGCGCAGTTCTTGCAGGTAAGTGTTTTCTTTTGAGATTAAGCTTTTGGTACTTTTCATCTGACGCTTAGACGTGAAATACTTGATGATGTGCAGATGATCCCCCAATGGTGCCAGTCGTTTTCCGAGTGCTGGGAGATGATCGTGGACTGGTGGCTCTCCGAAGAGTGGGCGGCCCACCACACCGAGGCCCGGGAGGCGCGTCTGCAGATGCCAGGTGTACCACACCACCAAGGCAACCGCAACCTCGCCGAGTACGCACAAGCTTGGGTACGTGAAAGACTTTATCAATTTCTCGATCAAATATTGCCTGATTGCTAATCATCTTGTTGTCTTCCTCGCAGTCGGAGGCACACGGTGGCCAGCCTTGCGGCATGGTGGCGGCATACGCCATGTCCCATAAGGGCAAGGCCACGGCAGCGGAGACCTCCTACAACCCCGACGATCCCGCCGACGCGTACACCAACTCCAGCGTCCACTCCCGCCTCACTGACTACTCAGAGGTGGCAAGGGAGGTCCATGGGGAAGACTTTGATCCCGCCACCGCGGACCTGGACGGGAGCATCGTCATGAGGATTGGAGGAGGGAAGAAGCACGGGCGGTTCTGGCTTGGCGACGGCGTCATCGACACGGCCTCCACTCCCACTCTGTCCCAGCTCCGAGCACAGAGCACGAGCGGGAGCGTCCCCATACGCCCACGCCCGTCGCCTGCGCAGTCACGGGTCGCCGAGCTCGAGGTTATTTCTATTTAACTCATCGTACATTGATCTTTAAATGTTTGCATTGTTCTAACATTCACTTTGTATTATCGTAGGCCCGCCTGGAAAGAGAAAGGCAGGAGCGCCATGTGTCCGAGACCCAGATGCGGTCATAGATGTCGGCCCAGATGGAGGCTCAAGCAAAGCAGATGGCGGAGCTCATCGCCTTCATGGCCTCCCAGGGCATGGCCGTGCCCCAGACGCTCATGGCTCCTCCACCGCCGTCTCTGGACCCCGGAGCTGCTCCTGTGAGTATCAATGCTTCAGTGTTTCATTTATTTCATTTCCTTGTCTGACATGACCTTTTGCAGCCTCCTCCGTCAGAAGGTTCGAACAACCACCGATGGAACCAGACCGGGGGTCAACCAGGCGGCAGTTCTCAGGGGTGGACCGGTTGGCCGAGGGTGTAGTAGATTGAACTTTGGACTATCGTGTGTCACTGAAGTCTCATGTTGTTGAACTATGTGATGTGAACTATGTGATTTGAGGACATATGTTATTGAACTATGTGATGTGAACTATCATGATATATATATATATGTTCTGTGACGTGAAATGTGATATATATGTGATATGTGATGAATGTGATATATATATGTTTGATAGTGTCGGAGAAAAGGAAAAACAGAAATAAAAAAACAAAAATTTGCGTGTTTGCCGAGTGTTGCTCTCGGCAAAGAGGCCCTTTGCCGAGGGCTATGACCATAACCCTCGGCAAAGCTGAACCAGAAAACCATTTTCCCAGCTTTGCCGAGGGTTTTGGCCATAGCCCTCGGCAAAGCTGGGGAGACTGAACGGTATTTACACGCCTTTATCGAGGGCTTGGGCCCCAGCCCTCGACAACGAATGACGTTTGCCGAGAGTCGGCTAATCTAGCCCTCGGCGAAGAGGGCCCAAAAAATAAATATACGAAATTTATTTGCCAAGAGCCGACCGGATAACCCTCGGCAAAGAAAAATAATAATAAAAAAATAATAGCTATGCCGAGAGTCCGGCTCTCGGCAAAATTACGACTTTGCCGAGAGTCTTAGGTTAGCCCTCGGCAAACCTACCGTCAACAGATAGCACCATTAACGGTCACTTTTCTTTGCCGAGAGCCTGGCTGGACTCTCGGTAAAAGGTTTGCCGAGGGCCCGATAAATGGCCCTCGGCAAAGGCTCCTTTGCCGAGAGGTTTGTGCCGAGGGCTGCTCTCGGCATAGGCTACGCCGAGTGTCAAATGTCCTTTGCCGAGTGCTACAGGCACTCGGCAAAGCAGCCGTTTCCAGTAGTGATAGGAGTGAAAAATTAAAATGGTGATCATGTTTGTGAGAATATGGTGTTTGTTTCTAGTAAAATAATTAGCTATGGCACATCGAATTTTGTGACACTAATTTAGTCTATTAAAAATAAAGTAATTAAAAAACTAATTTATTAACCGAAGGCTAATTCACGAGACGAATTTATTAAACTTAATTTATAATTAGTATATGATAGTATAATTATTTTTATAATTAGTTTATTTTTAATAGACTAAATTAGTACCAAAACATTTGATATATTTTTATAATTAGTTTATTTTTAATAGACTAAATTAGTACCAAAACATTCGATATATGACAGGCTAAATTTTTTTTGTCAGGAAACGAACACCCTCTGAGAGAGATACGGAGTACTAAATAAGTGATGACCTAGGGAAATTTTGTTACAAGATACCGTTAGAATACATAATATACTGATGGACATCACAATAAGTGAAATTTGTTTAGTACCATTATAAATTTAGGGTTCTTTGCCCTAACACATCATGTCCATTATTTTATTATTTTCTTATGTTTACAGTGAGAGAATACAGGAGAAATGACCTTTTTACCCTCATCTTCAACCTTTGTTTGTTCAATCGATTTTTGTGGTAACACGATGCCACCGCCGCTGCTGATTCACGGTCGTTCTTCCCGGACCACATACTACCCCCGAGAGGGCGACTCGAGCAGGCTGTTTTTGTACACTGATGTGGTGTCCGCTATCGTCCAAGCTTTGAGAAGGTAGTCTGTGCCCCACCGCACGTCGGCACATGTGTTGTGCAAGAAGCACGCCTTCATCCGCCTGTCGTGCTCTACGACACGCTCCACAACTGCATCGTGCGGCGGGCGGTGGCATGGCTCCTCGACCTTGCGCGGGCTGCGGCGCAGCCTCCCGGACTAGCGCGAGCGGCGCGCGGCCCTCTCCAACCTCAGCGGCGACGGCGTGTGGCCTCATGGAAGCAGCTTCGCGCGGACGCGGGGCGTGCCGAAGGTGGTGCGAGAGCTGGCGGCCGAGGCGCAGCAGCCGGCATGAAGGCGCCGATCATGCGGCACTCGCCAAGTCGGAGCTCATGGCTCGGGACGTGTACGACCGCGTGGAACCCGTGGCCAGGGAATTTTACGTGCAATACGAGCTCGCGAGTCGCGACGGACCACCAGACCATCTCCGTCTGGCTCTCGCTGCCTTGCTCAACGGACATCCCAACCAAGTAGCAACACGTACTAGTGGTGGGATCTCGCCAGAGAAAGGAAGACGGCGACGATGTGTTACGGCCAAAAAAAAAAAAATCAAACAGCTCGAGGTTGAAGACAAGGACAACAAAGTCATTTTTATCGTCTTCTCTCTCCACGAATACAAGAAAATAATAAAATAATAGATACGGTGTGGTATGATAAAGGACCCTAAATTTATAATGGCATTGAGCAAATTTTAATAGTTGTGATGTCTATCAATATATTATATATTTTAACGGTGTCCGAATTTCTCTAAAGTAAAGTATATTAAGGAGGTGTTTGTTTCCGTGGCAAAAAAATTTTTGACTATCACATCGAACATTACGGCATTAGTTTAGTCTATTAGAAATAAATTAATTATAAAACTAATTACAGAGTCATATACTAATTACTAAGACGAATCTATTAAGGTAAATTAATCCATAATTAGTGAATGGTTACTGTAGCACCACATTGTCAAATCATGAACTAATTAAGTTTAATAGATTCGTCTCGTGAACTAGTTTTGAGCGACAAATTAATTTTTTAATTAGTATATTTTTATTAGGCTAAACTAGGGCCGCAATATTCGACGTGACAGGGTAAAAAAAATCTCGGAAAACGAACACGCCCTAAAGTTGTAAAGCCTGATAAGTTCTACTTTGATAAGTTTTTATTTAGAATTATTCAAGTGACATATTTTAAATCTTAAGTTTTTAAATTTAAAATTTAGAGTTTCTAATTTGATTTTTTTCTATAGATCATGTCAACTTTAGATTCGGCATCTAATAATTTGAAAAGAACTTTTAGCACTAATACTCCGTAAAAAATAAGCTAGTAAGTACTTTCAACGGCCATTGACACAAGTTCACTCATAGCCGCCTCATCATCCCACGGTGGTCATCGGTAGGGACCACTGACAGGTGAACAGTCTGACGCCTTGTGTTGTCATGTTGACATTACACCACCTAGGCCTGCCGAAAGGTTTTCCAGGCCTTGTTAGTTTCACCAGCTTTCTCCAAATATTTCTAGATTCTCCGTCACATCACCAACTTTCTCTAAATATTTCTAGATTCTCCGTCACATCAATCTTTAGCTGCATACATGGAGCATTAAATGTAGATAAAAAAATTAACTAATTGTACTTTTAGTATATACATGCCGAGACGAATCTTTTGAGTCTAGTTAGTCCATGTTTAGACAAAATTTATCAAACACTAACGAAAGTGCTATAGTACCAATTTCAAATATTTTCCCAAACTAAACAAGGCCCTAGCTAGCCTAGCCTAGCCAGTAGTCTCAGGGGGTGGGGTGGTCGGATTGTGCTGCAGTTCAGAGACCCTAGCAACCGCAGCAGCAGTCCAGGTACACAGTTGTGTCCCGAGTTCGTCCTGCCTCCCAATCCAGCTAATAGTTCCCTAAACTCACTTGCATCCTTGATTTTTTGCTAAAACGTCAAAAATACCCCTCCAACAGTTCCCTATCCAACTTGGCATATTTTTCCAACTTGGCATATTTCCATCCGCAGTTGGCAAATTCCCACACTTGGGTTTCACTTGGCAAATTCCATCGGCAGGCAGGTTTCACTGTTGCGTGAAGACAAAATGATGGAAATCATGCACCCCTGCAAATCATGCACCCAAAGTCATCATGGCCGGCAAATCTGCAGAAGCTGCTGCTGCGTACAGTACGGTTTTCATACGCCTTGTCTTGCACCTCCAGATGACCGGCGGAGGAAGGAGGGGGAGGAGGAATGGCGGCGGCGGCAGGGCTGGATCGCGGCGCGCCAGGCGAAACGTCGCGCACGAGACAGGCCAAGCGACGGACGACGATGCACGGAGAGAGCAAAAACAGTTGATCTGTGGGCCTAGTTTTCTAATTTGCCAAGCCCAAATGGGGAACTATTGGAGACAACACAAAATATCACTTGCCATATGTTTTACCAAGTTGGCAAATGACAAGATTTGCCAAGTCAAAAATAGGGAACTATTGGAGATGCTCTAATAACAGCTAATAGATGTAAACATAAAACAGTTCGCGGAATCTTAAAGAATCATATTAACAAAAATTGATTAAATCAAAATAAAAGAACTTTACATACTATGTACATAATATAAATAATCCATTCATGTACTAAACAACAGAAACTTACCTTGCCTCATGTTTACTCCTTGCATCTTCAACTCATTGTCTTTTACCTTTTCTAGTGTATGTATGGCTTGGCTATTCCTTTTCCACTAGATAATTAACAAGCACTAATGTTAATTATTATGCATGGTCATTAACCCATTAGAATGAGAAACATGCACATATAATGGCTAATGCATTCACTTGAGTTTCATGCGGATTCATACATTATTCTTATAGTCATTAGTGAATTTATTAGTGAACATGCATGGATTTGTTAAGCATGAGCATCACGACATCATAACACACTATTATCTAAAGAGTGAGAGGGTATTTAAACCCATATTTCTTATTCTTTAAGTCTAGTAACCATCACACTAAGACATTTAATAATAAAAATAATTTTCTTAACCTAGCTACGCTCCGTGTAGCCCACCAGGAGGCCCATTAGGGTTCCCCGCCTGGTGGCTCCCGTGGCGGCAATGGCCCCCTCCTCTTCCACCTCCCCCTCCCCCATCCTTCCCCCAACTTGCTTCTCCTCCACGCCTCGCTCGCTGTGCGCAGCTGGCCACAACAGGCTCGCCACGGGGGGCCGGCGATGAAGGCCGCCCCGACGCCGCCGGCCACGCCATCGGCCGGTCCGCCGACGCCGCCGAAGCTGTCGGCCGGCCCGAAGCCGCCCGTCGCGCCGACTGCCCGGGCGATGCTGGTGGCCCCGGCACCGTCGGCCGGCCGGGCACCGCTAGAAGGCCCGCTGCCAAGCGTCGGCTAGACGTCGCTGGACGGTACGCCGCGGCCGGCATCGTCCACCCCGCGCTCCTCCCTTCCTCGGCTGGAGTCCTTCTCCGCCGGCGGTGCTGGACCTTGGGCACATCGGCCTGCAGCTGCGGGCACGGACTTTGAGGTCGGCAACACGTCGCGAGGGCAAGTGCAGGCGGCCGCCATCGCGCGCAACGCCTCCCCTTCCGCTTCGTAGGCGTTGCCGGGATGCTCACTTTCCCCGAATGCGGCTCCGTTCCACCCATTCCCGGAAGGGCGTGCGAAGCACCGTCGGTGGGCAGACGACGATGGCGACGAGTCCGACGTTGGCCATCCGACAACCTACCTAGACGCTGTCTGTCGACCGGCAACACCTGTGGCTGCACCACCGCCGCACGCACACACTCGTCCGGCCGCGCTCCCAGGTCGTGGCAAAGCGGACGACGAGCAACTTGGCCAGGACCCTCGCCGACGAAGGCACAGTCAGACACGCCCCAGCTGGCGCGTGGCCTTCCTGCTCGACCAGCGGACGGTCGTGTCCCTGTCCACCAACGCCTAGGTCATCGCGGACGGGTCTCCGCCCCCAACATAGATGGGTGGCGGGAGATCCTCCATTGGCCGGAGACTCGGTTAGTGGCTGGCCTAGACCCTCAACCACAACAGCTCCCGCAGGCCCGGAGGATCCCTGCAGAGCTTCTTCAACTGCCTCTCCTACTCGCACCGAGTAGCGACATGTCAGTTGTCGCGACGTTGCCTCCGCTGCCATGGCTTTCGCCACCTCGCTAGGGATTGCAGGCGAACAAGATCTACTGTGATGATGAGGGCGCTGAGTGGAGACCGGCCTCGGCAAGCGGTTAATGTGCCACCGGCTGCCCAGACCGTGCCCCACCGAGGCCCTTCTACCTCGGTCGGGAATGTGCAGGGAGCCGAGGAAGGCGCCGGTAGAACCTGACGCCGACGTTGGCGCCATCGGAACAAGCTGAAAGGGGATGCCAACATGGGTGCGACTCCCGACTCCGCCCACTCCTATGCTGCTAAACGCCGGCCCCACGCACAGGACCTGCTCGTGCTGGTGAGATGCGTGAGCATGGGACGCTGCGGGTGGGTTGACCTAATGCTGGAGGAGTTCGCCGCTTCGCTCCCCGTCAGCCGCTCTACCAGAGCACCAACCACGGGAGGCCATGCGACTGCCCCACCAGGCGCCGCTGCCTCGCCGTTGGCTTCAGCGATGGGCTTGTTTATTTCTCCTGGAGAGGAGCATCCATCAGTCACATCGATGGATGGAAATGGCGGGGAAGCCTCAACCCCAGGCATGCAACTGGCCTCCGCTACGCCGTCGCCACATCAGAGTCGGCTCGACCTCATGGATGACGACGATGTCCCACAAAGCATCGTCTCCACCACCCAAGCCATGGACGGAGCGACCCCTGCCGGGCCGTTGAGCTCTGCCGCAAAGAGGCTAAAGCGGTTCACCGACAAGATCCTGCGCAAAGCGCAATTGCCGTTGTTACCCATGCCGATTGTAGAGGAACAACCAAGGGTGCCGACCCGCAGCAGGAGGATCGCCGCTCAGGCACTCTCACGTGTCCCAGTTTCTAAACGGGGAGAGGACCTGGTGATGAAGCGGATGGGCTTTTTCTCGACAGACTGTCAAGGCCCTCTACGATATCGAAGGAAGCCTACGATAGTATCTTCATCGACCAGCTCAACCCCTCGCATGCGGAGGCGATGCGAGAGCTCTTCCCTAACGCGGAAGGAGGCGCATATGGAGGGCGAAGGAGGCGCCACACAAGCCAGCGTGCCTAATCGCCGATGGTGACTAAGTAGTATGATGAACGAGTAATAGCCTCTGGTACCCTCCGCTAGGGAGGACAAAATCAATTGTATAATATCATATTAACCTCCCTAGTGCGCCGATGGCGCATCGTTGTAACTCGCATAATTTCTCGTTCTTAATATATCGATACACAAACTTTTTGCGTATTCGCGAAAAAGAATAATTTTCTTAATTTATATGAGCCATATTTAAGTTAAAAATAATCTAACAATAGATTGAAATTCTACCTATCTAGTACTCCCTCTGTCCCTAATTATCTATCGTTCGATTTTGTGCCATAAGTTTGACTCGATTTGTAAAAAAATACGTGCAATATTTGTATCTTTAAATAAATTTGTTAAAAAACTAGATTCAAAAGTCTTTCCAATGGTAATAATTATGTACCATAAATATTAATATTTTTTAATATATATTTTATCAAATTTATTTCTCCGTAAACGCAAGCGACAGATATTCATGACAACATGCTACCTAATAAAAGATTTTTTTTCAAAAAAAAAGAAACACCACCAATGCATGCATATTTTTGCTGCTGAACCATAAGAGCATCTCCAAGAGACTTGCTATCTTTGTTTTGTATGCTATATTTAGATTTTTAGAGTAAAAAGTAAACTCCAACATCTATGCTATCTTGTTTTGTAAAATAATAAGTTTGCTATTCCTAAAATCTGTAAATATAAATATAACTTGCATGTGTCACTAGCTATCTAATATTGCTATAATAGAAAGACTGTTGGAGTTTTCTATTTTTTATAGAGTTTTTTATTTTAGAGACTAGCTATATTATAGGTTTAGCCATCCATTTTTAGCAACTCTCTTGGAGTTGCTCAAAGGCACCCAGCCACACGAACTATTAGCTACGGAGTACTTGACTACCCAAACTAGCTGACAATGATCTGTGGGTTATAATAATTGAAGGCTTCATCCCATACAAGGTCAAGTAGAGTGCCTATTTTCATCAGGACAAGCACCACGACAAACAGAAAACCCATCCCATAGCCCAAAGTCATGTGTTGCATAATCATGCACACCATCCATTATCCCAATCCTCCAACCCATTTCCATTATCACCAGTAATGGCACAATACAGCGTTTTTTTCACTGAACTAGACCAGGGGTAAGGTTTGGGGAGCATTTCAGCTAGGGATGATCCTACTTGTTGGAACGCAGAAATTTCACAGGAATCACGCAGGAATTTCACAGAAATCAGTTCAATTTCATAGGAAAAACACAGGAACGGGGAAAAAAATCTCGCGTTTCAAACAAGACCTAATCTTGCTGTGACTGATTCAGGTTAAAACAGTTTGACATTTAGAAAGCAAAAGACCACCGGGTCTACTACACCAGAATACATTGGTCAATCTCATCATACATTACATATAGCAGACGAGAACATAACAAACTGATGGCATGCATACACTCTGGAGTTACACCATGGCCATGCCAAAATCATCTTGACCAGGTAGCTAGGTTCTTCGCCATATATATTGCTTCAGAACAGAGTGCATTTCTCCTACTAGACTTCTGGAACTCAATCTCTAGACGAAGGATGGCCATCAACAAAATAAGGAACTCCTTCATGCAGAGCTGATTCATAATCAAAAAGTCAAGAATCAGTCTACTAGCTCATAGTTTGATCAATGCCAGGCTATGCGGCAAACAGAGAAAATTAAGACAAAAGGATAGAATAAAAAATAAGCTGAGTCACAATGGAACAGTTAAATATCAATCTACTAATCTATAGCTCATAGTTTGATCAATGCTAAGCCTTGGGAAACTGGGAAAATTAAGACACTTATCCAAAGCAGAAATCCGCCGCACCTTAGCCAAAGGAATAAAACTTAAGTCAAGAGAGATCTACATGTGTCAGACATGTAAATTATTATATGACTTCAACAAATACAGATACTAGGCAAAAAAGTTGTAAGCAACAGAATTCTCCACAGCTAAGACTGGAGTGAGCTGTTTCAAGATTAACCATTTCTTGCCTGTGAACCAAGATCTGGAGTGAGGTGTTCCATGAAGACACACTAGCAATAATGTACAGTCCTGTTTGCTTTCTGTAGTTGAATTTTAGTGCCTGCTACTTCTTATACAGATAAAGTTTGCTTAGCAATTGGCATATATTGCACAGTACACATTGGCATTGCAATAATCTCCAAACTTAACCCTTCTCGTCGATGTGGTAAGACTGTGCTAAACTATTTTTCTCATATTATTGTTTCTAATCTTGTTTTTAATCACTATTATATACATCTGCAGGTTCCTGGTCGCTATGAAGCAGTCTGGAAAGAGCTTGATCAAGTGGAGCAGCTGTGAAGAATAGAAATGATCTGAAAGTTGAGTGGGTGTTGCAGCACTCTTTGATATCGAGTTATATACCCCTGATCACAACAATCTCGCTTGCACAGAACCACACATACAGCTCAACACAGAAGAATGCTCAACATTCAGATCATTTCTGTTCTTCCACAGCTGCTTCACTTGATCATTCCAGAATGCTTTTCAGGAAGGCTGCAAAGACCATGTGTCAGTTCAAAGATACAATCGAATAGTATTCAAAGGTGCACCTCGTGATATATAAACAGATAGATATAAGACAATCTAGTTACCTAAGTGCGATGGATCAGTCTCTTCTCCTAATTGTTTCATTTGCAAGGCTGAAACTATTTAATTTTATAGGTTTAGAGCACAAATTATCTCTATCTAAGGGTTTATAAACCTCCACAGGCATTTACAGTATGGGCAATTCTTTAATCACATATCATAGTTCAATGGCAAAAAGTACCGTCAAACTACTATTATGGTCCATTGCTAATAACTGAGGCAACAAAGAGAAACAGAAACTGTTTTTGTTGTATAAATTGTAAGCAAAACTCAAAGAGGCTTGTTTCGGTGGTTGAAAAGTGCTGCTAGTACTTTTAGGTACTTTATATTTTATTTTGACAAATAATTATTTTAAAAAAGAAAATCAATAAAAATAAATTAATGGAGAGAAGGATAGATTAGCAACAGGTGTAAGAACTGAGATATGTACGTAGCAATCAGATGATATGTCTCAATGTTCTTCAAGAGTCAGCACTGGTAATAAAAATGCTTGGCTGCTGATGGAGCGCGAATGGCAGATCAAAAATACATGAGGACGATGAGTTAGATACTTAGATGTAGCTCCCTTTAATTTTGAAGGAGTAGAAATCTGTACAGCATGTACTGGGGAGGAAGTGAAATAATTAAAGTACTCTTTATTTATTTATTTGAATAAAAAATCTAAAACTTTACCGGTCCTATATGTTTTGGTACTTCCTGGTATTTTTGGTACTTTTTTTTTAGTACTTCCTATTTTTTCACCGTTTGATCTGATCCAATGGACGGTTCATAGTTTTTCCAACCACCCTAAAACTTGTAAATCTCAAATTATAATTAGAGAAAGATAAATATATGATGGATAGTCAGTCAGTAAGTAAAAAGAGGATCGGCCAAAACAACTCCATGTTTGTGACAACAAGGCTTTATGATAAGCTGCTCATATATTTAACAACTCTATTTTGACCGAAATCTAGTCAATTTGTGAGAAAAACTCAAATTATAATCAGAAGCAGCAGATATAAAGAAGACAGGTAAAGACATGACGGATAATCAGTCAGTAAGTAAAAGAAGGATCGGCCAAAACAACTCTATGTTTGTGACAACAAGGCTTTATGATAAACTGCTCACATATTTAACAACTCTCTTTTTTCCCAAATCTGATCAAGTGAAAACTGAAACTCAAGTCCCAGATTCTCAGTTATGGGATATGTAAACCTAAGATGAATAAACATAAGATGTGAGCTTACTTGTTCATGAATAAATCAGAGCTAAATATAAAAATCAGACTATTCTAGAAAAACAGAAACACACACAAAAAAAAAAGAATAAACATAAGATGCACGATCACAAATAACTTACTTGTTCATGATCTGATCACAGCAATGAGGCGTCCAGGTCTGGGAATAGGGCGAGCGCTATATCCTTCTTTGCATCCTGCACCACCACCTCCGCAGCGTGATTCACGCGGGCAATATCGACCATGTGCTCCTCCATGAGCCAGGTGACCGCAGCATCATGCGTCTGGCTGAGCTTGGCAACCTCAGCAGCGTGCTTCTCCTGGATCTTAACAATTTCGGCCATGTGCTCTGCCTTCACCTTCTCGGCATGTGCGGTGTTTGCCTTGTGATGATGCTCCTCCTGGAGCTTGGCGACCTCAGAGGCATGCTCCTGATTGAGCCTGGCGATCTCGGAGGCGTGCTTATCCTTGAGCTGGGCATTCTCAGCTCTGGCTGCAACCAAGTAGTCCATGAACTTGGCATTCGCGGCGCTGACCTGTTGCAGCTGGCCCTGAAGCTCGGCGATCTGCTGGGCTGCCATGGCGTCTGTCGCCTGCTGCTTATCTTGCAATCGGGCCTTTTCAGCATCAATTGCCACCATAGCATAGCATCGTACGTACAGAGGAAGTCACTTGAACAAATCCCTGGTGGCATGGAGATCTCACTGCTGCCCCAGGCTCCACCAAACGATGATGTCTCACATGGTGTCATTTCCACTCCCCGCGGCGGCGGCGGCGGCGGCGGCAGCACAGCCGAAACGGCAAAGCTTTGAGGCATCGGAGGAGTCACGGTCACGGACGCCGGGCCCGGAGACGGACACCTGCGCTTCCGCCGCGTCCGCCACGTCATGTCGTCACCCTCGCTGGCAGCGTCGGCGGTGCTGGGTGCTCCTGCCCCTGCTTCTAATGCCGCCTGCAGCTGGCGCTGCGAGGTAAGAGCGAGTGCTTGGGCGCTCGCCGCTGCGGATTCTGTTTTCATCATGGGTGGTGCCGGTAGTGGGGTGCTGCTGCTGCTGCAGCGGGGTTAGAGCGCGAGCGCCGACGGGCGGGGCGTGGAGGCTCAAGAAGTACTTGAAATCAACGCATGGCATCTGCTTGAGCTTGTCTATCGCCGCATCCGTGAGCTCCACTGTGCGGGCGTCCTCCATCCTGGGCTTGCCCCACGCCACCGGGCACTTCCACGGCTTCCCGTCCGGGGACTTGAGGAAGAAGAACCTTGTTTTCCAGTCGAACCTGGTGGGCATGGTGCCGGAGAAGAGGCGGTGACGGCGGACGGCGCAGGGGTGGAAATGGTGCCACCCCAACGCCCTGTCTTGGTGCTTGTGCGCGGACACGGAGAAGAAGTATCTGAAGGCGGATACCAGCGGCTCCACGCCGGCATCCTTGCAGCGCTGCACGAATGCCGCCATGTACTTCCACGCGTTGGGGACCAACTGGCTCGGCGCCAGGTGGTAGTGCCGGAGGAGCTTCAGGTAGAAGTCGTGGAGCGGGAACCGCAGACCGGCCTCGAGCGCGTCGGAGTAGATGCACAGGGCATTCGAGCCCTCGGGCGGCGTCTCGCACGCCGCGCGCCCCAAGATGTTGGCGCACACCGGCTCAAACTCCCTGGGCACCCCGTACTTGTCGCACAGCGCAACCAGCGATCTTCGGTTGGTCATTGCGGACGAGATCCTGTAGACGGTGTAAAACTGTAAATAACCCCTCACCTTTCCAAAACCCACCCGATACTGTAGTAAACCCGACCCGTTACTGTAGTAAAACCACTATCCAAAACCGTCTCGAGGTTATTTGACTGGTTTTGAATAGGTGAGGGGGCTATTTAGACCGTTTGAAAGGTTGGGGTGAAGTAGACCGAGTATAATAGGTGAGGGGGTTATTTAGACTTTTTCCTATACCGTTATAACGGATGACACTCACCCGATTATCACTCTTAAAATTATCCTTACATATTTACCACGGGAGAGTGAAAAAATCTTACAACTTTACTAAAAACGGATCATTTTGTGTGTGTGGCATGTCAGATCAGCGTGCCAACGTGGAGATGCACCACGAAAAGACGAAGTTGCCCCTGTCCTCCTCTCTTTTCCTCTCTGACAGTTGGGTCCCGCATCTCTTCTCTCACCGCCAGGTGGGACCCACTCGTCAGCTTCATCCCTAACCTCATGGGGGCGAGGCCGCTCGGCACCAAGATGGCCGCTCCGTCGGCGGTGCTTTGCAGGAGCAGGTCAACGATGACCGGGCAGTACGCCATGGGCGCGGCCGTGGCGAGCGGCGACATGCCGACAGCCGCGCGTGTGGCCTGCAGCTTTCAGTGAGGACGTGGCAGAGGTTGGTGCCGGAGCCATCCTTGTCGAGGACGCGGAAGGCGTCGCGGAGCGGGCGGTCGAAGGGCTCGGGCTTGAGGTGGGCGCGCATGAGCTCGAGGAAGCGTGGGAAGTCGAAGGGCGCGATGAGCTACTCCTGCGCGGCGATGTCCCGGAGCCGCGCCTGCGTGGGGTTCCCGCCGAGGGAGCGCATGAGGACGTCGAGCTCCGAGGGCACGATGCGGTCGTTCCCGTCCATGTCGAACAGCGAGAAGGCCTCCCGCATCAAGGCGCTGTGGTCCTCCGTCAGGTCCTTGGCGTCCATCGGGGTTGTGGGATCGGACGGCTATCTCGGTGCCGAGCGGCCTCGCCGCCATGAGATTAGGGATGGAGCTAACGAGTGGGTCCCCACCTGACAGTGAGAGAAGAGATGTGGGACCCAACTGTTAGAGAGGAAAAGAGAGGAGGACAGGGGCAACTTTATCTTTTCGCGGTGCATCTCCACGTTGGCACGCTGATCTCGCATGCCACACACGCAAAATGGTCCGTTTTTGGTAAAGTTGTAAGATTTCTTCTCTCTGTCGTGGTAAGGACAATTTTAAGAATGATAATCGGGTGAGTGTCATCTGTTATAATGGTAAATATGTAAATGTCCCACTTGGACGAGGTGCTGCGACAGAAGAGGAAGGGACTCGGTGTTTAGTAGGGCGAAAAAAATTACTCCCTCCGTCCATAAAAACATAGAATTAAGGATCTGTACGATCAAATTGCTTCAAGTTTAACCAAGATTATAATAAAAAAGTATTAGTATTTATATTATTAAATAAAATTATTATAAAAATATATTCTATTACTGATTTTTTTTATCTAGAATGTTAGTATTTTTTTATATAATTTTGGTCAAAGTTTAAATTGTTTGACTCCTCGATAAATAAGAATTGCATGTTTTGTTGGACGAAGGGAGTACATATTTTAGATGACTTCGATGACATCTAAAAATTTGATTAACATTCAACGTAACATTCAAAACTTTTATCACATATATGTTACGCGACTAATTTATTAAAAATAGATTAATAAAAACAAATGACATATTCGGTTAGAAAATTGTGAGATAAATTTATCGAGATTAATTAATCCATATTTGTTACATGTTTATCGTAGTACGATCTTGTTAAATCATGGACTAATTAAACTTAAAGAATCATCTAGTAAAGTTATCGTAATATGTGTAATTAATTATTTTTTAGTCTACATTTAATACTCAGCGTATGTATCTAAACCCCCTAGTAACAACACCCCCTCAGGAGAGCGCCGACCGTCGAGGAAGAATGGATGGCTCCGACTATGGATGACAATGGGTAATTATTCGTTGAGTATGTGTTGTCCATACTCTTACCTAAGAAGTAATATTTTACCTATACCCATGTTCGGCTAGAAGTTTTTACCCATACTCTTACTCATGCGAGTAACGGGTACCCGTGGATTACCCATACTGGGTAGAAGCTATTATACCTAATTAGGGCATGCTTAGACCCAGCATGTAAATTTTTTGAATGTCACATCAGATGTTACATAGAGTGTTGCATGATGTATTCATATATAAAAAAAATTACAGAATCTGTCAGTAAATTCCGAGATAAATTTTTAAGCCTAATCAATCCATCATTAGCACATGTGTTAGTACAACACTTTAGTGTCAAATCATGGACTAATTAGGTTTAAAAGATTCGTCTGTAAATTAAGGGTGAATTTAGTTGGAAAATTTTGCAAAATTTTTCACTGTAGCATTTTCGTTGTTATTTGACAAATTTTGTCCAAATATGGACCAACTAGACTTAAAAGATTCGTCTCGACATGTACATACTAAAAGTACAATTAGTTATTTTTTTAATTACATTTAATGCTCCATGCATGCGTCTAAATATTGATGTGATAGAAAATTTTGCAAAATGGATAGAACTAAACAAGGCCTAAATGCAAACTGTGTAATTAGTTGTTTTTAATCTATATTCAGTACTCCATACATATATCCAAAGATTCAATATGATAGGTGTAAAGTTTTTTATTTTATATCTAAACTGAAAAAATTTTAGATTCTCCATCGTATCGAATTTTTAGATGTATATATAGCGCATTAAATATAAGTAAAAAACTAATTATACTTTTAGTATATATATATATACTTTTAGTATGTACATATACCATAGTTTATGGCATCTGTCACTTGTCATTTGTCATGGCCACCTGTGCGGGCGTGTTCATCCATGGTGCCCGACAGCAGAGAAGTCTCCAGACGCTTCCACGCGAACGAAACCCGGGAAGGTCACCTTTGATAATTGGCTTTTAAGTTAGCTCTAAGCTTTTTTTTATATATTTTAATAGAAAAGAGAGGAAAGCTAGCTCTTACATGCATGTCAAGATCACGTAAGATTGTTATGTGGGATCATCCATGTTAAAAGTTATGTACTAAGAGCTAAGAGCTAGTACTGTTAGAAAAGTTAGTTTGGAGCTAACAGCTGGCTTTAACTATTACGGGTGTCCTTATCAGCTACGAGCCAAAAAGCACCTTGGCTGCAAAGATTTAGATGTATTCATTTTACAAAATAAAACAGTGTAGCACTTTCATTATTATTTTACAAACTTTGTCCAAACATTGATCAACTAGACTTAAAAGATTTGTCTCGATATGTATATACTAAAAGTATAATTAGTTGTTTTTTTTACGTATATTTAATACTTTATGTATGCGTCAAAATATTGATGTGATGGAAAATTTTGCAAAATAGCGGACTAAGGCCTCGTTTAGATGCAGTGGGTGAGTTTGTTTCTCAACTCTAGCACTTTCATTGTTATTTGACAAACTTTATCCAAATATGCACCAACTAAGCTCAAAAGATTCGTCTCATGATTTACAACTAATCTGTATAATTAGTTATTTATTTTACCTACATTTAATGCTTCATGCATACGTCAAATATTGATGTGATGTTGATGTGACGGAGAGAGTGAAAAAAGCTGATAGTTTGAAGTGAAGTGAACAAGGCCTAAACATGGCTGAAAAGTCATACTCCCTCTGTCCGTTTTTAAATGTCGTCCAGAAAACGTGTCTGTGTCTGTGAGGAAACACGGATTTTTAGGACGAGGGAGCAGTCACTATAAAAATATAATGAAGGCTTGGGTTAGGTGTTGTCATTTCAACAATCAACAACATTCATTACACGGCCTTGGCTGCAACCTGCTGGACTCGCACGCAGAGGTTGCTCTGGTTTCTTTCTGTTCATCTTCTCCGACCTCCAACCATGCCACTCGAGTCCACTGGTTCCTGTCCTGTCCATCTTCTCCACCCAGCCAGCCAGTGCGCCCCATCCTTATTGCCGACGCCAATGGCAGCAGCAGGCTCCTCCGTGGTGGAGCTCTGCACGCTGGCGGAGGCGGGACTCGACGCCGCCACCTCGGCCAAGTTCTTCCGCGACGACGACGACGACGGTGCCGGGGGAGCCATCAACAGCAGCTTCTCCTGGCCCGAGGCGGGTCGGACGTCGTCGAGGCTCTTCGACCAGAGCGCGCTCCAAGCACTCTGCGACAAGTACAAGGTCCCCACCGACTACTCTCCGATGAGCCTCGACGGGCGCTGGGTGGCCTGCCAGACGCCGCCGGAAGGCAGCGAGCGGTGCGACACTATCTTCGTGTACGCCGACGCGCTCGAGGCCGGCATGAGGGTTCCGCTACACGAGCTGTACGTGGAGGTGCTCGTGCACTACGGCCTCGCGCCGAGCCAGCTCGCGCCTGACGCGTGGCGCTACATGGCCGCCTTCGTGCTGCTGTGCCAGGACGCCGGCGTCGAGCCATCGCTGCCGGTGTTCCGCGCCTTCTTCTCCATCTGCACCCACGAGGGTGACTCCGTCGGGTGGCACCACTTCAGGTCCAGGCCGGGCCGCCGCCGCTGCCTCTTCAATGGCAAGGTGCCGAGATCCCCTGACCCTGAGTGGAAGGCCAGGTTCTTCCTCCTCCGCCGCTCCCCGGCGGCGAGGCCCTGGCCATGCCCGGTGAAGTGCGGGAAGGCGAGTAAAGCCGCTGTCCGCATACCGGTGGTGACGTGTGAGACGGACATGGTGATGAAGAAGCTGCTGGACAGAGCGGGGAGCTTCCTCTCCCGGCGCAGTCCGCCGCCGCCCGTCGCTCCGCCGCAAGTCAGCCTTACCCTTACCCTTACCCCGCCGCCGCCGGAGTTCCGACACGCACACGCGCACACGGGGGCGGGAACTGGTCGATTCCATCGCGGAGGCGTCAGAGTTGGCGAAGATGGCCATGGCAGAGCTTGATGAGACGGGAAAGGAGCTGCTGGCGGCCAGAGCGGAGGTCGCCCAGCTCAAGGAGGCGTTGGCGGCCAGCGTCGACCGGCTCAACGGCGACCATGCTGTTGCTGTCAGTCGCCTCAAGGAGAAGCATCGCATGGCAGAAGAGCGCCACGAGGCCGAGGTCGCTAAGCTCCAGGCCGAGCATGCCGCTGCTGTCGCTCGGCTCGAGGAGGAGCACGCGGCCAGCGTCGACCGGCTCAAGGAGGAGCACGCGGCCGACGTCGCCCGCGTCAAGGACGCCGCGCACAAGGAGGTGCAGGATGCCAAGAAGAAGATCGTGCTCCGCCTCTTCCCGAAACTGAACGTCGCGCTGCTGGAACGTCGCACCACTGGAACGCCCAAAGGTGAAGGGAGATCCTGATACAAGTGCACATCGATCATGAACCAGTAAGTTGTTTGTGATCTTGCAGTTTATGTACTTTTTGGATGTTTCTGTTTCGCAGAGTTTTTTTTCCCGGCATAGATCGAGTACATATATGTGGTTCATCACCTGCATACTGAAAAATTACTAGAGTACATATTAGATATGGGATTCATCTCTTTGTTATGAGAAATTACTTGATAGTTTGGCACCACGACCACGATGTTATTAAGGACTAAATGGCGACTTATTATATGTGGGCTTCATCCTTAATTTGGATGACAAATTGACAATTGTGGAACTCAGTAATACAATATCATGATTCATTCATGTAATTGCCTAACATAGGATCTTCCAAATGTGTTTTAGTGATTGAACGGAATGGTACAGACAATAATAGGAGAGAAATGGGTGACCGCTGTCTTACCACGTCTGAAACAAAAGGTCTAGAGGAAATAAATATTAAATCTTGCAAATTTATTCAGTGACAATGTTTTTGTTTGCATTATTCCATTGGCACAGTTGTAAGCAACTATAAAGAGCATGCAAACAATGTACATTGCTCACATTTTTCCATTGGCAGTATATTTGATTTGCATTGCTTTCACACTGATCCGAGCTGGCGTTGCTACCCCAGTACGAGAAGCTCCGAAAATGGAACACAATGCTTCGTCCCAGAGATTACGCTCATCAAGTTGAACTATGAATTGTAATTTGAATTTGAAATCAACTAAGTCAATGTGTATATGATGACAATAACAACTAAGTGACTTTAAGTGACTATGTATGTTATGTCAACATGGTTTATATGTGCATATATATATATCTCTGTTTGAAATCTGGAATTCTGGAATTGATTTGAAAACTGCAATTGATTTGAATTCATATCCTGCAGTGTTTCTGCCGGCTGCATTATTTATTTTTTTAATCCAAAATTAATAACCGTGGCGAGCAACATAAGGGGCCGCTGTGGTTAAACGTAACTACCGCAGTGGGCAACCTAAGTTGACCGCCGCAGCGGGCGCTAAGTTGACCACCGCAGCGGGCGCTTTAGGTTGCCCGCTGCGTTAAATGTTATTACCCGCAGTGGGCTGATTATGTTGCCCGCTGCGGTTAAGGATTTTACCGCAGCGGGCAGCAGCGCCCGTTGCGGTAATGGCCACGATTAACCGTGGCCTTAGCACCGCAGCAGACGCTGTTGCCCGCTGCGGTAAAGCCAAAAGGCCCGTTGCGGTTAAGCCTTTAAATGCCTAGTATTTATATTTCTATCCTATCCCGTATGAAGCAGGTAAATCTCTCTTGAATCAAAGTTTAATTACTTTAGCTGAGCTGTTATAGAGTATGGACTGCTGTTGTGGATGACTGTCACAATTCTATTAGCTTCTTGCAAAAGCCCAGCATTCATGAAACCAGGGGCTCAGATTAGCATACTGACATTTTATTTTCTTTTTCCATTATGAATCAGGTCTACATGGCAGTTCCTTCATCAAGAGGTAGAGTTCCTAAAGGCTAGTAGGAGAAATCCAGCCTGTTCTAAAGCAATAATATATGGTGAATTAACCTCGCTACCTGATGAAGATGATTCTTGGCATGGCCATGGTGTGGTTACTTTTGGGAGTACATGTCATCAGTTTGGTTATGTTCTTCTCTAGCAGTATGTAGTTATATAGGATGAGATTGACCTCACTACCTGATGAAGATGATTCTCTAGCAGTTTCAAACTGTTTCGTGCTGAATCAGGCAGGGCAACTAACATGTGATTCACAGGATAAAAAAAAGTTGATCATCTTCTCTGGGCAGCGTGAAGGGTTTCCCCATTTGCCGTGGAGGGCACTAGACTGAGAACTTACATAAAAAAAGCTAAAAATGTTTCTATTTCTTTTTACCTTTTTTTCCATTTTTTTTCATTGCAGTACAAGTTTTCTAGCAACCAAAGATACTACTGTAGTATTCTGTATCAACAAATTACAGTGCAGCACGTAAGTTTTTCAGCACATTCGACTCTTGGTGTGTGCTATTTTTTATGTTCATCTCTTATTATTATTAGTTTTCCTAATCTTTTAGTTGCAATACAGGTTTTCTAGCAACCAAAGATACTACTGTGTACCAACAAATTACTACATAATAATTGTTGTTTTTGTTTCCCTAGAAATATGTTTGACTAAATATATATTAAAAATACTAATATTTATTATAAATAATTACTATCGTTGGAAAGATCTTTGAATCTAGTTTTTTAACAATATTATTTGGAGATGTAAATATTACATGTATTTGCTATAAATCGAGTTAAATTTATGGTGCGTACATCAATAACGACAGTTAATTAGATTAGAGATAGAGTATGTGACAATACGTACATAAGTTTTTCATTTCTATAATAGAGGACTTCTGTAACGCAACGCACTGTACATGTTGCAAGATTGATAGGTACTCAACGATTATAAAATCAATTAGTAACAATAGCACTAGGTATTGCACACATATTCCGTACGTGGGGATATGCAACTGCTTACAACCAAACTATATAGCGAGAATTAGGCGTATGGTCCTGGAAAAAACTGTTTTTAGTATGTGACTCCTTTTCTTTTGAATTTGTTTCTATGACCTTAAAAAATATTTATTTGGCTCTATGGCCTTCCGCCAGTTTTGGACAGTTAACGGTGTTAAGTCAGGGATAAAAAGACTATTTTACCTCTAGCGAAAAAATAAAATAATTTTGTTTGTATATAAAAAAATTTGGTACTTGGTTTTATTGTACGTACTGTGAATTGTATTCGTAGAATTGTATTTGTAATTGAGTCAAACTATGTACCAAATTTTTCTATATACAAAGAAACTTTTTTTATTTTTTTGCTAGGGGTAAAATAGTCTTTTTATCTCTGACTTAACATTGTTAGCTGCCCAAAACTGACGAAGGCCATAGAGTTAAATAAATTTTGTTTTGAGGTCATAGAATCAAATTCGAAAGAAAAAAAATCATATATCTAAGAGCAGTTTTTTCGAGGGTCATACACCTAATTCTTCCAACTATTTATGGTGCCAATATCATGCATTTTTGCCACGATTATCATAAAAATAAGTTGCAGTGCAATGAGTATTATCCACTAACCAAGTACCAAATCCATAGGTTGAACCCTATGATACCAATATCATCTATTATTATTGCTATGACTTTGAAAAAAACTCCCTCCATACTTATAAAAAATATGGTTTTGGAAAAAGTTTAGATCAAATATTAGAAATATAAATTATCAATAACTTTTTAGTTATTGAGTTTGAAAATGTGAAAATTATATTAATAGATTTATCTTAAAAAAATATTATTATAAAAGTATAATATATTATTTTTCTATAAATATTTTTTATAAAAAACATGAGTATAAAGTTACTTTGAAGATTGTGTCACCGTCATAAATGACATTTCTGACATGGTTTATAGATATTGGCCATGGAAAAATTTTGCAAAATTTTGCCCGTAGCGTTTTCATTGTTATTTGACAAACTTTGTCCAAATATGGACTACATAGACTCCAAAGATTCGTCTCGATATGTACATACTAAAAGTATAATTAGTTATTTTTTTACCTATATTTATTTTTTATGCATATATTTAAAAATTGATGTGACGGAAAATCTTGCCAATTTTGCAAAATTGGGGAGCAACTAAATAAGGCCATTGTCATAAATAACATGTCTGACATGTTTTATAGATATTGTCATAAGGCCTTGTTTAGTTTGGGGAAATATTTGGAATTAACACTGTAGCACTTTCGTTGTTATTTGACAAACTTTGTCCAAACATGGACCAACTAGACTCAAAAGATTCGTCTCGACATGTAGATACTAAAAGTACAATTAGTTAATTTTTTACCTACATTTAATGCTCCGTGCATTCAGCTAAAGATTGATGTGACGGGGAATCTAGAAATATTTGGCGAAGTTGGGGAAACTAAACAAGGCCTAAATAGGCGTAATAGACAAAATAGTCCCTGAACTATGCTGTCGGGCTCAATTTGGTCTCTGAATTATAAAAACGTCCAATTTAGTCCCTGAACTATGCTGCTCGGCTCAATTAGGTCCCTGAACTATGGAAAAGTCTAATTTAGTCCCTGAACTATCCTAATCGGCCCATATTCATTCCTGACGGCACCAGTGACAGCGAGGAGAAGAAAGTGACAGGGTTGGTTAGTGTAGCAGTTCCCTATTTTTCTCTATTTTAAAAATTACTTTTAAAATTGTATAACAACATGAAAATCTTCAAAAATTAAGATCTCCAACTTTGCATTTGAAACCATCTTTAAATTCCAATTATTTTGAAAATAGGGTTTTAAATTTAAATTTGAAATTAGGGTTCATAAAATAATTAATTCACAAATTGAGCTCATCCACAACAATACGAGAACTGATTTCTCGAAAAATGTTTCTCTCAAAAGAAACAGAGGAATTTAATCTATATGCAAAGCACACAGTCACTAATTGACTTAGCTTCGGGGGCATGATGAATTGATTTGTTGCCTCCCTCTCGTGCTAACTAGCAAGTTCTACAAGCTAGGCCATGAGCTCATCCAAATCTGCAGCTCTTCTAGATTTTTACCTTAGAACGAAATGCGCATTGAAGTTAAAGCATACTAGATTTCCTCCTCCAAACTTCACCGTAGTAAATCGAGGTCTCCTGCACATACAGTATATAGAAGCAAATATGTAATATGTATTATATAGATGCAATATTGTAACTAATTTGTGAATTAAGTATTTTATAAATCCTAATTCAAATTTAAATTTCAAAATCCTATTTTCAAAAATATTTGAAATTTAAATATGGTTTCAAAAACAAAGTTGGAGATCTGCTACAGTAACCGACCCTGTCACTTTTTTCTCATCGCTGTCACTAGTGCCGTCAGGGATGAATGTGGGCCGATTAGGATAGTTTAGGGACTAAATTGGATGTTTTTATAGTTTAGGGACCAAATTGAGCCGAGCCGCATAGTTTAGGGACTAAAGTGGACCTTTTCATAGTTCAAGGACCAAAATGAGCCTAGCAATATAGTTCAGGGATGATTTTGACTATTACGCCACCTAAATATATAGTTTGTGATGTGAATGCAGTGTGGTGTGATGTGAATGCGATACGACGACAGAGCGCGACGGGCCCTGCATGCTTGCCGCAGTCCCGGTGAATCTGGGCTGCAGGATTTGCCCGCCCGAGGGCTTCCGTGCCAACAGGGAACCAATCTGGGCGGCAGGATTTGCCTGGCCGGCTTCCATGCCAACATACACAGTCCGGGGTGTTCTCAGTCAATGCGAGCAGTCCCGTGTACGGAGTAGTACGTAAACACCAGCGCACTTGTTACTGTAGTACTGCTGCTGCACTTGCTATTTACCGCGCGCCCTGTAGAGGTGAGGTGAGGTTGGTCGATGCACCAAGACGATGCACGGCAGCATCCTCATTTCAGTTGCCATTTAAACCTAGCAAAATAATTCCTTCTCCTAGTCGTTCTCCACCTTCAAGTCCTACAGTGGCTACACTTCGTTCCCCGACACGGCGACACCCAACCTGGCCTCAGGCAGTGGCCATACTCCCCCAGATCGACTTCAATTCGCTCGACCTCAACTCGCACTCGGAGGACTAGAGTCAGCTGCCCTATCAAAGTTTTCTCCAGTCCAGTGGGCCGGTTGGACGCGGCATTCAACACCTCTGATCTTCCGTCCCTTTGCGTCAGCGGCGGTAGACCAATCGCTAGCCGCACCCTCAGGCTTCGCTTTGTTCGCAGTGCTAGAGGCGCTATGGCCGGAGGAGTCGTGCTGATTACCTCTGGTGGTTCGCGTGACCAGGTATAAAATGATCTAACAAACTTTGTCTTGTGAATGATTAGTATTGTCTTGTAACACAAACATTTCTTGTGCATAGGAAAATTCTATCTAGTGGACTCGAGTTACCCGAATCGTCCGGGTTTCTTGTACCATACAGTGATCAAAGTACCATCTCCCTGAGTTTCAAAACGCGGGAATACCCAAAGGTAAAAAAAGAAATCTTTAACTACGCATATTCATCTCTTAGAAATACCATTGAGAGAGCATTTGGAGTTTTGAAGATGAAGTGGATAATTTTGCTGAAAATTCCTAAGTATTCGGTATGCGAGCAACACCAAATTATATTTGTCTGCATGACACTACACATTTTATTAGAGATAATACGATAGATATTTTGCTCGTTGCGATCGTGATGAGAACTATGTTCCTCTTCAATTAGCAACCCCTCAACCTAGTGCGTTGAGAGTTGAAGTGGGTGAAGAAGACCAAAACATGAACGCTTTCCGGGATGACATAACAAACATTTTATTTAGTAGATCCCATTTTATTT
The DNA here is from genome assembly GCA_009763385.1 of Coix lacryma-jobi var. lacryma-jobi. Taxonomy (NCBI): domain Eukaryota; kingdom Viridiplantae; phylum Streptophyta; class Magnoliopsida; order Poales; family Poaceae; genus Coix; species Coix lacryma-jobi. The sequence continues at coordinate 128,923,651 of CM019830.1, forward strand.
AGTAGATCATAGATATGTTACGTTGTTTTGTATGGAACATCAGTAACTGGATTGTGTATTTGAACTAGTACATGATTATGTAATAATTGGATTGCATGTATATGAGAAAATAGAATTGAACAACAAGCAGTTCAATCCGTTGAGAGTCACGAATTGCATGTAGTTGCATGATACATTAATACCTTATCCTACTTCTCATTAATTAGGGACAAATTTATCATTGTAGACTCATCAATGTAACTTTAGCCATAGGATCCAAACAACTTAGCAAGACAAAAGTTTTGTCCAAAAGTTTTTTGCCCAAGTTTTTTCAGTAGTAAAAACGATCCGTATATAGTCTAAAATAAGCTGATAAGCCAGTTGATAAAGCAAACGAATATAGTTAATTGGACTCGGGTACAAAGATCAGTTGGTTGGAGGTAGTAAACCAAAACAAAAGTATTTTAAACTACACATAGAGTGGGCAACCACGGTCAATGAGAACCCTACTAGACATAAATATGGTCTAAGAGCAACTCTAGCAGGACCCCTTTTTAAATCCTCATAGCTAAATATGGAGGCTCAGTAAAAAAACCGTACCCCCGGTAGTCGTGTGAGCGGCACTAACCCTTCACCGCTAGAGCACACATAAGTGCCCCTTCGGCATATCCCTCCCAATGTAGAGTTCGCACCCTTCCTCGCAGCCTCGTCGTGGCTGCCGCCGTCCCCTTCCCTCCGTCGCGTGCGCTTCCTCTACCCCTCCGCGCACCCGCGGTCCGTTCTTCTCAGTCCCTTCCTCATATCTACATAGCTCAATTGTTAAAGCATGACAAGTGGACCATAATTGTCAATGTGTATTAAAAGGATTTTGGGACTTTGATTGAGAGGCCTTTGTTAGAACAGATAGAAAATAGAGGATCAATGAAAATAGGGTGAAGCATCCAAATTAGATTTAGGCCTGATTTAGATATCTCCGCTAGAGTTGCTCTAATCCGGCCATAGCAGATTAGCAGGCCCAAACAACATGATGGTATATATATTTCTATCAAAACAAAGAAAAAGAAAAAAAAACAACAACGTGATAGTATACCTCCAAATATTTCATGGGCCAAAGGGACCCCGAGCACGGCCAGAATGGCCTCAACGTCCAATGCCATTGCATTTCGACACGCGTAGCGGCCACTTTGAATGTTGGGAAGAATATTTTGATTAGTGATCAATTAGTTAATCACACAATTCTAAAAAAAATAGTTAATTACATCGATCATTAGCAACTGCTAATAATGGTTTCTGTAGACACTGTGAAAAGGAACCTAGTGGCTGTGTCCCTACTAAGGATGAAAACGGAACACAAATATTCCGAACCGAACCGCATCGTTTTCTATATTTAATCCGATCGAATTCGTATTTTCATGTTCGGTTTTACCGTTTTCGCTTCCGTTTTCGTATTTCAAATGTAGAAGTAGAAAACGGTTGAGGAGTTTTTCGACCGAGTTCGACCGTTTTCTACTTTTCTACTTTTTAATCCGAAATATCCTTAATTCAAAATTCATTTTAAACCAAATTTGGTTGTTGGTCATTACTGTCCAGGCAAATAGGCAAAGGTAAGTGTGGAGTACTGATGCCATGGACCGCATTATATAAGTAGCTCACCTCGTCGCGCCTCCCTGAGTCGTTAGGCGGGAGTAATCATTTATACGGTGTTGCACGACTGTTGCTATCCTTTCTAGTCTAGTTACGATGGCATCTCAAATTTTTCTCTTGTTTTTTTTCTTTTTTTCTCTTGTGAAAGAAATTAAATTGATAAGTGTTCTTTCTTGCGATCGAAATTTGCCACAATAGTACTTGTTAATTGTTATGCATTGTGGGTCGGTATTTCATATTGATTTTTCGTATATTGTTCGTGTTCGGTACAATTCCGCTCGAATTGGTTCATTTTCAAAATTCTGGGTATTCCGTAAGTTCATGTTCATTTTCGTGTCCAATGTTACCGCTTTCGTTTTCGTTTTCGTATTCAAATGTAAAAGTAGAAAACGGTTGAGAAGTTTTCCGACCGTTTTCATGCCTAGTCTCTACACACCTTCTCTTTCCTCTACGTAGAATGATATTTGTTGAGAGTTGTATACCCAAATAGCTAGTTGACTTAGTTTTATTGGAGATGCCCTAATAGATCAAAGCAAGGCTAATAATACAATCCGTTGTTGGCCATAAAAAATCATTGCAGTTGTCTCTCGGACTATCTATATAGTGGTTAAGGTTCACTATTAATTAATAAATGATCACTTGTCTCTCTCACAAATTTTTTTTTTTTAATCCTTATGCTTAAGCTGACCGTAACCTTACAGTCTACTTCTTTTCTCTCCCCTCTAGCCCAGCATTCGGTTTACTTATAACCTCTTATTATACTTACTCAATACTCCTATAGATATACTGGTAGATCTTTATGTATGATACCATACGACTATACGAGTTTGGGATATTCACCTAGCACCATGACCATGAGGTGACCTTTACCAATATACGTAGCATTCACTACTACACAAATGATTTACCGAGACACTGCCTTAAAATAACCGAGGCGGACGTCCAATTACCGTCTCGGTTAATATTTACCGAGGCGGGCATTCGGTGTCCGTCTCCGGTTAATTATTTACCGAGGCGGGCATCTGGTGTCCGCCTCGGTTAATTGATTAACCGAGGCGGTCACCTTAAGCCAACCGCCTCGGTTAATCAACTATTTTCCGAGGCGGTCATTTTAAGTGTTCGTCTTGGTAAATCCATTAACCGAGGCAGACATCTTAAGGTGTACGTCTCGGTTAATGGCTGCAACAGAAAATGATTCATAATTCTTTCATATGAACTTAGATGAAGACAAACTTTATATCAAAATTATAGCCCTCGACGAGATCTACAACTTTGTAGTTGAAATTTTTTGAATTGAAACTGTTTAGGGTCCCAAAATATGGTTATAAGTGCACAGATTTTAAAATTTGAAATTTAAACTTATCAAACAATCTCATATGTTGACATAGTTTACACAAAAGTTATAGTTCTCAATAGAATCTACAACTTTGTAGTTAATTTTTTTTGAATTTGAAGTTATTTAGAGTCCCAAAAATGTGTTCAAATATTATAAATTTTGAAATTTAAAATTTTTAAACGATCTCAAATATTAACATAGTTAATACCAAAGTTGTAGTGGCCGACCTAAGCTACATCTTTGATATTGACAAGTTTTTTATTTTAAAATCATCTAGAATCTCAAATATGTGTTTGAAATTCACATGTTTTGAGACTCAACTTTTTGAATTTTTCAAACTTTCTCTGATGGAGATACATCATATACCAAAGTTGTAGTACTTAACAAGATTTAAAATTTTGTAGTTATAAGTTTTTTCATTTGACTTCATTTAGTAGCTCAAATATTCAATATAAAATTATAAAATACTGATATAAAACAATAACGTATTATATATAGACATTAACAAGTGTGCGGCCTAGTGGTAAAGGAATAGAAGTGTGAAGCGTGAGGTGGGTTCGATTCCCAGAAGTTGCAGAATTTTTGGTTCTTTTGTTTTCTGAAGACCATTAACCGAGACGGGCAAAGTGACCGCCTCAGTTATTCCCGATTAACCGAGGCCTTATCACCGAGGCGGTTGGAATGCCGACGGACATCTTACAAATGCTTGCCTCCGTTAATCATTAACCGAGGCGGGCACCTTATAAACGGCCGCCTCGGTTAATCGATTAACCGAGACTGGCAAAGTGACCGCCTCGGTTATTCCCGATTAACCGAGGCCTTATCACCGAGGCGGTTGGAATACCCGCCTCGATTAATAAAAAAATGCCCGCCTTAGAAGTGTTTTTCTGTAGTAGTGATTTTTTTTCCGATCCAAAGATACTGTCGCTTTACTAAAAAAAAGATGCTTTGTTGTCTGTTCCTATACCAACAAGAATACTTAGAACAATACTCTGGGTGTGCAGATATATCTATAGGAACTTCAACAAGATTTGATTCTAAGCTTACAGAAATATAATAATGTATACCTTTTTTCGAACCATTTCTTTCTCTTTGGGCAATCCTTCTTGAAATGGTCAGTTTTCTTGCAAAAATGACATCTCAACTTCTTATGGATTTGTCCCTCATTAACATGAAGTGGATTCTTCAACTTCTTTCCTTTGTTTTCTGGTTTTGCCTTACTACTGCTAGCGTTATTATCCACCATGAGATGAATAGAATGAACCCCATTTTTCTTTAATCTCCCTTCCTCCTGAATTAACATTGCTTTGGCTTCATGAATGTTCCATTTATCTTTAAGAGTGTTATAATTCACTTGGAACGGGCCAAATTCAGGTGGAAGAGACAATATAACAAATTGAACTAGAAGGGGCTCATCAACATTCATGCCCATAGAGTTCAATTTTACGACAAGGTTCATCATGTTTGTTACATGATCATGAATGGGAAGCGACCAATTGAATTTCATGGTTGTCAACTCACCCATGAGACTCCCCACAACAGACTAGTCAGTAATGTCTGAGTGGGAGTGTTCTTTAAGCTTCTCCATGAATTCTTTTGCATCCTTAGTTACAGACATCGATGGCTTAACATTTTTAACCATCGTCAATTTCATCAAGCATAAAGACAACCTATTCGACTGTTCCCAGTTAGCATAAAAGGCATGGTCATCTTCAGAACTTTCATCTGTAGGGGCTGCAGGCTTTTCAAAAATAAGTGCTACATCCAAATCCATAGCACCTAAATGGAACCGAATTTAATGGAACCGAATTTGTTCAGACCAATCGTTATAGTTCAGCCCATTAAACTTGACAATCCCATAACTTTGACACATTAAGTTAATAGATGCTGCAAATATTTAAAATATGCCCACAAATTAATACTTTGAGTATACGTAATGGATTCAAACAACAAAACATCAAGTGTGTTTAAACCATCTTTGGATGAAATTTAGATACACGGCCGATACAAAATTGATACTAAATTAAATACATTTATTAGATAATCAAACATGCTTAAAACAAAATACACACTATCTTTGGATAGACTAACAAAATCATTAAATGTGTCGATTATCGCGTTCATGTTACCAATTGTAATCAATGGTCCACCTTTGGGTAACCTCCCAGATTACAACTAGTGAACTCAATTGTTCACCACATCTTTCACATAAATAGTATCGAAAAATATGAACAATTGAAATGCATAAATAAATATTTACAATCCCTTCGTGCAAGGCCACTTTGGTGGCTAACATGCTTTTTATGATATAAATATTTATTTAGCATATTGTAACAATTAAGCTCATAAGAACTATTCGCGAGCACTCGTTCATCTAAAGTCATAAGGATGAACACATTATTTACTTGACTAAAAAAATATTATACATCATATCAAGCAAAAATATTTTGCTCGCAATAAACATAAGAGCCAATAAATAAATAAAGATATTAGACATTCTTTCATATGCAATTGAATACACTTTGATATTGCACATATCTTTTCATGTCGTATACAAGAAAGTAGAAACAACATAGCCATCGTAGTAAATCAAAAGTGCTAAAATAACCTGGCTCTGATGCCAAATGTAAGTAGAAAATAGTTCGCAGAAGCTTAAAGAATTATATTAGCACAAATCAATTTAACCAAAAAGAAAGAACTTTACATATGTGCATAACACAAATAGTCCGTTCATGTGCTAAACAACACAAACCCACCTTGCACCATGTTTGCTTCTTGCATCTCGAGATTGTCTCTCTCCTCTGTTCCTTCTTACCTTACTTGTTCTCCTGATGATAAGATAACTACTTCATGTATGTTATCTTTTCTGGTAACAAAATTGTCTTAGCTAGTCCAGCTAGAGACACATATATATAGCAAAACAAGTGACTCTTTGTATGGCTTTACTATTCGCTTGGCATTTCAAGAGAGATGCATGCAACCACCTTCACTAATGAGCACTAAGAATTAGTGCCATAATTTTATTTGTGTGCACATACGGTTACCACATGCAAGCTTTTACCTACTATAATTCTAATTAGTAACCAATGTGCATTAACATTTTTACATGGTGACTAATTAAGTAATATCAATAGGCACTATTGCGAAGCAACGCATGAGTCTTTCACACACATATTCTTCCATGCATGTAACACATATTGATTTAGTATATGTGGTAGCAATTGACCTTTGGGTCTTAATGCAAACACTAATTTTATTTGAAGAGAAAGGAGTGGGTATTTAACCCAATAATTCATATCCTTTAGTCTAGCAATCATCACACATAGACCTGTTAATATAGAATTAATTCATTAATTTACATGGGTCACTTTATATTAAAATAATCTAACATTCTCCCATTGACCCATGAGATGACTTTGAAATTTCGATAGACTTTAAGTGCACACTTTTCATGAATGTTCCATTTATCTTTAAGAGTGTTATAATTCACTTGGAACGGGCCAAATTCAGGTGGAAGAGGCAGCATAAAAAATTGAACTAGAAGGGGCTCATCAACATTCATGCCCATAGAGTTCAATTTTGCGATAAGGTTCATCATGTTTGTTACATGATCATGAATGGGAAGCGACCAATTGAATTTCATGGTCATCAACTCACCCATAAGACTCCCCACAACAGACGTGTCAGTAATATCTGAGTGAGAGTGTTCTTTAAGCTTCTCCATGAATTCTTTTGCATCCTCAGTTACAGGCATCAATGGCTTAACATTTTCAGCCATCGTCAATTTCATCAAGCATAAAGACAGCCTATTCGACCGTTTCTAGTTAACATAAAAGGTACAATCATCTTCAGAACTTTCATCTGTAGGGGCTGCAGGCTTTTCAAAAATAAGTGCTACATCCAAATCCATAGCACCTAAATGGAACCAAATTTGTTCAGACCAATCGTTATAGTTCAGCCTATTAAACTTGACAATTTCATAACTTTGACACATTAAGTTAATAGATGCTACAAATATTTAAAATATGCCCACAAATTAATACTTTGAGTACACGTAATGGATTCAAATAACAAAATATCAAGTGTGTTTAAACCATCTTTGCATGAAATTTAGATACACAGCCGGCACAAAATTGATACTAAATTAAATACATTTATTAAATAATCAAACATGCTTAAAACAAAATGCACACTATCTTTGGATAGACTAACAAAATTATTAAGCGTGTCGATTATCCCGTTCATGTTACCAATTGTAATCAATGGTCCACCTTTGGGCAACCTCCCAGATTACAACTAGTGAACTCAATTGTTGACCACATCTTTCACATAAATAGTATCGAAAAATATGAACAATTGAAATGCATAAATAAATATTTACAATCCCTTCATGCAAGGCCACTTTGGTGGCTAACATGCTTTTTATGATATAAATATTTATTTAGCATATTGTAATAATTAAGCTCATAAGAACTATTCACCAGCACTCGTTGATCTAAAGTCATAAGGAAGAACACATTGTTTACTTGACTAAAAAAATATTATGCATCATATCAAGCAAAAATATTTTGCTCGCAATAAACATAAGAGCCAATAAATAAATAAAGATGTTAGACATTCTTTCATATGCAATCGAATACACTTTGATATTGCATATATCTTTTCATGTCGTATACAAGAAAGTAGAAACAACATAGCCATCATGGTAAATCAAAAGTGCTAAAATAACCTGGCTCTGATGCCAAATGTAAGTAGAAAATAGTTCGCGGAAGTTTAAAGAATTATATTAGCACAAATCAATTTAACCAAAATGAAAGAACTTTACATATGTGCATAACACAAATAGTCCGTTCATGTGCTAAACAACACAAACTCACCGTGCGCCATGTTTGCTTCTTGCATCTCGAGATTGTCTCTCTCCTTTGTTCCTTCTTACCTTACTTGTTCTCCTGATGATAAGATAACTACTTCATGTATGTTATCTTTTCTGGTAACAAAATTGTCTTAGCTAGTCCAGCTAGAGACACACATATATATAGCAAAACAAGTGACTCTTTGTATGGCTTTACTATTCGCATGACATTTCAAGAGAGATGCATGCAACCACCTTCACTAATGAGCACTAAGAATTAGTGTCATAATTTTATTTGTGTGCACATACGGTTACCACATGCAAGCTTTTACCCACTATAATTCTAATTAGTAACCAATGTGCATTAATATTTTTACATGGTGACTAATTAAGTAATATCAATAGGCACTATTGCGAAGCAACGCATGAGCCTTTCACACACATATTGTTCCATGCATGTAACACATATTGATTTAGTATATGTGGTAGCAATTGACCTTTGAGTCTTAATGCAAACACTAATTTTATTTGAAGAGAGAGGAGAGGGTATTTAACCCAATAATTCATATCCTTTAGTCTAGCAATCATCACACATAGACCTGTTAATATAGAATTAATTCATTAATTTACATGAGTCACTTTATGTTAAAATAATCTAACAGTCATCACGTATATAATTGAACTTCATTTTATGTATTTTATTTCATAATTTTTTTGTGAGGATTACGCCTGCCTCCTACCGTCACAGCTTTGGCGAGGAAGGAACAAGTTAGGGTGGAATTAAATGAGCCGGAGTAAATGTCAAGAACAAATTTTGATTTAATTTGTCCTCCTACCATGCACTGTGTCGCTCCAGGATATTTAGGGCATGTTTGGTGTCGCTCCAGGATATTTAGGGCATGTTTGGAACGCAGGATTTTTTTTCCGTTCTTGTGTTTTTTCTGTAAAATTGAACTGATTCCCGTGAAATTCCTGCAGGATTCTTATGAAATTCCTGCGTTAGGGTACACATGTCGCTCCTTAATAGCCGTGGGCCACACGAGGGCAAAAATGTACAATTACATAAAAAAAACTAACTACTCCTGACACGCCTTCTTGAAAGACCGAGAATGCTACCAGAAAGCGACCAGAGGGGGTGAATAAGAGCCTAAAAATTTCTTTCAAAACTGCGGCCTTTGTCCTAACAAATCAACCCTCAAAATCTTCGAGTGCAAACGTGATGCCCACGACCCTTGGAAGAGGGTGGATGATCCCTAGGATCACAGCGAGGCACCACCAAACGAGAGCGAGCCAAAACTCAAAAACTCCGACTCAAGTTCAACTCCAAAAACCAAGTCTCGAACGTAGATGGACGGCTACGTCGAGAAATCTCTAAATACCGATGCTAACAAGTAGCAAAGACACTTAGAGAGGTTCCTTGATGAACTCTAGGGCCAAATGAGAAGTTCGAAAACCAAGCGGAAAAGCCGGGAGAGCAAACGCACTAAACAGTGCTTGACTGCGGATTCCCGGACTGTCCGGACTCCCAGTCCCGGACTGTCCGCGCCTGGGGCGGACTATCCGCGGTCCTCTAGAGGACTGTCCACCGACCAAAAATGAAAAACAGCACAGCTGCTGAAAGTCCCCTACTCGAGCCCAGACAGTCCGAGTCTGTCAACGGCGGACTGTCCACCGGTCACCCGAGGCAAAAATGCTGAGAAGCACGGCCACTGTTCCGGCCACCTCCCCGATGCGCAGACTGTCCGCGGTCACACTGGCGGACTGTCCGCCAACACCCAGAGAGGGCGATTTTGATCGCCCCTCTCACAAATCTTCCCAAATCCAATCTAAAACAAAATCCCTTGATCCCAAACTTGGAGAAGATGATCACGAAGTAGTTGGGTGACTATCCCTAAGAGATCATCCGCTCAAATCAACTCAAACTCTGGGAAATCAAAAGGGACGGTGCAAGAACGAAAAAGTCACCACGAAACTTGAATCGACCCGATCTACTTGTTCGTGAGGATTGAGATGAATTCCTTCGGTGGAAATGTTCTCCTCACATCAAATAAGAAGTTGATTGTCGACTGGGATCTTGAGATGATGAGTGATTGTCGACTGGGATAATACGCATGTTCTTTGGCTTGTGTTGTGCAGGTGTCGAGCACGGATACAGTGATCAAAGGCAAGGTGAAGGTCAAGCAGAGACGTGTCGTGCCGATGGACCCGGAGCGGTGAAGGGCGGACGTGAGGCTTGGACTGACGGACCGGTGGCCTGAGGATCGGCCATGGTGGCTGACCGCCTGGGACTGCGACAAGTGAAGACTTGCGAGTGGACGGGGTGCATGGGCGGTGCATCCCCCTACGGCCTCGGTTTGCTGGTTGAGCCACAGAAAAACCACCGAGTGGACGGTTTCCAGGTTTGGGCCTCAAAACCTGGGTGCGGCCGGTTTCCAAGTTTGGGCCACAAAACTCGGGTTGAGGACGGTTTCCAGGTTTGGGCCTCAAAACCTGGGTGCTGGTGGGTTTCTGAGTTTGGGCCACAAAACTCAGGCGACGGACGACAGGTTTCCCGGTTTCGGCCTCAAAACCGGGGGATGGCCCAGGTTTCCCAGTTTCGGCCTCAAAACTAGGGGAAGGTCCGTAACAAGGACGAGCGGCATTGGGCGACACGCATTCGGTGAGGTCGCGTCGAGGCGAAGCTACCCGATGTGCGGGCGTGGCCGTTGGATCAACATCATCTTCGAGTTGGTCAGGAATACCCTTAGGGTGAGCCTGGTCGCTCATTAGCAGTAGGGGTAGAAGGGGAATAATTGTATTAGGCTATATAAGGAGAGGCAACCCCTCCCTCCAGACCATCTCAGCCACTGCTATTTTCTCTCTAGGGTTTCCTGCTCTCCCACATCCCTGTTGTAGCTACTGAGGTCTGCAAAGACGGTTTAATCATACCTCTGTGTATTTGGATTTTGCGGAAACGGGACCGGATTCCCGTTGTCTCCTCATGGGGACGAATTTTGGCTGGCAATTGAGGTTGTGATTCGCGTTCTTGTGTTGTTCTTCGCGTTTTGCTTTTCTCCTCAAGTTTCCCGTCGATCTCTCTCTCTCCACGTTGTTCCATTTGCAAAACCGTTTGAATCAACTTGTTCTTTATTGTGAGGGGATTATTTCCACCGAAGGAATTCAACTCAAACCTCACGAGCAAGTAGATCGATTGGTTTTCGTGTTTGGATCGGTTTTCTCCCTCTCGTCCACAATTCTTCTGATTTACTGATTTGGAGTTAGGTTCGAGCCATGATCTCTTAGGGGTAGCCCACTAACTTCATTGGAACTCCTCATACCAAGTCTAAGCCGCAGTGCTTTTGATTCGGAGGAGATCGGGTTAAATTCGCGGAAGAACTGTGCGTTTTCGGGGGCATCGGACGCTCGTGTTCTTGGCATCGGACGCTGACCCGAGTAGCACCGGACGCGCCATTGCCACGTGTCAGGTTCTGTGATTTTGAAGGGGCATCGGACGCTGACATCGGACGCTACAGTGCAACGTCCGATGGTCATGCAGTGAGGTTCCAGAAACCCTCATTTTGCATCGGGCGCGTCCAGTGTCTGGGCATCGGACGCTACTATTCACATTGGACGCGCCAGCCCTACATCAGACGCTGGCATCGGATGCTGAACTGTTCCTGTAGCAGCATCCGATGGCTACTCAGTAAGGTTCCAGAAAGGTCCTGTTTACATCGGACGCGTCCGACGTGAACACATCGGACGCTCCCAGCGTCCGATGCAGCCTGTTCTGCACCGATTTGTTCGTAGCTTGTTCGTTTGGCTTTGGATTTGAGATCCAGTTTTTGCGTTGGATTCCCGTCTTCCATGCTCTACAGAAATCGGGCCTCCCGCTTTGCGAAATAGCCTGAATCCCCCTTGCGTTGCTCGGGGGAGGTTGAGGTTACCCAAAGTCCATCCTGTCACTAGTTGACTTGCGTGGACTTGAGCGAGGAAGTTTTTGTGGTGTCTTGCTGTGTTTCTAGGGAACATACACCCACTCTCTTGGGTCGTGGACATCACGAGTTTCTGCTTTGTTCTTGGGGTTGATTTTCTGGGACAGAGGCCTCAACATTTCGAAAGAAATTTGAAGCTCCCATTCACCCCCCCCTCTGGTCGCCTTACTTTAGCATTCTCGGTCCTTCAGGTCCATGTGCAAAAGCTCTCCAGGGCGCTTGGTCATAACTTGATTCACAAGATGGTGGGGAGCAGCAACCATTTTCCCATGTCTACAAGAGTGGCAAACAAGATCCTTCTCCATGCTTAGCTTGGGCAATCCTCGGATTAAGCCAAGTGAACTAAGTCTTGCAAGCAAGTCGAAGCTCAAATGACCAAGTCTCCTATGCCACTTCCAAAGTTCAGAGGTGGAAGGTCCAGGCAAAAGACAACAAGAAATGCCAAAAGACTCAAAGAAATTCGCACGAAAGACTTTCCCAAAGGGCGAAATCAAACAAACAAGATTGCCCTGAGGATCCAAAATACGACTGAGATTCGGCTTAAAATGAATCTCATAGTTATCATCAAAAAGTTACGAAACAAAAAGAAGGTTAAAATGCAAGTTAGAAACAAGAGCAACATCACGCAACACAAAGTGCTCATTAACTCGCACAGACCCACGAGACAACAGTTTACCTTTGCTATTGTCGCGAAGGTGATAAACTCCTTTCCGGCAACTGGACTAAGACTGGAGAACCACTTGGAATTTCCGGTCATATGCCTCGAGCATCCGGAATCCACAAGCCAAATGTTCTCCAATCTACTTACCTACATCAATAAAAAGACATAGGGTGAGCATACGGTCCAACACTGGGGTGAGTAAAACGGGAAGAGTACCAGTGTTGTCCCAGCTGCTCAAAAGAACGGTTAGTGTAAAAACCATTCCTAGCACGCCTACGAGGAAAGCGATCACCACGCATAGGAAAACGTGGTCCGCTAAGGGAAGAGCGTCCATCGCTATAGTCAAAACGCAACGGGGGGAAACGCTCAACAGCAAAGCCACTGCCATGGGGTCCAAAACCTACAAAGCTAGGATCCCACCGGGCACGACCTCCTTGAGGCCTAGGACCTTGAGGCTTTGGACCTCTAGGCCTAGCAACCTTCCTTTGAACCTTCAGCGCATGTACATCATGGAATGGATGGTACATGTCCGAGTTGTTCATCTCCTTTGCCCGACGCTCATCTCTCTTGCGTCGAAAGCAAAACTCCCTCAAGTGTCCATCTCTCCCATAGTGCTCACAGTGGTACCTCACCGCTCTCATAGGGGGTTGTTGGTACTCACGGTATTGGGTGTGGACCACTCGGTTCTTTTGTGGCATGAGCTCCTCATAGATTGGTGGCATGGTGTCTAGCTTGTTCTTCAGGTGGTTTGGTTTTGGAGCCCATGGTTGTTTCTTGGGCGGAGCTCTTGGAGTCTCCACAAACACTCCATCTTTGGTGTTAGGCTTGAGAGGCTCTTTGGGTGGAATTTTGGTTAGTTTGGGAGTAGTGGTGGAGTTGGGCTTCTCACTCGGCTTAAGACCACTAAACTCTCCAACCTTCCCAAAAGATGTAGCACACTCCACACCCTGAGAAAAACCTACACTTGGACCTCCAGCAGCACGCTTGAATTGGGCGATCATCATCCCAAGCTGCGGCTCACCACAAGACACCCATGAAAAGATGGCCCGAAGGTATGTGTTTTCTTCCTCGGTTTGCATCTTGTCATGCTTCACATTAGCAATCTCCATCTCCAAACCTTCACACAAAGCGCATATAGACACACAAGTGCTACCCGAGCTGGCCTTCTCAAGAGATACTATCTTGGCATTCTTCTCTGCCAACTCGGATTGCAAGCCTGTACAAGACTTGCACGCACCCAGCAACCCTGGTCTAGCCTTAAGCTCATCCATCTCTCCAACCAAAGCAACATACTTCTCTCTCAAAGTGAGAAGGTCAGTCATGTGCTTGGAGCACATCTCGCACTCATCCTCCTAAGCCACGACAACGGTGGACTTGACAGACTCAAGCTCCTTCACCGCGTCCTCCCACTTCTTCCTAAACTCCTTTCTCCCTCTAGCGGCAAGCCTAAGCAACTTATCTTGACTAAGGAGAGCACCAGTAAGCTTGTCAACCTCAGTAGAGAATTTGTCAGGAGTTTGAGATACCTGGGAGGTGACGTCATCGTCGTCGTCGTTCCGAGGGATCTCCTCCAGCTTGCTGTCGACCTCATCGCCAAGGGCCATGGTGCAGAAGCCCTCGTTGTCGGCGAAGAAGCAAAGATCGTTCAGCTTGTCCTCGATCTTCTTCTTCTCGGACTCATCATCACTTGAAGCAGTGGAGTCGTCGTCCGAGTCATCGACGTGCTAAGCGTGGCGAAGAAAGCACACTGCTCAGCCTGGGCCTTCTCCAAGTACTTCTCCTTGATGTACTCCTTGTTGAAGCCGCCCTTCCGCTTGTGCTTTGCGGGGACGTACTTCTCCTTGCGCTTGCCGGAGTCGTCCTTGTGGTCGTGATCCGCCCTGCCGAAAGCTTGCTTGTTCTTCTTCGGGCAGTTGGCAATGAAGTGGTCCGAGCCTCCACACTCGTAGCAGCCACCTCGTCTTCCTTCCTGGCGACGGTTCATGCGGTTGTTGTGGAACCGCGAGAACCGGTTGGCAAGCAGTGCCAACTCGTCGTCCGCCACGAACTCCAGCTGCTCCTCTGTGACAGTAAGAAGAGAAGACAAAGCAAAGCCTCAAGAGGGGTGAGCAGAAGAGCCAGAAACCAAAGCCATCTACGGGCCTAAAGGATTTTCATAAGAAGCCCTCGCCATGGCGTCAATCTCACTGGACTTGAGCTTACTAAAGTGCTCGTCGCAGGTGAGAGTCTCATAGTTCGGCGATCCGATGATTGCATGAACCTTGGAATCCCACACCGACCGATCAAGAGTATGGAGTAGCTTGAGAGCTCTCTCATGATCGTCGAAAGGCAACAGCTCCTTGTTAGCCCTCATCCTGTTGACAATCACCTGAAAGCGAGCGAATAAACTTTCTATGCTCTCGCTAGGCATGTGTCGAAAGTTCTCATACTCTCACTTGTGCGACTCGTAGAGACGGGTTTTGACTTGAGTGGTTCCCTCATGAAAACGCATGAGAGTCACCCAAAACTCCCGAGCCGTAGCGAGGTGAGAAACACGATCAAACTCAGACATTCTCAAACAGAAGAAAAGAGCATTACGGGCTCGGCTATTGGCATCGTGCTCATCGATCTGATGTTGAGTAGCACGAGCAGCCAAGACCACGTAATCTGCAGAGTTGCAAATATCCCAAATCGAAGCACCCATGCTCTGAAGATAGGCCGACATGCGTATCTTCCAATACGCATAGTTCGTCCCATCAAAAAACGGCGGTTTGCCCACGCCGCGATCCATGTCGCCTTCTGTGGATCTAGAACCGGCTAAGGTGGAAGATCCTTAACCCGCCCCGATACCAATTGAAAGACCGAGAATGCCACCAGAAAGCGACCAGAGGGGGGGTGAATGGGAGCCTAAAAATTTCTTTCAAAACTTCGGCCTTTGTCCCAACAAATCAACCCCCAAAAACTTCGAGTGCAAAGGTGATGCCCACGACCCTTGGAAGAGGGTGGATGATCCCTAGGATCACAGCGAGGAACCACCAAACGAGAGCGAGCCAAAACTCAAAAACTCCGACTCAAGTTCAACTCCAAAAACCAAGTCTCGAACGTAGATAGACGGCTACGTCGGGAAATCTCTAAATACCAATGCTAACAAGTAGCAAAGACACTTATAGAGGTTCCTTGATGAACTCTAGAGCCAAACGAGAAGTCCAAAAACCAAGTGGAAAAGCCGGGAGAGCAAACGCACTAAACAGTGCTTGACTGCGGATTCCTGGACTGTCCGGACTCCCAGTCCCGGACTGTCCGCGCCTGGGGCGAACTGTCCGCGGTCCTCTGGCGGACTGTCCGCCGGCCAAAAATGAAAAACAACACAACTGTTGAAAGTCCCCTGCTCGAGCCCGGACAGTCCGAGCCTGTCAACGGCAGACTATCCGCCGGTCACCCGAGGCAAAAATGCTGAGAAGCACGGCCACTGTTCCGGCCGCCTCCCCGATGCGCGGACTGTCCGCGGTCACACTGGCGGACTGCCCGCCAACACCCAAAGAGGGCGATTTTGATCGCCCCTCTCACAAATCTTCCCAAATCCAATCTAAAACAAAATCCCTTGATCCCAAACTTGGAGAAGATGATCACGAAGTAGTTGGGTGACTATCCCTAAGAGATCAACCGCTCAAATCAACTCAAACTCTAGGAAATCAAAAGGGACGGTGCAAGAACGAAAAAGTCGCCACGAAACTTGAATCGACCTGATCTACTTGTTCGTGAGGATTGGGATGAATTCCTTCGGTGGAAATGTTCTCCTCACATCAAATAACAAGTTGATTCAAGTGGATTCAAAAAAGACGCAGCGAGGAGGGAGATTGAGTGACGGGAAAATCATGGACAAAAGAAGAACGCGAAGAACAAGTTCAAAACGCGAATCACAACCACGATTGCTAGTCGAAATTTGTCCCCCCGAGGAGACAACGGGAATCCGGTCCCGTTTCCGCAAAATCCAAATACACAGAGGTATGATCAAACCGTCTCTGCGGATCTCAGTAGCTACAGCAGGGAATGGGAAGCATGAAACCCTAGAATGAAAATAGCAATGGCTGAGATAGTCTGGAGGGAGGGGCTGCCTCTCCTATTATAGACTAATACAATTATTCCCCTTCTACCCCTACTGCTAATGAGCGAGCAGGCTAACCCTAAGGGTATTCCTTACCAACTCGAAGGTGATGTTGATCCGACGACCACGCCCGCACATCGGGTAGCTTTGCCTCGACGCGACCTCACCGGATGCCGCCACGTGCCGCCAATGCCGCTCGTCCTTTTTACGGACCTTCCCCGGTTTTGAGGTCGAAACCGAGAAACCTGGGCCATCCCCCGGTTTTGAGGCCGAAACCGGGAAACCTGTCGTCCATCGGTTGAGTTTTGTGGCCCAAACTCAGAAACCCGCCAGCACCCAGGTTTTGAGGCCCAAACCTGGAAACCGTCCTCAGCCCGAGTTTTGTGGCCCAAACTCGGAAACTGTCCGCACCCAGGTTTTGAGGCCCAAACCTGGAAACCGTCCACTCGGTGGTTTTTCTGTGGCTCAATCACCAAACCGAGCCGTAGAAGGGATGCAACTCCCGTGCACCCCGTCCACCCGCAAGTCTTCACTTGTCACTGTCCCAGCCTGTCAGCCACCACAGCTGATCCTCAGGCCACCGGTCCGTCAGTCCAAGCCTCACGTCCGCCCTTCACCGCTTCAGGTCCATCGGCACGACACGTTTCTACTTGACCTTCACCTTGCCTTTGATCACCGTATCCGAGCTCGACACCTGCACAACATAAGCCAAAGAACATGTGCATCATACCAGTTGACAATCACTCATCATCTCAAGATCCGGTATACACCCATGTATCCGCACTTCTCCATCGCCCCCGCCATTGTGAAATCATGCACTCTCAGGTCTAGGAGGGCACGAGGGTTCTGTGCCATCTACCCTCACGTTAGGGCACGTTAGGGCATGGTTAGTAATAGAAAGTGTTTGACTATAAGTCAAGCTCTAAGAGCCAAGCTATACAATAGTTATGTTTTTATTTGGCTACAAACGAATTCTCTTTTCTATTCCTTTCTCACATACATGTCTATTGGGACCCACTATTACCAATGCTTTCGTGTCCAGCTTGGTGCTTGTATGAGAGTCAAGCTCTCTTCTCTTCTCTTCTCCACATCAGCATTTGCTTGACCTGCTCTCAGGGGTTCTCGATAGACACGCGTCAAACTCAAACTGCTCCGAGTCCCTATAGAGGAGAGAAAAACAAATTGGCTCAAAGACACTGACGAAAGAAGCCAAGGTCTGCAATCCCGGAGCGAGGGCCACGGGAAAAGCTATGGCGGCTCATGGTCGCTTCTCCAGTAATTTTTCTTTACCACTTTAAAAACACTCTTTGTTTTTTTTTTGAGTGGAAAAAAAACACTCTTTGTTTGGTACTCCGTTTCTTGGTTATGATTTCAGGCCTACTGGGCTTGTGCGTTGGAGCTGGCTTGAGAACCGGTCCAGGCAGTGGCCCAGATTGCGAGGAATTTGGGTTGGATTGCTTCGGCCGGCTTTGGTTTGTACAGTTTGGGCTTGAGCTGATTTTGACATGTATTTAAGGTTCATCTTGAGCTGATTTTGACATGTATTTAAGGGTCATCTCAGCTTTTCGATTACAATAACGACTCTCTTCGATTGAACTGCGACTAACTTTAATTATTTTAAAAGTATTTTATAAGAGAGAATAAGATAACGTATGACTGATAAGCTAACTGATAAGTTCAAATAAACAGGTACTGTTAGGTAAGTATTTTTGTGATGTGTAAGAGTATATGAGCTAAGCTATACATTTCGGGATGGAAGGAGCAAGTATACCTCATGAAACATCACGTGTCGTTAAACTTTGTTTGTGCTTCTTGTGACTCATGTAATTTTCTTCCCTTACCATTTTTTTTTAAAAAAAAACATTTGGGAACTTGGGGTTGATTTCAGGACTAATGGCCTTGTGTGCTGGAGCTGTAGTAATAGGGCTGTGGGTTGGGAACCGGTTCCCAAGCCCAAACTGTGGTTGGTTTCGATTCAAGAGGCAGGCCGTTCGAATTGCAAGAAATCCTTTGCGGGCTGGGCTCTTTTCGATTGGCCGCCAAAATTTGAGGAATCCTTACTTTGTGGGTTAGATTGGTTGGGCTTCGCTTGTACAGTTTGGGCTGGTTTCCATGTATTATTTTGGTTCTAATTTATAAGTTGATTTTTTTGTTAAGTAGATAAGTAGATTTTGGCTAGACATGTATAGCAAAGTCTATTTTTTTCCTAAAAGTAAAAGGTGACCTATAGTTTAGAATAGAAGGGGTATTTAAGGGCAATCTCAACTCTTCAGTTAGGACAACTTTTGTAGCGTTAAATAAACTGCTAAGTAAGTGTGATCTATCCTCTCTGTTGACGCACAAAATAACAGTGGCGGCAAATGGATTAAATGCTATTGTAATTCAGGAAAAGATTGTTTCAAAATAATTCAGGAAAAGTAATGTCCACGTATTATCACAATATATACCAGCAGTCACACTCAGGGACAGAAACACGCGATCGGATTTGGCCTTTGTTTTTACTCGAACACACGTTAGTACTTTCTCCGATTTTTTATCCTTAAGTTTGACACTCGTCTTATTTAAAAAACTTATGCAAACAAAGTTAAAATTAAGTTATTTTTTTTAAAAAATATTAATAAACAAAGCCACAATAAAAAGAGGTAATATTTTATATAAAATTTTAAAGAAGATGAGTAGTTAAATTTGTTGTCAAAAAATCAATCGTCTTATAGAAAACAAGGGTCCAAATTTAAACGCCTCGGTGTCGTCGTCGCAGTCGGTCGTGCGATTCTACGACTCGGACGTCATCCAATTCATCATCCCTCGTCCCTCTCTGGTAGCAATGGAATCGAATAAAATCGAGGTTTGCAGTTGGCGCGCTGCATGCATGGACATGATTAGAGCACGTACAACGTCCGTCTCTACTCCCGTCCCTTAGGGTGTGTTTAGTTGAAAGAATTTTAGGTGTAAAGTTCCTATAACACTTTCGTTGTTATTTGACAAACTTTGTTCAAATATGGACCAACTAGACTCAAAAGATCCGTTTCGACATTTACAAACAAACTGTGCAATTAGTTATTTTTTGTACCTACATTTAATACTTCATGCATACATCTAAAAATTCGATGTGATGAGAAATCTTGTAAATATTTTGGATCTAAACATGCCCTTAGTTATTATTTTTGCAAAAAAAAACACCTCGGTTTGGTGTGGAGATGGTCGTCCGGTCATTTCGTCAGACGACGGCAACGACCCATGCTCCGAGACCCAATCTCCGGCTCGGGCAGCGTTGTAGGATCCGTCTTCTTGACTCGACGATGAACGCAAATCCCGTGCAGACACATGCGGAAATCTGGTATTCGTGTACGGTCGAGGTTCGCCGCGATGTGGACTAGGTTCGCCGCGATGTGGACTAGGCGTAACTTCCTCCGCCCCGGCCACGGCGAGCTGCGCTGCAGGCTGCGAGTGGCGCAAGCGACCTCCGCCTTGGACGAGGTCCGCCTCGGCCTGCAAGCCGCACGAGCAAGGTCAACCCCGCCTGCCGCAAGCTGCGCAGGCGATCTCCGCCCTAGCCACCGTGAACCACGCAGGTGAGCTCCGCCCCGAGCACGTCAATCTTGGGATGGTTTGTCCGCTTCCATTTTAACTGTTGATTTTTGCTAGCTTCCCTTTGCGAGTCCACACAGTGTGTTGGAGTTTGAACACAGTTCATGCTCATAGTAGTAGTTCATGGACACTACTATATTCAGATTCTACATCTAGCTGATGCTTTACTATCTGCTGTGCTGCATCTCACATCTTTAATGGGGTCCAATATATCTGATTCATAATCCAGCAGCTAGCTGTACATATAGTGCTACTTTCACATATAAATTTCAAATTGGAATGCTAAATTTCACTGACATTTGCTGGCTAATGTGTGGTACAGATTTGCTGTGCTCTTTTGGTTGATTGTAGTAGCTCAGGGAAGGCATCTATTGATGAAGTGCCGAAGTGCTCAGGCGACCAATTTGTTTTTTTTTTTGAAAAATCATTCAATCCATTGGAGTAGTTCCCTACAGAACACCGGTTATCCATGTTGCTTCCTTGCCATTGTACAGAATACACTGATGCAATTGATTTTGGTTAACAAAGTATGTTGTATTTGTATGTACTAGTGTTTTTGCGCGCGCCATTGCGCGCCCGTTTATTTCTACACCTGTATGTTCAGAAAATAAAGCTATAACTATAATTTTGTACATGTTATTAAAATAAGAAGAAATGATGTTGATCTATATACTGTTTATATATAATTATGCAGCTAGATATATGTTATAGGACATATATATTATAGGAGATATATACTACAAAATATATATAGTTACAAGATCTAGAGTAGTTGTTTACTGCCAATGGTTCACGGTTTACGAACTGTTTACAAACCGTTTTGGTAGTAGCCTTAGTCTAGTAATTATAGATACATTTATATTTACAGATACTTGTTCGGGAAGCACAATTTTTTTTTATGCAGCAGCAGTGATGGCAGCGCTGGTTATGTTGATGTTCTGCTTCGATCCGATTCCCATCCATGGCTCTCGCTGTCTGAATCTTTCTGAGCATAGCTATCAGAGGAGTCTGGATTGATACTGTGCATATGATATATTAGTGTTACAATTGCCATTTTTTTAAGTTTAAAACTATTTTGTTTCAGGGTACTTAGGAAATATGTTTTGGTTCATATGCTATTTGTTATAGCTATTTGAGGGGAATAAGTGCATACTTACACTGTTGTTTGGAAGTGGCCTCATTTTCGGAAGAAGAAAGAGGTATTGCTAGATTCCGGCGCTCGGATGTACTTAGATCTGAATCTCCTGCAAAAATATGTATGGAACATATGAGTATTTTATATGACTAAATTTGTTTTCAAGGATGTGAAGTGGATATTTTGTACCTCCATAGTATGATGTTCTGGACATTGTTGGAGTGTTTCTTCCTAGCATTTCTTCTGTATAAGTTTCTAAGTCCAGTCGCCAAATGTGGATCATATCATTTTCACGAGCAGGATTTCTAAGACCTATGTGGACTATTTCTGGGACATGGCTTAGTTTACTAATGGTCGTAATGCGGTGCTGGAGTGTTGCTGGCAGAAAGTGGAAGGTTCGAATAGAGGAAAAGTTTCTGAAAATATTTTGAAGTAATAAGGTTTTGCGTAGGTGTTGTGGAACGCCTGAAACATATACAGTTAGAGCCTCATTCTTTTCGTTGGTTGCTGCATAGTTTTCTAGAAGCTGGTTGATTGGGTGGTAGGATAGAAGCACTTGGAGCGGAATTTTTGTGGCTCTATGTTCTGGTTCCAAGGGCTGAAAGGTATTATTTTGTTATTTACTATAATGAATCCCTTGTGCAAGATGCAAGCTCTTGAGTGGTCTGAGCTGGGATTCAGTATGTAGTATGAACCAAATTGATAGAAATTTTCGATGGCTATATATACCTGCATTTTTTGTTGGATGTGGTCTGCCAGCTGTTGGTGGTCAATTGTCCCTTGCAATGCAGGTGGAATATGGGCAATGATTGTGTTGTTCCATGGAGTGAGATCTGTGGGACCGAGGCTTTCTTCACTGATGATTAATAGGTTCTGGAATTTGTTGCTTGCCATGTTCCGTAACTCAAGCTGTTGTTAACTGCATGAAAGCAAAATATTTAGTTAGACCTATGGTAAAAAAAATTCCCGTGTTGGCTGTACTAAAAGCATGGGAACGATGCCGTGTAAGACTTAAAACTATTTAGAAATGGTTGAACATTGTGGATAAAAAGCAGTGATTATTTTTTCTATATATTTGGGGATTAAAGTAGCACACATCATATTTTATATAAGACCAAATAAGTTATTGCAACAATCTAGAACTGCATATCTGAACTGCGAGGAGGGAAATTCTTTTAACGATATAGGAAGTGTACTAAAGGTAGTAAATAATCACAGTGGCTGAGTATATGTATGGATATAGGAAATGGTTGAACAGTGCATGCTCAACTTGCGGGGGAGTTTTCGATATCTAACTGGATGAAAAGGTGGGTAAAATCGTAACTGCAAATTAAGCTCTCAAGTGGTGGTACTCGGTGTGGGAAGTGGAGTGACTGCTGATTTCGGTGAGGCTGGCTGCAGCTATCACTGGGGTGTGAGGAAAGAATACTGCCTAGGGAGACATGTTGTATTTTAACACTTTAATAAAGCACACTATATTTTAGAGAAGCTAAAACAATCTATTGCAAGAATATAGAACGGTTTATTTTAATCACGAGGAAACAATTTCTTTTAACAATATACGAAGCACACTAAAGGTAGTAAATAACTATTATAGGTTAGGCACTTGAATGGATTTAGGAAATCGCTGAAACAGTGGATCAGAGGTCTGTAGAGGACACGAAGTGTTGTTTCCTGGATCGAAATTCATAGAGATAAGGTAAACATACAGATTATGTAGTAACCTAAGTTTAGAAAGTAGTCTGTACGCTGGAGGAAGCATACGTCCTCTTGCGCGGCGACCTGTTGACGTGCCCGGAGCGGAGGTGTCTATATGCACCGAAGCAACCGCCGGCAAATATAGGCATATATTGTTAGCCATATTAATTAAATACATACACACTTAAGCAAACATAACGCAAGGCTGCGTGCATATAACAAAATATGGAAACCAGAAACTGTTACACATACATCGGCGCTGAGAAGACATGTGGAGAGATTACTCCATGAACTGTATAGGCCGAGCTTGTCAGCATAGAAATATATCAAGGGAATATTTGTTTTCAATAAAATAAAGTTTAAAAAATAGACCTGTCATGATGTGTCGTTCCCTTTTTCGTTCCCTTTTTTTGGAAAATCTTATACAGAAATAGTTTTAGACATAAAACTCTAAAACTGTCATTGAATCTCATAATAGGGAAGTCATCATACAGTCTATAAACATGTAACTTTAAAATTTCAAATAAATCTCAGAATTGAGAAGTAATCATAGGATGGAAAGAACATCAACAGAGTATATGACGCACCACACTACTACTAACTGGGCGCCTCATTATTCCTGAACAATGCAGATACAAACAACCGACCAAAACAGCCGGGAAATGGAACCCTACAAAACTAAACTAATGACTACTACAGTGTAGTATCATGGGGAAGCAGAGTAACTTCAGACAACAGTTGTTGTGCACACATTATTACGGTGGACAAATGCATGTCCACCTGCTGTGAAGCTGCCACTATCAATCTCGCAAGCTGTGTCCCTCTATTTGCTATTGGGAAAAGTCGCTGAGCCAGGGACCTATATAGCTGAAGGTCATGTATAGTACGATCAAGAAGAAGAAATCCATATATCGATTGCAAAGCTAGAAGAGCCTGCAATGCTGCCGCTTCATATGCTAATGCAAGATCCAAATCAGGATTAGCCCCGAAGAACAATATCCAGGGGTTTCCCTGCCTTTCATTAGGCACCAACTCAACCTCTACACCATAAATGCGGCTACCATTCTCTAATACCTCCTGTATAAAGCCTACATAAGGTAGACAGCACCGCTGCGCAACATCTCGTAGGACGACAACGTACGATAAACAGTTGAAAAACATGTGAACAATCTATACAGTAAAGGTGTTAAATATATCTGAATTGATGGTTAAAGGTAAAAATAATAATTTTGAGAAAAAAATTAACCCTCTCCAAAAAGACAGGTCCACTGTCCAGAGAGTCGCAAGGAGTGTGTTCGTCCCTTGAATGTGTTTGCCAACAATTTTGAAATAATAAAGGCATCAGTTCACTAATTCAAAAGAATGAACAAACTAAATTAGAAGAAGAACCGAGTATTACTGTAATTTGTACCTAAGAGTGCCTGTAGGACAAACAATCCAATGGAAACGGCGGTTTAATAGACCCGCAGCCGAGAAGACAGCAATAACGTTGTCTTAAATAGAGAAGTCCAGTTCAATTACCGAAGCAAACACAGGTCCAAAGCAGGTGAACTCTTTCACTGCAAATAATGAATTATAAAAAACGAATCAACATTTGTCTTTTGAGCAGTCCTATGCACATAAGCAGGAACATAGCTAAAAAATAAACCTGAACCCACCTGGTATCGCAGAGAAGATGCAAAGTTCAATGAATGGCATGCTCTAACTGAAGCAAGCAAGAATAGAGTACACTGAAGAAAATAGTTGCTCCCAATCTGATGATTTTTTTGTCTGCAAACAATGAAATACATCAGAATAAGAAAGCACAGAACATCTACTAAGGTTGCAAGCTAATAAGCCCATACAACATGGGCAGGTTTTCTGCATAGAATGTACAACATGCTGTAATGAATCGATAGATCGCAACAGTAAGCGTAGTCCACTGAACAGACAATAAACAATTAATAATAGCATAGCCTGTCCTAGGAGATCCGAAACCTAAGCAGGGTGTGCTGAATACACAATAAACACTGGAAACAATATATCCCTTTGAGTATGCAATAATCCATAACATGCTATAAGCAGTATATATCAGACTGCTAAGCGTAATAACAGGCTACTCAATAAGCAATAAGCGGCTATGAAGAGGTTGAGCAGTAAGCAGTTCAATAAATAATCAATCAAAATAGTAAAAGGTAACTGCGATCATAGTTGTCATGCCTATGTAACCTATAGCATATTATTAATGGATTAGTAAAAACAGCAGCATATATGAGGTCGTTCCGTATCTGTGAACCAGTACACGAAAGACATGGCAACGAAGACTTCATCCAGTTCATACCTGCTCAGCATCGGAACTATTATATGCATACAAGCAAAAATGAAACCCTTGGACTATGTGAACGAACTGAGTTTTCGGAAATAATAGAGCCACCACGTTACAGGAAAAAGGAAGCATATTGTGGAAAGGAAAGTCGCAGAGGAAGCTATCGAGAATGTACCTGCACAACGAAATTGAAAGCAGAACGCTGAAACCTTAGGAGGCTGCAGTGGGCAGGTTGTTCGCGTCCACAGAGCCCCGCAAAATCAGTGGCGCAGCAACGTCACCGAACTCCCGAGGCCTCCCTGTGAGAAGTTCGTCCGCCAACGCCGAGATCCTCAAATAGGGGCCGATTTGAGCCCAGCAGACAGGCGCATAGGGCGGAGCGGTAACAGCATGTGGAATCCAAACACTGGCACACTAAGATCGAATCGAAGAGACGCAAAGAAGGTAGTACACAGAAGCACAGAAAAGAAAGCCGTACAAGAATGACTGTACCTGCACAACGGAGTCCCGAGGAGGACGCTGAAACCCTAAGAGTTCCTAGTGCCTCAGAGTTCCTGGCAAAGACAGCGCCGCGGCCACACGTCGGAGTTCCCGACGGCGACCTGCGCAAAGCCCAGACTCCGACGAGGCGGCCCTGAAATAGCCGCCGCCGCCGATTTGAACCCTGACCGCCGCCGCCGATTTGAATCCTGGAAACCCAGCCACCGACCTGAGAGCGCGGAGATTACATGGCAGCCCACGGCGGCGGCATATCGTAGATGGAAACGGCAGCGCAGAAAGGTAGGAGACGGCGGAGGACGCAAGAAGGACCTAGGGCGAAAAAAGGAGTGGGGAGGCAGAGCAGCGGGGAGGCATCGCAGAAGGAATGGCGAATAGCTCGATCGGGGAGAAGCCGAGGCCGGCGCGTACGGCAACAAAAAGTCGATCGGGGAGAAGCCGAGGAAAGCCAAAGAAGGCCGGAGCGCTTATATCAGAGGGCGAACACAAGGAGCTGGTTCAAGAATCCAATAGGGAACTTCAAACGAACGCAGAATCGGAATCCATGAATCCATGCGAACAAATCTCAGTGGTCCAAAAACGAATCCAAAGGCCTTAAACATTTTGGGCGACGTGGACTGCGCTCCCATCGGAGAAGCAAGTCGGCCTTGTGGGGGTTAATGTAATGCATTGCTGCTACTTGAATATCATCTAAAGCGTTTCAGTTTGGTTGGGGCAGCTTGCACTACTATAATCTAACCATATTCATCTAAAGTGTTTCAGTTTGGTTGGTGCAGCCGCACGAGTTTCAGTTTCTCTGAAGGAATATGTAGTGAATGAGCCATGAAACATGATCTGTCCTCTGAAGGAAACTCTTCTATTCAAATAACAGGTATGTTACCATTGCTGATTTGAGTTGAGCCCTCTAAATTGTACGTGTTGTCACATGGACCCATTATCGTGTAAATATTGTTAGTGTGAACTGAGCATAACCATGATCCATTATCTATCTAATAGCAACACAATATGTGATTCAGGATTGATTTTGACTACATGCATAACTGTCTATGAGTTGTACGACCTGTCTTTTTACGTGTTTATACATCTAATTTGAGGCTCTTACAGACGAGACCGTCTGTGGATTGTACATGGCTGCGGCATGGAATGTGAACTGGATCATATCAAGGACATAGCCCTCTTCGTGGGGACCACACCAAGCACCGAGCAGTGGTGTCTCTGCGTTTGGATTTGCCCCTGACCATCTAGATCATGGAGCTAATAGTTAGCTGCTAATTATTAACTCCTTAGATCCAAATAGGTATATCTATTTGCTAACTAAATACATAACTAGCAACTATTTCACGAGTTAGATCAAACTAGCTAATATTAGTTAAAATGTTAAATTATTAGCAGTTAATGAATCCAAACAAGGTCTTAGGCCAGTCTTAGTGGTGAGTTTTATTTCTTGGTTTTCAAAATTGGCACATCAAACAAAATATAATGAAATTTAAATGAAATTATGCATTGAGGGTGATAATTTTATTCTAAAGATTCATAGACATTTAATTTCATAACTCATTATAAGTTGGTAACTATGCCAGGAAAGTATGGTCCCTGTAACACTCATTTTTCTTTCTTCTTAAATATAGTGTCATATCATTAAAAATGCCTACATGACAACTTATTAAAAACGAATGAAACTGGGACGAAACTCCCAGTCGCCAATGTTAGTGGGAGTTTCATCTGAGTTTTATTTACATTAAATGTGTTGCCACATAAGTATTTTGATGACATGACAATATATTTAAGAACAGATAGAAGAAATGAGTTTGATGAAACTCTCCTAGCACGAATACCAACTCTCTTTTAGTCATGAAATTTAATATTTATGAAATTATAGAATGAAACTCTCACTCTTAGTGGAGAGTTTTATTAAAGTTTCATCTTATTTTATATGACATGATAGTTTTGGAAACAACACAATGAAACTCGCCGTGGTCTTACGCCAGTCTCAATGGGGTTTCACGGTAAGTGTCATGCACATTAAATAGGGTGACATGTCAGCAAAAATGTACTTTTTGCATGAAACTAGTAGGAGAGAGAATGAAAACGATGAAACGTTTGGGGGACGTTTCCAAAGTCTCAGTAAGCGAGTGAAATTGCGATTGAGAGGCTTTCTTCCTTTGCCGCCAGACACGAGCGAGGCCACCTGATGCGGGCGAGATCGCCTCTGCCGCGGGCGTGGTCGCCAGACACGGGCGAGTCCGCCTCCGCCGCAGTGCGAGCATGCCTCTACCGTCGATGCGGCCACCCAACGCAGGCAGGGCCGCCTCCACCACGGGCGCCACCATCGTACACGAGCGTGGCCACCTGATGCGGGCGCGGTCGTCTCTGCCTCTGCTCTGCGGGCCGCGGACGCGAGCTCGAGGGGAAGCTCAGTCGGTCGTGGACGCTAGTGCGAGGGAATCTCCGCCGACGAAGGATGCGTGCGCGAGTGGGAATAGAGGAGCAGAGCCTGGGTAGCGGCGAGCAGAGGACCGGAGCTTGGCCTGCGGTGTCGTGGTAGGAAGAGACATGGTGGGACCCATAAAAGGTATTTTTTATTCTATGAAACTATGTATTGAAACAATACACCGAGAGACAGACTGGGTTTTGTTGTATAGTTTCATGTCTTGGAAACTGGGAGGTGAAATGAGCATTGAGACGTCGATTCAGTTTACAAAGTGCAAGTGCAGTTAAATATGGTGTTCGGTTTACAAGGCACAATTAAATATGATGACACCATTTATGTATTATAGTTCAACCATTTATTTATTTTGTGCTATATACTGTGATGTTCATATTAGCGTGACATGAAAAAAAATAGATAAGGAACATTATTTTTTCTCTCAAAACAAATTAATCGTTTCAGCTTATCAGCCGCCTTATAAGTTCGGGAGAACAAAGCCTAATTTTGTAAATGGACGTGGTGTAAATTTTGAAAGAACAAAAAAATATTTAAAAAATATTATTATTTTAATACTAGTTTTATAGTATTATTTTTTGCTGATAAATTTTTATATAATTATATTATTATTTTAATACTAGTGTAGTTTTTTCTGGTAAATTTTTATATAATTATATTATTATTTAATACTATAAACATAGTATTATTTTTAATACTACTTTTTGCTGATGTAAATTATTTTATATGATTTTATTAATTAACACATGTTAGATCCACGTTTAACGTACATTATGTCACTCTATTAGCTGACGTGACATACTGAATGCACGTTAAACGTGGATCTAACATGCCAATTAATATATGTTGGAACCTACACCTCCTCAACCCCGCACGTGTACCAGGGTGAGGCGAGGGTAGCCAATTGTCTGAATAAGCAACGAAGTGTATAAATAAATTGATTGGTAAATTGTTCTGTGTCTCTTCCCTTTTTACACTGTTCACCTCTTGTTATTTACAGGGGATACCAGGGTCACTGTCCAATTTACTTTAGGGTAAAAGAAAACTCCCCCGGGACCACACGGTCGGAGAGGGCAAAACCGTACAAACACAGATAACCAAACCCTAATCTCCTATTCCTCCTTCCGCCGCTGCCAGGCCGTCATGCACCTTCGCCAGGCTAGGGGATTAGGCCGAGCTCCGAGAAAGCTTCGCCAGACTAGGGGACTAGGTCGAGCTCTGAGAAAGCTTTCGCCAGGCTAGGGGACTAGACCAAGCTCCGAGAAAACTTCGCTAGGCTGGGGGACTAGGCCGAGCTTCGAGAAACCTTCGCCGCTATGGCGAAGGCTAGGCCTCGCTTGCGCACGTCGAGTTCCCGCACTCTCGCAACCCTTCTCCCAGCAGGAAAAAGAGAAAACAGAGAGACCCGAGGGTCGTGGAGACCTCGAGGGACCGGGGCTCGACCCAAGAGACATGAGACAGGCGAAGGTCCCTTGACGTGGGCCGAAGGAACGAAGGCTGCTTTTTAAGGTTAGTTTGCGTGGGCTCGCTGTCGAGGGTTCCTTCCTCCAACAGCAGCCCCTCGACGACTTGGAGCAAGAGGTGGTCCTTGGGCCCAAGCAACGTCCCTTGTTGGGAAGTGAGGAAAAAAGGCCCTCGACAGCAACACCCGCGCTTGCTTGGGGTCCCTGCCTTTTTTAAAATTTTTCGTCGTGCTTTTCGCGTTCTCGGGATCTGTTGCACTTTTTTCCGGGTGCGCTCGCTCGTCTCTTGCCCTATAAATAGGTGTTGTTGGTGGGGGTCATTTTTGTGCTTTCCTTTTGTTGTAGCCATCCTGCCGCTCATTTTTCCTCTTAGCGAGGGTTATCTGATTGTTTTTCCTACGAGGTTTGCTTGTTTTGTGCTGTGTTTGTGCCATGGCTAGATTTAAGCAAACTGCTCGCCTCGCACATGTTGCGTCTCCTTCTTATGCAGGCGATGGTGTGACCTTTGAGTTTTGTCTTAGCCGAGTTTGCAATTCGGATCTGGTATCCTTCGCCAGGCGAGGTTGGATTGAGGAGCGGAAAGCGAGGGCATGCGGCGGAGAGACCACTCCGAAGCCTGAGCCTGATGAGGTGGTTGTGTGTGAAGAGTTCTTCGTGGCTGGTCTCCGTTTCCCAGTGACCTCTTTTGTGACATCGGTTCTGCAGCGATTCAACCTGAAATTCCATCAGCTTACACCTTCATGTTTCACAAAACTTTCTATCTTCGTCTGGGCCTGTCGCTCTCAGGGTGTTGCTCCACATGTCGAGGGTTTTGTGCGTACTCATCGTGTTCATATGCTGCCTCGGAAAATCACTGATAGCGAAGGTAACACCAGCCTTGGTCAGTTTGCGGTGTATACCTTCCGTCATCGCACCGGTTCGGAGCTTCCAGTACAGGCTCAGAAAAACAAGTGGACGAGTGGATGGCAAGAAAACTGGTTTTATTATAAGCTGAGTGGGGTTGCAGATCTTTGTGGTGAACTCCCACTGCTTGGTGACGTTTCTGTCGATGCTTCAATGACTGACGAAGCTCATGCTTTTGTTGATTGTCTGAGGGTTGTTGCTCGCTCTCAGTGTGCACGAGATTTGGTGGAGGAGTACTACTGCGCGAAGGTCTGGCCCCTTAGCCGGAAACAGGTCTGGTTCGCGGTGGATGATGATCCTCTATATGAGAAGAGAGGGCTGAAGAAACCCAAGTTGGATTTGAATAAGATTTGGGAACCTACATTGAAAAAATTTCCCAATCGAAAGGGCGGTGTCGAGGTTTTTCTTAAAAGAGTTCATCAAAAGGTGGAAGAGCTTGTTGGTAAGATGATGCGCCGCAGGTTAAGGCAATTCACAGCACGGTGGGAAACAGTGGTCGAGTCAACAGGTTCTTTGACATGTTTGGCATCCCTTATCCTGATTGGCCGGCACCTTCGAGTGATGATGCGCCAAAGAAGAGGAAACGCTCGTCTAAGGAGGAAAACGATGTTGCAATAGTGTCGAAGAGGAGTCGTGACCGAGGACGCAGAAGTGGCGGTGGTGGTCAAGTGAAAACATTGGCGACTAAAGTCGTTGTTGCAGCGGCCGCTGTCGGCGCGTCATCTTCTTTGGCATCGGTGAAATGCGCGGGTGGCCGCGACACTATCAGGGTTGGCTCTAGTGAGAGCGGGCGTGTGCCACGTTTTGGTGGTATCGGGGCGCTTGTTCAAATCTCGGATGACGAGTCTGTCTCCGACGAGGAGGATAAAGATGAGGAGAAGAATGTTGAGAAAGAGGCCAGCTCCGAGAGGAGCTCCTCGGAGGAAGTTTCTAATACCTCCGGAAGTGATGCAGGTTTGGGGGAAGATGTCTTTGGTGGAGACGATCGGGGAAAGAATGTTGCTTCGCCTTCTATTGAGGTGATGGTTTCGGCTGACGTGGATGAGGTGCTTCGGAACCTCGAGGTTGACAGTCCTGAGTATGGGTCAATCCCTAAATTTGTCGGGTCGCATATTTGGGTCAATGGTTTAGAGGCATCGGGTGACCTTGAGTCCGAGTGGAATCCCGACAAAAGGCCATATGGGGAAGCGAGTCGTGTTAGTCTCCCCTATTTTGCCAAAAAGATTGGGGTTTCAGACCCAGAGACAGAGCTATTCACGAGTCCGGACCTTCAGACGTGCCACTTGCAGTGTGCTCTGGAGGAAAGGCATTTTCTCGGCCGAGTGTTTGGTCTTGTCTGTGTTCCTGAGGCTGAGCTTCGCCTGGCCAACCAGCCTTTGAGAGACATATTGGATGATATTGATGTCAAAGTGGCTGAGTTGATGCTTCTTGGATGCTCGGCTCGGTGAAGGTCCGGTTATGACCGCAGTTACCTAAGTGATCCGGTTGCTGAGCTCGAGAGAGAAAATAAGGACCTCCATAGGACTTTAAATGCAAGAGATATTGAGCTCAAAAATGCAACAGAGAAAATTAAGAAGTCTCGCGAGGAAGCCCAGGAGGTGTTAAACTGTAACATTGACCTGGTTTCGGCTGCTCGGGAGAAAGACGAGGCTTTGGCGTTAGCCAACACTCGCATAGCCGAGCTTAACTCAAAATTGACTGGCCAGACGAAATCATGGCAATTGAGCATGGAAAGAATAAAAGGAAAAATAGATGGATGCTTGACTGAAGCCAAGGGTTCTGCTGGAGAGCCCCTTCCTGTCGTGCACGCTGAGGCCCTCGGAGACTGGCTTTCTTCTGAGCTTCATGTGTTCAGCTAGCTAGTGGGGAATGCGGCCGACTTTGGTGGTTATGTCGGGGCTTTGGCCATGGCCAGTACTCTTCGTCAAGCGGGTTGCGAACACCTTTGGAAGGTGAAACGACCAAATCATATTTTTCCAACCGTCGTGGAGGTGCGCGCGATGAAGGTTGATGATGCAGATGTCCGTAACTGCGCGATGCGTTTCTGCGGAGGTTTTGGATATCGGGTGGAGGTTGCGCTCTTGCGTTTGAAGAGGCCACCGAGGCTACCCGACAGGTTAGTATTTTTTCTAGAAGTTATTTTGATTTTTTGAGATTGTTCTGCAGGCTCGAAAGGACGCGTTGCCTTCGCCTCAACCTGGGCAATCGGTTTAAACCGACAAATCGGTTCGGTTTCTTTGGTTCTCAAAAAATTCGGTTTCGAGACATAAGCAACCGATCGGTTCCTAGAAAAAATAGAAACCGACTAATTCGGTGTCGGTTGTTTATGTTCGGTTTTCGGTTTCCACCGAACAAACCGAGCTTTACATTAGCAGAGAAACCAAAAAGACGAGAAGGAGATTGTGCTCGGGATACAATACCCAGAACCTCAGATTACAAATGAAGGAGGAAATTAGTTGGAAAAGAAAAAAATCCATCTGACACATGCATAGATGCTGCACGGCGCGTGCCAGATGGAGGAAATTAGTAGGAAAAGAAAGAAAAATCCATCTCTGATTACACATGCGTACTAATTGCATCCAGAAGGAGGAAATTAGTAGGAAAAGAAAAAAAAATCCATCTCAGATTCGTTGACTCGATGTGCTGCTGGCTGCCGCAGCACTGCCATCGCTGATGGGGCCTCTAGCTAGCAGTCGACGCCGCGTCGCTCGCCCGCTTCGCTCCGCAAGCACTGCACCGTGCCGCCGCCGCGCCGCTCGCCCGCTTTGCTCCTGATGTCGCTCCGCAAGCACTGCGCCGCGCCGCAGCCGCTAGGTAGAAGGGGTTAGGGTTTGGGGTGCGGTGTGGGCAAGTGCTGGCTACCTGGCTTGGCTGACCCCTCGGCTGCCTCATGTGGATTGGGTCGGGAGGGGTGGTGTGGCCGAGTGGGTTGTTAATTGGGCCGTGCTCTAGCCAAAGGGTGTGGGGGACGCTGGGACAGATTTATCAGTTCGGTTTGCTCGGTTATACGGTTTGGTTTCATGTACAAACCGAACACCGAGCCGATAACCGTACTTCTTAGATCCAAAAACCGAAACCGAACCGAAAAACCGATAATTCGGTTCGGTTTCGGTTCGGTTCAGATCGGTTCTCGGTTTTCGGTCTAAATGTGCCTAGGCTGACCTTCGCCAACAGCCGTTGATGATGTTCCGGGGTGTTCCAAATCCGCGCATGCGCAAGACTCTGCGGAGGTCCCGCCGGTTGATATGATTCCCGTGGTTGAAACTGCTCCTACGACTCTTGAGGCTGTTGTCGATTCTTCGGTCGTGGTTGAAGCGCCTGCTACCGATCACATTGTGGCGGAAACTTCTGCGTCCGACCAGGCTGATGCGGAAAGATCCGAAGTTCCCGGCCAGGTGTGAAGGGAGGAAAAAGGAACTCTTGGGGTTGGTTTTGTATGGAATTCTATTGTTGTGAGAGGCGGGGGTTGTTAAGAACTAAATGTCTTTGTTTGGTTGTTTGACATGCAGGTTCCTGATGGAACCGTGCTTGAGGTGTTTAATGTGACGCCCATTATGTTAAATTATCATGATGTTTTTATCTCTGGTGAATCCTGGACTCGTGCTAGGCTCAAACGTCCTTCGCTGTCCTTCGATCGTTTTTGGTGGTCTAAGGTGCGAAGATATGACCTTAAAAATAGTCTATCAAGTTGTTTTTGGCACAATGCCGACTACACGGATCGGCAGGCTTCGCGTGTTCTATTTGGTTCTTCCTCGCAAACTCCTCTTGATGACGATATAGACGAGAATGCAGCGTTGGGTTACTTGTTTGGGCATAGCAACCTTAGTCTTGACTCAGACGAGGCTCTTGTAGTCCCTAAGGAAGAACCCATAGAAACTAGGGAAAGTGATCGCAAATATATGTATAGAGCGAGGGTGTTGTCCGGAGAGCTACCGATTGTTCTCGCCGCCCCTTTGTTGTGGGGGCCAATTGTTCCGTCTGGTGTGGAAAGGGAAGAAGACTACGCAGGGGATGATGAGAATTTGTCTTTCATTTTTAGCGAAGATGGATTGTAAATTGAAAATTTTGGAGTTCGTGTGTCTGATTTTGCAGGAGTTTGTAAACGGCGAGGCCTCTTGTGTTTGTAGCGAGGCTCACATTGTAAACGTTTAAGAGAGTTGTTTGTAAAAACAATGACACCCCTATCTTTTTAGCGAGGCTCGCTTTGTAAACGTTTAAGAGAGTTGTTCGTAAAACAACAATGCCCCCTATCTCTTTTAGCGAGGCTCGCGCTTGTAATTGTTTATGAGAGTTGTTTGTAAAACAATGACGCCCCTATCTCTTTTAGCGAGGCTCACGCTTGTAATTGTTTATGAGAGTTGTTTGTAAAATAGCGACGCCCTCTATCTCTTTTAGCGAGGCTCACACTTGTAATTTTTTATGAGAGTTGTTTGTAAAACAGCGATGCCTCAGGTGGTGTTTTGCGAGCTCCTAGCGTCTTCGCGAGGGTACTCGACTTTTTTACTTGCGTCTCCCCTTTGTTAGTTGGAGGTGAAGTTTGCTTTTTGCGAGCCCCTAACGACTTTGTGAGGGTACTCGACTTTTTTACTTTGCGCCTCCCCTTTTCATAGGTGGAGGTGAAGTTTGCTTTTTGCGAGCCCCTAGCATCTTTGTGAGGGTACTCAACTTTTTGGACTTTGTGCCTCCCCTTGTTTTAGGTGGAGGTGAAGTTTGCTTTTGCGATCCCCTAGCGTCTTTGTGAGGGTACTCCTTTTTGGACTTCGCGCCTCCCCTTGTTTTAGGTGGAGGTGAAGTTTGCTTTTGCAAGCCCCTAGCGTCTTTGCGAGGGTACTCGACTTTTTGGACTTTGCGCCTCCCCTTATTTTAGGTGGAGGTGAAGTTTGCTTTTGTGAATTTGAGGCGGGATTTTCACATCCCGAATCAATTTCTTGAGGTTGTCCATCGATGTTAGCACTCTGGAAAGGAGAGTGTGTTTTTCGATGTTGACGAAAAACAGTTTATGTTTTTTCGGGGGATTTTACTTTTGTTATTGATATCTTGGTTATTGCCTCGTTAAAAAACCCTACGCCCCTTCGTAAGGAAAAAGAGTGCATCACCTTTGGTTCTCATTAAAAAGCATAGGACTTACAGGTAAAAACAAAGAAAGAAATCCAAATTACATGATGCGAGGGCTCGCTAAGGCTCCGCTAAGGGTAGAACTTACGAAGGTCATCAATGTTCCAAGTATGTGGTAGGCGAGTTCCTTCGTCGTCATTGAGATGGAAAGATCCTGGTCGATTGGTCTCGATTATCAGGTATGGACCTGTCCACTTTGGCTGTAGCTTCCCAGCAATGTGTGCGTTTTGTTTTCTTATAAGGACGAGGTCGCCCTTCTTCAGATCTTTGATTTTTTACTTTCTTATCCCTCCACCTTTTGGTTTCCTCTTGGTACTTTCGAAGGTTGTGCACTGCATTGCACCTTATTTCTTCAAGGAGATCTTTATCTGCAGCTGATTTTGCTCGTTTGATTCGATGGTTGTCCTGAGTGAGCCATGTTTTAATTCTTCTGGTAGCATTGCTTCTTCTCCGAAGAGTAGTGTCACACCCAATTTTAAGAACAAAATTGAATGCAATAACTCATGTGTGCCCAGAGATCAATCACACACATAAGCCACAATTATGAAGTACCATCACATATGTTTATTACATAACGAATATTATTCAAAGACTTTACACAGCAGCGGATAAATAAAGTATCTCTCGCGGTAGCTCCATCACAGGGAAGATGACTGGTTGACAGCAAGACTAGAACTCTTCAGGGAAGTCGTCGTTACCATAGCAATCTGTTACCCATCCGGGATTTTTATCCAAGTAGAAAGAAAATAAACAAGCATAAGTACATCTCGTACTTAACAAGTGTAACATGGGGTTCATGAGGCTCAAAAAAAGCTGACACTGGTTAAACTGCGGTAGCTTTTAATTGGCAACATTTTAATATTAAGGTGAACATATATGAATGCTTAAACCCAATCCACATGATCATAATAACTGAAACATAGCAATAAGGTAATCAACATGTACAACATAAATAAACAACATAACAACTAATCTGTGAGTTTTCCGGGCCGCTCGTATCCGTGAGCACGGCTGATATATCAGTTTTACACTCTGCAGAGGTTGTACACTTTACCCGATGAGTCGTGATATCCAGATGCCCGGGTTAATTACTCCCATAACACTTCCGAGGTGAGCGGGCAGGATACACGCGAAGCCTTTCAAAGGTTCGTCTAACAAGTTAGGGCCGCTAGGTCTTAAGGCAAGGGGAAGAAGGGTCTTTCAACTATGCGGCAACGCAGGCAAAGTGAAAGTAGCCGCCCTAAATCCAGCTCGTCAAGCGCCTTATGCGCCCTTTCGGGTAACCACTAACAAGCTAGAAAAGGTCCTTATACTGAGCTACGGTCAGAGCCATATAACCCTCATGGTTGCACTGTATGTCCCAGCTTTTGCTGACAGGAGGTCCTAAACCATGTTGCTAAAAAGATCAAATTTTATTCACCATTATTCGATCATGTTTAGTTTAAGTAAAGCTCTAGCAAAACTCTACCCTTATGCATAGCATCCCAAGGTTAACAAGGTAATGGGTCGAAAGTCTAGGATAGACTAGATAGGAGATCAAAATTAGACACATGCATATGAATTTAGATGTTTCATGGTGAATAGGTCAACAAGGATGGTCCCATGCTATACTTGCCTGATCCTGAGAATTCTGGTTGCTCTTGGTTGTCGTAGAAGGGTTCCTGATCACCAACGTAATTCTCACCGTCTGAACTCGATTACCACATCAACGCACAAGCATCGAGACAACAATCATGCAAAGCAAACAAGCTATAATTAGAACATTACACCAACAACAAGAAATAATATAAAAAGTTTGAAAACAGAAACTACGTTCCATCACGATCACATAAACGCGAAGATCACGAAAAACGGAATTATAACGCGAAAGTTATGAGCTAAACAAGTTACATAACCTCAATTAGTAGATTAAACCTAACTCAAATTTTACTTACTGAAAACAGTATATATATTCGTACAGATAGATAGATCTTTTCAAAACGAATCTAACGCAACTTGAACGGACTAAATCGGACTTAAAACGTAGAAGTTATAAGCATTTGAAACTAGTGGCAAAACTGTAAATAAACCAAACTTGAATTTGAATTTAAAACGATTTAAATCGAATTTGCAGAATTGACTGGACTGCGCCTCAATTGGAACAAAACTGAGGGGCTTAGAAGAAAGTTTGCATAGACACGGTGCACAGTGCTCGATGGACTGCGGGTTTAGAACCAGAAAATTGTAATGGCTTTTGTGCAAAATCACGATCGAAGGGGTATCGGCGGATTCTGACCACCCGATCTGAGATGGACGCACGGGATTACAACTGGGGCGCTGGGGGCGCTTCCGCCGGAGCAAAGGGAGGGCGCGGCGGCGCCATGGCCGGAAGGCGGCGGCGCTAGCTCGGGTTAGGGCTAGGGTACGGTAGAGACCTCGGGAG
This sequence comes from Coix lacryma-jobi var. lacryma-jobi, assembly GCA_009763385.1. NCBI lineage: Eukaryota > Viridiplantae > Streptophyta > Magnoliopsida > Poales > Poaceae > Coix > Coix lacryma-jobi. Next base: position 128,961,748 of record CM019830.1, read on the forward strand.
TGGGTCCAATCGAAAGAGGAGATCAAGGCGAACTCACCCGAGGTGATGATGGCGTCGGTGAGGTCTCTATGACGGCGGATTGCACGGTGAGGCGGACGGCGGGGCTCTGCAACGACGGCGAGGGATTAAAGCATCAAACGGAGAAGGAAAAAGAGGGGAAAAAGCACTGGCATCTTCGGGAAAACGAGATGAAGCTTGAGGAACCTCTTGCAGTCGCAGAAGCTCGCTGGTTTGTCGGGTTGACGGCGGCGGAAAGCTTGCGGGCGGCGGAGCTCACGGTTGCGGCGAATTAGGGCACGAGAGCGAGGGCTTTTCGCGTGAGAAGAGGCGGCGGGTTCCTGGGGATCTTATAAGGGGGTTGGCTTGACCAATTTGGCAAGCGAGGGCGCGTGCCCCGGATTGGAGTCGAGTTCGGCCTTGGAGTCCGCCATGGACACGAGCAGGAGAGGGGACGGTGGGACGCTGACAGGCGGGGGCGCTTTGTCAGCGAGAGCGGGCGCGGGAGCGGCGATGCGCACGCGGCTGCGGCGCGCGGGGCTGGGCCGAGGCCGACGGCCCAAGCGAGAAAGGGAAGGGCGCTGTGCGCGGGGGGGGGGGGGGGGGGAAGAAAAACGGGCCGACCGAGTTGGGCCGAGCGCGAGAAGGAGAGGGGAGGAAGCAGGCCGGCGAGAAGAAAGGGAGCGGGCCGGCTAGGCTGGTTCGGGCCAAAAGGAGAGAAAGGGAGAAAGAGAAGGAAAAATGGTTTTCCATTTTCAGAATCTGATTTTCAAAAGCAAATTTGGAATCCATTTGAATTCAAACCAGTTTTGAGCAAAACCAATCATCACAAAAATAAAATATGCACCAGCATGTATGCATCATCATGGTCTTTGGCCTAGGATTTATTTTAGCTTTTGCAAATAATTTTATTAACTAGGTTCCATGCAACACATAAGAATGCACAATTAAATCATATTGCCTACTTTTAAATTGATGCAAATTTTGGGATGTTACAATTCTACCCCCCTTAAAGAATCTCGTCCTCGAGATTCCAGCGATGCTTACTCAAACAACTGTGGGTATGACTTTCTCAGATCCTCTTCTCTTTCCCAAGTTGCCTCTGCTTCTGAGTACCGATTCCACTGAACCTTGCACATCTTTATTACTCTGCTCCTGGTAACTCTTTCAGCTGTTTTCAAAATCTTTGTCGGATACTCATCATAAGTCAGATCTTCCTTGACTGTGAGCTCTTCCAATGGTATTTGCTCTTCGGGCACTCGTAGGCACTTCTTCAACTGAGAAACATGGAACACATCATGCACTCCTGACAAGCTTTCAGGCAACTCTAACTGATATGCCACTTCACCACGTCTTTCAAGAATCTTGAATGGTCCAATATACCTTGGTGCTAGCTTACCTTTCTTATTGAACCTTTTCACACCTCTCATTGGCGACACCTTTAGGTAGACATAATCTCCTACTGCAAAAGATAGATCTCGACGACGGTTATTTGCATAACTCTTCTGTCGGGACTGAGCGGCTCTCAGGTTATCTCTGACTATCCTGACATGATCCTCTGCATTCCTTAGCACATCAGGTCCAAATACTTGACTTTCACCTGTCTGATCCCAGAACAACGGTGTTCTGCACGGTCTCCCATATAAAGCTTCGAACGGTGCCATCTTAAGACTCTCCTGATAGCTGTTGTTGTACGAGAACTCTGCATAACACAAATTCTTGTCCCAACTGGTGCCATACTGCAATGCACAAGCTCTCAACATGTCTTCTAGAATCTGATTTGTTCTTTCTGTTTGTCCATCAGTCTGCGGATGATAAGCAGTACTGAAGTTCAACCTTGTACCTAATGATCGATGTATCATCTGCCAAAAGTGAGAGGTGAACTGAGTACCACGATCTGACACAATCTTTCGAGGTACTCCATGCAAACATACTATCCGTTCCATATACAATTCTGCCAATCTAGCTCCCGTATAGGTAGTTTTGACAGGTATAAAGTGAGCAACTTTAGTCAAACGATCAACTATTACCCATATGGAGTCATAACCTCTCTGAGTACGAGGTAAACCAACTATGAAATCCATACCAACTTCTTCCCACTTCCATTCAGGTATCTTCATCGGCTGCAACAAACCAGCGGGTCTCTGATGTTCTGCCTTCACCCTCTGACAGGTATCACACAGAGCGACATACTCAGCTACATCTTGCTTTAGTCCATCCCACCAGTACTTTTTCTTCAGATCAAGGTACATCTTAGTGCTTCCAGGATGAATGGAGTAAGCTGACTCATGCACTTCACGCAGTATAGTCTCACGTATCTCCTTGATTTCAGGCACGCATAACCTATTCCCATGCCATAACGTACCATCATCATCTAATCGAAAACCTGATGCTTTGCCAAGAACAATATCATCGGCTATTCGCTTTAACTTCTCATCTGTCATCTGTCCTTTACGTATCTCCTGCATCAGTACCGGTTCAAGTACCAATTCCATTCTATTGATCACAATTCCCAGATTCAGATGTGCAAATTCAGCACACAACTTATCGGGCATAGAAGCAATTAGAACCTCATTGGCATAGCTTTTCCCGCTCAAAGCATCTGCTACTACGTTAGCTTTCCCGGGATGATAGTGTATTTCCAAATCATAGTCCTTGATCAATTCTAACCATCTGTGTTGTCTCAAGTTCAAATCCGACTGAGTGAATATGTACTTCAAGCTCTTATGGTCGGTGTAGATGTCTGTCTTGTGACCCACTAGATAGTGTCTCCAAATTTTCAGTGCATGGACAACAGCTGCCAACTCCAGATCATGTGTGGGATAATTCAGCTCATGCTTTCTCAACTGCCTCGATGCATATGCTACAACTCTGCCTTCTTGCATAAGAACACAACCCAAACCTTGACGAGATGCATCACAATAAATAGAGAAATCCTTACTTAGATCTGGTAAAATTAACACTGGAGCTGTGGTCAGACGTTTCTTCAACTCCTCAAAGTTAGCCTGACATTTATCGGACCAGACAAACTTAGCATTCTTCTCTAGCAGAGCTGTCATTGGCTTAGCAAGCTTGGAGAATCCTTCAATGAACCTTCTATAGTAACCAGCCAATCCAAGGAAACTGCGAATCTCGGTCACATCTGTTGGTGGCTTCCAGTTCAACACATCTTCAACTTTGCTTGGATCTACTGAGATGCCTCCATCAGAGATAACATGTCCAAGGAAAGAAACTTCCTTCAACCAGAACTCACACTTGCTACGCTTGGCATACAACTTGTGCTCTCTGAGTTTCTGTAGTACTAACCTAAGATGTTCAGCATGATCTTCCTTGTTCTTAGAGTATACCAGAATATCATCAATAAACACAACAACGAACTTATCGAGATATACCATGAACACCTTGTTCATCAAATACATAAAGTAGGTAGGAGCATTGGTCAATCCAAATGACATGACTGTATACTCATACAACCCATACCTGGTAGTGAAAGCTGTCTTTGGAATATCAGATGCTCGAATCTTCAACTGATGGTAACCAGAACGCAAATCAATCTTAGAGAACACACATGCACCTTTAAGCTGGTCGAACAGATCATCAATCCTCGGCAACGGGTACTTGTTCTTGATGGTAACTTCATTAAGCGATCTATAGTCAACACACATCCGTTGACCACCATCCTTCTTGTCAACAAAGATAACAGGAGCTCCCTAAGGTGATGAACTAGGACGAATAAACCCTTTTTCTTGTAACTCCCTAATTTGTTTCTTAAGTTCTTCTAATTCAGGTACTCCCATTCTATATGGTCTTTTAGCTATGGGTGCAGTTCCAGGTAAAAGTTCAATAATAAATTCAATGTCGCGATCAGGTGGCATACCTGGCAATTCATCGGGGAACACATCTGGGAACTCATCCACCACTAGATCTTCCGGGAAAACCTCTTCATTCATCTGGTTCACAGTTGCAGTTGGTGTTGGTTGTAGTACCACATTCACACTGATTCTGTCTCCCTTAGCGGTGGTAACTGTCACAATCTTATCCTGACACTGAATACCTGTCTTGGTTTTCGTCAGCCAGTCCATACCCAGTATCAAATCAATACCAGCTGTCTTCAACACAATTAGGGATACTGAGAAATCTACCCCCCTTAAGGACACAGCTAGCGGCATGCACTGGAGCGTAGCTTGCAAACCTCCACCCGGTGAGGTAACCATTATGGGGGTTTTCATGAGACTAATAGGTAGATTATGCATTCTAACAAATGTATGTGATATGAAAGTATGCGATGCACCAGAATCGAAAAGAACTGTAGCAGGGATGGAACTGATGTTGAACGTACCAAGCATAATCTCTGGCGCTTCCTGCACGGTCTCTGTGGATACGTGATTCACCTTGCCTGAATTAGGGGGTACTTGTTGTCTTCCTTTCTGCCCATTATTCTGAGGTGGGAGCTGATCTTGCCTCTTCGGACAGCGGTTGGCAAAGTGACTAGGATCACCACAACGGAAATAGGCATTGGGTGTTCCATTCTTGACGGGAGTGTTGGGTGCACTACTCTTCATGGGAGCATTGTTGGGAGTGCCTTGGCGCTGAGCTTGATTATTGTTCTGCTATTGTTGCGGGTATGAAGGACGTTGCTGTCCCTGGTTGCGGTTCCACTGGGTAGTAGGTCCCTGATACCTCTGTTGGTTGCCTGGTGCAAAGTTAGGACGAGGGCGGTTGTTACTACCAGAGGACTGACCTTGGAGCTTCCTTTTTCTAGCCTCCATCTCTTTGCGCTTGTTGTCAACCACTATAGCACGGTTGACTAGAGTCTGGTAACTGGCATACTCATTGGACATTAACTGCAGTGCCAGTCCATCATTCAGACCCTTGAGAAAGCGACGCTGCTTGTCGGCATCCTGAGCAATATCAGCGGGGGCATAGCGTGACAACTGAGCAAACTTGTCACGGTACTCAGCAACGGTCATGGCTCCTTGGCGCAGAGATCTGGACTCTTCCTGCTTCAATTCAATCAGACCAGCAGGGATATGGTACGCTTTGAAGTTGGTCTTGAATTCCTCAAAGGTGAAAGGTGGGGCATTGTTGGCTTGACCGAACTGAAACGATTCCCACCAATCCAGAGCAGCTCCTTGCAACTGACCAGAAGCATAAAGCACCTTCTCCTGGTCATTGCATTGCGCGATGGTAAGCTGGCGTTCAATAGCACGAAGCCAGTCATCAGCCTCCAGGGGATCAACGGCATGAGAGAACACTGGCGGGTGACCCTTCAGAACTCACCCCTCTTGTCCCTCACTTGCACCGGTGGTGCTCCTCCAACTGGCTGATTCTGCATATGTTGCATCATGGTTTGCATAAATTGGGCTTGGATGCCCATCAACTGCTGAATGTCAACTGGGGGTGGTGGTGGTGGGTTAACAGGTGCTCCACGGCCACGGCCACGTCCACGTCCACCTCCAACTCCACCTCCTCTGGCGGCCATCTGTGTTTCCAAACAGGGATCAAGGTTAGTGAACTTTTTAAGAAAAGATCACTTATATGAGAGGAAACAGGAGATCTGAAAATTTCTGGGCGAGATCCAGTAACAGCAGTACAGAAAAACAGTCATATTCGGAGTTCCAGAAATCCAAACAGGGCGTGTGATACACGGTTGGAAAGATAACGAAATTATCTACAACTTTTATTTAAGTGACTTTCCCAGATTCTGTCGTTAAGTTAGTCAAAAACAGAGAACAAACATATCTATCCAGAGTTCAAAACTGCGCAGAAACTCTAACTTGAAACGGCCATATCTCACAAACCATAACAGCTATTGAGGTGATTCTAGAGACATTGGTTAGATACAGGAGTCTATTTTCCACCATAAAATTTTCAGCCATGTTGCACGAACAGAACTTGAGATATAACCAAAAGATTGCAGGTTGCTCCAGAAAACAGCATAGGACAAGATATAACTAACCCTCTTATTATTCAAAAACGTTATGTCTAACTATGAGATTTGTAGACAAGCCCACAATATCTCCACACTCATTACAAAGATTCAAATCACACATAAGCATAATAATAATCCAACTCACACATAAAGAAGCACACTAGCACAAAATTTAACTAGACTCGACAAAACGCTTACTAATGTCGTCTTATTACATAAAAGGGTGACCTATGCTTATTTGTAGAGCGGTTCGCGGAGCCTCTTGTACATAGGGGGTTGGTTGAGAAGTTCCAAGAGCCCATCTATGGTGCTATAGCATCTTTTGAGGTCCTTCCCCAGGGATATCACCTCCTTCTCCAAGTCCGCGTTAGACCTTTCCCTGTCAAGGAGAAAATCTCGTGTGGCCTTCACGGTTGGAGTTGCATTAGGGTCTTCTACCATAGCCTCCCTATTCTCATTGTTCCAATAGGGCAGGTAGCGGTATGCATCGTCCCTCATGACTTCAATGCGACGACCCCGGAACGCTTTGTAGGCTTCAACTGCCACGGCTTCCAAAGCTGACGCTAGACTGGACCGACGAGCTCTGTGGCCAATCACCATCTCATGCAGGTATAGGCCACTCTCTGGTTCCCGGACGGCGACAGTCACTCTTGCCTTCCGGTAGGTCCTTTCCATGGGATGACTATACCTCCAGTGGGTGTACTGTACGATGATGTTCTTGTCGGGGTAGTAGGCATCAAAAAGTCCCATCAGCCTGTGATGTGTGGGACTCTGGGCAACTGTGGGCGCTCCGACGAGATACCCGGAGTCCACGTCCCAACCCACCGGGAGCTCTTCATCGTCTTCAACCTCCAGCACTTCTGGGGGCACTGGCGCGGGAGGTACTGGAGCTTGTGGAGCTGGTGCTTGCTGAGCTGGAGCTTGTGGTACGGGTGCTGGTGGTGCTGGTACTACTGGGGGTGCTTGTACTGGTGGCGCCGGTTCTTCAGGTGCTGGCACTGGCGGTGCTAGCTCTTGTGGTGCTGCCTCTTGCTGTTCTGGCTCCTGGGGTGCTTGCGGTGCTTGCGGAACGGGGTTGCCTGCCCTCAGGCCTGACCTCATGCGTCCACCGACGGTCTTGCGGGCGATACGACGAGCCATCTATGGAGTAGACCAAGAGACAGATACAATAGAATCAATATATTTGTGTAATAGAGCAAGTAAAGAGAAGCATATAGTTTTGATAAATTAACAAGGCTAAGATAAATAGCAAGAATTGAGAAGCAAAGACCACTAAAACGACCATAACTAACTAGGCTTGCGTCCTACAGTCAACATAGCTCCGATACCAATTTGTCACACCCAATTTTAAGAACAAAATTGAATGCAATAACTCATGTGTGCCCAGAGATCAATCACACACATAAGCCACAATTATGAAGTACCATCACATATGTTTATTACATAACGAATATTATTCAAAGACTTTACACAGCAGCGGATAAATAAAGTATCTCTCGCGGTAGCTCCATCACAGGGAAGATGACTGGTTGACAGCAAGACTAGAACTCTTCAGGGAAGTCGTCGTTACCATAGCAATCTGTTACCCATCCGGGATTTTTATCCAAGTAGAAAGAAAATAAACAAGCATAAGTACATCTCGTACTTAACAAGTGTAACATGGGGTTCATGAGGCTCAAAAAAAGCTGACACTGGTTAAACTGCGGTAGCTTTTAATTGGCAATATTTTAATATTAAGGTGAACATATATGAATGCTTAAACCCAATCCACATGATCATAATAACTGAAACATAGCAATAAGGTAATCAACATGTACAACATAAATAAACAACATAACAACTAATCTGTGAGTTTTCCGGGCCGCTCGTATCCGTGAGCACGGCTGATATATCAGTTTTACACTCTGTAGAGGTTGTACACTTTACCCGATGAGTCGTGATATCCAGATGCCCGGGTTAATTACTCCCATAACACTTCCGAGGTGAGCGGGCAGGATACACGCGAAGCCTTTCAAAGGTTCGTCTAACAAGTTAGGGCCGCTAGGTCTTAAGGCAAGGGGAAGAAGGGTCTTTCAACTATGCGGCAACGCAGGCAAAGTGAAAGTAGCCGCCCTAAATCCAGCTCGTCAAGCGCCTTATGCGCCCTTTCGGGTAACCACTAACAAGCTAGAAAAGGTCCTTATACTGAGCTACGGTCAGAGCCATATAACCCTCATGGTTGCACTGTATGTCCCAGCTTTTGCTGACAGGAGGTCCTAAACCATGTTGCTAAAAAGATCAAATTTTATTCACCATTATTCGATCATGTTTAGTTTAAGTAAAGCTCTAGCAAAACTCTACCCTTATGCATAGCATCCCAAGGTTAACAAGGTAATGGGTCGAAAGTCTAGGATAGACTAGATAGGAGATCAAAATTAGACACATGCATATGAATTTAGATGTTTCATGGTGAATAGGTCAACAAGGATGGTCCCATGTTATACTTGCCTGATCCTGAGAATTCTGGTTGCTCTTGGTTGTCGTAGAAGGGTTCCTGATCACCAACGTAATTCTCACCGTCTGAACTCGATTACCACATCAACGCACAAGCATCGAGACAACAATCATGCAAAGCAAACAAGCTATAATTAGAACATTTTGAAAACAGAAACTACGTTCCATCACGATCACATAAACGCGAAGATCACGAAAAACGGAATTATAACGCGAAAGTTATGAGCTAAACAAGTTACATAACCTCAATTAGTAGATTAAACCTAACTCAAATTTTACTTACTGAAAACAGTATATATATTCGTACAGATAGATAGATCTTTTCAAAACGAATCTAACGCAACTTGAACGGACTAAATCGGACTTAAAACGTAGAAGTTATAAGCATTTGAAACTAGTGGCAAAACTGTAAATAAACCAAACTTGAATTTGAATTTAAAACGATTTAAATCGAATTTGCAGAATTGACTGGACTGCGCCTCAATTGGAACAAAACTGAGGGGCTTAGAAGAAAGTTCGCATAGACACGGTGCACAGTGCTCGATGGACTGCGGGTTTAGAACCAGAAAATTGTAATGGCTTTTGTGCAAAATCACGATCGAAGGGGTATCGGCGGATTCTGACCACCCGATCTGAGATGGACGCACGGGATTACAACTGGGGCGCTGGGGGCGCTTCCGCCGGAGCAAAGGGAGGGCGCGGCGGCGCCATGGCCGGAAGGCGGCGGCGCTAGCTCGGGTTAGGGCTAGGGTACGGTAGAGACCTCGGGAGTGGGTCCAATCGAAAGAGGAGATCAAGGCGAACTCACCCGAGGTGATGATGGCGTCGGTGAGGTCTCTATGACGGCGGATTGCACGGTGAGGCGGACGGCGGGGCTCTGCAACGACGGTGAGGGATTAAAGCATCAAACGGAGAAGGAAAAAGAGGGGAAAAAGCACTGGCATCTTCGGGAAAACGAGATGAAGCTTGAGGAACCTCTTGCAGTCGCAGAAGCTCGCTGGTTTGTCGGGTTGACGGCGGCGGAAAGCTTGCGGGCGGCGGAGCTCGCGGTTGCGGCGAATTAGGGCACGAGAGCGAGGGCTTTTCGCGTGAGAAGAGGCGGCGGGTTCCTGGGGATCTTATAAGGGGGTTGGCTTGACCAATTTGGCAAGCGAGGGCGCGTGCCCCGGATTGGAGTCGAGTTCGGCCTTGGAGTCCGCCATGGACACGAGCAGGAGAGGGGACGGTGGGACGCTGACAGGCGGGGGCGCTTTGTCAGCGAGAGCGGGCGCGGGAGCGGCGATGCGCACGCGGCTGCGGCGCGCGGGGCTGGGCCGAGGCCGACGGCCCAAGCGAGAAAGGGAAGGGCGCTGTGCGCGGGGGGGGGGGGGGGGGGGGAAGAAAAACGGGCCGGCCGAGTTGGGCCGAGCGCGAGAAGGAGAGGGGAGGAAGCAGGCCGGCGAGAAGAAAGGGAGCGGGCCGGCTAGGCTGGTTCGGGCCAAAAGGAGAGAAAGGGAGAAAGAGAAGGAAAAATTGTTTTCCATTTTCAGAATCTGATTTTCAAAAGCAAATTTGGAATCCATTTGAATTCAAACCAGTTTTGAGCAAAACCAATCATCACAAAAATAAAATATGCACCAGCATGTATGCATCATCATGGTCTTTGGCCTAGGATTTATTTTAGCTTTTGCAAATAATTTTATTAACTAGGTTCCATGCAACACATAAGAATGCACAATTAAATCATATTGCCTACTTTTAAATTGATGCAAATTTTGGGATGTTACAAGTAGCCTGAAGGGTGTGAACTTTGTTGCACTGCATTTTGATGTGTTATGGGACCAAGTGACCGAGGTTAGTTCTTCTGCCCATTTGCCTTTTGGTCTTCCATGTAGTTTTTTGGAAATTGCTTGGAAGATTGTGGCATTCGCTCTTTCGACGAGGCCGTTTGATTGTGGGTGCCGGACTGAGGCGAAGCATATAGTGGTACCAATTTGAGCACAGAACTCCTTGAAGACTTCACTGTCAAATTGGGTGTCGTTGTCGATGGTTAAATGTCTAGGGACCCCAAAGAGACACATTATCTGCTGCTAGAAGAATTTTTTCACAGCTTGCGAAGTTATGGATGCCAGTGGTTTTGTTTCGATCTACTTTGTGAAGTATTCCACGAATACCACCGCATAACAGAGGTTTCCTGGAGCTACCGGTAAAGGCCCGACTAAGTCCATTGCCCACCTTTGCAAATGCCAGGTTGGGCATATCAGCGTTGTTGGGCGTTTTGCGTTTTGGCTGTTAACTAACATCCCTGGCAGTGCTTGACTAGCTCCTCGGCATCGTGTAATGCTGTTGGCCAGTAGAAACTTTGTCGGAAAGCTTTGCCGACCAATGCACTTGGGCCGTTGTGGGAGCCGCATATACCCTCGTGAATTTGTTTGAGAATATCCTTTCCTTGACTGTGTGGCACACACTTTAGCCATGGGGAAGTTACCGAAGCTTTGAATAGGGTGTTATCAACTATTTTGTACCCTCGAGCTCTTTGGCTGAGTCTGTTTTCTTCTTTCTTGGAGTCGGGCTCATAGAGACCGTTGATATATGCCATGATGGGAGCTCTCCAATCTTTGCTTTTATATTGCATTAATCTGTTTTGCTATTTTTTCAAAAGCTTCGATGGCTGGTTGTGTTGCCACTTCATAAAAGACGTCTGGGGGTAGCTGTGACTGTTGTGCTGCTGCTTTGGCCAGATCGTCTGCTTCGCTATACTCGGCCCTTGGTATTGCCCTCACTGTTATGCCCAAGAAAAAGGCTTCTAACCTTCAAACAAATTGTAAGTACTTTTGCAGCTCTGTATCTTTTGCTTTGTAATTTTTCTCAATATGTCCCGCAATGACATGAGAATCTGTGTTGATGACTACCCTCCGTACTGACAATGCTCAAAGCTTTGTGAGCGCCAGAATTACAGCTTCGTATTCTGTTGAGTTATTTCTGCATTTGAAGTCGAGCCTTGTGGCGTACCATAGCTTCGATCCGGATTGAGAGGTTAAGATTGCTGATGCTCCTGCTCCAGTTGCTCCCCATGCCCCATCGACGTAAACCGTCCAAAAGAGTCTACTTCGACTCCTTCTTTGCGAGGGTCTGGAGTCCATTCAGCTAGGAAATCTGCTAGGGCTTGCGATTTGATTGCTGATCTTCCCACGAAGGCTATGGCATAACTATTCAACTCGACTGCCCACCATGCAATTCTTCCGATAGCTTCATTGTTCTTAAAAATATTTTCGAGGGGGTAGGTTGAAGGCACTTGAACTTCGTCTGACTGAAAGTAGTGTTTGAGCTTTCTTGACGCCATGACCACAACATATGCAATTTTTTTGAGATTAGAGTAGTGTCGCTTGGGACCCTCGAAGGTCTCTGATACGTAGTATATAAGGGCTTGTTTGGTCTTGATACCATCGGATTGTTCCTTTATCAACACCGCGCTGACCGCATTTGGCGAGGCCGCAACATACAATAGCAACGTGTCCCCTATATTGGGGCTGGTCAATGTGGTCATGTTGGTGAGATACTTTTTCAAGTCTTTGAAAGCTTTCTATTGTCGAGGTCCCTAGTTGAATGGAGCAGTGCTTCTTACAGTTTCGAAGAAAGGCAAACCTCGCTCTGCTGATCTTGAAATGAACCTGCTGAGGGCCGCTAAGCGTCCTGACAAGTGATGAGCTGTTTTCTTGCTTGATGGTGGTTCCATGTTGAGGATGGCATCTATTTTCTCTGGGTTTGCTTCAATTCCCCTTGCTGACACAATGCAACCTAGTAGTTTTCCTTCGCTAACTCCGAAAACACACTTTTGGGGTTTAACTTTAATCTTGCCAACCGAAGGTTGGAGAAAATCCTTGTCAGATCTGATATGTGGTTCTCTTTCTGTTGGATTTGTACAATCAGATCATCGACGTGTGCGGAAATAGCCTGTTCATCCTTGAAGACCTCAGAATGTCATGCGAGCGAAAGTGGACCATGCGTTTCTCAGGCCTTCTGCCATTCTTCGGAAGCAGTATGTACCCGAAGGAGTGATGAAGCTTGTTTTTTCCTCGTCGTTTTTGTTCATCCATATTTGGTGGTAACCCGAGAAGCAGTCAAGAAGAGAGAGCATTTTACATCCTGCTGCTCTATCTACCAGAGTGCTTATATTTGGCAATGGGAAATCATTCTTCGGGCAGACTTTATTCAAACACGTGAAATCCATGCACATTCTCCATTTTTTGTTCTTTTTCTGGACCTGGACCACATTTGAAAGCCACATCGGATAATTGACAGGTCGGATAACCCCCGCATCCAATAGTCTATTGACCTCTGCCCTTGCTGCTTCTTTTCTTTCTTCGGACATTTTGCGGAGCTTTTGCTTAACTGGGCGATAACCTTCTTTGATGTTTAGGCTGTGTTCGATTAGTGACCTGTTGACTCCTTTAAGATCTTCAGCGGACCAAGCGAAGGTATCAGAGTTGTCCCTAAGAAAAGAGACGCGGCTTTTCTCTATTTGAGGTTTGAGCTGTGCTGAGATGATTACTTTCTTCTCTGTGTTTCCATCGAATAGTTGCATTGTTTTAGTTTGCTCTTGCGGTGTGGCTCTTGTTTGTTCTATCAGATTTTTTCCTTCACTGATAACGCTTGACGTCTCAGGCTTTGTCAAGCTGTGTACATTGCGCTGCCCTGGGGCTACTATGCCCTAGGCGGCTCTTGCAATATCCTGGTCCCCATAGACTGCAACAACTCCCTTTGGTGTGGGAAGTTTCATGCAAAGGTATGCAGGGTGAATTACCGCATTGAAAGCATTGGTGACCTCTCGACCAAAGATTGCATTGTAAGGGTAGAACATGTCCACCACATCGAAAGTTATATGATATGTTCTACAGTTTACTTGGTTTCCGAAGGTGACGGGCAATGAGATTTTTCCGATTGCTCTGACTTGCTGACCGCAAAAACTGTACAGAGGGTTGCCGGCGGGTTGTAGGAGGTTCCTGTCTAACTTCATGTTGTCGAAGGTCGAGGTGAATAATATATCCGCAGAGCTCCCTGTGTCTACTAGGATTTTGGTGACTGTCCATCCTGCAAGATTGGTCTCAATTACCATGACATCGGTATGGGGGTAATCCCTCAACTTCATGTCACTGGTGTCGAAGGTTGTTGGGATATGGGACCATCGTTCGAACTTGTGAGGTCCTTTGATTGTCACGTGGTGCACCCTTCTAGCATATTCTTTCCTCTGCCTTTTATTGCCGTGATCTTCGTTGGATCCCCCCGTGATGGCGAGGATCACTCCGAAGGTTGAGGTTAGATTGTTGATGGTTGTTTGGGTTTGTGTCTTGGATTTGACCGGTTGTGGAGCCGGTAGAGCAGGGATCGTTGGGGCGGTGGTAGGGCGGTGCTTGTTTGTTGGTGTGTTTGGGTTTGTTGGGTGGTTGGGAATGAAATTGAGTATGGCGTGTTTTGGCGTTGGTAGGTGATTGTGCTGTTTGCGTGGGTAGGGGGTGGGTAAGGGATGTGGCTATAGTGGGGGTGATCTGCGTAGAAAGGTTGATGTGAGGGTAGACTATAGTTGATGGGGGTGTATTGGTATGAAGGGTGGGTAGGGTGGAAATTTGGCTTTCTAGTATGGTTGATGGTTCGGTTTTCTGTCGAGGCTCCTCTTTTGGAATCCTGAAATTCTTTTCCTTTGGCGAAACACTCACATTGCTTAGTGGTGTGACCCTTCGCTGGCCCACAGAAATGGCAATACATTTCGAGGGGTCCCTTTGATGGTTTGTTTGTTCTGGTGGGGTCGGTAGCCCTTGCGGGGGTTGATTGCCTGAAGCCTGAGTGCCCCTTCTCTGGTCTTCCGGTGGTATTGCCCTGTTGAACACACCAACGTTGCCTGGATCTTGTCGAGGGTTATTTTCTCTCACTTGGGGTCTTGCCTGTGGTTTTTGCTGTGTTCGACGGGCCTCAGATTTTGCTCTGAAATCCATGTCCGCCCTACAATATCTTTCCATTGTCTCATGCAATTTCTCAATCGAGGTTGTCGGCTTCCTGACAAACTTGGAGGAACAAGGACCTGGACGCAAACCACTCACGGCTACAAGGATTACGGTCTCGTCGGATATTCCCGGGGTTCTCGCCCTGATCTGGATGAACCTTCGCCAGTAATCCTGCAATGCTTCGCGCTCTTCTTGCTTGCAATTGAATAGCTCGATGGGGTTTGCGGGAGCTGTTGTAATACCTTTGAAATTTGTACAGAGTTTGTCTCTGAGATTGGCCCAGGAGTCCACGGTTCTAGGTCGTAGGTTGTTGTACCATGTGTGTGCAATGTCCTGGAGGATGATGACAAACGACTTGGCCAACGTTGACTCATCTCCCCCTGCCACAGTGACAGCTTCTTCATAGCTCATTATAAACTGTCGAGGGTCTGAATGCCCATCATAGCGGGGCAAATTTTGTGGGTTGTAGGATGGGGTCCAAGGCTGAGTTTGGAGTATTTGGGAAAGTGGTGATTTTGGGTCGTAAGGCATTTGGTGTTGTTGGGCCCTCCGCGGATTGCGAAGGTTTGGTTCTCTCTCCTCTGGGCGTAGGTTGCGGAAATTTGGTTGTCTTTCTGGGTATATGAGATTGAATGGTGGTGGAGCTCGGGGGTTTGGTGGTGGTGGTTGGTGGACGTTGCCCTCGTGACCTTCGACATTCTCCTCGCGAGGTAAAGGCACCTCTCTCTTAATCCAACCTTCAGCTTCAGCCTCGGCTGCTGCGAGGGACTCCTCCATTTGGCGAAGCTGTTCTCTTGCCTCATCCGCCTTCTGTCTGATAGCACGCGGTCGGTTGTGCCTTTCGAGCTGGTCTAGACGTCTCTTCTTTTCCCGCAACTCTGAGTGAAGCCTATCCAAAGCCTTGAGGCCCATCTCTTCCTCATCCCCTCTCTCACCTTCTCCAGAGGCGTGCAAATGCTGCTGTGATATCGGCCGAGTGTGTGGGCCCAGGAGCTCAATCTCTGGGTCGACTCCTCCTGCCCCCGAGGGTGCAATGTTATCATCCGTAATTTGCACCGCCGCCGCGACTTCGCCAGTCGAGCGATGATCCCTGTCGGAATTTGTCCTCCTAGTTCCTGCCATTGTACGAAGGTGTCCGTTCGAGCGAAAGTTGTTCTGGTCACCTCCCCACGGACGGTGCCAAACTGTTGGAACCTACACCTGCCCAACCCCCGCACGTGTACCGGGGTGAGGCGAGGGTAGCCAATTGTCTGAATAAGCAACGAAGTATATAAATAAATTGATTGGTAAATTGTTCTCTGTCTCTCCCCTTTTTACAATGTTCACCCCTTGGTATTTATAGGGGATACCAGGGGTCACTGTCCAATTTACTTTAGGGTACAAGAAAACTCCCCCGGGACCACACGGTCGGGGAGGGCAAAACCGTACAAACACAGATAACGAAACCCTAATCTCCTATTCCTCCTTCCGCCGCCGCCAGGTCGTCATGCACCTTTGTCAGGCTGGGGGATTAGGCCGAGCTCTGAGAAAGCTTCGCCAGGCTGGGGGACTAGGCCGAGCTCCGAGAAAACTTCGCCAGGCTAGGGGGACTAGGCCGAGCTCCGAGAAACCTTCGCCGCTATGGCGAAGGCTAGGCCTCGCTTGCGCACGTCGAGTTCCCGCACTCTCGCAGCCCTTCTCCCCGCACGAAAAGAGAAAACAGAGAGACCAGAGGGACGTGGAGACCTCGAGGGACCGGAGCTCGACCCAAGAGACATGAGACAAGAGAAAGTCCCTTGACGTGGACCGAAGGAGCGAAGGCTGCTTTTTAAGGTTAGTTTGCGTGGGCTCGCTGTCGAGGGTTCCTTCCCCCAACAATATATATCATAAAATTATAAATTATATAAAATAATTTACATCAGCAAAAAGTAGTATTAAAAATAATACTATGTTTGTAGTATTAAATAATAATATAATTATATAGAAATTTATTAGCAAAAAAACTATACAACTAGTATTAAAATAATAATATAATTATATAAAAAATTATTAGCAAAAAATAATACTATAAAACTAGTATTAAAATAATAATAATAATATAATTTTTATAAAAAAATATCAGCAAATAATATTATAGTTTGAACCTAAATTATCGTTTTAAATTATTTTAGTACTTATTTTTGTTGATGTAAATTATTTTATATAATTTATAATTTTATGATATATATTAATTGATATATGTTAGATTCACGTTTAACGTATAATCATGAGAAATACTCAATCCATCCAAAATTATAAGATGTTTGACTTTTTTGACACCAAGTTTGACCACTCGTCTTATTTAAAAATTTGTGCAAAATACCATTTATTTGATCATGACTTTGTTTATTAATAAAAGTTCTTCAAAAATGACTTAAATTTGACTATATTTGTATAATTTTTTTTAATAAGTCGAGGGAGATTACTTAAAGTAAAAAAAGTCAAACATCTTATAATTTGGGATACGAGTATTAAATAGTATGTGTTTTATGGTTAGCTATTTCATGGAGCAATAGATATTTCTCCTAGTATGATGATTTAATTTCATATTTCTTTAACATATTTTACTGCCATAGCCAACATCTGGACAAGCATACATTGGCTTAAGGACTATTTACTGGTTGATAAGCTGTGATGGGCAACAATACCATATGAAATAATAAAAGGAATTGTTCACAGCTTATGACCTTGAGCTTTAAATTATCAATATTGAAACTTCTGTGTCTTTGAGTAATCATATTTTTAAGTAATGGAACCTGACAATGGTTGCATCATAGGATTATTTATTTATTTTTGGGTGGGAGAGGGGGCATCCCGCTTTAGTATTTTTTTAGTATAATCAGACACACCAGTAAGTGGGCACTTAACAATACTCTAGAGACATAAGACAAAAATATTGGTTTATAACTAACAGTCACATATCAATAAAGTAAGATCGGTGAGACATAAATAAGGTACACCATACTATAAAGCACAACTTATCCACTAACACATTCCAACGCGCAGCAACGCCATCTACAAGGAGGAAAGGTTCTCCATATATACAAAGCATGAGTTGAAAGGACTAAGCCTGGGTACAGAGTTGTAGATGTCTCTTACATGTTAAAACTGATCTTGATAACAAAGATCGTCACAATATACAAACCACATTATAGATACAAACCTTGGTAACAATACAAACCACAAGATGGTTGAATGCTTGATTTCTCTTAATTTCTTACAGGGGAAACACAATTGATTTATCAATCTCAGGACTAAGGCCTCTTGAATTTGACGATGAGACAGTTTATAATATAAGTGAATGGTCATTAGAAGTAAGCGAGTTGTCGTTTAAATGTTTCAGAAACCTGCAAAGACCATTGCTTATACGAGAGATTATATTAACTCCAAGAATATGCCACATGTATTATTCAAAGCTAAACGAACCATATGGTTTTCATTGCACATATATAATGCTCACACTACATACTTATAAAGTTCAGAAGTTTCTCTTTAGCCATTATCATTTGATTTGGATTTAACTTCCATCTGTTAATGCTTCCTTATTTGTCTCTGTGGCAGGACCAGACAACTAACAACAAGGAAACCAAATGAAAGGATATTTTGATGTACAAGGCACGACAATGTGGGCTGTTGCTTTTGCTTACAGTTATCTATATAACTTTTGTTAATAGCTCATATAGCAACATAGATGATGCAATGATAGGTTTAGCAACATAGATGATGCAATGATAAGTTATAAGATACCTACCTTTTGAGAATAAAGATTATGCTCACTACCTTTGCCGAGGCAGACTATGTTAGTTTTTGTCGTAATATACAATTTATCGATAGAGAAAAGATGGGGTACTTAATTTTTTTCAAACATGGTGTTTGCAATTGTTCTGATCCATCTCAACCATCTTTTCATTATGGGTCTACTCAGTACGGAAAAAAAGACATACCAGTGCTACAAAACAGACCATATGCTGGCCGTAAACGGCAACGCCTCGAGCATTTCTAGTAATAATATAATTTTGTATATGGATGCAACCGAGAAAAATATTATTTCTTTGGCTAAAAAAAACAGAAGATGATAAATAATGCTGACAAAGTTGTTTTTGGTGCACCTATTTGGGAACACGTCGCCTATTTTTTTACTGGATGAGTTAGGTAATTAGTCCATAGTATATATATGCATGGTTGTTTTGATAAACTTTATAGTGTACATATGACTGAAACACCAATGATCAAATCCAGTCCAATGGAACAAACGTGGCCATGGAAACAAACAAAAAGTCAAGTACAAGATTTCTATATACAAATGTCCCACCACAGGCCACAGAGACAGCAACAGGAAACTTTCGGTTTTGACTTTCGTAGTCGTAGCACATGTACAGTAGCATATATATCTTTGGTGTAGGATTCCTAAATAGTACGTACTTGTCTCGATGATGAAATTGCATATGAAGCACTCGTTGATGCGTCTGTGAACATTAGACGTATATGCATGTAGTCTTGCTATCCCTTGACCCCCTGCATGTCAAGACCAGTGTCCAGCCACTGAATTTAGCATCATATATTCTCTTTAATTTGGTACCGGAATTATTGTTTTTCAGGGATCTCCAACTAGCTGGTTACATGTTTTACTGTAGAGAATAAAATTGATACGGATGTATATGGAATATATTTGTATATTAGTATTGGTCATGCAAGAGAGATAATTATGTGTTGCATTTTTACCGTAGAGGAGCGAGTTGAAGAACAACGTGTTAGAAGTTGCAAAGTAAAAAAACATAGCATGGTGATCTATAGAATTAATTTTCATCTCTCATCCTATGAATTTGAGATAGTTTTATATATGAACTTTGAAAAGTGATGCAATGTCAAATTCTGAACCAAAATAGCCTAGTTCATTAAGTAGATTTCAATTCTTTCAAAATAAAAGGATTCAAACGTTTCCTAAGATGGAACAACTCCTTTTTCATGTTTAAGATGACTGGAGTAATTAGGCCAAATATATATATACTCCCCGTATCGGAAATGGAAGTCGTTTTGGACAAGGTTTGAGTCAAACATTGAGAATATAAATAATGAATAACTTTTAAAGTATTGAGTTTAGAGATGTAAAAATCATATAAATAAATTTATCTTGGAAAGTACTTTTATAAAAATATACATATACCACCTTACAACAAAATATTTTTTAAAAAATAAGTGGTCAAAGTTATGCTTTGGAATCCATGTTACTATGCTAAACAACTTCTATTTACGATACGGAGGGAGCATAGGTCTAGCTATGCAAAATTGCAAATAAAAAGTACTACTAGTCTATAACAAGTGGACTGCCATCCCATTTTTTGCATGGTCACACGTCATGATAACTCTGAATTGATAATTCACGTCGCAAAAAAAAAAAAAGAGCTTGGTCGTCGTATTTCAACATGTGATGTGAAAAACGGCACCGACGACGGCTTAACTCGTGTCACCGTGTGCGGTCGGTGTACATTTGTGAAATTGAGACGGTCTTTTTCAAGTTTGAACTCCTCCATTCAAATTCGGAATGAAAAGTCGAGAACGTTTGTGAAGTTTAGAAGAGTACCGCCAATGTGTTGAGTGTAGCGGTAGGAAGCCAAAACCATTAATCAGAGGCTGGCTGGTGCAGAGACGTGGAGTAGGGGACCAAACGCGAGTGCGAGCTTGCTGGTGGCAAGTCAAGTCAAAAGCTAGCGGACACAGCCCACAACAGAGTCGTTCGAAATTGGAAGGGCGCCGCGGACAGGTGGGCCGACTGGGGCCAACGTGTCAAATACTGCCCCAGTTGCGTGTCGTCTGACAACTCTCGACTCGAACGTGTTAGAAGTTACAAAGTAAAAAACATAGTACAGTGATCTATAAAATTAATTGCTTTTTAGAGTTTAAGGGTGAACTCCGGTCTTTTTATTGCAAAAAAACAACAACATTTAAAGTGTTTATATATCATGTGAAGTACTGGTAGCTAACAGTATTTAACCAAAAACAACTCAAACGACCAATGCCCAAAAGAAAGGAAACTAAAAGTTAGAAGACACCCTCCAAGCCTCTCATAGGTCTGCAAAGCTCAACCATTTCTTCTCCTCGTTTGCCTTCTCCACATCATCTGTCATCATCCGTCATCATCAACAGTAGAATTCCAATCATGTGCTGAGCAATACAGCAAGTGTTCCCACTTGTTAGAAACTTGATTCATCCAGATAATTGATGCAACCTTGTTGCTAGATTCTTCAGCTTTTGCAAACGACTCAGGTATTCTGGAATCATTGCTTTTGGACACAAGATATTCCAATTCTGAAGCATGGCTGTTACCTATAATAACAATACCTTTGTATCCTTCCAAAGAATAGTCTGAAAGCACAAACTATTTCTCAGTTTCCACAACCCCCATAGAACTGCAGCACAGAAACAATTTGAAACTAAGAATTTAGTATTGCTCAACCACATAGTCCCCAAAGAAATGAAGTCACTATCAACTTGTCTATCAAGAATCTCAGACAAAACAAACCAAATTTGAAAAGATGCCGGATGGATTCAGCCTCAGAACAAAACAAACAAGAAAGGTCTTCAACCTTCTTTCTAAACTAGTTAGAATCTTGTTCTTAGAGAATAGCCAGAGAAAGAAGTGGACTCTTAGTGGTACTTTTAAAGACCAAATAGCAGGAACAAAAATAGGAATAATCCCTCTAAAGTTAATGACTTTGTACAGAGACTGGAAAGAAAAGACACCACTTGAATTTAAATGCCAAATCAAATTATCTTCCTCTTCTTTGAAAATAATGGTAGAAGCAAGCTGCACTACTTCCAATCAAAGATTTAAAAGCCTATTATCAACACACCTTCTAAAGGTACATTTAAGATTATTCCCATCCAATAGATCAACCATTGTAGCAGATTTTTCGTTGACTAATATGTAAATCTCCCTGTATAACGAGAATAGAAGAACCTAACCAATTATCTACCTAAAACTTACATTTCTTACCATTACCTATCAACCACCTATAGCCCATTTTAGCTGCAGAGGCAGCTCTCATCATACCTTTCGGAAATTCAGAAGCTCCTATAGTGGAACTATAAAAAATATTTGGATTCTTAGTGTTATTTTGAAGTCAATGAATTGTCTCCAAAACTTATCACCATCTAGATTGTACCTCTTAATCTAGGAAGCTAAAAGACACAAGTTAGGATCCCTAAACCCCCATACTCCTTCATCAAACTAACACTTTTTTCGGGAGGAAGAGGAGGGGGCGTTGGGAGAGAGAGAGGGAGAAGAAGATTTTATTTTATGGGCAACGTGGATGTACTGTTGGCTGATGACGTAGATGGTCTCTTTTTTTTGGAAAATCTTGTGATTGTAGAGGAGAATAAGTGTGTTTTTAGGCATGGGCGGGCCATGGGCCACGCCATAGGTCTAGGCACGGTCCGTTCCAGACTCGGGCCGGTCCGAAGGCCCGTGAGCCGACCGAGCCCATCAGACACCATCCGTATCGCAAATAGAAGTCGTTTAGGACAGCGACACAGTCTCCAAAGTATAACTTTCACACTTGTTTTTTTAAAAAATATTTGTTGTAAAATGATATATGTATATTTTTAATGAAAGTACTTTTCAAGATAAATTTATTTATATGATTTTTACATCTTTAAACTCAATAATTTAAAAGTTATTCATGATTTATCTCTTTACGTTCACTCGCATGTGGCCTATATGACATTTTTCTATTGGAGGGAGTTAATCATAATATGTGTAGTAACTAGAAATTTTCATTTGCAAAAGAGCTTTTTAAAGATTTATTGACATATTATCTATCTTTAACAAATATAAATCTCTCTTTTAAAATTATCATAGTGTAGGCAAAATATACTTAAATAGTACTAGATTCAACTAACACATAATAATATTAGACCCTCTTTGGAATGCGTATTTTTTTATAAAAAATTACTGATTTAGTTTCTGCGTTCCAAAGAAACCTTTATTTTGGTTGTAGGATACTTAGCGAGTGATTTAGCTGCAATAGCGAGCATTAGCAACACACGAAACATATAGAAAATGTGTTGTAGCCATAGCATTATAATTTCACTTGCTTGGAGTGTTGGAGTGATCCATTAGGTTACATCACTAGTAATCATTTGGAGGAGCAACTTTTCCTTGGGGATCATCATGTCTCAACGTTGGCCATGTCACACGCTTATTCTGTCTCGTTCTCTAGGAGACTAGGACTAGGAGCATGTGATGTTTGTCCGATCATTTTCACATCTGATTCTGGTTATTTAAATAGTGTTCTGTGAGACATAATAAGTCGAAGTTAATGAGCTAACTAATAAGACAAATAAATAGGGTTGTTGTTTTCCTTATTCTCTTGTTCTAGTAGTTTTGATATGAAGAGAATTGGAGATGAGCAGGTGAATAGGTAGGTAGGAAAATATGATGAATGAGCACTAAAATCAAGCGAGAACAACATTTGTTTTAACCCTTGTTATGGATATGTTACTACGATTCGAAGTCGACCATTTTGAACTCTAGCCACCGTCCATTTTCTATTTCTATACAGTATATAACTATTTTTGAAGAGAATTCACAAATCTACCCACATCACTTGAAAGCATTTATATTAAACACATATATAAATCATGTAGAGGCTAATGTATAGCTATAATTTTTTAATAGTTCACTTCAAAGTTTAGATAACGAAGTGTCAATTATTTGTCACGTGAGTGAACAAAGAAAGGAAAAATGTTAAGTAAAGAGACACCTATCATTGGAACACAATGAAAAAAAAAACGTTTTTAGAAAAGTTTCCGAAAACGTAAATGAGATGACCACACACAACTACTCCCTCCATACCCACATTAGTTGTCGTTTTAGACAAGATTTGAGTCAAACATTAAGAATATAAGTCATCAATAACTATTAAGTTTCTAAGTTTGCAAATATAAAAAATAAATGGATATGTTTGTCTTGAAAATACTTTCGTAAAATTATACATATATCATTTTTTATAAATATTTTATAAAAGCAAAAGGTCAAAGTTGTGTTTTGAAAACCGTATCGCTATGCTAAACGATAACTAATATGAGTATGAAAAAGGAGTATTTCAGGTTTACTTAAGACCAAATCAGGTAGGCATTTTATATATTTTTTTTTACTATCAACTTCGCCAACGGAGAAATAGGAAAGAAAGAAATACGGAAAGAAAAATGAACTACACGAGAACGTATATGATGAATGATTGACTTTGATGAGGAAGGTTTGAGGCTTTTCCCTGTTTAGTCCATATCTCGCTATGTGCTTAATGTTTATGACTAACCGGTGGCGTTGAGTTGTGGTGTTTCTGTGTTGGTGTGCGTGTGCAACGTGCGTCTCTTGGCTGTGTTGATGTGCAGGTGTTGAGCTCGGATACAGTGGTCGATGGCAAGGTGAAGGTCAAGTAGAGACGTGTCGTGCCGACGGACCGGGATCGGTGAAGGATGGGCATGCCGTGCGGCGGACGTGCCATGCCGATGTTGAAAGGTCCGAATGGCTAGAGGGGGGTGAATAGCCTATTTAAAAAATCTAGAATCCTGAAACTCAAAGCTCAAAACGAGTATCAGATTGCACAGTCGGTACTACCGACTATAGGGGCCGGTACTACCGAGGTCGGTACTACCGGCTCTACAGGTCGGTACTACCGTTACCCTAAAACTGCTACGAAATCAAGATAGAGAAGATGCAAAAGTGGATCTAGCACATACCAATATTTCCTTAGAAGATGTAGATAAAGTTTATACCTTATCCAAGAAGTGGCTCCTCCCCAAAGAGTAGATCGAGCCTTCCCACACCTAAGAACGAGAGAGGAGGGAGGAAGAACGCGAAGAACACGAGTGCAAACAAAATATCCAAGGATGCAAAATCAACAAGCACACGAGACACAAGATTTAATCCGAGGTTCGGCCACTTCACTAAGAAGCGCCTACGTCCCCGCTGTTGAGGTGACCACGAAGGTCGGAGTCTCTTTCACCTCCTTGCCTCGCTCAAGCAACCACAAAGGCTAGTTGAGTTTCTTCACTAAGAATCAGAGGGTAATACAAACACTTCGGAGTGCCCTCACAAATGAGTCAATCACGGGCAACAACCGAAGAACACCTAACCGGCTAGAGTTCCAAGAACTCAAGAGTAAAGAACACAAATCAAGCCGGAGAGATGTTGGATCCAAGTGCTCTTGACGTAGATCGATGTGTCTCACTCTCTAATCTCACTTCCCTAGCTCAAAGCTTGCAAGAGATTCACTCTAGAATCAAAGGGGGAGAGAGAGAGGAGGTTAGTCAACACTTGGGAGCTCTCTTTCTTGTGTTTGGGCGCAAGGAATGGGAGAGGTGACCGTTAGAAGCCGGCCGAGCGGCTACTTAAACAAGTCAACTGCGCCACGGTCGGTAGTACCGACCCCAAAGGTCGGTAGTACCGAGGGTCGGTAGTACCGGCCTTATGGCGGTACTACCTCTAGGCCAAAACTCCTCCTAACAGAGAGTTTGCGCGCTGCCTACAGAGGGGTCGGTAGTAGGGTCGGTACTACCGAGGTTATGGCGGTACTACTGAGGTTATGGCGGTACTACCTCTAGGCCAAAACTCCTCCGAACAGAGAGTTTGCGCGCTGCCTACAGAGGGGTCGGTAGTAGGGTCGGTACTACCGAGGTTATGGCGGTACTACTGAGGTTATGACGGTACTACCTCTAGGCCAAATATGGCCCAAAATAGAGAGCATGCGATCTGTTCGCGGAGGGGTCAGTAGTAGGGTCGGTAGTAGGGTCGGTACTACCGAGGTTATGGCGGTACTACCTCTAGGCCAAAACTTCTCTGCGCTAAAACGACCATAACTTTTAGCTCCGAACTCCGATTTTGATGATCTTGGACATTTTGGAAAGCTTATTCAGAGGACTACACATCCCACATGAATACAAGATCCAAATCACAAAGGATTAGTACAGAATTCCAATCCAAGATCCATCGCTTCTCTTTTTTCAACCAAAGACTTCTCCGAAAACTTCTCCGAGTTGATTCAATTCAACTCCAACACCTTCTCCTTTGCAAATGTGCCAACACCACCAAGTGTATACAACCTTGTGCATGTGTGTTAGCATTTTCACAAACATTTTTCAAAGGATTTTCACTTGCTCTCACCACGCCACTCGATCCTAGTAACAACGCAAAGTTAGATCGCTCAAGGTGGCACTAGAAGTTAGACGTTATGAGCACTTTTCACCACATCTAGCTAGCCTAATTTATATCCCTCTTGATAGTCCGGCTTGCCTATACTCAAGATTAAAAGAAAGAAATAATCTACCACTTGAGAGGCATCTTTTCTCTTCTTCATTTCACCAATGGTAGAGCACATGATCACTTAAGTGCTTGTGGCCACCACCATCCTCCATGGTTGCTGAAAGGATCAAGATGCCCAAGAGGGGGGGTGAATTGGGCTTTTCTAAAACTTCTTGCAAGAATAAAACCTATCAAGCCTCAATTAACCCCCTAGTGCCTAGAAGTGTGTTTCTTTTTATTCTACCGCACAAAAGACAAGTCTAAGCCACTCCTACTCTAGCAAAGCAGTTCAATATAGAATGAACCACAAGTAGTAATGAGGAATTGAATTGCTTGAATGTAAATGCGTAGGTAAAAGAGTAGAGATGACTCGACGATCTTTTTGCCGAGGTATCGAGGTGTCGGCACCCCCCTAGTCCTCGTTGGAGCACCCGCGCAAGGGTATCGCTCCCCCTTGATCCGCGCAAGGATCAAGTGCTCACTACGAGCTGATTCTTCGCCACTCCGACCCGGTGAATCGCTCGCTACCGGTCACAACTTGGCTTGGGTCATCCACAATGCCTCCAGATGGTCACCAAGCTCTCCGATCGCCACCAAGCCGTCTAGGTGATGCCGATCACCAAGAGTAACAAGCTAGAACTCTCACTTGACCAACACAAGGCCAAAGAGATGGATGGATGCACACTTGCTACTCAATTCTCACTAGGAGGTGTCTAATTCTCACAATTAGCAAATCACTCAACCTCACTAGGGCTCTTGCACTCACTCACACTCACAAGGTGTTTCTCAGCTGATGGAAGTGGCAAGAACACTCAAATGGATGGAGGGAAGGAAGTATATATACTCCCCCAACCGGCCATCCAAAAACAACACAAGACAGGCATTCTACAGGGGCATCGGACGCGCCGATGCCTAGCATCGGACACTCCGATGACCTCGTCCAACGGTCTACTGTGCCTTCTTGTCAGACTGTTTAAAGGGACATCAGACGTTGGACGTCGTCCGATGCCACCATGTGGATTTACCCTCTCTGGAACCTCTCTGCATGGCCATCGGACGCTGGCCCTCAGCGTCCGATGCCAGCGTCCGATGCGGCCTCCAGTTCACGCCCACGTGAACAGTGGCACGAGCGCGTCCGATGTGAACACACCGGCGCGTCCGATGCCACGCACCAGACTAAACCCTAGCCGGGGTGAGCATCGGACGCGTCCGATGCCCACCTGGCCAGCGTCCGATGCCCGTTACAAGGGCAGAATCAACTCAGATCGTGACGCGGCCTAAACGACTTTTGATCCTCTTGACTTAAGGCATCTCTCTGAGCTACCTAGGGCTATGAAATAACAAGTGTGCACCACACCTACCTCAATAGACTCATCTAGGTCAAGCTACTGATCCACGCTCCCCTTTATAGTACGGCCAAAGGAAAAACAAAGACCTAAGACTACCTAAGTGTCCTCCAACACCATATGACACTTAGCCTAGTCTACCACCGTCTTCGCCGTCCGTCCTTTGAAAACCGAAACGATATCCATCGCCAGGGGACATGAACTCCATATGCCCGTATCGTCGCCATTACCGTGACCTAACTTAATCCTGTTTCTGCAAAACACACGTTAGTCACAGTAATCTTGTGTTTCATCCAATCACCGAAACCACTAGGGGCCAAGATGCGTTCAGTTGCCACTTTGCTAACTCCACCAATGGCTTGGTCATAATCCTTTTCCATTAGCTACACACATGCTTCACAAAAGGATTAGACCAAAATAGGTTTCATCAATTAACCAAAACCAAACTAGGGCTTTCAATCTCCCCCTTTTTGGTAATTGATGACAACCTATACAAGGATATGTAATTTAAATTTGAGTAACCATATTGATAGTATTAACTCCCCCTACATATGTGCTATAGAGTTTGGTTCTAAAATTGGCACATATGTATGGATATGAAATATGGGTGAGCAACACTATCAATGATGATGCTAAGGCATAAGAATGGACCTTTGAAGCGTGATACCAATCGGAGTGCACATATTATAACATCCTTAGCATCATTATTCACTAGACATACATCACAACTCAAGAACCCCATGAGATCAACATTTATAATAAGATTCTTGAGCAACTTGAAATAACAATATGTCTAGTTGCAATCCTGTACATGCTAATCAAACAATTCATCAATCAAGTCTTATCACTAGCATTCATCACATAAGTATGAATATCAAAATAAGTAGCTTATGCAATGCAACAAACATATGAATATGCACATTTCAAATGCAACATACATGTTTATGAGCTTGCTCCCCCTATTTGTATGCTCAAATTTTAAGTGTTCAAGTCTTTGTTACTCCCCCTTCCACTAGCATATATCTTTTGTAGCACTTTCTTTCTTTGTTACTCCCCCTTCCACTAGCATATATCTTTTGTAGCACTTTCTTTCTCCCCCTTTGTCAACAATTATCATAAAGGTGGAACAAAATTTTAAAGGAAGGAGGCAATTATTAGCATGAGATACATGTGAGGAGATTGAACTAAGTCAAGTTGTGGCTTAATCTAGCTTATGAACATAAGGTATTTAACACGGTTTGCTCTAGAGTAAGCTTCTTCACACATCTTACAATGGTTATCTTACTCACGTTGGTTAGACACATTTTGCTCACTTACTAGATCAAACACTAGAGTTACAAGCTCACAAACAAGTTATATGCTACCACTAGATCAAGTCAAACATAGAAGCAATAGTGGTACCATATATACTTCAAAGTCATTTGATTTACCATGAATGAACCTAGATAAGCAATGTGATGGCTATATTAACTAGAGCACAACCTAATAAGAATGAATGCACATGCCAAACAATTTCACCTTTGCTTTGTTGGAGGAGAGGCATGTCATATGTGGAGGTGCATTCAACTCATGTTGGAGAAGTCTAGGATATTCAATTCATTCCTTAGCTTGCAAAACCTTCTCTCATCTAGTGGCTTGGTGAAGATATCGGCAAGTTGATCATCGGTGCCCACACTTTCAATAGATATGTCTTTCTTTGCTTGATGATCTCTAATGAAGTGATGCCTTATGTCAATGTGCTTTGTTCTTGAATGTTGAACCGGGTTGGTGGCTATTTTGACGGCGCTCTCATTATCACATAGCAATGGAACTTGTCCAAACTTGACTCCATAATCTTGCAATATAGCTTTCATCCATAACAATTGTGCACAACAACTACCCGCGGATATGTATTCAGCTTCGGCGGTAGAGAGTGCAACACTATTTTGCTTCTTTGATGACCATGAGACAAGTGATCTTCCAAGCAATTGACAAGTGCCTGATGTGCTCTTCCTATCCACCTTGCATCCCGCATAGTCGGAATCCGAGTATCCAATTAATTCAAATTGAGAGCCCTTGGGATACCATAGTCCAACATTTGGAGTGTGCTTCAAATATCTCAATATTCTTTTGGTTGCCTTCAAATGACTTTCCCTTGGAGGAGAAGCTTGGAACCTTGCACACATGCACACACTAAACATAACATCCGGTCTTGATGCGGTCACATAAAGTAAGCTTCCAATCATTGACCGATATAACTTTTGATCTACCATGTCACCACTAGAGTCACTATCCAAATGTCCATTTGTGCCCATTGGAGTGGTTATTGCTTTAGCTTCATCTAACCCAAACTTCGTGAGCATGTCCTTGATGTACTTGCCTTGACTAATGAAAGTGTCTTTCTTCATTTGCTTGATTTGTAGACCAAGGAAGTAACTAAGCTCTCCAATCATAGACATCTCAAATTCTTTAGCCATCATCTCCCCAAACTCTTCACAAAAGTCTTGGTTGGTTGATCCAAAGATAATGTCATCCACATAGATTTGCAACACAAACAAGCTACTTCCAATCTTCTTGGTGAAGAGAGTGGTGTCAACCTTTCCAATCTTGAACCCTTTTGCTAACAAGAAGTCCCTCAATCTTTCATACCAAGCTCTAGGTGCTTGCTTCAACCCATATAGTGCCTTCTTGAGCTTGTACACATGGTTGGGCTTCTTCAAGTCTTCGAACCTGGGAGGTTGCTCAACATACACTAACTCATTGATGAATCCATTGAGAAAAGCACTCTTCACATCCATTTGATAGAGCTTGATGTTGTGAGCACAAGCATATGCAAGAAGGATTCTAATGGCTTCCAATCTAGCAACCGGTGCAAAGGTTTCTCCAAAGTCAATCCCTTCCATTTGAGTGTATCCTTGTGCAACCAATCTTGCTTTGTTCCTTACAACAATGCCATCTTCATCTTGCTTGTTCCGGAAGACCCATCTTGTACCAATAACATTTGTGTTTTTTGGTCTTTCCACTAACTCCCAAACATCATTGCGGGTGAAGTTGTTCAACTCTTCATGCATTGCATTCACCCAATCAACATCCATCAAAGCTTCATCAATCTTGGTTGGCTCAATAGATGATACAAATGAGTAGTGTTCACAAAATGAAGCCAATCTTGATCTTGTTTGCACACCTCTTCTTATGTCACCAATAATTTGATCTGAAGGATGATCTCTTGCAATGTGTGTTGGTTGGAGCACTTGTTCCGGTTGAGCACTCGCACTTGTACTAGCATCTTGTTGATCTTGAGAACCACTAGAGCTTGCAACATCATTGCCATGCATGGTTGGAGGAGAAAACACTTGATCTTTGTCATCTTCTATGTCAATTACTTGCTTTGGCCTAATATCACCAATGTCCATGTTCTTCATAGCTTCGGCCAATTGTGTTCCTCTCACATCATCTAGATTATCTTGTTCTTCATGTGAGCCATTGGTTTCATCAAACTCAACATCATGGACTTCTTCAACGATTCTTGATGTGTTATTCCACACTCTATAGGCTTTGCTTGTAGTGGAGTAACCAAGAAGTGTCCCTTCATCACATTTCTTCTCAAACTTTCCAAGTCTTGTGCCCTTCTTCAATATGTAACATTTGCACCCAAAAACCCGAAAGTAAGCAATGTTGGGCTTTCTATCATTGAGGAGCTCATATGGTGTCTTCTTCAATAGAGGGTGACAATAGAGTCGGTTGCTATAATAGCAAGTCGTGTTGATTGCTTCGGCCCAAAAAGAATCACTCACATTGTATTCACTAAGCATAGATATTGACATATCAATGAGTGTCCTATTCTTCCTTTCAACTATCCCATTGGATTGAGGGGTATACTTGGCCGAGAATTGATGTTTGATTCCAAACTCATCACATAATTCATCAACTCTTGTGTTTCTAAACTCACTTCCATTGTCACTTCTCACTTTCTTGATTCTTCTATCAAACTCATTTTGACTTCTCTTGACAAAGGTTTTGAATACCCCAAACACTTCACTTTTGTCAACAAGAAAGAAGACCCATGTGTATCTTGTATAGTCATCCACTATCACAAAGCCATACTTGTTTCCCCCAATACTTGCATATGTAGTTGGTCCAAACAAGTCCATGTGCAACATCTCAAGTGCATGTGTAGTGCTCATCATTCCTTTGTTAGGATGGGTGTTTCCAACTTGCTTTCCCATTTGGCATGCAAGACATAGCTTGTCCTTTTCAAAGTGAACATCTTTTAGCCCTCTCACCATGTCATGCTTCACTAGCCTCTTTAGTTGCTTCATTCCAACATGTCCCAAGCGCCTATGCCATAGCCAACCCATGCTTGATTTGGTGAATAAGCATGTTGTCAATTGAGCTTCACTAGCATCAAAGTCCACCAAATAGAGGTTCTCATATCTAAATCCTTTGAAGATCACATCACTTCCATCAACACTCACAATCTCCACATCATCAACACCAAATATGCATTTGAATCCCAAATCACACAATTGTGCCACTGACAACAAGTTGAAGTTGAGAGATTCCACTAATAGCACATTTGAGATGCTCAAGTCATTTGATATTGCAATCTTGCCCAAGTCTTTGACCTTGCCTTTCTTGTTGTCACCAAATGTGATAGCATCTGCATGATCATTTCCACTAGTGTTGATTGATTTGAACATCTTACCATCTCCGGTCATGTGTTGAGTGCACCCACTATCAAGCACCCAATGCCTTCCTCCGGCTTTGTAATTAACCTACAAAAAAGGATCAATTCTTTTTAGGTACCCAAATCTTTTTGGGTCCTCCAAGGTTAGTAACCAAGCTCTTGGGCACCCAAATTGCCTTCTTCTTTGGGCCAACCATGGGTGCACCAATGTACTTAGCCTTCACACCATTAGTGCCCTTAGTAAGCATATAACAAGAATCAAAGCGAATAGATTTAACATGAGCATGCTTCTTGTTTTTATTCTTGTTAAAGCAATGTTGCTCTATATGCCCGGATTGCTTGCAACTATTGCAAAACCGACCGTTGCTCTTCACAAAACGAGTCTTGTGAGGAACAAAAGCCGCCTTGCCCTTCTTGGGGGTATAGCCAAGTCCCTCCTTGTTGAGTGGAGACCTTTGGCTACCCAAGCACTTAAGCAAGCGTGCATCTCCACCATAGGCATTGCCTAAGGCATGAGTGAGCTCATTAACCTTGTTCTTAAGGTTCTTGTTTTCTACTACTAATGATGAGTTACATGTAGTAGAAGTAGACATTTTAATTGAGCTAGCTGATGATGATGCATTGATAGGAGCAACAATAATAGGAGTGTAAAAAGATTCATCAAGTATATCACAAGTTACTCCTACATTGCATGTCTCTACAACATCCTCAATCTTACTTTGATCAAGGAGGGAGGAGTGGGCTTTCTTAAGCCTAGTGTGAGCTTGATCAAGCTTCTCATGGGCTTCCTCTAGCCTCTCATGAGTAGACTTGAGCTCATCAAAGATTGCTCAAGAGCCTTGTTGGCCTTGCGCAATTCTTTGCACTCCTTCCTCTTAGTCTCAATGTAAGAGTGAGCATCTCGTAGCATGCTTATGAGGTCTTCCTTTGAGTACTCATCATCATCATCACTCTCACTCTCACTCTCATCGGATGATACCTTAGTGGCCTTAGCCATGAAGCATGTCGATGGAGCGTCGAAGATAGAAGGCTTGCTTGAGATAGCAAGACTAGCCATAGCCTTCTTCTTGGTGGTCTTCCTCTCATCATCACTAGAATCACCATCATCGCTTGAGGAAGCAGCACTATCTCATGTCACAACATAGGATCCACCCTTCTTCTTTTCCTTCTTCTCCTTCTTCTCCTTCTTGTTCTTCTTATGATCATCTTCATCATCACTAGATTGTGGACAATCTGCAATGAAGTGATCTTTGCTCTTGCATCGATAGCATCTTCTAGTTGAGCTCTTGTATGAATCTCTTTTCTTTCTTGCCCCAAAGCTCTTCTTCTTCATGAACTTGCCAAACTTCTTGACAAAGAGAGCGAGCTCTTCATCATCTAATTCATTTCCGCTTGTGCTAGCTTCATCATCACTTTCCTCCTTCTTTGCTTTGCCCTTGCTCTTGATCTTGGAGGATGACGCCTTGAACGCCACGGTCTTCTTCTTCTTCTTCTCTTCCTCTTGGGCTCCCCCATCCCGTTCCACATGGTATGTGTCTTGAGTGACCACATCACCTAGTACTTGGTTTGGGGTTACCGTATCCAACCCTTCTCTGACAAGGATTGTCACCAAGGTATCAAACCTAGGTGGCAAGCATCTCAAGAACTTGTGAGAAAAGTCCTTGTCATCCACCTTCTCACCCAACGCCTTCAAATCATTGACAATGACTTGCAACCGGTGAAACATCTCCGGTATGCTTTCATCATCTTGCATCTTGAAGGTGGCAAGCTTGTCTTTGAGAATGTAAAGCTTGACACTCTTCACAGCCTTGGTGCCCTCATAGGTCTCCTCTAATCTTTCTCATATCTCACTTGCTGAAGGACCGAGAATGCTACCAGAAAGCGACCAGAGGGGGGGGGTGAATGGGAGCTTCAAAATTCCTTTCGGAAACTTGTTGCCACTGTCCCGTAAATCAACCCCAAAAGCAAATCCTAGAGCTTGGTAATGTCCACGACCCTAGATGTAGGGTGGATGCTTCCGAGAAGCACAGCGGGACACTACACAACTCTAGAAAGTCAACACAAAAGACGAAAACCAAATCCGATAACGAGCGAGCAAACTGCGAACGAAACAGTCCGAGACAGCACTGACCGGACTCGGCCTGCGTCCGGTCAAGAATCACCGGACGCGTCCGATCGGGTGAAAACCAAAACAGAACCTCTCTGAGTTGGACCGGACTCTGAGAGGCAGAGTGTCCGGTCAACTGCGACGCGTCCGGTCACAAGAAAACCTCTCTGGAACCTTACTGTTTCTGACCGGACTCACAAGAGGGGAGCGTCCGGTCGAAAGCAGTGCGTCTGGTCAGTAAAAGATAGAACGGTGAACAGTGCAAGTGTTGAGTCTGGTCGCACGTCAGAAGGAGCGTCCGGTCATCGTAGAAGGTGACTGCGCAACATTCAACCACCGGACGCGTCCGGTCAACGCGAGGACAGCGTCCGGTCACCCCGACAGCACCCTATTCGTTCACCGATTTGACTCGATCTCATCCAAAACAAATCCTCTAGGGATCAAACTTGGTGAGAAGAGTCACAAGGAGTATAGTGAGCTATCTCTAAGAGATCATGGCTCGAACCTATCTCCAAATCAATGAATCGAAGAATTTCGGGGGAAGGGACAAAAGGTTGACCCGAAACGAAAATCGATCGATCTCCTAGACCGTGAGGTTAGAGATTAATTCCTTCGGTGGAAAGAAGTGCCTCACGATCTAGAACAACTTGGTTCAAATGGATTTGC
The DNA here is from genome assembly GCA_009763385.1 of Coix lacryma-jobi var. lacryma-jobi. NCBI lineage: Eukaryota > Viridiplantae > Streptophyta > Magnoliopsida > Poales > Poaceae > Coix > Coix lacryma-jobi. The sequence continues at coordinate 128,996,253 of CM019830.1, forward strand.
AAAAGATGAACCGAGCAAAGAGATCAAACGACGGGAAAAATGTGGAGAAAAAGGACTCCGCGAAGAACACGAACGAAACGCGAATCACAACCACGAATTGCAACCGTGTGGCTACCACACGCTACAACAGTGAGGTTACGGCCTCACTTCCTCAAAACCTCATGAATACAGAGGTATTGTTCTCTTCTCTGTGGATCTCAGGTTCGCTACAGCAGGGGAGAGGGAGAGCAGGAAAACCTAGGAGCAAAAGAGCAAATGACTGAGATCGGAAGGGAGGAGGGTGTCTCCCTCTACTTATCCTAATTTCTAATTCCTACTCTATTCCTATTCTACCCCTCTCTACTTACAGAGCGAGCCAGCTAAACCCTAGGGTTATTCTGGACCAACTCGGTGGTAGGTAGATCCGACGGTCACGCCCGCACAACTCGTAGCGTTGCCTCGACGCAACCTCCCGATTGCTGCCACGTGCCGTCCTCGCTCTGCACCCCCGGTTTTGTGGCCCAAACTGGGAAACCAGCCTTTTCCAGCCAACCCCCGGTTTTGAGGCCCAAACCGGGAAACCAGCCCACCAAGCATCTGAGTTTTGAGGCCAAACTCAACAAACCCTCAGCGCCCAGGTTTTGAGGCACAAACCTGGAAACCGTCCTCGGCCCGAGTTTTGTGGCCCAACTCGGAAACCATCAGCGCCCAGGTTTTGAGGCCCAAACCTAGAAACCGTCCACCCGATGGTTTTTCCCTGGCTCTACCACCAAACCGACGTCGTAGAGGGGATGCACCTCCCGTGCACCCCGTCCACCGACACGTGTCCCCAAGTCCACGACTCAGGCAACACATGACCGCACTTCTTCACTTGTTGTCGTCACAGGCTGCCAGCCACCACAGCTGATCCTCGGGCCTCTGGTCCCTCAGTCCAAGCCTCACGTCCGCCCTTCGCCACTCTCGGTCCATCGACACGGCACATCTTGTAACACTCCGGTGTTAAGCAAACTAAAACCTGACATGTCATCATATGCATTGGCATTTCAATTGAGTGATAATCTGGTATTGCATTCACTAAAACAAGTTTATCATTTGATGCTTATGCTTAGTTGATAAAGAGTGCTTAAGTTGATCTCTAGATTATGCTTTCATGATATTAGTTAGTGTTTGTTTGGGTATAAGGGTATTAAGGTAATTTCTTTTATAGTATTGAATTTTGGATCAAACTTTGATTTTATGTCTCAAAGATGTATTTGGACCTTGATTCAAGTCATTAATGAGATATAATTCAGTTTTGGTTTAAAATTCATTTAAATAGTTTAAATAATCCCAAAATCCTATTTTGTTCCCTTTTCTATAAATTAAAATCTAAAAAGAATTTGGGTATGTTTCAAAAAGCAAAGTTGTTCTATTTCTGTCAAGGAACAACTTTGATGTGTAAAGTTTTTTCATGTGTTCATGCAAAATCAAAAGTAATTGTGAAAGTTCTATTTTGTCCTTTTTGTCCCCTTTTGCAAATCTACCTCAAATTCAAAATGCAAATCAAATTTGGGGGTGTTGCAAAAATAAAAGATGTTCAGTTTGGAATTCTGCACATTTGATATTTTGGAATATTTTCAACTTCTATTCAAAATTTCAAAGTAATTTTAAATTAGAGAAGGGTAGAAAGGGGAAGGGAGAGGATATGCTCTTGTTCCTGTTCATGGCGGCAGGGAGGGAGTGATCTGTCGATCACCCGAGCGCGCGTGTGGACGCCGATCTCTCCCGAATCCGCACACGACCGTGACCGTGGCGAGGTTGCGCACCTGCTGGCCAGCTCTCTCGCGTCGTGGCACCTCCTCCCGAGCTCACCGTCGCCGTTTGCCACCGATGCACCGACGGGCGCCATCTTGATCCTAATCCAAAATTGACCGTCTCTGCTTGATCTCATCCCGATTCACCGCACCTATAAGTACCTTGTTACCTTGCGCGTCTCCCGGACTTTACCTCTTCATCTCTAACACCTCAGAGAGCTCGCACTTGCCGGTTTTCCGTCCGCCGGTTCTGAAATCGTCGTCGAGCTCGGGTCTGCAGTGGTCCGCTCAACCGAGCACTTGTCCGACCACTCCCTTTTATGTTATCACTTCATCGTGATCCCTGTGAACTCATCGGCTTGATGGTTCCATGTCTAATGCCCAGGTCTCACCGGAACAGCGCCATCTTCACCGGAGTTCTCCGCCAATCGCCGCTGCTCCGTGGACGTCCTACCTCCGTTCATCCTCCGCTCAATCTAGCTAGCGCATCGACATCAGGGTGAGCTACTGGAGCTTCCTAGCCTCTCGGCTCTACTTCTACCAGTCTAGGTTCGCCGGAACAGGGTCGCCACGATCCGGTCCGCCGCCGTGCGTGGCCAGGCTTCGCCGGAGCAGTAGAGTTTAGGGTTAGGGGCTCAATCGTTTGCGGTTGACCTGCCAGTGCTGATGCTTGCGTTAGTGGAGTCTTTTATGGCCGGAGTTGGCCGGCGTAAGGACCGCCGCCGCTCGGTGCGTCGTCGTGCGCGCCGGCCATGGTCGGGGACTTCCCGTGTGTGAAGACGAGGAAGTCCAGGGTCTTGGTTGCAAAGTCTGTGACTCTGGTGAATAGCGCCATGGACTGCGGGTTAGTTTCGTGTTAACTGGAGGGCCTTTCTGCAAAGTGGACAACGCGCGCGGGCGGGAGCTGGCTGGGCTGTCTTTCGCGTGGAGTTGGGCCGCTTGGGCTGGGCCGTAACGCCGGTTTGGGCAAGTTTTTAGTTTTTCTTTTTCTGTTTCTTTAAACAGTAACCAGATTTGTTCTTTTTGTTGTATTTAATTTATAGCTCTGAAAATTATGAAATTTTATGTGAAGTATTCTCAAGTTATCTAGTATTTATGAAAAATCTGAAACTTGAGTTTTGAGTAACTTTTAAAACTGATTTAAATAGGTCTTTTATTTAATAAATGAAACTTTGATGATTTATGTAGATTTCTAGGTTACTCCAAAAATCATAAAATTTGACATGTGAATTTATATCACTGATATACACTTTCATAATTAATTTCATCTCTGTTTGACAAAATATGATTTGTGTATAAGTAAAAGGTTATATAAAAGAATTTATTAAATAAAATAAATAGACATACTTAATCATTATAGGTTTGTGTGATCTTTGGAATTGTTTGACAACCAATGGGAAGATAGCATGAATTGCTCCCTGGTTATGGACCCATTTATGTAGATACCTTTTTGTTGCTTGTTAAGTTGTTTAACCATGTTTAAAGAAAATAATAAAACCTGTTTAGTTATGCTTTAGAATAACTAAAGTTGGTTTGTTGGTTTGCAACTTTACCGTGATGGAAAGTTGTATTCTGTAAAGATTATAGTTAAGAAAATTTCCATCTTTACCATGTTCATGTCAAAGCATCTCATTGATCATGCATATGCATTTATTCGTGTAGACTCCGTTCCGGAAGAGCCTGCTTCTCAGTGGATTTCTTCTGAGGGTGTAGATCTTTCCATCTCGTCTGAGTTGCCGGACTTCGCTGTTTCTCAAGGCAAGCCCCGGTGCATTTAAACCGATTCCTTGAATTTCGCAATTACACTTTTCTTTATAACCTGATGCATTAGTTGTTTAACAAATAAATGTTTTAAACCTGTTGATGCATGATTTACCTTGTTATATCAAATCTTGATACCTGTTTTACACAAACAGTAGAAATGCTTAGCCATGCTAAACTACTTTATTACAGTAGGTGGGAATAATGAATTTTGAGACAACATGATTTTGATAGTAACTTACATCAAGAATGGAGTCTTGTTGTAAGATTACTCAACTTAGGACCTGATCGTTGTTGGCCTGCTGTGATTGAGACCTTTGAGTATAGCCCACATGCAGTCGTAAGCCTCGTCTATAGCTATTCCGATACCTGAGAACGGCTAATCGCGTACTGGGAGTGGAGAGATGGCGGGAGTAGCGTGTACCCTCGGGGCTATGAGATAGTCGGGTTCGAGGTGTACTGTACTCTCGGGTGGCGCGAACCCGTTCTTATATGGGAGGATCTATAGATAGGGTTGATATATGCAAGATTAAGTTCTACATATATCGTGTGGTACTGAATCCCCAGCTGGGTTAATCGATTCGAATCGCCGTATTTCCTCGGATATGGAGCCTCAATCCACTGACCTGCACCGTAGTAAAGAATGAATCTTGAGAAAAGGATTTTGATCAGAGATATGTTTTAAATGTTTGAAAAATCCTTAGGAAATCTTGAATATGAATCTTGAATAAAATTTTGTATATAGGAGTTACTCTAGTAAGTTTTTATGCAAAAGAAAAAGCTTTGTTCTTGCTAAAGCCTTACCTTGAATTCCTTTAGCCAGCATACCTGAGAACTTCTCCCCTTTTCTAGTCGGTTAAGTCTTGTTGAGTACTTTTGTACTCAGGGTTTGTTAACCCTTGTTGCAGGTGAACCAGTTGACCATCCCTTTGATGGCCAGTGTTTCTTCACTCTCGTGGAGGAGAGTGATGATGATGTTGATGAGTGACCTTGGGCAAGTGTTTCAGTGATGGTTTATGTATAATATAAAGTTCCGAACTTTTATGTAATATTAAGTACTTATGGTTTGTAAACTTAGCACTTAAGTTTAATCTATATTGTATAATCTTTCCGCTTTACTCTGATATTTCTCGTATCTATAAAACTGTTGTAATACTGTGATACTGGACAAAGGAATATCCTGGAAGAAAGATAAACGTGGATGATTCGGGTTTCCCGAGGACACCCGACAGATCCCTTAAGTCATTTGGAACTCATGCATGCCGATCAAAAGTCTTTAAGACAATGATGGGTGCACGTGGGCCACTTAACTTAGGCGGTTCTGCCACAGACTGGTATCAGAGCTTATTCCTTTAGAAAGTATAACAGTATTCATTTTTAAAAACTTCAAAAGTTTTGAGTCAAACTAAATTTTGAAGTAATTTGAGTCCAAGTTGCTTCTAGACTTTTCTTATGCTTCTGACTTGTCTCAATTCTTTCTTTAGACTTAAATTTTTAATTCAAAGTAATATGTTCTTAGTACAGCTATGGTGATATAATCTAAGGAACAATGTTTATTATATTGCCCTAATTATAAAAGGAAAATTTATCCACTTATATGTTGAGTGGCTAGTTTATGTGATTAATTGTTTGTTTAATGTTTTGTTCGTAAGTTCGTTCATGCATCATGATTATTAACCTGTAAATAACTTTTCCTCTTAAAAAGTTTATATAAGTAAGAGTAGAGTTAGTATGTTGTTTAATTCTAAAAACTCTGTTTCTTAATCCTGGAACTTATATAGTTCTATATTTCAAAATATATTTTAGCAGATGGCCCGTAACAAGCAGACTGCACGCAAGTGTACCGGACCACGTGGTGTTCCCCGGCATGTTCTTGCCCCAAGAGAGGATGAAAGTGTAGGAAGTAACCAACCCGAGGTTACTTATGAAGAAGGTGAAAGTAGCAACAGCGCTACCTCACAACTTCAGGCGGAAGTAGACCGCTTATACATGGAGTTGGCAAGAGCAAATGGTGAAAGGATGAGAGGTTCTAGAGAGAGAGAAGAGCTAAATGAACAGTTGCAGTATCATCACGAGCAGCACCAGGAGTATGAGTGTAAGTGGAGGAAGGCTGTCGAGCAGAGGAATCTGGCACGAGTCCGAGTTGATGCCATGAGAGATAAACAAAACCTTATGGAAGCACATCATGTTGAGTTACATAGGCACGTGGAGGAGTTGACAGCACGTTTACAGCCAGAACCTGCTACGCCACCAACTACTGAAAATGAATCTGAAGGAGAAGAAGAGGAAGAAGAAGATGAGGAAGTAGAGCTTGTGGAGTATGAGCTTGTCTCTGAAGGAGAGTAATAAAACCAGAAACATGAGATGTATCATAGCGTGATCTTTTCTGACTTTGTAACTTAGATAGTCAGAAAATCTTTTCTGATATGATCAGCTATGTAAGATAGTGTTTTCAGTAGTCCTGCCCTAGAGCGGACTTGTATGATAAATAAGTTGAAACATGTTATGCATGATATGGTGTATAATGGTTATATATGACTGTTATCTAAAGGTATGGTTTGTTTTAAACAGATGCCTGTTAACACTCGTGGAGCTAGTTCTTCACGTGGTGGGGATGATATCCCTAACGCACCACCAGTTCCACCTACGTTGGCTGAAGCGATTGCAGCATTAGTCAATGCAACAACTCTGTTAGCTCAGAACCAAAATGCTGGTCAATATGGTCGTGGTCGTAACCACAGAGAGGAGGCAACATATGTTGATTTCACTGATACTCGTCCTCCAGTGTTCACCAAAGCTGACGAGCCCCTTGAAGCTGATGACTGGCTGCGTACCATGGAACAAAAGTTCAGTCTTATCAACTGCACTGAGGTTCAGAAACCCGCTTTTGCAGCACAGCAACTTCGAGGAGCCGCAGGTGTGTGGTGGGCAAATCTTTTAGCTGTACAATCAGTCGGACACCGAATCACTTGGGTTGAATTCAAGGAAGCTTTCAGAGCTCATTATATTCCAGATGGGGTTATGAATATGAAACTTGAAGAGTTCTTAGCTCTACGTCAGGGAGATGAACCAGTTATGCAGTACATTGGGAAGTTCAATCATCTATCGCAGTATGCTATTGATCAGGTCAACACTGATGCTAAGAAGAAGGCATGTTTCATGAGAGGGTTGAATACAAAGCTGCAATCTATGATGACAACTTGTGGTAATCTGTCTTATCATGAAGTTGTAAATGTTGGTATATCCAGTGAAGATAAGAACCGCAAGCATAAAGAGGCCAAAAAGAAGAAGGGAATTGTGTCAGGATGTGGACCATCTGGCGGCAACAAGAAGCGTCAGAGACTTGTGTACCATCCAGCTCAGCAGTTTCGTCCCTCGTATCGTCCACAGTATCGTCCGCCTCAGCAACAGAATTTTCAGAGGACCTTTGCAAGACCTGCTATGCCTTTCAATGTTCAACGGCAACCGAATGTTGTTGTCAATCGTCCACCAGTGCCACAAGCTACCATTTATCCGTGCTTCAACTGTGGAAAGGCTGGACATTTCTCTCGTGATTGTCCATATCCAAAGCAGAATGTTCCTAATGCTAATGTGCCAAGAACAGTGGGAAATCCGCAAGTGAACCAGAATAAGGGGAATGCACAGAACACTCAGAAGAGTAAGGGTACTAAAAAGACAGGCAAGGTTTATCATACTCAAATTGAAGCCATTCCTGAAGGAGAACCTGTCATGCTTGGTATGTTCCCTGTTGCTCAACATTCAGCAGTTATACTTTTTGATTCTGGTGCATCACATACTTTTATGAATATAGCATTTGCGGAAAAGCATAACATACCTATTAGTGAAACCAAAGCTGAGTTCTTTATACAGTCACCAGGGGGTCGACTGTGTACTAAGGAAATGGTACATCAGGTACCTATAGATCTGGGTGGTTATATATTTCCAACCTCTATGATAGTTTTAAAAGATCCAAGTATAGATGTGATCTTGGGTATGAACTGGATGAGCCAGAGAGGTGCAGTAATAGACACTTTGAATAGAACAGTTAAGCTCAATTTACCTAATAGCAAATCTCAACTTCTCATCCATCTTCCTACTCTTAAGAGAGCAGTTGAGCAAGTATATGCTACTTTTGTCAAGGCAGTTAAGGACATTCCAGTAGTCTGTGAGTTTCCAGATGTTTTTCCGGAAGATTTACCTGGTCTGCCACCTGATCGTAATGTGGAGTTTGAAATAGAACTCAAACCAGGAACAGCACCTATATCTAGAAGAGCCTATAGAATGCCACCAAAAGAGTTAGCAGAATTGAAAACCCAGTTGCAAGAATTGCTAGATAAAGGTTTCATTCGACCTAGTTCATCACCATGGGGTTGCCCAGCGATCTTTGTGAAGAAAAAGGATAAAACTTTGAGGTTATGTGTTGACTATCGTCCTTTGAATGAGGTAACAATCAAGAACAAATATCCTTTACCCCGCATTGATCTACTCTTTGATCAACTTGCCGGTGCAAAAGTATTCTCGAAGATAGATTTAAGATCAGGATACCATCAGATCAAGATTAAGCCACAAGATATACCTAAAACAGCATTCACTACCAGATATGGTCTGTATGAATATCTAGTCATGTCCTTTGGTCTGACTAATGCCCCAGCACATTTCATGTACTTGATGAACTCAGTGTTTATGCCAGAACTGGACAAGTTCGTGGTTGTGTTTATTGATGATATTCTTATCTATTCCAAAACCAAAGAAGAACATGTAGAACATCTCAGAATAGTGTTGACTCGTCTGAGAGAACATCAGTTATATGCTAAGTTTAGTAAGTGTGAGTTCTGGATAGATGAAGTTCAGTTTTTGGGTCATATCCTATCAGCAGAAGGTGTTGCAGTGGATCCAAGCAAAGTTCAAGAAGTTCTTGACTGGAAGTCACCAATTTCAGTGCATCAAGTTCGGAGTTTCTTAGGATTAGCAGGGTATTATCGTAGATTTATCCCTGACTTCTCCAAGATCTCTAAACCTATGACAACATTATTGAAGAATGACACTAAGTTTGTGTGGTCATCTGAATGTGAAGAAGCTTTCCAAACTCTGAAAAAGTTATTGACAACTGCCCCAGTGTTAGCCCAACCAAACATTGAGAAATCCTTTGATGTTTATTGTGATGCCTCAGGCAAGGGAATTGGGTGTGTATTAATGCAAGAAGGTAGAGTTATTGCGTATGCGTCACGACAACTTAAACCGCATGAAGAGCATTATCCTACACATGACTTAGAATTGGCAGCTGTAGTTCATGCTCTGAAGATTTGGCGACATTATCTGTTGGGAAACATGTGTCACATATACACTGATCATAAGAGCTTGAAATATATTTTTACTCAATCAGAGTTGAATATGCGACAAAGGAGATGGTTAGAATTGATAAAAGATTATGATATGGAGGTACACTATCATCCAGGCAAAGCTAATGTAGTAGCAGATGCACTCAGTCGAAAGAGTCATTGCAATTGTTTGAAAGTCAAGTCAATAGATCTTACTTTGTGTCATGAGTTTGAGAAATTAAATCTTGAGATGGTTTCACAAGGAAATCTTGCAAATATAATAGTTCAGTCATCTATAAAAGATCCGATCGTTGCAGCTCAGAAAGAAAGCAAGGGTATTATCCATCTGAAAAAGAAGATTCAGTGTGAGCAAAATTCTGATTTCACTATAGATGAATCCGGAGTAATTTGGTTCAAGAATCGGTTAGTAGTTCCGAAGGTTCCTGAGCTCAGAAAACAGATACTTGATGAAGCACATGCAACCAGATTATCAGTACATCCAGGCAACAACAAAATGTATCAGGATCTGAAACAAAGATTCTGGTGGACTAAGATGAAACTTGAGATTGCCAGTTATGTAGCCAGATGTGACATTTGTCGAAAAGTGAAGGCAGTTCATCTTAGGTCAGCTGGAGAGTTACAACCTTTGTCGATTCCATCTGGGAAATGGGATGACATTAGCATGGATTTTATAGTGGGTTTACCAAAGACCTCAAAAGGATTTGATTCCATATGGGTTATTGTTGATCGTCTGACCAAATTAGCACATTTCATACCAGTTAAGACCGCGTATCCTGCATCTAGCTATGCCAAGATTTATGTTGACAGAATTGTGAGTTTGCATGGTGTTCCAAAGACTATTGTGTCAGATAGAGGAACACAGTTTGTTAATGTTTTCTGGAGACGTTTACATCAATCCTTGGGCACTAAACTTCTACATAGCACAGCTTATCATCCACAGACAGGGGGTCAAGCTGAAAGAGTTAATCAGATTTTAGAAGACATGTTAAGATCTTGTGTGCTTAGTTACTCAGAGAAATGGGATGAATGTTTACCGTTAGCAGAATTCTCTTACAACAACAGTTATCAAGAAAGTATTAAGATGGCACCATTTGAAGCTCTGTATGGCAGAAAGTGTAGAACACCTTTGAATTGGTCGGAACCTGGAGAGCATAGTTTATTTGGAGTTGACTTAGTCAGAGAATCTGAAGAAAAAGTCAAGTTAATTCAGGATAACATGAAGAAAGCACAATCCAGACAAAAGAGTTATGCTGATAAGAGACGTCGATCTCTTACTTTTAAGGTTGGAGATTTTGTTTATCTCAAAGTGTCACCAATGAAAGGAGTCACTCGTTTTGGAATCAAAGGAAAGTTAGCACCTCGATATATAGGTCCATATCAGATTCTTGGAAGATGTGGAAAAGTGGCATATCGTCTTGATTTGCCATCACATTTGTCAGCAGTTCACAATGTGTTCCACGTTTCTCAGTTAAAGAAATGTCTTCAAGTGCCTGATCATGTCATTCATATGGAAGACATTGAGTTAGAACCTGATCTGACATACACAGAGTATCCTGTCAAGGTTCTTGACCAGAAAGATCGAGTCACTCGAAGAAAGACTGTTAGGTTTTACAAGGTTCAATGGAGTCAGCATACAGAAGATGAAGCCACGTGGGAGTCAGAAGAGTTTCTCTTAGATAGTTTTCCTGAGTTTCTATCTTCTGTCTAGTTCTTGTAAGTCACAGTATGATGACTTATTCCCTGTTCTATATAATAGTTAATAATAAAAGTGCTTGACACATTTCCTTTTCCATTAGTTAGCCTTCAGGTTAAATCTCGGGACGAGATTTCTTTAAGGGGGAAGGAGCTGTAACACTCCGGTGTTAAGCAAACTAAAACCTGACATGTCATCATATGCATTGGCATTTCAATTGAGTGATAATCTGGTATTGCATTCACTAAAACAAGTTTATCATTTGATGCTTATGCTTAGTTGATAAAGAGTGCTTAAGTTGATCTCTAGATTATGCTTTCATGATATTAGTTAGTGTTTGTTTGGGTATAAGGGTATTAAGGTAATTTCTTTTATAGTATTGAATTTTGGATCAAACTTTGATTTTATGTCTCAAAGATGTATTTGGACCTTGATTCAAGTCATTAATGAGATATAATTCAGTTTTGGTTTAAAATTCATTTAAATAGTTTAAATAATCCCAAAATCCTATTTTGTTCCCTTTTCTATAAATTAAAATCTAAAAAGAATTTGGGTATGTTTCAAAAAGCAAAGTTGTTCTATTTCTGTCAAGGAACAACTTTGATGTGTAAAGTTTTTTCATGTGTTCATGCAAAATCAAAAGTAATTGTGAAAGTTCTATTTTGTCCTTTTTGTCCCCTTTTGCAAATCTACCTCAAATTCAAAATGCAAATCAAATTTGGGGGTGTTGCAAAAATAAAAGATGTTCAGTTTGGAATTCTGAACATTTGATATTTTGGAATATTTTCAACTTCTATTCAAAATTTCAAAGTAATTTTAAATTAGAGAAGGGTAGAAAGGGGAAGGGAGAGGATATGCTCTTGTTCCTGTTCATGGCGGCAGGGAGGGAGTGATCTGTCGATCACCCGAGCGCGCGTGTGGACGCCGATCTCTCCCGAATCCGCACACGACCGTGACCGTGGCGAGGTTGCGCACCTGCTGGCCAGCTCTCTCGCGTCGTGGCACCTCCTCCCGAGCTCACCGTCGCCGTTTGCCACCGATGCACCGACGGGCGCCATCTTGATCCTAATCCAAAATTGACCGTCTCTGCTTGATCTCATCCCGATTCACCGCACCTATAAGTACCTTGTTACCTTGCGCGTCTCCCGGACTTTACCTCTTCATCTCTAACACCTCAGAGAGCTCGCACTTGCCGGTTTTCCGTCCGCCGGTTCTGAAATCGCCGTCGAGCTCGGGTCTGCAGTGGTCCGCTCAACCGAGCACTTGTCCGACCACTCCCTTTTATGTTATCACTTCATCGTGATCCCTGTGAACTCATCGGCTTGATGGTTCCATGTCTAATGCCCAGGTCTCACCGGAACAGCGCCATCTTCACCGGAGTTCTCCGCCAATCGCCGCTGCTCCGTGGACGTCCTACCTCCGTTCATCCTCCGCTCAATCTAGCTAGCGCATCGACATCAGGGTGAGCTACTGGAGCTTCCTAGCGTCTCCGCTCTACTTCTACCAGTCTAGGTTCGCCGGAACAGGGTTGCCACGATCCGGTCCGCCGCCGTGCGTGGCCAGGCTTCGCCGGAGCAGTAGAGTTTAGGGTTAGGGGCTCAATCGTTTGCGGTTGACCTGCCAGTGCTGATGCTTGCGTTAGTGGAGTCTTTTATGGCCGGAGTTGGCCGGCGTAAGGACCGCCGCCGCTCGGTGCGTCGTCGTGCGCGCCGGCCATGGTCGGGGACTTCCCGTTTGTGAAGACGAGGAAGTCCAGGGTCTTGGTTGCAAAGTCTGTGACTCTGGTGAATAGCGCCATGGACTGCGGGTTAGTTTCGTGTTAACTGGAGGGCCTTTCTGCAAAGTGGACAACGCGCGCGGGCGGGAGCTGGCTGGGCTGTCTTTCGCGTGGAGTTGGGCCGCTTGGGCTGGGCCGTAAGGCCGGTTTGGGCAAGTTTTTAGTTTTTCTTTTTCTGTTTCTTTAAACAGTAACCAGATTTGTTCTTTTTGTTGTATTTAATTTATAGCTCTGAAAATTATGAAATTTTATGTGAAGTATTCTCAAGTTATCTAGTATTTATGAAAAATCTGAAACTTGAGTTTTGAGTAACTTTTAAAACTGATTTAAATAGGTCTTTTATTTAATAAATGAAACTTTGATGATTTATGTAGATTTCTAGGTTACTCCAAAAATCATAAAATTTGACATGTGAATTTATATCACTGATATACACTTTCATAATTAATTTCATCTCTGTTTGACAAAATATGATTTGTGTATAAGTAAAAGGTTATATAAAAGAATTTATTAAATAAAATAAATAGACATACTTAATCATTATAGGTTTGTGTGATCTTTGGAATTGTTTGACAACCAATGGGAAGATAGCATGAATTGCTCCCTGGTTATGGACCTATTTATGTAGATACCTTTTTGTTGCTTGTTAAGTTGTTTAACCATGTTTAAAGAAAATAATAAAACCTGTTTAGTTATGCTTTAGAATAACTAAAGTTGGTTTGTTGGTTTGCAACTTTACCGTGATGGAAAGTTGTATTCTGTAAAGATTATAGTTAAGAAAATTTCCATCTTTACCATGTTCATGTCAAAGCATCTCATTGATCATGCATATGCATTTATTCGTGTAGACTCCGTTCCGGAAGAGCCTGCTTCTCAGTGGATTTCTTCTGAGGGTGTATGAAAGGACCTTGATGTCGCCTAGAGGGGGGGTGAATAGGCCTGTTTAAAATCACAGCTCAAAACTTTGTTAGAGATGCCCGGCACTACCGCCCTAAGCCCGGAACTGCCGCACCCCGGCACTGCCGGCCTCAGCCCGGTACTGCCGCGCCAACAAACTGCCCGAGCCTGCAATTCAAAAACTAGCCACAGGAAACCAATTCTATATGAATAGAAGTGTTGCTCTTGGTTTCCTGAACCTGCAGAACCAACTCAACCAAGCCAAATATGTTGTATGAAATAGATCGGGGCCAAATCCTAGAATCAATCACAAGCTCACAAGTATGATGAATGAACACAAGTAAATACAAGAGACAAGTGATTTATCCCGTGGTTCAGCTCGCCACCAAGGCTTGCCTACCTCCACGTTGTTGAGGATGACCACTTAGGTCAAGAGCTTTGCAACTCTTCCTCGGTCTCAAGTCAAGGAACCAAATCCTTGAAGTGAGGGGTAATTCTACTAGCTCCACAAGAGGATTACAAACTTCCCGCTGCTCACCACAAGCACGGGAGCTCGCCGGGCGACGCCTAGCCGTCTAGGAGGCTTCACCTCCAAGAGTAAAAGATGCACAACGAAGATCGACGAAGCCCGACAAGTGCTCAAGGTTTGGAAGGCTCTAATATGCTCTCTAGCTCTTAATCACACAGCCCCAACACTTAATCATGCACTAAGCATGTCACTCTTACAAGAGAGGGTTGGGGAGAGCTCTCAAATGGCTTTGGATGTGTTAGAAGTGTTTTGGGCACCAACAGCCAGCTCTGGAGGCGTGGGGTGGGTATATATACCCCCCACACCCAAAACTAGCCGTTGGAGGTCAGAAACTAGCCGTTACTGGCTGTACAGGCCCGGCACTGCCGCACTTAGCCCGGCACTGCCGGGGAGCGGCACTGCCGCTCGACAGAGCGGCACTGCCGCAGCTCCCTGAGACAGCACAGGTGACCTCACGAAAAACGCCATAACTTTTTACTCCGAACTCCGATTTCAGTGATCTTGGACTTTCCGGAAAGCTTGTTTCGAGGGCTATCCAACCCTACAGAGAACAAGCCCAAGATCAACAAGTGAAGGTGCAGTGCTAAGTGTTTTCTCTCATATTAGCACTCGGGTTCGGTTAGTTTGAGCACTTGAGACTTGTCTATGATTCGTATTGCATCCCCCTTGATAGTACGGCATAACTATACTCAAGACAAAGAAAATATAACCATTTTAACCACTTGAGTCTTCAATGTCTTCATATGCCATTTCTTCTTGATATTACTTCAAAAGGGGTTGCAATCATCTTTGTCTCCTTTCTTTGAGCAAGCACACCTTGAGCATGTGACTTGAACCATTTCCACACATATGAGTTCAATCCATGGCTTCAAGTCACTTCCACTAATGATTTGATCCTCAACACAATATGAATCCTCATAGCTTGATTAGTACCTCGACTCAATGCAAGTACTCTCTTCTTCACTCTAGCCATAGTACCTCGGTCTCCTTGACCTTCACTCTCGCTTAGTACCTCGAAGCCCTTTCCTTGCTATCTTCACCTTATCAAGCCACACTCAAGTCACATCATATTGAGCATCCATTGAAAACCATTTCTTCAATATTGTGATCCTTGCTTGAACATCTTGTAGATATGAATGTTGAGATAAATCAAGCTTTAGTTCGACTCACATAGAGACACATATGGATCATCATTAATATGGTCAAGCCAATTCACGATTCCTTATATCCTCTCCTTTTGGCTTGACACTCAACACTCACTTCAATCTCCATCTTCATACTTCTAGCTTGATCAAATCAGTGCAAAGTGATTCTCCAAACACTTATCCATACAAGCAAACCAATGTAGAGATGACATATATCCAATATGAGTTAAGTCCTTGTCATTTGACCTTTGCTTGGCATTTACTCACTTATGCATTCTTGATTCATTCTTCAACCTTGATCAAAGCTATTTCACTATCAAACTCTTCTCGCTCATGAAAAGCAACCCATTGTTGAGACCATTCCAAAATCATCAATCCATGTCTCACTTGTCATTTGCCAAATATGCTTGCTTTCTCATGATGCCATGATATCCCACAACATAGAAGCCATATCATCAACTCTATTTGCATTGTTGTCTTTTGCTTGAACAAGATTGTTTCCATGATCTTCCAATACAACAATACACAATTTTGGCCTTCATTTCAACACTATGTGGAATATCATCAAGTTTGCTTTTCTTGTTGAACCTTTGATACACTTAGCAAACTTGTTAGACCTTTAATTATGTTGTCACTCAATTCACCAAAACCCACTAAGGGCTAGATGCACTTACAATCTCCCCCTTTTTGGTGATTGATGACAACACAATTAAAGCTCACAAGAGATTGATAAACATTAAGATTTTGAATCCTATGATATAGTGAGCTCCCCCTAAATGTGTGCATTGAAAGGAATTTCAAATTTTGGCTTCAAATGCCAAATGCACATATTTGAGACAAAGTGTGGAAACTCTCTTATATCTTAGCATTCGTGGGGTGCAAGGTGTCAACATGATAACCGTGATGCTCATAAGACAGTTCATGCACTCAGAGATTGCTGGCCAGCAGAGAGCGGCACTGCCGCACTAGAGAGCGGCACTGCCGCACTTGCCTGACCAACACTAGAGAAACAAGCACAAGCACTCAAGGCATGAATGTCACACAATAGCATAAATGATTCTTGTCAAGAGCATCAAATTAAATTATCCTTGCACACACCACATAAATCTTATATGCCTCTCCTTTACCCCTTTCCATCCTCATATCAATCTCTCCATCCTCATATCAATCTCTCTTCCCTTACAATGTCCCCCAAAATTTCTCCCCCTTTGGCATTAATCTCCAAAAAGGATCTCTCCACCAAAAGGAAGAAATGATGGTAGACAAGTGAGGGATAGAGGTAGGTAAAAGTTTAGCATATATGATTTCTCTTCTATGTTTTTCTACCAAACAAAGTATGCAACACTTTAAGTCAAGATTCTCAAGAGGTTAGCATATTTAGCTCATACCTCACATAGGTGACATAACATGAGACAAACTCACATAATCACCACAAGAGGTATCAACCAAATATCTAACTCATTCTCTAATCGTCACCATAAGAACAAACTCATGGTGTGACTCAAAATATTGCATACACATGCACACTCTAGCATGTAAGGGCCTAGATGCACAAAGGTAATACAAATGTTCATAGAGTGATATACCTTTGTTCTAAGCCTCATAATCTCCACCATGATGATGATTTTGAATTTAGTGCTTTGATGGGCCTAGCACTTCATTAAGCAAAAGATCTCATTTGTGCCCATCTCTCCTTTTCATCATCTTCAAGGAGACATTTCAAACTTGTGCTCCATCTTAGTTGAAAATCCATTGCTAGCTCTTGTTTTCATTTTGAGATACCAATTGAAGACATATTTCTTGATATACCAAATTGAAAGATTATCCACCAATATCAATTGAAATATGATCTTCATAGTTTGACACCAATGGAAGGAATCTTCACAAGTTGATGCCAATAGAAATGGATGCTCGTATCTCATAATATCACCTAGATGTCTCCTAGGGAATGCTCACAAAGACAAGAGATAACATTAAATTGCACAAGCTACAGTTTACAACTAGTGACCATTTGGATGTGGAAGGCATGTGGATCACTAATTGCAAACCTCATAGCATAGACTAAATTCCCCCTATTTGATAGTGCATACATATGTATGTGGAAAGTAGAACATATGCACTTTTGGTCAATTAAGTCCAATCAAGAGAGTTTAAGCTATATTATGGAGAGTAGCTACATAAGAGTTAAAGTTGCAATCCAAATGAATATGAGAGATATCTTTACCAATTTGGATTGATTTGGTTATGTAGAATACCCAAGAGAAACTCATTCTCACCAAGAGACTACACAAGTTCACTAGAAGAAAATGTTAGTCTCAAAAGACACAAGACATAGAATAGACTCCTCCTTAATATGTGCATCAAGTACTCGAACTACTTGTGAAATGCACTTGAATCACTTTAAGAGTCTAGAGGAGTTCATGCTATATCTTGGTCCAGGCACACCAAATTTGCAACAATTGAAATTATGCCAAAGAGAACATACCACCACTTAGGTAGAGAGATCACCACATAGATTTTCATTGATATGACCATCATAAGTGAGACTTGATGATATGGATGGCCATACTTTTTCACTTGATGATTCATGGTGAATTAAAGCTCTTGTGATCATCCAAGATTCACATTAGGTTCCTAGTTCTTTCTCTACATGGATCATAAATATAGTTCCTCCAAAGGATTGGGGCATCCGACAACAAAACTAGGAGCATTCAGTTTATAAAGACTGAGACCTCCAAGAATAATCTTTGGAGCACCCAAAGATTCCATTGGAACTATCCATCCTTCTTTGAAGTTCTTCTTTCTCCAATGTTTGAGATTACACAATATGAGCTTGAGAGAAGGCATTTTGTCTCATGAGATAGAAAGTAAACTCCCCCTCAATTTGTGCATACAAAAGTACACAAAGCACACTTATGCACATCAACAATATGAGGTCAAAGGAGAAGTCTACACTATGTTTCAACTCATTTCAAACTCCTTCAAGCTGCTTGCAATCCAACTTTTCAGATTCTATCTTCCTTGGAGAAAAATTCATATCTCTCAAACCATTAAGCCAATATGCATGAAATTTGGTACAGAGCTGCATCTATGAGTCCTTTAACTTCTGTAAAAATTTCAGCTCATTTGGACTCCATTTAGTGAGTCAAATCAATTTTTCACCAAAATTGCTCAAGTCTGAAACTGCATTGCTGAAACTGACATAATTCAACTGAAACGGATTTTCTTCTAAACCAAACTGCATCCCAACTGTACAACAACAAGTACTAGATATATATAGCATGCTCACAAAGTTTCAGGTCAATTCATCAGTGTTTGAACCTCCAAATCCATGCTTGAAAGCAACTAACTCAAAATTTCAGATTTCTGGACAGATTTGATAATTTTTATAATTCTTCTCTTCTTGTCCAATAATGAGGTGGTTTTGGCTTAGAACACTCACAAGATATCATTACCATTCAGTCCTCTTGTCAATGATTGAATTCTTGTGAATTCTTCCAATATAGCATATCCAACTCAACCTCAACATCATGCTCTAGGTCCACAAAATGGACGGTTGTCAGCTGCTGTGTGTGGAGGTGTGCAGCAGTGCTGCTCATGGCGCAGCAGTGCTGCTCGTGGCCCGGCAGTGCTGCCCGTGGCCCGGCAGTGCTGCCCGTGGCCCGGCAGTGCTGCCCGCTGAGCGGCACTGCTGCTCGCACATCAGCAGTAGGTTGTAGATTATCTTCAACATGAGGAGCCTCCACATCTTGAGAGTGAGTCAACACACTCCGACTTCTACCAACCTCATCTTGCTTTAGGTGAAGAGTAACCTTTAGGCTTGTGATGCATCCAAATGAATAAGCACAACCTCTTCTTATTGATTTCCTATGAATAAGCTCAACACAAGAGGTATTAGTAGCACAAGCACTAGTTTCTCATTTAGTAACCCTTTATGTGTGGAAGGCAAATGGGCTACCAAAATAGAGAAACCTCATAACATGGACTAAATCTCCCTTAATGCCACATGCACACTCTTTTGAGTAATGAAAGTGTGAATGTGCATGGTTGGTCATTTAAGTCCAGGGGGCAGATTTAAGCCATATTATGGTGAGTGGCTAATCATAGACGAATCAACCCAAAATTAACTAGAGAGAACACATCACATAGTTTTGGATTGATGACATTGATATGATAGCACACTCCATTTGAGAAACACATTCTCATTTAGTGAGACTACATAAATCACTTAGAGAAATGGTTAGTCTCACAACTCTAGTCATAGAGTAAATTCCCCCTTTTATAAGTGCTCTAAGTATTTGAATTTCTCACATAGCACTCTATCCATTTAAGAACATGGAATTTTACTCTATGTCTAGGTCATGGCAACAATAGAATAATCAAATTTAACTTATGCCAAGAAATACTCACAACCATTTGAGCATGTAGATGGCCATAAGATGAGAATGAGAATTTGCCAATCTACCATATGACAAGATTTCATCAAGTAGAGAGTTCTTGAGATTTGAGTGATAAGTGCTTCTACTTGAGCTTTCTTGAAATTTTTGGTTTAAGGTCCACAAAGAACACCAAGTCATGTATGTTGCTTGTTGTGATTGATCAATTCAATTCCAATCATACTTTTCTTCCAAGACCAACAACCAATACATATCCTCAAGTGCTTTCTTTCCCTAAGTGACTACACAAGACACAAAGAGATAAGATTTGAAATAAATTGCACTTGAGATTTAGTTGTTACCACCCTTCTTGAAATATAATGGATGAGGTGGCTTCTTCATCTTCACTTTGCTTATCATCATGTTGTAGACTTCATCCATGGCTTGGACTTATCTCAGCCACTACTATCTGCATAGGGGCGGCACTACCGCTCTGAGGCGCGGCACTGCCGCTCTGAGGCATGGCACCACCATATCAGAGATGTCAGCGGAATTTGGTGCAATAGTAGCTTGAGGATCTCCTATCTTTGTACCCAGAACTTCTTGTGGTCTTATATCACCAATGGGCATTTTCTTGATTGTCTCACAAAGTGGTTCCTCATTACCTACAACATGAATAAGATCTTGCTCTACTAGAGAGCCATTAAAAGCATCATATGAAAGATGATTCATTTGAACTCAAAGTACTCTAGCCACTCCTAATAATTCACAAACATACACATATTTGTGAACTACTAGAGACTACACAAGTCAAGTGGCTAGCTAGCAAGGGTTAGGTACTTGTTACCGAGATGAGTATGAAGTTAGAGATATATACATCAATTCATCCTTGGGTCAATCTTGATAGAATAGTCAATATGAATAAGATGATAGCTTGAGATGATATTTTCAATAAGACTTGCTCAAGCACCCCAAGGCTTCATATCACCTTCAAGTACCTACAACACTTACTAAGCACAATTTGGTACCCCATACCAAGATGGGTCCATCAAGGTTAGTCACAAGAGACTTAGGCACCCAAATGGCTTTTGTGCTAGTATGTGGTGAACCAATCACCTTTCTAGCACAAGTGTCATTTTTGGGTCTCCTAAGCAAGTTTAAATCAATTGATGAGTTGAGCTTAGGAGGGTTACCCATGGGACAATCCATACTTAAAATGTCCCTTTCCTCGGCAAATGTAGCAAATGCGATGTTTGTTCTTGTAAGACATCTTCTTATCTTGCTTCTTGTTTGCTTCCTTACCGGTGAGCCTCTTACTTGATGATGTCAGCCTTTGTCCTTCATGTAGGGGCATGATGCAATTTCATGACCCTTCTCATTGCACTCATAACACTTCCTCTTACTTATTCTCATCTTCTTGTTTGGAAGTGTGGCTTGGTCATCAACCTTGTTGGAACACATCGAGGCATTGTGTCCCATGTTGGAGCACTTGCCATGAGCCATCTTTTTCTTCTCTTGAATGTTGCTCATGACCTTCGCTTCTTTCTTCAAAGAGCAATCCCTTACATGGTGACCCTCTTTCTTGCACTTGAAGCAAGTGATGAGAGTCTTCTTGCTTTCTGGGGCTCTTGCTTTGATTTGGAGACCTTCTTCATGAGCTTGACCTGACCAGGGGCATAAGTGGTAGCCTTCCCTTTTCTGTGGGGAGCGGCACTACCGCCCTTCATAGCGGCACTGCCGCCCTTGGGTGGCTGTGCTGCTCGGGGCTGCTGTTGTGCCACCATCTGTGCAGGCTGATCTGTACCAACTTTGCCCTTGATCATGGACTGAGCACACTCAGAGCTATTTTCCACCTTCTTGCCACTGTTTTGAGTCTTGCCATCCATGCAGTCTTTTGCTATGATCTCATTCAGCCTAGCAATCTCTTTTCTCATAGCCTCCATATTAGCAAGGTTAGTGGCATAAATATTCAAATCAAGATTAAAGCATTTTCCACAACTTTGACTAGTGGAGGGAGTAGAGACATCACTTGCCTTGGAAGGATGTGAGTTGCTTTCCCAAAGAAGGCTATATTGCTCCTCAAGTTCTTTGTGCTTGCCATTCAAGCTACAATACTTTTCCTTGAGTGTAATATGATCCTTCTTTAGGAGAGCATGGACATCTTGCTCTTTGGCCAAAGCCTTGTGCAAGGTGTCCACCTCACTTCTCTCCATGCAAGAGCTTCCTTGCTAGCAATGTAAAGATCCTCTTGTTTAATTAGAGTCCTTTCTCTAGATTCTAGCTCAGCTTGTGTTGCCTCTAATTCCTCCATTAGCTTTGAAATAAATAACTTGGTCTTTCTATCCAAATTTTTAGTTATGTTATTTATTTCTTCATCACTAGAATCATCATCACTAGAAGTATCACTAAGATCACTACTAGAGATGTCACTAGGATGGTGGAGAAGGTTTGGCTTTTGATTTTACCTTCTTACCCTTTGCCATAAGACATACATGAGAAGTGGCATGAATAGTTGAGCACATTGGTGAAGTGGATTCATCACTTGGCCTCCACCGATCACAAGCTTCTTTTTCCTTCAAAATGTTAGTCTCACAAGAACTATAGGAAGTAGAAGTACCACATGTATAATCCTTGTTCTCACCAACCATTTCATTACCTTTCACATATGTTGGTAAGGGAGTGGGTGTGCCATGATCAGCTATGCCTTTTGGGAGAATCACTTGAGGCTCTTCATTGTTGGCGAAGTTGAGCACTCCTCAAGTGGTTCCTCCAATGAGAGCAACTTTCTTCATCACATTTGGACTTGTCATATCTTTCTTTGAGTGTGGTCCAAATGACATGAGCATCCTCAAGAGGTTTCACCATCTCCAATATGATGGCATCAAAAACATCTTCACTCAAAGCACTAAATAAGACATTAGAGGCTTGAGCATTGTATTGTAAGCATTTCACTTCCTCTTTAGATAGATAGGTCAAATCATCACTAGAAGGTGAAATGCTCACATCAACAATCCGCTCGATATGAGGACCCATGGTCCTAAAAACAGTAAGCACACTAGCGGACCAAGATGCATAATTTGAGCCATCGGAAAGTAAAAGTTCTAGAGATACTTCCCCACTTGTCGACATCGTCTCTCAAGGCGGTTAAGCCCGTAATTGAGAACCTGGCTCTGATACCAATTGAAAGGACCTTGATGTCGCCTAGAGGGGGGGTGAATAGGCCTGTTTAAAATCACAGCTCAAAACTTTGTTAGAGATGCCCGGCACTACCGCCCTAAGCCCGGAACTGCCGCACCCCGGCACTGCCGGCCTCAGCCCGGTACTGCCGCGCCAACAAACTGCCCGAGCCTGCAATTCAAAAACTAGCCACAGGAAACCAATTCTATATGAATAGAAGTGTTGCTCTTGGTTTCCTGAACCTGCAGAACCAACTCAACCAAGCCAAATATGTTGTATGAAATAGATCGGGGCCAAATCCTAGAATCAATCACAAGCTCACAAGTATGATGAATGAACACAAGTAAATACAAGAGACAAAGTGATTTATCCCGTGGTTCAGCTCGCCACCAAGGCTTGCCTACCTCCACGTTGTTGAGGATGACCACTTAGGTCAAGGAGCTTTGCAAACTCTTCCTCGGTCTCAAGTCAAGGAACCAAATCCTTGAAGTGAGGGGTAATTCTACTAGCTCCACAAGAGGATTACAAACTTCCCGCTGCTCACCACAAGCACGGGAGCTCGCCGGGCGACGCCTAGCCGTCTAGGAGGCTTCACCTCCAAGAGTAAAAGATGCACAACGAAGATCGACGAAGCCCGACAAGTGCTCAAGGTTTGGAAGGCTCTAATATGCTCTCTAGCTCTTAATCACACAGCCCCAACACTTAATCATGCACTAAGCATGTCACTCTTACAGAGAGGGTTGGGGAGAGCTCTCAAATGGCTTTGGATGTGTTAGAAGTGTTTTGGGCACCAACAGCCAGCTCTGGAGGCGTGGGGTGGGTATATATACCCCCCACACCCAAAACTAGCCGTTGGAGGTCAGAAACTAGCCATTACTGGCTGTACAGGCCCGGCACTGCCGCACTTAGCCCGGCACTGCCGGGGAGCGGCACTGCCGCTCGACAGAGCGGCACTGCCGCAGCTCCCTGAGACAGCACAGGTGACCTCACGAAAAACGCCATAACTTTTTACTCCGAACTCCGATTTCAGTGATCTTGGACTTTCCGGAAAGCTTGTTTCGAGGGCTATCCAACCCTACAGAGAACAAGCCCAAGATCAACAAGTGAAGGTGCAGTGCTAAGTGTTTTCTCTCATATTAGCACTCGGGTTCGGTTAGTTTGAGCACTTGAGACTTGTCTATGATTCGTATTGCATCCCCCTTGATAGTACGGCATAAACTATACTCAAGACAAAGAAAATATAACCATTTTAACCACTTGAGTTTCAATGTCTTCATATGCCATTTCTTCTTGATATTACTTCAAAAGGGGTTGCAATCATCTTTGTCTCCTTTCTTTGAGCAAGCACACCTTGAGCATGTGACTTGAACCATTTCCACACATATGAGTTCAATCCATGGCTTCAAGTCACTTCCACTAATGATTTGATCCTCAAACACAATATGAATCCTCATAGCTTGATTAGTACCTCGACTCAATGCAAGTACTCTCTTCTTCACTCTAGCCATAGTACCTCGGTCTCCTTGACCTTCACTCTCGCTTAGTACCTCGAAGCCCTTTCCTTGCTATCTTCACCTTATCAAGCCACACTCAAGTCACATCATATTGAGCATCCATTGAAAAACCATTTCTTCAATATTGTGATCCTTGCTTGAACATCTTGTAGATAGAATGTTGAGATAAATCAAGCTTTAGTTCGACTCACATAGAGACACATATGGATCATCATTAATATGGTCAAGCCAATTCACGATTCCTTATATCCTCTCCTTTTGGCTTGACACTCAACACTCACTTCAATCTCCATCTTCATACTTCTAGCTTGATCAAATCAGTGCAAAGTGATTCTCCAAACACTTATCCATAACAAGCAAACCAATGTAGAGATGACATATATCCAATATGAGTTAAGTCCTTGTCATTTGACCTTTGCTTGGCATTTACTCACTTATGCATTCTTGATTCATTCTTCAACCTTGATCAAAGCTATTTCACTATCAAACTCTTCTCGCTCATGAAAAGCAACCCATTGTTGAGACCATTCCAAAATCATCAATCCATGTCTCACTTGTCATTTGCCAAATATGCTTGCTTTCTCATGATGCCATGATATCCCACAACATAGAAGCCATATCATCAACTCTATTTGCATTGTTTCTTTTGCTTGAACAAGATTGTTTCCATGATCTTCCAATACAACAATACACAATTTTGGCCTTCATTTCAACACTATGTGGAATATCATCAAGTTGCTTTTCTTGTTGAACCTTTGATACACTTAGCAAACTTGTTAGACCTTTAATTATGTTGTCACTCAATTCACCAAACCCACTAAGGGCTAGATGCACTTACAGTGTAGATCTTTCATCTCGTCTGAGTTGCCGGACTTGCGTTTCTCAGGCAAGCCCGGTGCATTTAAACGATTCTCTTTGAATTTCGCCAATTACACTTTTCTTATAACCTATGCATTAGTTGTGTAAAAAAATAAATGTTTTAAACCTGTTGATGCATGATTTACCTTGTTATAATCAAATCTTGATACCTGTTTTACACAAACAGTAGAAAATTGAGAAGCATGCAAAATACTTATTACAGTACGGTGGGAATAATGAATTTGAGACAACATGATTTTTGATAGTAACTTACATCAAGAATGGAGTCTTGTTGTAAGATTACTCACTTAGGACCTGATCGTTGTTGGCCTGCTGTGATTGAGACCTTGAGTACAGCCCACATGCAGTCGTAAGCCTCGTCTATAGCTATTCCGATACCTGAGAACGGCTAATCGCGTACTGGGAGTGGAGAGATGGCGGGAGTAGCGTGTACCCTCGGGGCTATGAGATAGTCGGGTTCGAGGTGTACTGTACTCTCGGGTGGCGCGAACCCGTTCTTATATGGGAGGATCTATAGATAGGTTGAATATGCAAGATTAAGTTCTACATATATAGGTGTGGTACTGAATCCCCAGCTGGGTTAATCGATTCGAATCGCCGTATTTCCTCGGATATGGAGCCTCAATCCACTGACCTGCACCGTAGTAAAGAATGAATCTTGAGAAAGGATTTTGATCAGAGATATGTTTTAAATGTTTGAAAAATCCTTAGGAAATCTTGAATATGAATCTTGAATAAAATTTTGGATATAGGAGTTACTCTAGTAAGTTTTTATGCAAAAGAAAAAGCTTTGTTCTTGCTAAAGCCTTACCTTGAATTCCTTTAGCCAGCATACCTGAGTCTTCTCCCCTTTCTAGTCGGTTAAGTCTTGTTGAGTACTTTTGTACTCAGGGTTTGTTAACCCTTGTTGCAGGTGAACCAGTTGACCATCCCTTTGATGGCCAGTGTTTCTTCACTCTCGTGGAGGAGAGTGATGATGATGTTGATGAGTGACCTTGGGCAAGTGTTTCAGTGATGGTTTATGTATAATATAAAGTTCCGAACTTTTATGTAATATTAAGTACTTATGGTTGTAAACTTAGCACTTAAGTGTTAATCATATTGTATAATCTTTCCGCTTTACTCTGATATTTCTCGTATCTATAACTGTTGTAATACTGTGATACTGGACAAAGGAATATCCTGGAAGAAAGATAAACGTGGATGATTTGGGTTTCCCGAGGACAACCGACAGATCCCTTAAGTCATTTGGAACTCATGCATGCCGATCAAAAGTCTTTAAGACAATGATGGGTGCACGTGGCCACTTAACTTAGGCGGTTCTGCCACACATCTCTACTTGACCTTCACCTCGCCTTTGATCACTGTATCCGTGCTCGACACCTGCACAACACAAGCCAAAGAACATGCGCATCATCCAGTTGACAATCACTCATCACTCAGAGACCCGGCATACACCCATGTATCCGCAATCTTTCCTTGATGAGTGCATTGTCAACTACCAACACAAATCATAATAGAAAGAGAAGAAGGAAGAAGGAGAAGAGAGAACTCGACCAAATGACCCAAAAGCATAGAAAGCCGAAGAAGGTCAAGTGGAAAGAGCGAAAGAACTTGGTCCCCAAAGACATGGGCAACGGCTCGACGCAACCAAGCAAAGCAAAGCTAGCCCTCAAGAAGAGGAGTAGAACAGGCTCAACACCGCTAGCAAAAACCAATCGAGAATATCGAAGCAAAATGCTAGTCCCTCAAGATAGAGGCACAGAGGCTCAAACACAACTAGCAAAGAAAACTCGATACCGACTGTTACCAAAAAGAGTTCGACACCAATTGAAAATCTGAAAAGCAAATGCTAGTCCCTCAAGAAAGAGGCTATGGCTCTACGCAACTAGCAAACCACTCCAAACCAATTGAAAATGTCAAAGACTCAATCGGAAACAAACTCAAACTCCCCCTCGAATAGGTCAAACAACCAGGAAGGCTCCCCCTTAGCTGAAACGGAGGGTAATGATTTGCAATTTCTCCCCCTTAGTTGAAAATGCACTTATCAAGAAATAAGGCTCCCCCTTCCAAAATGCATATGAGTCAAAATGCAAGTTAGGAGCTTCAAGAGTATACTCAAAAGAGTGCAAAGATGCTCTACAGAGTTCTGATCCGATGACTCAGAAAAATGCACAGAATACTAGCAAAGGCTCAAACTGATCACTAAGTCTGAAATGAGAGCAAAAGAGCAGTTTGTAGCTGAAAAGGTATTCACCATCAAAATAGCACAAGACATGTATGGACAGGAAGTCAATTGTGCTAAGCATGTATTCAAGGTGAACTACCCCTAGCATAGTTCAAACATCATGCTGATACCAATTTAGGCATTTACTTGTGATTTCAAATTTTAATTGGAGTTGCAGCGACGAAATTACACAAGTTCAGAAAACAGCATGTGACTGCGAGATGTTGAATGCTTGTTATTGCCTAACTTTTCAACTGTGCGAAGCCTATGCATAAGCAATCGGAAGCTTAAGGCAACAGTTTCGGTCATACACTACACAACTCAAGTTTAACTCAAAGTGCAATGAGAAACAGTCTCGAAACTGTGAGGTGCTAACAAGCAAACCCATCTCGATCTTTCCAATTCACTTAACTTGGTTCAGATTTTAAACAGAATATGACATACCAAGCAAGTGAATGACTCAACACTAGAGACATAGCAACCTAGCATATATGAAAAGCACACGTGACTTCAACACATCCTACACATGCTAGTTGCATATCTCAATGGTGAACATTTTCAAGTTTTAAGTTCATTATCAAATTCACCATTCAAAAATAGCTCAGCTCATAGTATGCACTAGTGATCAGAAGGAGCATAAGCTACAACATCAACATAAAGCATCAGAGCAAAAAACTACACAGAGCATAGTTACATTCTTCAGATTACACATGAAGCTCAGAATGTAAAAGCGTATGCTGAAATGCAAAAGATGCACGAAGAAATCAAAAAGAAGCAAAAACAACTGAAAACAAAAAGTCAGTGAATCATACAAAATCCAAAGTGTTTCCCCCATCTAAAAGGGGAAACACACATCAAGCTCACCTCTCAACCGATTAAAGGTTGATTGGTCCAAAGGCTTGGTAAAAATATCAGCAAGCTGATGATGAGTATCGACATGGCGAAGGTCGATATCACCCTTCTCATAGTGGTCTCGCAGAAAATGAAAACGCACATCAATGTGTTTGGTCTTCGAGTGAAGCACGGGGTTCTTAGCAACGCTAATAGCACTCGTGCTGTCACAAAGCAAAGGAACGCGAGAAAACTCAGACCAAAATCACGCAAAGTGGCCATCATCCAGAGTAACTGGGAGACGCAGCTAGCCGCAGCAACATACTCAGCCTCGTGGTAGTAGACTGGGCGAGCTAGACTGCTGCGAGAAGACCACGAAACAAGAGAAGAACCAATAAACTGTCAAGTCCCAGAAGTGACTTGCGATCAATACGGCAACCAGCAAAATCGGCATTGGAATAACCGCAAAGGGAAAGGGTGTGGAGGAAGCAGAATACCAAATCCCGAATCTGGAGAGAAGGATAAGTACTCATAATGCGCTGACCGCTTGACGGTGAGATGAGAGGTGCGCGGCGACGCCTGAAAGCGCGCAGAGGCACACCGCGAACTGGATGTCCGGGCGTGTGTAACACCTCTGGTGTTTAGCATGTAATTAACTTGACATATCATCATTATCATCATTAAGCATCTTGATCATGATTTCATGTGTATGCATTTTGCTAAGTGTATCATTTTATGTGATTTACCTCTATTGCTAAAACCCTATTTAGCCCACTTCTCTCTACTAGGGCAAAATGGAATTTCACCTCTGTGCCTAGCTTTGTGTAATTCTTGTTCCTTTGGTGTCTTGAAGTGTTGTTGTGTTGGCCAAAGTTCAAAAATCAGAATTTGATTTCAAATCTTTTGCAAAACCCTGATTTCCAAACCCTGGATTTTATCCCTCTTTTTGTAATTTAAAATTTATTCAAAATTGGGGTTGGTCCAAAAAGCAAAGTTGAAGATCTGTCAAAGAGAAACAACTTTGGTATTTACAATTTTCAAGTTGCAGTACAAAGTTTTGAGTTATTTCAAATTCAATCAAACTCCAGTTTTTGTCCCCTTTCAGTTTTCAAAATGAGTTCAAAAACTAATGAGTTTCTGGAAAAGTGTATAATAGCAAAGTTGTAGGTTTTGATAAAAGGAACAACTTTCATGTTTAAAGATTTTCAAGTTTCAGTTTGAAATCCAGAGTAATATTGAATTGATTCAAATTTCAAAAGTGTCCCCTTTTCTGTTTTCAAATATTGTTCAAAAACCATTTGGAATTTGAAAATGTTCATATTGACAAAGTTGTAGATCTCGTTTTTTGAACAACTTTGATGTTTTGAGTTTTTGTTGCCCAGTTCAAATTTTGGGAGAAATTTGCAAAATACAGAGATCAGCCAAAGTCAAACCCTACCCCCTATACTGTTTTCTTCTCCGGTAGGGGGGGGGGGTCCGGCCATGGCCGCCTCGCCGTCGCCGCGTGCGCCACGCGCCTGACTGCTGTCCGCCTGCTCCCGACCAGCCGCCTACAACCGCGACAGCACGCCGCACCCGCAGCGCAACCGCTGACCCTCGCAACCGTCCCCCACTGCTCCCCGACATCGCCGCCGCGTGTTCAACGCCGGCGAGCTCACGCCCAGGCCCGAGCGTGCGTCAACCCTGCTGCCAGGACACAATCGAGTGCGCATGCCTCCGTGAAGCTTACCCGCCTGCCCGTGACACCTCTCCGCCCCGAGCGCGCCTATAAAACCTCCCCGCCAGCCGTCGGAATTCCACACCACCTCCGCCACCGTGGCCAGCCCACTCCAGAGCTCCCGCCGCTCAACCAACTAGCTCAACAGCTCCGCCTTGATCCCGTGCAGCTTCCACACTCCTCAATTTGGTCCCTACCGCCCTGTTTGCCCGGCGTAACTCGCCGTTCCCATCTCCGGCGAGAATCCCGTCGAGGTCGGGATCGTGAAATACTCCTCTCCTCCGGCCTTGATCATCTCCCTCCGACCCCCGCATCACCTTCCTTGCTCCTTTGCGCCTCTGACGACCCCTTGCGGTCACTTGTGTCGCGCAGGATCATCGGGACGACGATCGCCGCCGTGAAGTTTCCGCCGGCCACCGTCGACCACCTCCCTCCGTTCATCCCCTTCCCTCACCGAGCCGCTTAATCGACTCACGGTGAGCCCCTGATGCTGTTCATGCTCTCGGTTTCGCCGCGGAGTGCCCCAGTGGCCGGCGCAGCAGCGCCGCCACCATCGGCCGGCCGCCGGTGAAACGGAGGAGAAGAACAGTGCCGTTTTCTATTTTTCTCATACATGTGAATAGTGTTCAGATTTCATCTTTTTGTGTGATTTTCTGTGTTGATCCTTAAATTCTGAAATTTTTGTGGTAGACTCTTTATGCTCTGAAGTATTTTATAAAAATATAAAACTTGACTTTTCTGCACAAATTTGAAAATGAAAAATCTTCCTTTAATTAATAAATGATGGTTTTGGATTTTTAGAAAATGATTTATAACTCCAAAATTTTTGAGATCACTTTTTGCAAGCTAGTTGTGTCATGATGAGTCTCTGGTAAAATTTTGAAGTCTTTTGGAACAAGTTGATTTTTGAGCTTTATTTTAATTAAGGAATAGTGCCTTTTGTTAATTAAATGTCTAGATTTAATTAAGCACCTTAATGACCTCCAAAAATTATGAAATTTGTTTTGCCATATACTTGTATCCTAATTAACTTGTGTGATTAATTTGGTAATTTTTGGAGCACCTTCATAAAATGACCTTTTTAAATAATTAAGAAAAATAGAAAAGGTGATTAGGGTTAGCGTTGATGACCTGTGATGTGACTTTTGGGATTGCTTGATGTTCATAGACCCCTACCCTTTGGTCTATGATGTGTGATGCTATGTTGGTTGATGCTTAGGATAGTTATGATAAAGTTTAGTTTAATCAATTTTGCTTAAGGAAGAAATGGTCAACTTTTATGCTCAACCTAGATTCGATTATGCCTTGCTTAAAAGTAAACTTGAATCTGTGGCATTGTCTTGCACCTTAAGTCCATGTCATCATTCTCATGAGCATTCATCATTGCATCCGTATAGTTGACGAAGAAGGCCCTGAAGTCGAGGTAGCCGCCCGAAGGATCTGTCCCCGAGGCAACCCCGAGCTCCGACGCTTTTATACTACCCCGACTCTGCTCTTTTTGCCGTCCAAGGCAAGCCCCGGTGCATTTAACCCTACCTTGCTTTTATAAATGTTTTCTTAAATGTTTTGAGTTAAATTATTGCATTAGGTTGATAGGAGTTGAGTGAAATCCTATCTGATGCATTATCTACCTTGACCAATGATACACCCGATACCGCTTTCAAAAACTATTTGCAAAATGCTTAGCAATGCTATATGATAGATTTGCAATAAAAATGCCAATTTAAAAGTGTGATCACTTTAAGAATATTTATGGGAATTTCTGGTTTACTCCCACTATTGGCTAAGTATCTGATCCGTACCTAGTCAATGGGAAGGAGAGGTTGTCCTTGCGTACGGTGCCGTCATGTTGTAGTCCGGGACTCAACAGTTGACACCGACCGGGACAGGGTTGAAAAACTGACAGGACCTGTACTCTTGGGTTAGAGTCCCGAGGTGCTTGTCGCTGGCTGGAAAATTTAGGGACCACCTGTATGGGGGCCTGATTGACTAAGACTTGCAACTATTCACATACTACGGAAAGCTTCGGCTCCGAGGAATCCTTTATTGGACCGACAACCGCGCACACTGGAGTGGAGAGATGGCGGAAGTAGCATGTACCCACGTGGGTTAGAGTCCCGGATTGGAGTGGTGTACTGTACTTCGGGTGGCGTAGGACCGGGCCCAATCTTGGAGGAATCGTGGTAGACGAGTTGGCATATGCAAGCTTGGGTGCTACATATGCAGTGTGGATAGGAACCCTCAGCTGAGTATTATTTATCCGGATTAACGCTGCTCCTCGGTTATGGAGACTTAGTCACTGACTGTCAACAGGGAGTGGTTCTCAACTAGGTCTGTTTTGGAAAGTAAAATGAATCAAGGATTATGATGGAACAAGGAATACCGAATCTTTCAAAATAAAAATAAGGTTTACCAAAAATGCTTTTCTGCAAAATACTTGAACTTGCTTAAGCCTTACCTTGACTACCCTAAGCCTGCATTCCTGAGTCTTCTCCTTTTCTTTAGTCGGGTAAGTCTTGTTGAGTACCTTTGTACTCAGGGTTCTTTTACCCATGTTGCAGGTATGGCAGATCCCTCAGTATGCCTTGGACCTGCTGTGTGACTGTTGTTCAGGAAGAGGCCGATGAGGCCGATGAGTGATTATTCACCCTCGGGCTGGGTGATGTATCTTTATCTTTTAGTTGTTGTCATCTGCTACCCTGCCAACTCTATTTGAACTATGGTCTGTAATAACTTCACTTAATTTATGTTGAACCCTGGTTTGTAAAACTATTGTTATTTAAGTCTTCCGCTAATTACTCCGATGTTATTTGTCAAAATGTTCAAGAGATTGTAACTGAATTGTGAGCTGATCCTGTGGACATCGGGCACTGATGTAGCCCAGTGGCGGAACCCGGTCTTAATCTCTTGGCTGTACGGATCGACTGTCAGTGGTTGATAGTGATCAGTGGGCCATGGGATTAGGGTCGTTACGTCACAGAGTGGTATCGGAGCATCTCACTACGACGTTGCAATCTTTTTGCGAAAACTTCAAAAGGTTTTAAGTCCAAAAACTAAACTTGACTATTTTGAGTCCAAATTGCTTCTCTCATCTCATCTTGTCTTTGGCAACTAGTAGCAAGACAACTTGTATAAGCCCTATGTACCTTACCTTAGTAGTTGCTTTGCCTTGTTCCGTAGGAACGAATCATGCATCATGTCATAATCACTTAAGATAACTTCCTCTCTAAGTCGGTTGGGTTAGTATGCCTTTACCTTTTTCTTGCTAGCCTTTCTCACCTATAACCTCTTGTCCAGATATGGTCATCCTCAAGCGGACTGCTCGCAAGTCGACTGGACCGCATGGTGTGCCGCGTCACCAGCTGGCGCCACGCACCGGAGAAGAGACTGGAGAATCCTCCAACGGACGTCACTTGTCCCGCCGCACCGTAAGCAGCTGAAGGAGGAGATCAAGAATCTAAAGGCTGAAATGGAGAACATGGAGCATGACTTCTATCTTTCCCGCATGGAGTTTTATGAGGCACGGGCTTCCCTGGAGCAGGCCAATCGGAACACAGTTCGCGCTATCGAACAGCGCAATGAGGCTTGGAACCGCGAGGACGTCGCCAGAGCCCAGCTCCATGGACTGCAGCAGTACACTGCCCAGATTGAGCAGTACAACGATATGCTTCATGAGGAGGTACATCAACTGTACGACCAGCTCCACCCCATGATTCCACCTGTTGCTGAGGATCCGGAAGATGGAGTCGTGGAGGAACCTGAAGTAGAACATGGGCCAGTCCAGAATGTAGAAGTGGAACCTGCTGAAGATGTTCACATTGAAGATGAAGATGAGGAGGAAGAGCCTGAGCTCATCATTGAAGATGAAGACGGCGATGAAGAGATGATCATCATCGATGACGACTAGATTCGTTGTGTCTGTACCATCTGCTCACCTAAAGCCTTAGTCTAGGTTTGGGGCGTTAGTTGGTCTTCTGTCTAGTCGAGTCTGTATCGCGTCTTGTACCTTTCCTTTGTCAGTTAGTGGTTATCTATCGAACTTCTGTATCAGTTATCTACCTTGCATCAATGAATCTTATCAGTCAGTTTCGTTCAAAAGCAATCTTTGGATGCTAAGTTCCCAAATTCTTAACAGATGCCTGTGAACACCCGCACTGGAGCCGGAAGTTCCGGAGGTGCCAACCTTCCAAACCCTCCACCAGTTCCTGCTACCCTGGCAGATGCCATTGCAGCTTGGCCGCCGCTGCCAACCTAATGGCTCAGAACCAAGGACAGCAGAATGTTGGTCACCGTGGTCGTCACAACCAAGAAACCACCTATGTGGAGTTCACTGAAACCCGTCCACCGGTTTTCACCAGAGCCGATGAACCCCTCGAAGCTGATGATTGGCTCCGCACCATGGAGCAGAAGTTTGGTCTCATCCGATGCACTGAAATCCAGAAGCCACGGTTTGCTTCTCAGCAGCTTCGTGGACCAGCAAGTGCTTGGTATGCCAACCTCTTGGCTGCCCAACCTGAAGGTCATGAGTTGACCTGGGAAGAGTTCCGCACCGCTTTCCGTGCACACCACATCCCATCAGGTCTGATGAAGATGAAGCTTGATCAGTTCCTGGCCCTACAGCAGAAGGAATCCACGGTAATGCAGTATGTGGGTCAGTTCAACCACCTGAGCCAGTATGCCTCTGACTATGTCAACACAGAGGAAAAGAAGAGAGATTGTTTCCTTAGGGGTCTGCACCCTAAGATTCGCAGAGGTCTATCCAACAACCTCAACGGATCTTATCATGATGTCGTTGACCGTGCCGTCGCTTTCGAGGAAAGTAACGCCAGTACCAGGAGGAGAGAAGAAGAAGAAGAAGGCTGGGTCTAGCAGCTCCTCCAGCAACCATAAGCGCCCAAGAATCATCTATCACCCCAGCCACCACCAAAACCGTGCCCCATACCCTCATCAGCAAGTGGTCGTTCGTACCGCGGCCACCACTCATAATGCCAACCAGCAAAGTGCCACTCAGCCGAACGCCCCAGGTGTTCGTATCACCACCCCTCAAACAGCTTACAACCATCCATGCTACAACTGTGGCCAAGTTGGTCACTGGCTCGCGAGTGCCCAAAACCAAGAAGAATGCCCAGCATGCACAGAAAGGCCCTGGAGGATCACAGCAGCAGCACCGTGCACCGCAGCAGCACGTCCAGAAGGGCAAGTTTGTCAAGAAGCACGGGCAAGTCTACTTCACCACCGTCAGTAACATCCCAGAAGGAGAGCCCGTCATGCTCGGTAGGTTCCCTGTTGCCAATCATCCTGCAGTCGTCTTGTTCGATTCTGGTGCATCGCATTCCTTCATCAGTCGCACTTTTGTCATCAAGCATGAGTTACCCATGGGGGAGTTAAAAGAAAGTTTTGCATACTTTCGCCTGGAGGGCGGATAAATACTAAGGAAGTGGTCCGCAGTATACCAGTAATGTTGGGGGAACATGTCTTTCCTACCACCATGATAGTACTGCGCGATCAAGAGATAGATGTCATCTTAGGCATGAATTGGATGTGTCAGTATAAAGCCATGATAGACATCTTGAATAGAGTTGTGAGAGTGGATATTCCTAACAGCACTTCCAAACTCCTTCTCCAACTTCCTATGCCTCAAAAACCAGCAACCACCCAGTTGAATGCCGCCTGTGTCCGGAAGTCAGGGATATTCCCGTGGTCTGTGAGTTCCCTGATGTCTTCCCGGAAGATCTACCTGGTCTGCCTCCCGACCGTGATGTTGAGTTTGCCATAGAGCTAAAGCCCGGGACTGCTCCTATATCCCGTAGAGCTTATCGAATGCCTCCCAGAGAGTTGGCAGAGCTGAAGATCCAATTGCAAGAGCTATTGGATAAGGGTCTCATTCGTCCAAGTTCATCTCCTTGGGGCTGTCCTGCTATCTTTGTGAAGAAGAAGGACAAAAGTCTTCGTCTGTGCGTTGACTATCGCCCGCTCAATGAGGTCACCATCAAGAATAAATATCCCTTGCCTCGCATTGACCTTCTTTTTGACCAGTTATCTGGAGCCAGAGTGTTCTCCAAAATTGATCTCAGATCTGGCTATCACCAAATAAAAATCCGTCCAGAAGACATTCCTAAAACAGCTTTCACCACCAGATACGGTCTATATGAATATTGGTCATGTCCTTTGGCTTGACCAATGCCCCCGCTCATTTCATGTATCTCATGAACTCTGTGTTCATGCCAGAGCTCGATAAATTTGTAGTCGTGTTCATTGACGACATCCTTGTCTATTCAAGAACCCCTGAAGATCACGCCAAGCATCTTCGAATCG
Source organism: Coix lacryma-jobi var. lacryma-jobi (assembly GCA_009763385.1). Classification (NCBI taxonomy): domain Eukaryota; kingdom Viridiplantae; phylum Streptophyta; class Magnoliopsida; order Poales; family Poaceae; genus Coix; species Coix lacryma-jobi. The sequence continues at coordinate 129,032,202 of CM019830.1, forward strand.
TTCTCTCTCGTCTCAGAGGTCACCAGCTGTATGCCAAGTTCAGTAAATGTGAATTCTGGCTAGATCGAATTCAATTCCTCGGTCATGTCCTGTCCGCTGAAGGTGTGTCAGTTGACCCTGGAAAAGTGGCAGATATCTTGGATTGGAAGCCACCTACCACTGTCGCGAAGTTCGCAGCTTCATGGGAATGGCTGGATACTATCGTCGATTCATCCCAGATTTCTCCAGAGTCGCCAAGCCTATCACAGAGTTGTTGAAGAATTCCGTGGATTTCGTTTGGTCACCAGCCTGTGAGCAAGCCTTTCAAGCCTTGAAGAAACTGCTAACTACATCACCAGTTCTAGCTCAACCAAGATATCGAGAAACCCCTTCGATGTATCCTGTGATGCATCTGGTACTGGTTTTGTGGCTGTGTTTTGATGCAAGAAGGACGAGTAATTGCTTATGCCTCTCACGACGCTTAAGCGACATGAAGGAAAACTACCACCCCACCCATGATCTTGAGCTAGCAGCAGTCGTGCATGCCTTGAAGATTTGGCGTCACACTATCTGTTGGGCAGCACCTGCATATGTATAATAACGGATCAAAAAGCCTAAAGTATATCTTCACTCAGGAAGAATTGAATATGAGGCAGAGAAGATGGCTTGAGTTGAATTAAAGATTATGATCTCGCGAAGTACATTACCATCCTGGTAAGGCAAATGTAGTTGCCGATGCCCTTAGTCGCAAGTCATACTGCAACAGTCTGACAACGAAGCCCTATGATTTTCCTTGTGCCATGATCTTGAAAGAATGGGTATCGAAATGATTCCGCAGGAAGCCTGAACAATGTCAGCATAGAAACATCCATCAAGGATCAAGTCATTGCTGCTCAGAAGGATAACCCTGGAATCAAGCACATCATCGAAAAGGTCCAGACCGGAAAGGCTGATTGTTTCAGGGATCGATGATGTAGGAGTTGTTTGGTAAGAACCGTCTAGTAGTTCCCAAGGTGCCTGAATTGAGACAGTTAATCCTTGATGAAGCACACTTGACCAGATTCTTTATTCACCCCCGCAACAAGATGTACCAGACTTAAGCACAAAATTCTGGTGGACTAAAATGAAGATTGAGATGCCCGGTATGTCGCTCAGTGTGATACCTGCCAAAGAGTCAAGGCATACACATGAAGCCTGGAGGGGAATTGCAACCTTTGTCAGTACCCGCTTGGAAATGGGACGACATTAGTATGGATTTTGTCAATGACTACCCAAGACCCAGAAAGGTTTTGATTCCATTTGGGTAATCGTGGACCGACTCACCAAACAAGCTCACTTCCTGCCAGTGAAGACCAGTTACACCGTCCCCACGTATGCCACTTTGTACAAGAACCACGTGTGAAACTTCATGGCATACCCAAGACCATTGTCTCTGACCGTGGTACCCAGTTTGTCGCTAAGTTTTGGAAAGCGTTCCATACCTCGCTTGGAACCAAGCTCTTACATAGTACAAGCTATCATCCTCAAACTGATGGACAAACTGAGCGAGTCAACCAAGTGCTGGAGGACATGTTGAGAGCCTGTGTTCTTACCTTCGCAGATACTTGGGATGACTGTTTGCCTTTGGCAGAGTTCTCTTATACAAACAGTTACCAAGAGAGCATAAAAATGGCACCCTTTGAAGCACTGTACGGTCGTCGTTGTCGTACACCCCTCAGTTGGTCTGAGCCCGGAGAAAGAGAATTCTTCGGAGTTGACCTGGTTAAAGATATGGAAGAGAAAGTCAAGCAGATACAGGAGAATATGAAGATTGCCCAATCTCGACAGAAGAGCTACGCAGACAAGAGACGTCGACCTTTGAAGTTTCAGTTGGAGATTATGTATATCTCAAGGTCTCACCAACCAAAGGAGTCACTCGTTTTGGAGTCAAAGGAAAGTTAGCACCTCGCTACATTGGTCTTTTGAGATTTTGGAATGTTGTGGCAAAGTAGCTTACAAGCTGAAGTTGCCCGATCATCTCTCCGCTGTCCACATGTTTTCCATGTCTCTCAACTCAAGAAGTGTCTCCGAGTACCAGAACATGTCGTGAAGTGTGAAGTGTCGAGCTAGAGCCTGATCTGTCCTACTCAGAATATCCAGTTCGCGTGTTGGACCACAAGGATCGCGTTCACCCGAGAACCACCACCACAAATGGTACAAAATCCAGTGGAACCAGCACTCTGAAGAAGAAGCCACCTGGGAATCTGAAGACTTCTTAGCAAAAAACTACCCGACTTTCTCGAATCCCTGTCAATGTAAGGTTTTGCCTTTATCCCTTCTTTGTCTTTCCTTAAGACGCAGAATCTCGGGGCGAGATTTCTTTAAGGGGGGGAGGCTGTACACCTCTGGTGTTTAGCATGTAATTAACCTGACATATCATCATTATCATCATTAAGCATCTTGATCATGATTTCATGTGTATGCATTTTGCTAAGTGTATCATTTTATGTGATTTACCTCTATTGCTAAAACCCTATTTAGCCCACTTCTCTCTACTAGGGCAAAATGGAAATTTCACCCTCTGTGCCTAGCTTTGTGTAATTCTTGTTCCTTTGGTGTCTTGAAGTGTTGTTGTGTTGGCCAAGTTCAAAAATCAGAATTTTGATTTCAAATTCTTTTGCAAAACCCTGATTTCCAAACCCTGGATTTATCCCTCTTTTTGTAATTTAAAATTTATTCAAAATTTGGGGTGGGTCCAAAAAGCAAAGTTGAAGATCTGTCAAAGAGAACAACTTTGGTATTTACAAATTTTCAAGTTGTAGTACAAAGTTTTGAGTTATTTCAAATTCAATCAAACTCCAGTTTTTGTCCCCTTTTCAGTTTTCAAAATGAGTTCAAAAACTAATGAGTTTCTGGAAAAGTGTATAATAGCAAAGTTGTAGGTTTTGATAAAAGGAACCTTCTTCATGTTTAAAGATTTTCAAGTTTCAGTTTGAAATCCAGAGTAATATTGAATTGATTCAAATTTCAAAAGTGTCCCCTTTTCGTTTTTCAAATATTGTTCAAAAACCATTTGGAATTTGAAAATGTTCTTATTGACAAAGTTGTAGATCTCGTTTTTCTGAACACTTTGATGTTTTGAGTTTTTGTTGCCCAGTTCAAATTTTGGGAGAAATTTGCAAAATACAGAGATCAGCCAAAGTCAAACCCTACACCCTATACTGTTTATCTCTCCTCCGGTAGGGGGGGGGGGTCCGGCCATGGCCGCCTCGCCGTCGCCGCGTGCGCCACGCGCCTGACTGCTGTCCGCCTGCTCCCGACCAGCCGCCTACAACACCGCGACAGCACGCCGCCGCACCCGCACGCGCAACCGCCTGACCCTCGCAACCGTCCCCCACTGCTCCCCGAATCGCCGCCGCCTGTTTCAACGCCGGCGAGCTCACGCCCAGGCCCGAGCGAGCGTCAACCTGCCTGCTGCCAGGACACAATCGAGTGCGCATGCCTCCGTGAAGCTTACCCGCCTGCCCGTGACACCTCTCCGCCCCCGAGCGCGCCTATAAAACCTCCCCCCAGCCGTCGGAATTCCACACCCACCTCCGCCACCGTGGGCCAGCCCACTCCAGAGCTCCCGCCGCTCAACCAACTAGCTCAACAGCTCCGCCTTGATCCCGTGCAGCTTCCACACTCCTCAATTTGGTCCCTACCGCCCTCGCTTTGCCCGGCGTAACTCGCCGTTCCCATCTCCGCGAGAATCCCGTCGAGGTCGGGATCGTGAATACTCCCTCTCCCGCCTTGATCATCTCCCTCCGACCCCCGCATCACCTTCCTTGCTCCTTTGCGCCTCTGACCGACCCCTTGCGGTCACTTGTGTCGCGCAGGATATCGGGACGACGATCGCCGCCGTGAAGTTTCCGCCGGCCACCGTCGACCACCTCCCTCCGTTCATCCCCTTCCCTCACCGAGCCGCTTAATCGACTCACGGTGAGCCCCTGATGCTGTTCATGCTCTCGGTTTCGCCGCGGAGTGCCCGCAGTGGCCGGCGCAGCAGCGCCGCCACCATCGGCCGGCCGCCGGTGAAACGGAGGAGAAGAACAGTGCCGTTTTCTATTTTTCTCATACATGTGAATAGTGTTCAGATTTCATCTTTTTGTGATTTTCTGTGTTGATCCTTAAATTCTGAAATTTTTGTGTAGACTCTTTATGCTCTGAAGTATTTTATAAAAATATAAACTTGACTTTTCTGCACAAATTTGAAATGAAAAATCTTCCTTTTAATTAATAAATGATGGTTTTGGATTTAGAAAATGATTTATAACTCCAAAATTTTTGAGATCACTTTTGCAAGCTAGTTGTGTCATGATGAGTCTCTGGTAAAATTTTGAAGTCTTTTGGAACAAGTTGATTTTTGAGCTTTATTTTAATTAAGGAATAGTGCCTTTTGTTAATTAAATGCCTAGATTTAATTAAGCACCTTAATGACCTCCAAAGATTATGAAATTTGTTTTGCCATATACTTTTATCCTAATTAACTTGTGTGATTAATTTGGTAATTTTTGGAGCACCTTCATAAATGACCTTTTTAAATAATTAAGAAAATAGAAAAGGTGATTAGGGTTAGCGTTGATTGACCTGTGATGTGACTTTTGGATTGCTTGATGTTCATAGACCCCTACCCTTTGGTCTATGATGTGTGATGCTATGTTTGGTTGATGCTTAGGATAGTTATGATAAAGTTTAGTTTAATCAATTTTGCTTAAGGAAGAAATGGTCAACTTTTATGCTCAACCTAGATTCGATTATGCCTTGCTTAAAAGTAACTTGAATCTGTGGCATTGTCTTGCACCTTAAGTCCATGTCATCATTCTCCTGAGCATTCATCATTGCATCCGTATAGTTGACGAAGAAGGCCCTGAAGTCGAGGTAGCCGCCGAAGGATCTGTCCCCGAGGCAACCCCGAGCTCCGACGCTTATACCTACCCCGACTCTGCTCTTTTTGCCGTCCAAGGCAAGCCCCGGTGCATTTAACCCTACCTTGCTTTTATAAATGTTTTCTTAAATGTTTGAGTTAAATTATTGCATTAGGTTGATAGGAGTTGAGTGAAATCCTATCTGATGCATTATCTACCTTGACCAATGATACACCCGATACCGCTTTCAAAAACTATTTGCAAAATGCTTAGCAATGCTATATGATAGATTTGCAATAAAAATGCCAATTTAAAAAGTGTGATCACTTTAAGAACATTTATGGGAATTTCTGGTTTACTCCCACTATTGGCTAAGTATCTGATCCGTACCTAGTCAATGGGAAGGAGAGGTTGTCCTTGCGTACGGTGCCGTCATGTTGTAGTCCGGGACTCAACAGTTGACACCGACCGGACAGGGTTGAAAAACTGACAGGACCTGTACTCTTGGGTTAGAGTCCCGAGGTGCTTGTCGCTGGCTGGAAAATTTAGGGACCACCTGTATGGGGGCCTGATTGACTAAGACTTGCAACTATTCACATACTACGGAAAGCTTCGGCTCCGAGGAATCCTTTATTGGACCGACAACCGCGCACTGGGAGTGGAGAGATGGCGGAAGTAGCATGTACCCACGTGGGTTAGAGTCCCGGATTGGAGTGGTGTACTGTACTTCCGGGTGGCGTAGGACCGGGCCCAATCTTGGAGGAATCGTGGTAGACGAGTTGGCATATGCAAGCTTGGGTGCTACATATGCAGTGTGGATAGGAACCCTCAGCTGAGTATTATTTATCCGGATTAACGCTGCTCCTCGGTTATGAGACTTAGTCACTGACTGTCAACAGGGAGTGGTTCTCAACTAGGTCTGTTTTGGAAAGTAAAATGAATCAAGGTTTATGATGGAACAAGGAATACCGAATCTTTCAAAATAAAAATAAGGTTACCAAAAATGCTTTTCTGCAAAATACTTGAACTTGCTTAAGCCTTACCTTGACTACCCTAAGCCTGCATTCCTGAGTCTTCTCCCTTTTCTTTAGTCGGGTAAGTCTTGTTGAGTACCTTTGTACTCAGGGTTCTTTTACCCATGTTGCAGGTATGGCAGATCCCTCAGTATGCCTTGGACCCTGCTGTGTGACTGTTGTTCAGAAGAGGCCGATGAGGCCGATGAGTGATTATTCACCCTCGGGCTGGGTGATGTATCTTTATCTTTTAGTTGTGTTGTCATCTGCTACCCTGCCAACTCTATTTGAACTATGGTCTGTAATAACTTCACCTTAATGTTATGTTGAACCCTGGTTTGTAAAACTATTGTTATTTAAGTCTTCCGCTAATTACTCCGATGTTATTTGTCAAAATGTTCAAGAGATTGTAACTGAATTGTGAGCTGATCCTGTGGACATCGGGCACTGATGTAGCCCAGTGGCGGAACCCGGTCTTAATCTCTTGGCTGTACGGATCGACTGTCAGTGGTTGATAGTGATCAGTGGGCCATGGGATTAGGGTCGTTACGTCACAGCGTGTCGCCGTCAGGTACAGCAGCGACCCGATCATACTCTGGTACTCCTTCTGGTCCACTGCTTCTCCCTCCTTGTCCGCATCCAGGGCCGTCGTGGTCGCCATGGGTGTTGGGAGAGGCTTGGCCTCACCCATGTCGAACTTCTTCAGGATATCTCTAGTGTACTTGCCCTGGTGCACAAACGTTCCTTCCCGGGTTTGCTTGATTTGCAACCCGAGGAAAAACGTCAACTCGCCCCATGCTCATCTCGAACTCCCTGCTCATAATGTCTGCAAACTTGGCAACCAAAGCGTGAGAAGAACCACCGAAAATGATATCATCCACGTAAATTTGGACCAAGAGAGTATCAGTGCCTTGCTTGAGGAGAAAGAGCGTTTTATCTACACATCCCATTTTAAAACCCTTAGCAAGCAAAAAGGTTTTCAACCTATCATACCAGGCTCTAGGGGCTTATTTCAAACCATACAAAGCTTTGTGAAGTTTAAAGACATGGTTTGGAAACTTGGGATTTTCGAAACCGGGGGTTTTCTAACATACACCCTCCTCTCTATGTAGCCGTTTAAGAAGGCACTCTTGACATCCATTGAAAAAGTTTGAAACCTTTGGATGCAGCAAAAGCCAAGAGTATCCTAATCGCCTCCAAACGAGCTACAGGAGCAAACGTCTCCTCATAGTCTATCCCCTCCTTCTGACTATATCCCTGGGCTACGAGTCTGGCCTTGTTTCTCACAACATGGCCATCTTCTCCCTGTTTGTTTTTGAAAACCCATTTTGTCCCATTGGATGACACTCAGAAGGTGGAGACACCAGAACCCAAACCCGATTTCTCTCAAAGTTTTCTAACTCCTCATGCATGGCATTGACCCAATCCGGATCCGTCAAAGCGTGTCCACATCTCGGGGCTCAAAATCAGCAACAAATGCAGAATGAGCAAAGTGAGAGATTTGCCTTGACCGGGTGACGCGTTCGTCGATGCTGCAGATCATCTGCTGAGGCGGGTGCTGGCGCTGAATGTGTCGTGGCGCCTCCCTTGCCGAAGTGGCCTCCCCCTCAACAACAGCTGGTGCCTCCCTGGGTACAAAGGGTACCCGCTCGGGGTGGCGGATCCCACGGCCCCCAGGAAGACGATGTGTAGGGCCGTGAGTCGTCGTAGAGGCCGCTCTTTGCGGCACAGCAGGTGGAGGAGGTGCTGGGTCATCTATCCCTTCAGCACCTTCTTCTTCATCATCGAAAAGAGGTTCGCCAACCTCATGATCACCTGCACGCTCAAAATGAGAAGAAGGACAAACCATGGTCTCGTCGAAGGTGACATCTGATGTCTCCATGACTCGGTTAGTGTCAAGGTTAAGTACACGATAAGCTCGAGTGTGAGTGCCAAAACCCAAAAACACACCGTCAGAAGAACGAGACTCAAACTTGTCCAAGTTGCCCTTTTTGAGTATAAAACAATGGCAACCAAAAACTCGAAAATAACTCACCTTGGGTAGTTTTCCAAAAACGCACTCATAAGAGGTCTTTTTCAAGAAAGCTCGAAGAAAAATGCGATTGGAAATATAGCATGCAGTGTTCATAGCTTCAGCCCAATATCGCCTAGGAGTCCTATGCTCATCGAGCATCGTCCTGGCCATCTCTACAAGGGTCCGATTCTTCCTTTCTACAACACCATTCTGAGGCGGTGTGTAGGGGGAAGAAAACTGATGCTCTAACCCAAAAGAGTTACAAAACTTCTCAAAATCCGAATTCTTGAATTCGGAACCATTATCACTCCGAATTGCTCGCATAGAGTTCAAAGGGAACTCATTCTGAAGACGCAAAATCAGATTGCGAGCAAAGGAGAAAGTCTTGGTCTTCTCAGCTAAAAAGAAGACCCACGAATATCTCGAAAAGTCATCAACAACAACAAGTACATACCACTTCCCCCCAACAGAGCTCACCCGAGCCGGACCAACAAGATCCATGTGCAAAAGGTCAAAGTTGTGTTTTGAAAATCGTATCGCTATGCTAAATGATAACTAATATGAGTATGAAAAAGGAGTATTTCAGGTTTACTTAAGACCAAATCAGGTAGGCATTTTATATTTTTTTTACTATCAACTTCGCCAACGGAGAAATAGGAAAGAAAGAAAGAAATACGAAAAGAAAAATGAACTACATGAGAACATATATGATGAATGATTTACTTTGATGAGGAAGGTTTGAGGCTTTTCCCGGTTTAGTCCATATCTCGCTATGTGCTTAATGTTTATGACTAACCGGTGGCGTTGAGTTGTGGTGTTTCTGTGTTGGTGTGCGTGTGCAACATGCGTCTCTTGGCTGTGTTGATGTGCAGGTGTTGAGCTCGGATACAGTGGTCGATGGCAAGGTGAAGGTCAAGTAGAGACGTGTCGTGCCGACGGACCGGGATCGGTGAAGGATGGGCATGCCGTGCGGCGGACGTGCCATGCCGATGTTGAAAGGTCCGAATGGCTAGAGGGGGGTGAATAGCCTATTTAAAAATCTAGAATCCTGAAACTCAAAGCTCAAAACGAGTATCAGATTGCACAGTCGGTACTACCGACTATAGGGGGCCGGTACTACCGAGGTCGGTACTACCGGCTCTACAGGTCGGTACTACCGTTACCCTAAAACTGCTACGAAATCAAGATAGAGAAGATGCAAAAGTGGATCTAGCACATACCAATATTTCCCTAGAAGATGTAGATGAAGTTTATACCTTATCCAAGAAGTGGCTCCTCCCCAAAGAGTAGATCGAGCCTTCCCATACCTAAGAACGAGAGAGGAGGGAGGAAGAACGCGAAGAACACGAGTGCAAACAAAATATCCAAGGATGCAAAATCAACAAGCACACGAGACACAAGATTTAATCCGAGGTTCGGCCACTTCACTAAGAAGCGCCTACGTCCCCGCTGTTGAGGTGACCACGAAGGTCGGAGTCTCTTTCACCTCCTTGCCTCGCTCAAGCAACCACAAAGGCTAGTTGAGTTTCTTCACTAAGAATCAGAGGGTAATACAAACACTTCGGAGTGCCCTCACAAATGAGTCAATCACGGGCAACAACCGAAGAACACCTAACCGGCTAGAGTTCCAAGAACTCAAGAGTAAAGAACACAAATCAAGCCGGAGATGTTGGATCCAAGTGCTCTTGACTTAGATCGATGTGTCTCACTCTCTAATCTCACTTCCCTAGCTCAAAGCTTGCAAGAGATTCACTCTAGAATCAAAGGGGGAGAGAGAGGAGGTTAGTCAACACTTGGGAGCTCTCTTTCTTGTGTTTGGGCGCAAGGAATGGGAGAGGTGACCGTTAGAAGCCGGCCGAGCGGCTACTACTTAACAAGTCAACTGCGCCACGGTCGGTAGTACCGACCCCAAAGGTCGGTAGTACCGAGGGTCGGTAGTACCGGCCTTATGGCGGTACTACCTCTAGGCCAAAACTCCTCCGAACAGAGAGTTTGCGCGCTGCCTACAGAGGGGTCGGTAGTAGGGTCGGTACTACCGAGGTTTTGGCGGTACTACCGTGTTTATGGCGGTACTACCTCTAGGCCAAAACTCCTCCGAACAGAGAGTTTGCGCGCTGCCTACAGAGGGGTCGGTAGTAGGGTCGGTACTACCGTGGTTATGGAGGTACTACCGAGGTTATGGCGGCACTACCTCTAGGCCAAATATGGCCCAAAACAGAGAGCATGCGATCTGTTCGCGGAGGGGTCGGTAGTAGGGTCAGTAGTAGGGTCGGTAGTACCGAGGTTATGGCGGTACTACCTCTAGGCCAAAACTTCTCCGCGCTAAAACGACCATAACTTTTAGCTCCGAACTCCGATTTCGATGATCTTGGACATTTTGGAAAGCTTATTCAGAGGGCTACACATCCCACATGAATACAAGATCCAAATCACAAAGTATTAGTACAGAATTGCAATCCAAGTTCCATCGCTTCTCTTTTTTCAAGCAAAGACTTCTCCGGAAACTTCTCCGAGTTGATTCAATTCAACTCCAACACCTTCTCCTTTGCAAATGTGCCAACACCACCAAGTGTAAACAACCTTGTGCATATGTGTTAGCATTATCACAAACATTTTTCAAAGGATTTTCACTTGCTCTCACCACGCCACTCGATCCTAGTAATAGCGCAAAGTTAGATCGCTCAAGGTGGCACTAGAAGTTAGACGTCATGAGCACTTTTCACCACATCTAGCTAGCCTAATTTATATCCCTCTTGATAGTCCGGCTTGCCTATACTCAAGATTAGAAGAAAGAAATAATCTACCACTTGAGAGGCATCTTTTCTCTTCTTCATTTCACCAATGGTAGAGCACTTGATCACTTAAGTGCTTGTGGCCACCACCATCCTCCATGGTTGCCACTTTGCTAACTCCACCAATGGCTTGGTCATAATCCTTTTCCATTAGCTACACACATGCTTCACAAAAGGATTAGACCAATAGGTTTCATCAATTAACCAAAACCAAACTAGGGCTTTCAGATGTACCTAGAGCGGTGAAGGGCGGACGCGAGGCTTGGATCGACGTACCAAGAGGCCAGAGGACCAGCTGTGGTAGCTGGCACGTGGCATCGGCAAGCGAGGGCACATGGGGATGTGCAGTGCATCGGCCGAGTCGGGACGAAGACGATGGCATCGTGGCACTTGGCGGGAGGTCGGGCACGGGCTTGCGTGCGACGCAAGTGCCGTCGGCCAAGTCAAGAAGGAAGGCGAAGGCGTTGTGCCCGGCGTGGAGGCTGGACATGCATCGGCATCGGTGCCGGTGGTCGAGGTGTGCGAACCACATCCCGTCTACGGCGCGGGTTTGGTAGCTGAGCCTCAAAAAGCTACCCTCGACGGTTTCCGAGTTTGGGTCTCAAAACTCGGGTGGCCGGTTTCCGAGTTTGGGCCTCAAAACTCGGGATGGACGGTTTCCAGGTTTGGGCCTCAAACCTGGGCTTGCGGGTTTCCGAGTTTGGGCCTCAAAACTCGGGGTGGACGGTTTCTAGGTTTGGGCCTCAAAACCTGGGCTGGCAGGTTTCCCCGTTTGGGCCTCAAAACCGGGGAAGGTCCAAAAGGACGGTCGACGCGAGGCGGCACCGAGAGGCTTGCGTTGCGGCGAAGCTATCGGTGAGAAGGCGCGGCGGTCGATGGTGACGGCACGTGGCGACATACTGGAGCTTGCGTCGAGGCGAAGCGAAGGATGAGAAGGTGCGTGGCCGTCGGATGGAAACTGCCAGAGATGGACGGTTTTTACCCCTAGGGGGTATTTGGGTTACTTACTCATTTAGGGCGTTTTTGTGTCATTTGGATGTGCGCCTATATATAGATGAAGGGGCTGTGTTGGACAGCCATCCTTGGAGGTGTCACTCTCATTTTGTTTAGGTGAGAGGAGGCTAGGGTGAGAGGAGAGACCGACTCTTGTTCTTGAGCTTTTCGCCATCCACGCTTTGTGTTGCGAGGAGTGGCTTGTAACCCGACATAGAGTGCTACACAATTCTTCATCTAGTAGCAATCCAAGGATCAATTTCGCCCCTCCTCTTTGTTGGCTGCAATTTGGATCGAATCGCGTTTTTGTTCTTCGTGTTTTCATTTTTCCCTTCTCGGAGATTTGCCTCGTTCTCCCTCTCCGAGCGACGATGTGCGATTCCGTTTGAATCAAATTGTTCTATGTCGTGAGCTCCTTCTTTCAACCGAAGGATTTCCCCTCTAACCTCACGAGCACATAGATCGGGTCGAAATCGCGTTCGTTCTTCGTTCTTCTCCTTTTCTAGTGTTCTTCCGATTTCTCATGGATTAGTGGAGTTTGGAGATGATATCCTAGGATTAGCTTCCCAACACGTAGAAGAACACTTGGGAGAAGTTTGGTTGCAGCCCCGTTCGATTTGGTGAAGATCCATTCGATTTTGGTTTTGTTCCGAGCTGTTTTTGGGCTTTTTGACAGTGGCGAACTGTCCGGGACTCATCCCCGGACTGTCCGGGGGTCGGGGCTGTTCACGGGCAGCGAGGTCGCTATTTTTTTTTTTGAACGGCGGACTGTCCGGGACTCATTCCCGGACTGTCCGGGGTTCAATAGCGGACAGTCCGCGGTTCACTAGCGGACAGTCCGCGACTGCACACTTTTGCTGATTTCGTCCGTATCTTTTGCGTACGAGCTCCGATTTGTGATCCGTTTGTTGCGTTGGTTTTCTAACTTCTTAAGGATCATTCCAAAGTACTTTTGACACCATTGGTCAAAGTATTTTTGGTCGGACACTTCCTTTTTCTCCATAGGAGTTAAGTGTTCCTCTTTCGGAGTTTCGACGGTTCTAGCGTCCGTATCTTTTGCGTTCGAGCTCCGATTTGAGATCCGTTTATTGTGTTAGTTTTCTAACTTCATAAGGATCTTTTCAAGGTACTTTTGCCACCAGTTGGCCTAAGTATTTTTGGTCGATCACTTCCCTCTTCTCCATAGGAGTGGGGTGTTCCGTTATCGGAGGTTCGATTGTTCTAGGAGCTTGCTTGTGCAGTTTTTGCCCCGTTGCTTTGGCGCTTGGTTCTGGGGGTTCTTCGGTAGTTTCGCTGTACCTCTAGGACATCTCCTATGGTATCCACCTATTCGTAGGTTGTGAACTCACCGGTTATTTGAGTCTTCGCTTTTGGGGTGATTTTCTGGGACAAGGGCCATCATTTCTCGAGAAGAAATTTGAGGCTCCCATTCACCCCCCTGGTCGTCAATTCGATCCTTCACTGCATTATCCAAATTTATGAAATACAAGGATCAAAATGCAAAACGTGCTGTTGTGAGTTGTGACTTGTGAGTTTATTGCTCCAAAGTCCACCCGGCTTTTCAAACGCAACTGCTACTCCTCCCTTCCAGAGTGAAGCAGAGCAGACTACTGCTCTCTCCAACACGAATTTCCTTCCACACTGGCAAGACCCCAACCCACGGTCTCCATCCCACTGACAGTCCGGTCCCACATGCTCTGTAGCCCCATCCTACATTCCCTTGGGGCTCCCTCCATCCCTTTCCCTCGTGGAAATAGAGAGATGCAAAACGGAAACGGAAACGTAAAAGGGCCACCCTAGGAAGCAGAGCCAACCACTGCACAAGGGAGGAGGCGCCCGCGGCGGCTGGTTGCTTTTGTTGCCTTGCTCCCGCTCCAATTTAATGCCACCCAGCGAGGAGTTGGGGGCCGCATCAATGGCGGGCGTCGCCTCCTCCCGCATCCACAAATCTCACACTAGCTTCGTCTCGCATTCCTCCTCCTTCTCGTCCGCTTGCTGTCGTTCGTTCGTTCCGCTCCTTCTTGCCCCCTCCACTCTCCGGGGTTCTTGGCGCACCACCCGAGAAATGCTCTTCTCCTTTTCCCGGTTTTCCATTCCACCAGTACCAGCCTTGCCTTGTCTTGGAGTGTTGACATCTCTGCGTGCTCTGGCCCGCCATTAATTCCTTCCTCCCTCCTCGCTGCTTGCTGCTTGCTGCTGACGGAGGAGGGCAGCTAGCCAGTCACGCACGAAATCGAGACGTTCCAGTTCCAATTCCAATTCTAATTCAAACCCTCCTTCCTTCTTGGCTGCTCGCCTATTTCGTTTTGGCTACGAAAGCAAACATTTTTCTTCCTGCAGAACAAAAGGATTTTTCTGATTTGAGCCACTCGACGACGCGCCCGGAGGGGAGGAGGCATCATGGTGGCGGAGCCGCTGGTGCACAAGGTGCTCTCCATGGCGACGCTGTCGTCGTCGTCCTCCTCCTCCTCTTCCTCCAAGAAAGCGCGGGCGGCGCTGGCGAGCGCCGCCGCCAGCAAGGGCGGCGCCGCGGCGGGCGACGGCGGCAGGCTGGGCATCCTGTCCTTGGAGGTGGCCAACGCCATGTCGCGCGCCGCGAGCCTCTACCGCTCGCTCTCCGACGCGGAGGCGGCGCGCCTTTTGGGCCCGCTCTGCCTCGGCTCCCACGCCGTGCGCGCGCTCGTCCCGGGCGACGACGCGCGCCTCTGGCGCTGGCGCGCTCGCCGAGAAGCTCGACGCGCTCAATCGCGTCGCGGGGGTCGCGGCGCGCCTCGGCCGCCGCTGCACGGCTCCCGCGCTCGCCGGCTTCGACCACGTCTACGCCGACCTCCTCGCCGGTCGCTCCGGCGCCGCCGGCGCGTTCGCGTTCGCCTCCGCCTCCGACGCCGCCTCGCTCGTGCGCAAGCTCGACCGCCTCGCCGCCGCCACCTCCGCGCTCTATGCCGAGCTCGACGCGCTCGCCGACCTCGAGCAGTCCGCGCGGAAGCTGCCCACCGACGAGGCCCGCCGCGCGCTCGAGCAGCGCGCGCGGTGGCGCCGCCACGACGTGCGCAGGCTCAGGGACGCCTCGCTCTGGAACTGGACCTACGACAGGGCCGTGCTCCTGCTCGCGCGCGCCGTCTGCGCCGTCTACGACCGCATCCGCCTCGTCTTCGGCGACCCCATGCTGGGGCTCGACCTGCTGGCCGTGCGACCCACCGAGCTGTCGGGGCAATGCGACCAGAGCCGGCGGCTCTCCGGTCCGGTGACGGTGACAGCAGCAAATTCAGGGCCGGTTTCCAGAGTCGTCGGTCCAGACATGTCGCGGTCAGAGAATTTTCGGTCAGGTTGTGCAGCAAGCCCGGGGAAGATGTTCATGGAGTGCTTGAGCTTGAGCAGCTCAGCGTCATGGAGGAAGGATGGGTTCGAGGATGACTTCTTGGAAGATTCCAGCTGCATTAGCACAATCAGATCAGGGATGCTCGTGCCCTTCAGCAGCGAGCAGGGGGTATCGACGACGACAGCGCCGTCATCCAAGAGTGGCAGGATTGGCAGAAAGCCGCGGTTCGGTCCCAAGAGCACGGTGACATCACTTGCGCCGCCGTCCACGATCGGCGGCTCCGCTCTCGCACTGCATTATGCAAACATTGTGATCATCATCGAGAAGCTGCTCCGGTACCCACACCTTGTTGGCGAGGAGGCACGGGACGACCTGTACCAGATGCTGCCGTCGAGTCTGAAGGTGGCGCTGAGGAAGAATCTGAAAACATATGTGAAGAGCGTGGCGATCTACGACGCGTTCCTCGCGCACGACTGGCGGGAGACGCTCGAGAAGACGCTGGCATGGCTTGCTCCCATGGCACACAACATGATCCGGTGGCAGGCCGAGAGGAACTTTGAGCAGCAGCAGCAGATCGTGCTGAAGGGGAATGTGCTGCTGCTGCAGACGCTGTATTTTGCTGATCTGGAGAAGACGGAGTTAGTGATCTGCGAATTGCTTGTCGGCCTGAATTACATCTGCCGGTACGAGCAACAGCAGAACGCGCTGCTTGATTGCTCTAGTAGCCTCGACTTCGATGATTGTGTGGAGTGGCAACTTCAGTAGCGCCAAGCTGCCAAGGTCAGGTTTTTCTGCTCTGTTGTTCCATAGTGTACAAGTGACATGAAACGCCGAAAGGGTACTTGTAGTTTGGTTTTGCTTGTTTTCCCTTTTCTTTTTTTTCCACTTTGTTTTTTGGTGCATTCTGCACATGAGATCGTCATCTATTGTTTCGATGAAATATAGAGCTTTGTTGACTGGAAAGACCCTGATTCTAACTCTGGCTGTACATAAATATTGTTGATGAATCCTTGTGTGAAGCAACCTGGAAACAGGTTTGTTACTTAGTAATAAACTTGCATCAAATGTGTATGATTCAAGATATTTTTCAGCGATATGGTAATCTAGTCAGTCAATGAGCTGATCCTGTTTCACCTCTAGCATATGGAGTCAGTAACTTAGTCATTTGTTTTTCCGTCAGCCTGGGACTTTGCAAAAAGCACATCTGGAAAAGCTAGGATACAATGTCACTGTGTTACATAAAGGTGTAGCATTAGCCACTAGTTTAGGAAGTATAATAGTAATATCTGTGTAGTAGTTGTTGAGGCTAACCCACTCATCTCAAAAGGGAATTATATCATTTTCTGCTCACCTTAAAGCGCGGCGGGTTTAGTTGGTAGGTCAATTAGTTTACCTTCTCTGAAGGATTTCCCACTTGTTGGCCATTTTGTCATTTTGTTGCTCAGAAAGTGCAGCTGACACTGAAGATAGAGGGATAGCATGACAACAGTCATCAGGATAAAAGAAAAGATCCGAGAATAACAAAAAGGCTTTCAAAATTGAATTGGGTCATGAACCAACCTGCTATGCATGCTGACTTGCGCTGTTGAGTGCTACTCTGCACCAGGGCTCTCGATTGTTTTCAGAGGGTGTTTGTATGTACGCTGCTCATCTGACCATGGAGCAAGTTGGTATGGTATGCACAGTAAGCATTCATTCATAATCAGTAAATTTGGTACAGTACTATTCTTGGTCCTTTTTCTTGATGAGTACAGCAATTTGTAGTTGTACACTGATATACTGTCTCTGACTTTCCAGTTTCCACTCACCGTTCTCCCTGCAATAACTTGCTGTGCTAACATGAAAATCTTCCTCAGACTGCAAGTGCTCTTCTTGCACTCAGTTACATCGCATGCATTTGCATTGTATTTCTCTGTATTGCATTTAACTGGTTTGCAAAACTGTTAATTTCAGGAATTAATATACATACTCCATGATCAGCAATATTATATATTCCAGGTCACTGCATCATCAGCGCACACATCACTCTATGATACTACCACTTACCACCACAGTGACCATAATTTGTGGATGCTGTTTGCCTTTAGGGATGCAGGCTTTTCCTTGGTCTGCATTGGCAACTACACCATTTGCCATCTTCTCCCACGAAGCTTTCACTTACCATCAAATGGGGGGATGACAGCCCCCCACAGTAGTAGTACTTGCAAGACTTGATTAGGGCTGCCAGGCGTGGTTGGGGAGACTGATTGGGATGCAGTTGATGGGTGTCCCTGGGCCTGTGGTCCGAGCTGGGGAGTTATGGTTTCTGTTACCCACCGTGGTGCCCTACAACCGTGAGAGGGGCTGGTCCTGGTCCATGTACGGATTGGATTGGCATATCTGAATTCCAAAATTTGATCCATCCTACTTGGGAGATTTCATCCATCCAAAATTTGACTTGACAGTTACAGCATTTCTGAATTCGAAGTATCAGCCCGCCGCTGTCAGCACAGACCACGGAGGTAAGCGATGTTAGATTGGGAACGAGGGAAATTTGGAGAGACTTTGTCCGCATTTGGTTCAGGTCTCACCTTGCCTGCCCAGATCAAGACTGAAAAAAAAAAGAAATTAGGGCATATTTAGATCTCACCCACTAAACTTTATTCACTTTTAGTAGCAACATCATTACTAAAAGAGCCTAAAAGGAACTAAAAAGTCTTTTTTAGTCCTTTAGTAGGGTGTTTGACATTTTAGCTACTAAAAATGACTAAAATCCAAACAGACACTTAGTTTGGTTTCCTTTGTTTCTTTTGTCTTGATTTCTGTGCAAGAGAGTTTCTGAAGTGAGCTGGTTAATAAATTGGATCTCTTCAACGGGCAAGGCTCCACATCCAAACATGCCCATTATCTTGGGAACAGCAGCTGGTGGTGGTGGCAATTGGCAAAGCTCGAGTCGAGTGGTACCAGCACTGCAGCTCCGGGGGCGTTGGTGGCGGCTCACCATCTCGAAAGGCTGTGTCAGCTTTGATCAGGGTCAGGGAGATGCAAAGCCAGTCCACCCACTGGAGAAATGCACGGGGGTACAATCAGAATCAGTTGATGTCATGTGAGAGGAATCTGAATCTAGTGATGAACTGAGCATGGGCATGAGCAATTGAGCATGAGGAAGTAATCCACTCAGCTCAATCCAGCCATGTTCAAGTTCAAATTGTGACCTGGATGGACCATATCGCCATATATACCAGGGGGCCCCTCTCGTATCCTTGCTATCAACAATTTCAGAGAGAGAGAGAGAGAATAATAAACTGAAAAAACGGCCGTGTAACTGAAACAAATGCTCGACAGGGACTCCCTGTTCATTGAGCATTAAGAGTTTCTGATTAGACGGCGCTCACTAATGCCGTCCTACATCTGGTCCAACGATAGAGCCTTCAAGTTTCAAGAGGGCAGTTGGGGAGAAAGAAGGTAGCTGACCAGCTGAGTGAGCGAGCCATATGACATGCATGCATGGAGTTTGGAGAGACGGAGACATGCCAGGCTGTGCTCATGTGACGGCTTTTACCTGCTCTGCGTTGCTCTTTCCATTTGGCTGCAGATCAGTGCAGTCCATTGGCAGGGCAGGCGCTGAACCTGAACCACCCGCTGTAGGACAACAGTAACTGCAATCTCTCTCTGCTGATGAGTTCTGAGCTCTTGCCTGCCGTCTCGCAGCAGCAGCTGCCACCATTGCAAACGCTGGGGAAATTTTTAAGCTTCTGGGACCCGTCGCTCTCGTTTTTGAAACAGAAGGCGCCGAGTTCTTCAGAAGAGGTTCGGCTCCATTCGAGGGTCAACATGTCAGCCGCCGTTTAGCGGTGATACCCAGAGGGATTTGAAATACACTACTATTTTGGTTTCCAAGGTACAATCGTTAACCAGTCCAGTGATCATAAATTTGTAATCATATATAATAATACTCACTCTGTCTGAATAAATGAATTTTTAGAACTGTCAAGTCAATTTTTTTTTGGTATGTTTGACTGAATTTTTAGAGAAGAGTATATATATTTATGACACCAAAGGAGAATAGTATATTTTATGGAGTATCTAATGATAATTCATATTAATTCGGTTTCCTGAATCTTGGTGCTCTTTTCTATAAATTCGATCAAACTTATAAAAAATAAGTTAACAGACAACACACAACTCCGGGAATTGATTTATTCAAGGTGATGGTGGGAGTGAGTATTAAACAAGTGAATGGTCAAATTGTATTTTGGAAAGCTGTCATATTAGACTGTCATGTGGAGGCGCACGGCCACTGGGCCCGAGCCAACAGGTGGCTAGCCCACCGAGTTCCTAAGTTAGAAAATATCAGTTAGAGTCCCTAAAGGTTTAGGATTGGGTCCCTAAGTTAGAAAATATCAGTTAGAGTCCCTAAAGAGGCTTAGATTGGTTAGTTTCTATTTTTAGATCCATCAAGGACTATATATTCATTGGTAATCCGACACTTGAGAATTCAAGCAAAGATATTATCAAATCAATCTATCTCCTCCCGTGCTCTCAAGCCTAGGAAGCAGAGGGGTATAACCTCGCCCTAGAAGACGGATCGCGGCTACGAACTACGTAGCCGAGGTATAGTTACCCAAGGGTTCGACGTCCTTGACGTAGACACTGTCTTGTAAAATAGACTGGAGAGAGTATGAAGCCGTTCGTTGGATAAACACCCAACACACTCATAAAATATGAGTAGCATACATCAAGAGGTGTAAGCTTTTCAGGCCACATTGCTGGGAGGGAGAATACAATGATCAGAGGAGCACCTCTGCTCTGAACAGCAGAGTAGCAGTGGTTCAATACTTGAAAGCTGAAACACCAGAACGTGATGCCTCTTTTACAAAATTACCAGTTGACAACCATCAGTGTAAGTCTAACGACATCACCTGTTGCAGTCTACCCTTTTGGGACCATCAGTGCAAGTGTAACCAATCATGAGCCTTCTTGATGCATCTTTTGTCCCCTTTGGACCAGGCTTTTGCTTGCTAGGGCACTTGCTGCCTCTTGCCTGCTTACACCCTGCAGCAGCTGACACTGGCATTCATTTGGATTTTGGAGGATAACCGTGGATGCATGTCCACTTATTACATCACATACATACCGCTCATTGTCTTAAGACAATGAAGCAAACAGTCACTGACACGCTGGCCCAGTGCTAAGCGGGACAGCGGCGTTGCCGACTGAATAAAACCCTAAAAGTAGATCCATTGGTGATCTCCTTTCCTCACCTCCTAATCATACGATGCATTCATGCTTATTGCCTTGAGATTGTCTCAGGAACACCTGATCTCATCATGGATGCATGTGTCCATGCGTCAGGACTGGGCCGGGGGTGCCCCTGCAGCCTGCATGTGTGGATGATATGCTTGATGGGCTTTATTAGTTGCTTATTGAGTAATGAACAGTATACTGTCACGAATGTGTTTTTCAACTCAATATTAGTATATATGGTCAGGGACTTGTCATGCATATACAAGAAAAAAAAAATCAGTTGCTAATTGGCCCATCAGTATAAGTTTGTAGTAAGCATACATATCACCAGTCCCAGTGTATCTTTTGAACCATAAGTAGTGTACTAAATCATGAGCCTTCATGCAACTCCTATCCCCTTTTCAGACTTTTCATTCACATGCTAGCTAGGGCACTCGCTGCTCCTTGAATTGCACCCTACAGAAACAGACAGCTGCATTGCATCCATGCTTTGTCCCAACAAACTATGTCCATCTATATGTTCATCTTTAGCGAGCAGCCAATGACATGCTGGCCCACCTGTAAATCACAATACTTAGAGTGTTTGGTTTGAGGAATAAGATGGTCCATCATCTTCTCACTCCTCACTTTTTCTATTTGGTTTGTGAAATAGAATGGGTCGATGCATCACCACCTTATTTCTTATAAGCCAACACTAATAGAAAGATGATTTTTCCTAGCGCCTCTTTTTTTTTACTGGCGGTTTTAGTTACCATGCGCCTGTAGAAATGAAACGGTGGCTCTCAAGTCTAGAACCGCCTGTAGAAATCCATTTCTACAGGCGGTTTGTTAAGTCAACCGTCTGTAGAATTCTACAGACGGTTGTCTTAACAAACCGCCTGTAGAAATCCATTTCTACATGTGGTTCGTTAAGACATCCGCCTGTAGAAATATATGTGTTTTTTAAAATTCGATTTTTTCAAACTATCTCGGATGAGAAAACACTCAAAATAAAAGTTGTTCGTCTCAAAAAGTTATGAAACTTTGTAAATTACAACTTTTTAATTTGAAATCATCTTGTCAACGAAGAATATTTTGAATGGTCTCAAATTTGAAATTCAAATGTTGTAAATGACCTCGGATGGAGAAATGACCAATACAAAAGTTGTTCGTCTCGAAAAGTTATGAAACTTTGTAGTTGACAACTTTTTGATTTGAAACCATTTAGGACCTCAAACAAGCAAATTACACTCGGGTTTGTATAATATGTGGGGAACCGAAAGGGTATATGAACATATGTGAGTGTGTGATGTAGTGGTAGAGGAGGATCCGCGCGAGGCCGAGGTCGCGAGTTCGAATCCTATCGGCCGTGTTCGCCGCAAATTTTGCACGAAAAATGCTATGACTTCAACGGAGACAGGCGGGCGGTGCGGTCCTCCCCTAGTTATTTTTTTTTCTAATTTATTTTCAGCTTTTTTCGAATTTTTTTCCACAGGCGATTTGCTAGGTGTGGAAATGGACATTTTGACAGGCGGTTCGCTAAGTCAACCGCTTGTGCAAACCCATTTCCATAGGCGGTTCACAAGCAACCGCCTGTGCTGTGCTTCTATTTCTACTTGTCTCCAGCACAGGCGGTTGAAAGATCCTAAATGGCTAGAGGGGGGGTGAATAGCCTATAAAAATTTCTACAACAATACTTAAACAGGCTTGTTAGACAACTAAATGGCGAAGCAAGTTTTGCGCTAGCTCTACAAAAGTGCAAGCCACCTATCCACAATTCTAGTTAATTATGATCTCTATGTCACATAATATCTAAGTTGCTATTTTACAACTAAGTGAGCAAATGAGCAAGAATAATTATCACTACACAAGACAAGTAAATAAACTAGCTACTAGAAGATACAATTATAACTTGCAAGAATATAACAAAGGTAAATACAAGTGATAGAGGTGTGTATACTGAGCCGGGCAAGAGAACAATAGATGAATACCAATGAATACCACGAAGACAAGATGACGCAATATTTTTCCTCCGAGGTTCACTTGTGTTGGCGCAAAAAGTGGCGTTCTGCGCCAGGCACACAGCAAGCCGGAGAAGCTGGCTTCAATCGTGGCCCGGGTGCTCAGAAGTCCGGTGCGTGCCAGTCAGTTTGACCTGCAACTAACAAGGGAGATAAACGGTTAAATACAAAGCTGGAACGTGCCGGGTATGACCAGACAGTTCCAAGATGTACGGCCCTGAAGCCACTTACGACGACATATAGCTATGAAAGCTATCTGCCAACAGGTCTAAAGATTATTCGGCAATATGAACAGAGTTACGTGAATAACAGGTTGCCGAACACGTTTGCATGAGAATCGTACTTGCATGATGTATAAGTTAAAACTTAGCCAATCTCGATTGTACAACCGAGTGGGGTCCATGGAGATTGAACATACAAGCTAAGCATGACTAAGCTAATCCAAAGCCTGCGCCTGCCGCACGACACCTAGCCTTGTCATAGATCAAACACACTTAACATGCATGAACCCTCACCACGTGGCAACCCAGATACGATCCAATTCGGCTATTACGAACAGTAGATCTACTGTATAACAGACCTTCCAATAATAAGCGTGAAAGAACAGAGCAGGTCTATAAAGATGAAGCCGAACCGGACGGTATCTAGACTGGGCAAAAGTGTTATGATGAAATAAACGTAACAAACATATAACACAAGGTAACTTAATGAATCTATCAGATTGCCAAATCTAACAGAGCCGATAACTATCTTTACTCATGTCTCAATCCGCCGCACGATACAAGACATAAACAAAGACCTCCCGTCATAAGCTTAAATCCGCCGCACGATACTAAGCTTAACGTACGAGACTACTTGCACCATATCTAAATCCGCCGCACGATACTAGACATGATAGCAAGGTTGCCGGAACTTACGGAGGTCGACGGATCGATGGCCCCTCTCGAAGAACACGACGACACGACTTGGACTCGAAGACGGCGCGGGGCCGGGGTTGGTTGTATTGATTGTGAACAGATTTACAATAGTCTCAGAGTTTATATTTATACCCTGGTGTTCTACGAGTCCTGGGAGGACACGATTACAATGATAAATTAGGAAACTACCAGAAACATGATGCCTTTTGCTCCAAGCTTCCTTTAATAACCGGCACGCGCTAAAATGAACGAGAGTCCCGTTGCTGAATCCTCTTGACATGCCGTATTCGTCGCAAACCGACTTGGCTCGAGGTAGCCGACCGCAGCATCACGTTGCCGAATCCGCTCGCTGTTGACTAATCGCCTTCACAGCCTTGCCGAATACATTGAGCTAGCCGACCGCGTCCGCCGTTTGCCGAATCCTTCAAGTGGCGGCGTTCGCCGAATCATCATAGTGCCGGTCCACTTGTCATAGTGCGAAAACTCGGTGTTAACACATGCCCCCTAATTTTGGGATAAATGTTTTATTCTAAAATTCATTTTTTCCTTTTCGCACTACTGTAGAGTCTCTGGAAGCATCCGACTTCCTTTGTCATTAATCATCACAGCTGCCGACTCGCCTTCCGACGCACTCGAGATCCTTTAAGAATTCCTCTCTATTCCATTTCGGCCTGAACTTCCCGAATTCCTCTGTTCAGCTTCTTCATCTAGAAAAAACCTCTCTTCTCTCTGCCCTGAACCGAAAAAATGTCTTCCCAAGCAAGCCATTACAGTCTCGAGCTCGCGACACCAGCACTTCTAAGAGAAGGTTGCTTCTGCTTTGATCTTTTCGCTTTGGATGATTATGCCTCATTTGTTTCCCCTTCAGGAGGACTGGCGACGACCTCACTGAGGACCTAGCTCAGAAGGTTACAGATCTCCAATCTGATCTAGGAAAGAAGAATCGGGAGATTATTCAAATCTCTCAGGAGCGCGATATCTTTCGGGAACAAGCCATCGGTAAGCATCCCTCAGCTGTCCTTTTCTTATCTCTTCCTTCGGCTTGACCCCTTTTCCTTCAGCTCTGGAGAATAGGCTCCACTCCCTCGAAGCCGCTATTGCCGACCTTGCTGCTTCAGCCAATGTGCCAGGCACGGTGGCTCTAAGGCAGGTGAATGAGATCAAGCGGGTCCTTCCTGACATTTCTAGGGCCGGCATGGGCTACGCGCAACACTTGCTTTCAATGCCGTCCGGATTCATTCTGGCGCCGATTATCGCCATTTTGACGCTTGTGAGCGAGGACTAGAATTTAGGATAGCACGCTCTGTTGAGGATATGAAAGAAGCCAGAACAGACTTGGCCGACTCTTTTGATTCTGATCTTCCGATTAGAAATAGAATGACATGGACGAACTGATCCTTCATTTGTAATCGACTCCTGTTATGTGGATAAGAAGTCCTTTCATCTTTTTCTTGAAATCAATCTGTGACTGATCTTTCGGAATCAGGGCGTACTCTATTCCATGTGCTTGGCCATTTGTAACATATCTGCATTTTGCATCCAATCGGTTACCGCTCTGATGACACCGTATTTAACCGTGTGAACCTGTTCGGCAATCTGGCCAGTGTTTGTCTCGTACACCTAAATCGGCAGTTTTGCCGAAGACAGGCGCTCTATTCTCCGCCGAACAGTACGTGAGTGCACTCAGACGGCCTACGTAGCCCATTACTGTAGAAGCCCATCTTGGGAAACGGAAAAACCCCAATCCGTCGGTTGATATTCGACATAAATCGTCCCTGGAGGCCTGCCTTCTCCCAATCTTGCATCCACTCCTTTAGTACTCTCTCGCCGCCTCGGCTTCCTTGTTCGTTCCGCCCCAGGAAACCCTAACTTTCCGAGTGCAATGGCGAGCCATGATGACCGCGGCAAACGCCCGGCGACCGAGGAAGCCGAAGGGAGCCGCGCTCGGCGCCTCCGTCGGCGCGGGTAGGACTCTTCGCTTACGTCCTTTGTGGCAGTTTCTTGAAGATTTCGCTCATGCTCGGTTGCTGCTTGCTGACAGGGTCCCCGTTATTTCCTCCGCCGGCGGGCATGCCCGGCCTTCTCCAGCGTCGGGAAGGCCAGAGGCTCCACCATCGGATTCGCCAAGCTCCTCCGACAGTCTCTCCTACCACTCCCATCCTTGGGAGGCGAGCCCGGACCGGGATTCCGACGGCGGCCTTTACGACCACAACGACGCCTTGAACTTCATGGCGCTGCGGGACGAGTCCCGGGAAGAGCTGGCCGCCGTCTCGAAGCAGTACGGGATAGATCAGCTGGAGTGGGAGGACCAGCGCCGGCAGTTCTGCGACGCAATCACAGGTATGAACACCCAATCCTAGATCGGTTTTTGGTCGTTCTTGTTGATCTTTTAACCGATCCATTTCAACTCGTCGTTCATAGCACTGTCTGAAGAGCTGGAGCGCCTGAGGATGGCGGCGAACGCCGTCGCAGACCAGGTGAACGCCCAGGGCGACACCGCCGAGGCGCGCCTGGCCAATGTACACGGCCGCGTCGAGCAGGTCG
Source organism: Coix lacryma-jobi var. lacryma-jobi (assembly GCA_009763385.1). NCBI lineage: Eukaryota > Viridiplantae > Streptophyta > Magnoliopsida > Poales > Poaceae > Coix > Coix lacryma-jobi. The sequence continues at coordinate 129,057,885 of CM019830.1, forward strand.
CCCTGCAGGGTGTGCACCATGGCGTGGCGCTGGGGCTGTCGGCGCTAACGGTCCGCAGAGGAGGACTTCTCCGTGACGCCGGTTGGCTTCCCCGGCGGAGCAGGTCCGGAGGACGTCGAGCAGATTGATGATCTTCTGGACTCCTACGAGGATCATGCTCGCGCCCTCGCCGCGGTCACCAACCCGCAGACGGTCATCAACAGGATGTTCGATAACTGACCTGCACCTCACTACGAACAATGTTTTATTTTGTTATGTTTATACGCACTACCTGTTCTCCTGTCCTGCGCTTGTTGAGTGTTTGATTTGTCTAGCCGATTGCACAGCATCGCGCGCACTTGGCCCTGTATTTTTGCGTTTTTTGTGCTAGAGGCGACACATGCCATGCCGGCTGCTTTTTGCTCTAAGGGCGATAGACTCTATCGGCCATTTTTGTGCTAAGGGCGATACCATTTTGTATCGGCCATCGGTGCCCGCTAGTCCTTGATTCCGTTATGCACCGACCTCCACGCTAGGATGAAACCTCTTTAGATAACGCCCATTAATTGCCCTAGCAAACTCTTCTCCTTGGAGGGTTTTCAGAACATACGCATTACCCGGAGCACGTCTCAGAATCCGAAAAGGCCCTTCCCAGTTAGAGGACCATTTGCCGAATACCTTGTCTTTGGTACCGATTGGCAAGATAATTTTCCAAACCAAGTCTCCCTCTTCAAATCCTTTTTCTCTCACTTTCGAGTTGTAGTACTTGGCAACGCGTATCTTATTTTCTCAATATTTTCCAAGGCCTTGAGACGAATCAAATGCAAATCCTCTAGCTCATCCATCATCAAATCCTTATAATTTTCTTTAGCCAGATCGTTCTGCAATGTAACTCGTCTTGACCCCGACTGCAATTCCATGGTAGCACTGCGTGATGCCCGTAGACCAACTCGTATGGCGACGTCTGAGTCGACCCATGACAAGCCATTCGGTACGCCCACAAAGCTTCGTTGAGTACCAAGTGCCATCTTTTAGGTTTCTCTTCGATCTTCTTTTGAATGATTCTAATCATGATTTTGTTAGAAGCCTCCCCTGTCCATTGGCCTGTGCATAGTAAGGAGAAGAATTATAGAGTTTAATCCCCATCTCTTCGGCAAAATCACAAAACTCCGAGGAAGTGAACTGAGTTCCCTGATCGGTGGTGATGGACTGAGGAATGCCGAATCGGTAAATGATATGCTCCCTGACGAAAGACACCATGTTCTCTGACGTCACCTTCTTCAACGGGATGGCTTCAACCCACTTAGTGAAGTAATCCGTGGCCAACAGGACAAACTTATGTCCTTTGCTAGATGGAGGGTAAATCTGGCCGATCAAATCAATGCCCCATCCTCTGAAAGGCCAGGCTTAATGATCGGATTCATGGCCGATGCTGGAGCCCTTTGTACATTGCCGAATCGCTGACAATCCTGACAACCTCTGTAATACTTAAAGCAATCTTCGAGCATAGTCGGCCAAAAATATCCAGTCCTCCTGATTAACCATCTCATACGGTGAGCCGACTGGTGTGCACCACATACGCCTTCGTGCACCTCATACATCAGTTTCCTGGCCCCGTCTTGGTTCAGGCACTTAAGCAAACCACATCTATGGATTTGTAGTACAATTGATTGTCCAAGAGTGTGAACTTAAGAGCCTTGTACCTGAGTTTTCGGGAGACTTTCCTGGACGGGTCCCTGAGGTAATCGGCAATGTTGTCTCTCCAGTCTTCAATTGCCTGATCACCACTTGGGACTGCTTGATCACCTTCTGGGGCTGTTTGCTCTCCCTCAAGTGCAAAAATGTTTTGATTCTCCCTATACCCGGATGCTGCCTGAGCCAACTGGTTTGCTTCTTCGTTTTGCCCCCTAGGAATATGTTGCAAGGTTGCCGAACGAAACTGTCTGAGGAGCTCTTGGCAACCTTCGAGATATTCCTGCAGCGTGTCGTTCTTGCACTCGTATTTGCCGGTCAATTGCTTGATCACTAATTCCGAGTCACCGAAGACCTCCACGGCGTCTGCCTTTATGTCCACAAGCAACCGTAGTCCGCGGAGCAGTGCTTCGTACTCTGCTTGATTATTAGTTACCGGGTACTCGATCGGTATAGAGTACTTGAAGGGTGCCCCCTTGGGAGAAATCAACACGATCCCGACTCCACCACCTTTGCTGCACGAGGATCCATCAAAAAACAATGCCAAGGGATAATGGTTATCATGTTAGCATTAGGATCACGGTGGTGGGTGACAAAATCAGCCATAATCTGGCCTTTAACAGCCTTTGCCGATTCAAAACGCAAATCAAATTCAGAAAGGGCCAAAACCCATTTACCGATCCTTCCACTTAAAATCGGCATTAATAACATGTGCTTAATTACATCAAATTCTGAAACTACCACGCATTCGGCATTCAGTAGATAGTGCCGAAGTTTGGTACAGGAATAGAAAACGCACAAGCACAACTTTTTTAGCCGAATACCGTGTTTCGGGATCCAGTAGCTTTCGGCTAAGATAGGCCACGACTCTCTCTTTCCCTTCGAATTCTTGCATGAGGGCCGACCCCATCGTTAGGTTGTCGGCCGCCACGTACAACTTGAAAGGCTTGTCGAGTTGTGGAGAACCATACTGGTGGTGCCTTCATGTACTCCTTGATCTCATCGAAAGCCTTTTGTTGCACGTCACCCACACACGAACTCCTGATCTTTCTTGAGCTTCAATAGTGGAGAAAATGGCAGCACGCGCTCAGACAAGTTGGATATGAACCTTCTGACAAAGTTGATCTTGCCGAGCAGTGATTGAAGTTCTTTGAGATTGGTCGGTGGCACTACCTTATCAATTGCTTCCATGCTCTTCCTACCGACTTCGATCCCTTTTTTGTGGACCAGGAATCCCAGAAACTCACCAGCCGACACCCCAAATGCACACTTGGTTGGATTCATCTTTAAACCATGTTTCCTCGTGCACTCCAGGTCTTCCTTAAATCGGCTAAGTGTCCTTCCTTGCTTCTGGATTTGACCACCACATCATCAATGTAATCTCTACGATCTTGCCGATCAGCTCATGGAATATGTAATTCATGGCTCGCTGGTAAGTGGCACCGGCATTTTTCAAACCAAAAGTCATGACCATCCATTCAAACAAACCTATTGGCCGAGGCACCTGAAGGCGGTCTTCGCCACATCCTCTGCAGCCATGAAGATCTGATTGTAACCTGCGTTGCCGTCCATAAAGCTTATGATTTCAAAACCGGCCGAAGCATCTACCAGCAAATCGGCCACCGGCATTGGATAACCGTCCATAGGAGTGGCTTTGTTGAGGTTCCTGAAGTCAATGCAGACCCTCATCTTCCCGTTTTTCTTGTACACCGGGACAATATTGGAGATCCACTCCGCATATCGACACGGCCGAATGAATTTAGCTTCCAGTAATCTTTCCAACTTCTTTTTTCACGTCGGCCAATACCTCCTCCTTGTAGATCCTGCGCGGAGGTTGTTTGTATGGACGGTATCCAGGCTTGATCGGCAACTTATGCTCAACAATGGACCGATCCAATCCGGGCATCTCTGTGTAGTCCCAAGCGAAACAATCTTTGAACTCTTTTAGGATATCTACTAACTGTACTCTGAAAGCAGGGTCTAAATTAGAACTTATGAACATCGGCCTTCTTTTACTTGTGTCGCCAACATCCACTTCTTCCAGTTGGTCGGCCGATGCGAAGCCACGTCCCAGTTTGCCCTCGCTGCTGTCAGTTGGGTTGTCCATCTAAAAGAAACTTTGAGAGCCGACTGCTTGGATCGGCTGTTGATCTCTGCCGTAGATGTTGACAGGACCTTCTCCCCACACACGATCGGAGAAGCAATCTACTCCGTCGAATTCCCAGTAAGTGGGCTCAATGGTAGCAACACTCACCGAGTCATCAGCTTGGACAATCTCGATGTCGTCTCCCTCCACCCACTGGATGAGTATTTGGTGCATGGTCGAAGGTATGCAACAGTTGGCATGGATCCAATCTCTGCCCAAAAGCAGGCTGTATGCCCCCTTGCCGTCAATGACAAAGAAGGTCGTGATGAGCGTCTTGGATCCTATCATCATCCGTGTCCACTGCACGACACCCCGAGTGTCAGAGGGATTGCCGGCAAAGTCACTTCAGTATCATCGTTCCGTCTTTGAGGCAGATTTCATCGTTCATGCCCAGCTTTCTGAAGGTGGCGTAGGGCATGATGTTGATCGCTGCGCCGCCATCGACAAACATCTTGGTTAGCGGCTTCCCGTTGACGTACCCCTTGATATATAACGGCTTCAAATGCCGATGCTTAGCTGGTTTGTCAAATGCTGCCTTCTGAGACAACACGAGCTGTGCCGCGAGCTCGTTGTGCTCGGCCTCGTCGGAGTCCGAACGCGCTTCGTCCTGTGCCCCCTGGCCGATTGGAGCCATGAATTCCAGGGGAAGGAAGAAAGTCATGGCCACGCCAGCGCCTTTGCCATTGTTGTTCGGCTTTTCCTTCGGACGCCACTCTTGCTTCTTCCCATCGGCAGCTGCTTCTTCCAACTCCCTATTCCGGAGGCGTTGCACTCTCCTTTTCTGGCTTTTCCTGAGCCCTGGTGGGCACCATTGCCCCTTTTGCCACCTATACGGGCGGGGCTGTACCTCCTCGCTGTTGTCCCGGTGATGCACCCACTCCTGGTCGGCACATCTTTTGGCTTGCCGACCCGGGCTTCTCATTTTTAGGCGCCGATCGTCCATTGGGATGCGTGCTCCCAACCTATCATGGACGGGACGGCGGTTGACCCGATCCTGCCTATACCCCTTGTACTGATCGCTGCATTCGGGGCAGTTGTTGACGGCAGGCAGTTTCAAGCCTTCGTTCCAGCAGTGGCGGAAGAACGGACAGCCCCAGTGAGCTTGCTTCCGCTCTTGGCGGCGTCCTTGCTCCCAGCGATGGGCCTGTTCTCTGTGGTAAGCCCTCTCCTCCAGACGATACCGGTGCTCTCCCGCGTGATCGTCTTCATGCTGGTATTCCTCTGTGAATTCTTGCTCTTCGCGTTGGAGACGCATCTGCTCTTTCTCCTTTGGCCGACGCCACTTGTTAAGGAGATCCCTGTGGGTAGGCCTGCGCCTGGAAGACGACTCTCCATGCTCGTATCGGCTATTCACGGCTTGGGCGTGCTGTCGGAGCTCATCGCCAGTGATTTGCCGATCGGGATCCACTGCGCCAGACTCGCGCGCCTTGTCGGAGGTGAGGACTTTGACCTTGCCCTTGCCTCTGGGATCTTCCGGGGCCACCATGTTCACAGAGACGAACACGGAGTTCTGGGCGAAGGGGTTGGCATCGATCTTCATCTTGCCATTGAATTTGATGTGCCCATCCTGGATGGCCTTCTGGATCCTGGTCCTGAACACGCGGCAATCATTAATAGAATGAGTATTAGTGTTGTGGAAGCCGCAGTATTTCTTGTCTTTGACGCCTCCAGGACGTAGCATCGGGTGATCCGGGGGTAGCCTAACTCTCCCTTCGGCAATCAGAAACTCGAAGAGTTTGTCGGCCTTGGTGACGTCGAAGTCGTATGCCCCTTTCTGCTGGCGCAGCCACTGCTTGTTGGCCTGGGTCGGTTCTTTGTCCCAGTTGAACTCTGCAGCGGCCACCTCATCTTCGGCATCGGAATAGTCCATCGGCTTCGTCCAGGAAAGCTTGATACATCTGGGCCGCGACATTGTCCCTCTGGAAGCGCCCTTCCCTCCGGAAGCCTTGCGCCTGGATAGTCATTTCATTCAGCCGGCGAGAGAGATGACCCAGGTCCTCGAACTCCTGGCCGAAGAGCTTGTCTCTGATGCTTGGGAGCATGCCCGCCACGGCCAATGGCGGAAGCTGGTCGTCCGGCAGGTACATGCCGAAGCACTGGCTCTTGACTTCCCTAAACCTGCGCAGGTAGTCCTGCGGTGTCTCATTCGGCCTCTGACGCACATACATGATGTCCACCAGCTTCTTCTCCTTGGTGCCCGTGTAGAAGTGCGTATGGAACTTCTGTTCCAAGTCTGCCCAAGAGAGAATAGAACCCGGTGGCAGAGACGTGAACCAAGCGAACGCCGGCCCAGTGAGCGAAGACGGGAAGTACCGAACCCTGAAGGCATCCTCGGTATTGGCCTCTCCAAGCTGGAGCAGATAGCGACTGATGTGCTCCACCGTGCTAGTGTCGTCTAAGCTGGAGAACTTGGACAGGTCTGTCGGCACCTTGACTCTGGGAGGTAAAGCCACACGGTGGAACCATTCGGGGAACGGAGATCTGTAAGCATAAGTGCCCTTAGGCTTCAGGCCGAAAGTGCGCTGCATCATATCTGCCATCCTCTCTAGCATGACATCGACATTAGAGTCGGCGGTTTTCTCGGCCGTCGGCTTCCCGTATCCTGGATGTGGGGCACCCTCTATGTTGTGAGGCTCAAGCATCTCATGGTACCCGTTTCCATAGTAGTCCTTTATGAGCCTGTAGGTTTGCGGGGAGATCTTGCGTGTTGACTCTGGCGGCTGACCCTTAGTGCCGAACGTGAGCTGACCCATGGTCGGCAACTGGCCTTCTGGCGTGTGCTTCTCTTGAATGGTCATCCCGCTCGATTGAGCCTTAGGCGGGGTCTCCTCACCAGCAGCTCCTGCCCCCTTGAGGTGATTCGGCAGATTGAAAAGATGTGGTCCTGCTATAGGGCCAAACTCGGCCTCCATAAGTTCATCGGCCTTGGGGCCGAATTGGGCGATCATGATGGTGCGGAAGGTGTTGAGAAACGCCCCATGCATGCGACCGATGGCACCAGAGACAGCTTCGTTGATCATATGAGACATTTTCAACACTGCCTCCGCTTCCCCGGGATCATTCGGGTTGGGCTGGACGGGTTTCGGCAGATCGTGCAGACGGCGAACCTTTCCGCTCTTGTTCTTGGAAAAGGCTTCTAGGCACTTGGCCTGGAATTCGGCACAAGCATCCTCCACCTGCTCTCTGTAGTCGTCGGGTAGTTCGGTGAGCTGCACCTGCACGAGCCCCGCCTTGTTGCTGGCCTCAGCTTCAGTGACTTCGACCATTGCTGCAGGAAAAAAGTGTTCGTCCCACCGGGCGTGCCAAAAAGTGTGTTGGCGCAAAAAGTGGGGTTCTGCGCCAGGCACACAGCAAGCCGGAGAAGATGGCTTCAATCGTGGCCCGGGTGCTCAGAAGTCCGGTGCGTGCTAGTCAGTTTGACCTGCAACTAACAAGGGAGATAAACGGTTAAATACAAAGCTGGAACGTGCCGGGTATGACCAGACAGTTCCAAGATGTACGGCCCTGAAGCCACTTACGACGACATATAGCTATGAAAGCTATCTGCCAACAGGTCTAAAGATTATTCGGCAATATGAACAGAGTTACGTGAATAACAGGTTGCCGAACACGTTTGCATGAGAATCGTATTTGCATGATGTATAAGTTAAAACTTAGCCAATCTCGATTGTACAACCGAGTTGGGGTCCATGGAGATTGAACATACAAGCTAAGCATGACTAAGCTAATCCAAAGCCTGCGCCTGCCGCACGACACCTAGCCTTGTCATAGATCAAACACACTTAACATGCATGAACCCTCACCACGTGGCAACCTAGATACGATCCAATTCGGCTATTACGAACAGTAGATCTACTGTATAACAGACCTTCCAATAATAAGCGTGAAAGAACAGAGCAGGTCTATAAAGATGAAGCCGAACCGGACGGTATCTAGACTGGGCAAAAGTGTTATGATGAAATAAACGTAACAAAACATATAACACAAGGTAACTTAATGAATCTATCAGATTGCCAAATCTAACAGAGCCGATAACTATCTTTACTCATGTCTCAATCCGCCGCACGATACAAGACATAAACAAAGACCTCCCGTCATAAGCTTAAATCCGCCGCACGATACTAAGCTTAACGTACGAGACTACTTGCACCATATCTAAATCCGCCGCACGATACTAGACATGATAGCAAGGTTGCCGGAACTTACGGAGGTCGACGGATCGATGGCCCCTCTCGAAGAACACGACGACACGACTTGGACTCGAAGACGGCGCGGGGCCGGGATTGGTTGTATTGATTGTGAACAGATTTACAATAGTCTCAGGGTTTATATTTATACCCTGGTGTTCTACGAGTCCTGGGAGGACACGATTACAATGATAAATTAGGAAACTACCAGAAACATGATGCCTTTTGCTCCAAGCTTCCTTTAATAACCGGCACGCGCTAAAATGAACGAGAGTCCCGTTGCTGAATCCTCTTGACATGCCGTATTCGTCGCAAACCGACTTGGCTCGAGGTAGCCGACCGCAGCATCACGTTGCCGAATCCGCTCGCTGTTGACTAATCGCCTTCACAGCCTTGCCGAATACATTGAGCTAGCCGACCGCGTCCGCCGTTTGCCGAATCCTTCAAGTGGCGGCGTTCGCCGAATCATCATAGTGTCGGTCCACTTGTCATAGTGCGAAAACTCGGTGTTAACAACTTGCTTGCTGGCAAGCTACGTCCCCGTTGTAGCGATTCACCCACTTGGAGGTTCACGCGCTAATAGGCATCACACGCCTAACCCACAACCGGGTGCCGCACAACCAACACAAGACGAGGATCCACAAGCTACTAGCAATCCACTAAAGATGTCTTTCGTGATCTCCCATGGGGAAGGCTCAAGAACCCCTCACAAATCACCGATTGGGGGCGGATACAATCACCAAATCCCTTCACCAATCACCAAATCACCAATCGTCTAGGTGACGGCAATCACCAAGAGTAATAAGAAATCCACAATCACAACAATCACCTAGTGCCACCAAATGCACAAATACTAGGGTTTCCCCCAAATCCTCTCCCAAATGAGCAACAAGCTAGGAGAGGGAGAGGAGAGGGAGATGCTCTTGAAGCTCTCAAGATCAATCACTAGAGCTCAATCTCTCACTTGAATGGAGCACAAATCCTTGGGAGTGAGAGAGGAGAGGGGAGAGAGCTTGTTCTTCCTTTTGGATTTCAAATGAGCAAGTGGGGAAGAAAAATGGGGAGAGGAGGGGGCAGCACACCACTAAAAGTACTAAGTTCTCCCCTCTAACGGTCAGATATGCGCTCACCCGGAATATCTGGGTAGGCTCGAATAAATATCCGAGAAGCACCTTAGTGTCTACGCGAACTGAGTTGAGTTGAAATTAAACGGAATATCCGGCTAGGGCTGCGAATATATCTGACCGAGGGTTCTCTGGTCTTGCGAATTGAGAAGAGCTGAAATCAAACGGAATATCCGGCTAGGGCTGAGAAAAATTTCGAGCAAGGCCTTGCTGTTTGGGCGCATGAACTTCTCCATTTTCTTCTCTTTTAAGCCCTTTTCAAAGTGCTAACTCTCCCACAAATTACCAAAACAATTTGGCACTAAAGATAGCAATTTCACAAGGATTTTTAGGGCTTTCTCATGCACCTCACCAAGTCACTAAGCGCAATGCATATGCAAATGAGACTCACACTTAATGGCACTAGATAACCATTGTAATTAAAGATTTCCCCTCTTTATAGTATGATTATCTATCCTAAACCCGATCACACACTCTATTGTGTCTTGATCGATAAAACAAAATGATCCTATATTTATACCTTCGCCTTGAGCCCATTTTGTTTCTCTCTTTCTTTATTTCCATGTTGGAGCACTTGATCGCAATCTTTCGGCTATCTCCATCACATGAGTGTCATCTAGCTCCACCACTTGGACTAGGACCATCTTATCTTATAATCACACTTAAGCATAGAGTTAGTCCAATAGGTTTCATCAATTAGTCAAAACCAAACTAGGTCTTTCAATCTCCCCCTTTTGGTAATTGATGACAACCTTCACAAAGATATGAATTAAATTCAATTTTGAATTTGAGTTGCTTGTCCAAGCATTTTGTTCATGAGTAAGAATTGGACAATCACCACAAATTCGATTTCGGTAGTACTAGCTCCCCCTACATATGTGCTTCATGAGTTTGGTTCAATCTATTCACATATGCATGGATTGAAATTATGGGAGAGATACTACTACCAAATGATGCTAAGGTGTATAGAATGGACCTTTGAAGCGTGTTACCATCGGAGTGCACATTTGATCACCATCCTTAGCACCATGAGTAACTAGATATCACTTGTAAACACAAAAGACTAGATACCTCATGAGATCAACATTAGAAACAAGGCTCTAGTACCACTTTAAAAATTAACACTGTATCTAGCTAACTCCTATGCATGCTAGTTTCCAAATCATCATACAAATTCTAATACTAGCATACACCACACAAGCATGTATATTGAATTTAAGACTTGTGATGCAACAACTCATATGAATATGCACATTCAAATGCAACAATAGGTTCATGAGCTTGCTCCCCCTACTTGTGTGCTCAAATTTTAATTGATCCTCCCCTTTGTTATATTTCTATCTTTATATCTTTGTAACCATTTCTCCCCCTTTGTCATTAAGTACCATAAAAGGCACACCAATTTTAGTAGGAGTTAAGTCAATCAATGGGTGATCAATTTCATATTATGGTTCAAACTAGCAAACAAACATAAGATATTTAACACGGTTTGCTCTAGAGTAAGCTTCTTCACACATCTTTCAATGGTTATCTTACTCACGTTGGTTAAACACTTGAATGCTTGTTTCCAAGATTAAACACTAGGTTCACAAGCCCACAAACATGCCATATGCTACCACTAGATCATATCAAACATAGAAGCAATAGTGGCACCATATATACATTAAATTCATTTGATTTTTATGAATGGGCCTATATCATGCATGGAATGACTAAATGCACTAAACATGTCCTTAGCAAGGATGAATGCCATGCCAAACAATTTTACCTTTGCTTTGTCGAAGGAGAGGCATGTCATATAATGGAGGGTGCATCAACTCATATTTGAGAAATCAAGTATGTTCAATTCATTCCTTAGCTTGCAAAATCTCTTCTCATCAAGTGGTTTGGTGAATATATCGGCAAGTTGATCTTCGGTTCCCACACTCTCAATTGAAATATCACCTTTTTGTTGATGATCTCTTATGAAGTGATGACGAATGTCAATGTGCTTTGTTCTTGAATGTTGAATTGGATTATTAGTGAGCTTCACCGCACTCTCATTGTCACATAGCAATGGCACTTGTTTGAACTTGATTCCAAAATCATCCAAAGTTGCTCTCATCCATAGCAATTGTGCACAACAACTACCCGCGGATATGTATTCGGCTTCGGCAGTTGAAAGTGCAACACTATTTTGCTTCTTCGATGACCATGATACAAGTGATCTTCCAAGTAATTGACATGTGCCTGATGTGCTCTTTCTATAAACTTTGCATGCCGCATAGTCGGAGTCCGAATATCCAATCAACTCAAAGTTTGACCCCTTGGGATACCACAATCCAACATTTTGTGTATGCTTCAAATATCTCAATATTATTTTTGTTGCCTTCAAGTGACTCTCTCTTGGTGAGGCTTGAAATCTTGCACACATGCATACACTAAACATGACATCCGGCCTAGAAGCGGTCACATAGAGTAAGCTTCCAATCATAGACCGATACAACTTTTGATCCACCATGTTGCCACTAGCATCACTATCCAAATGTCCATTTGTCCCCATAGGTGTGCTAATAGATTTTGCATCATCTAAACTAAACTTCTTGAGCATGTCTTTGATGTACTTGCCTTGACTCACAAATGTGTCATTCTTCATTTGCTTGATTTGAAGACCAAGAAAGTATCTGAGCTCTCCAATCATGGACATCTCAAACTCATTTGCCATCATATTCCCAAACTCTTCACAAAACTCTTGGTTGGTTGACCCAAAGATAATGTCATCAACATATATTTGCAACACAAACAAGTCTTTGCCAATCTTCTTGGTGAAAAGAGTAGTATCAACCTTTCCCATCTTGAACCCTTTAGAGAGTAGGAAATCCCTCAACCTCTCGTACCATGCTCTTGGTGCTTGCTTCAAACCATACAATGCCTTCTTGAGCTTGTACACATGGTTGGGCTTCTTGTCATCTTCAAAACCGGGTGGTTGTTCAACATATACTAATTCATTGATGTAGCCATTCAAGAATGCACTCTTCACATCCATTTGATATAACTTGATGTCATGGGCACAAGCATAAGCTAATAGGATTCTAATCGCTTCCAATCTTGCAACTGGTGCATATGTTTCTCCAAAGTCAAGACCTTCAACTTGTGTGTAACCTTGTGCAACTAATCTTGCTTTGTTTCTCACTACTATGCCATCTTGATCTTGCTTGTTGCGAAAAACCCATTTGGTTCCAATCACATTGTAATTCTTTGGCCTCTCAACAAGTTCCCAAACTTGGTTGCGTGTGAAGTTGTTTAGCTCTTCATGCATAGCATTTACCCAATCAACATCCATCAATGCATCTTCTACCTTGGTTGGCTCAAATGATGGCACAAATGAATAATGCTCACAAAATGAAGCCAATTTTGATCTTGTTTGCACACCACTTCTAATATCTCCAACAATTTGATCAATTGGGTGATCTCTTGCAATGTTGGTTGGTTGGAGTATTTGCACTTGATTTCTTTGTTGAGATAAACTAGCTTGTTGATCTTCACTAGCACTTGATTGATCATGAGAACCACTATCTTGATTTGTATCAACTTGCACATTGGAGGAGAACATTTGATCATCTTCCTCTTCAATCACTTGTCTTGGCCTAATATCACCAACATCCATGTTCTTCATTGCATTTGCTAATTGAGTCCCTCTCACATCATCTAGATTTTCATTTTCTTCTTGAGACCCCTTGGTTTCATCAAACTCAACATCATGCACTTCTTCAAGAATACCACTAGTCAAGTTCCAAACTCTATATGCTTTGCTTGTGGTGGAATAACCAAGTAAGAAACCTTCATCACATTTCTTCTCAAATTTGCTCAATCTTGCACCCTTCTTCAAGATATAGCATTTGCAACCAAACACTCTAAAATATGCAATATTGGGCTTTCTTCCATTTAATAGCTCATATGGTGTCTTCTCTAGCATGCCATGACAATAGAGACGGTTGCTACAATAGCAAGCCGTATTGATAGCTTCGGCCCTAAAGGAATGACTAACATTGTATTCACTAAGCATAGACCTTGCCATCTCAATCAAAGTTCTATTCTTTCTTTCAACAATCCCATTTGATTGAGGAGTGTACTTGGGTGAGAATTGATGTCTAATGCCAAAGTCATCACACAACTCATCAACTCTTGTATTCTTAAATTCACTCCCATTGTCACTTCTAACTCTCTTGATTGTTGTTTCAAACTCATTTTGGCATCTCTTGACAAAAGTTTTGAAAATATCAAATGTTTCACTCTTGTCACTAAGAAAGAAGACTCATGTGTATCTAGTGTAATCATCCACTATCACAAAGCCATATTTATTTCCACCGATGCTAATGTATGTTGTTGGTCCAAATAAATCCATGTGCAGCAATTCAAATGCTTTGCTAGTACTCATCATGCTTTTCTTAGGATGGGTGTTACCAACTTGTTTGCCGGCTTGACAAGAGCTACAAAGTTTATCCTTCTCAAAGGTGACATCTTTCAAGCCTCTAACTAGATCATGTTTCACTAACTTATTCAATTGTTTCATTCTAACATGACCAAGCCTTCTATGCCATAACCAACCCATACTAGATTTAGTGAACAAGCATGTTGATAATTGGGTTTCACTAGCATTGAAATCAACCAAGTATAGATTCTCATATCTAAATCCTTTGAATATCAAATTAGAGCCATCTACACTTATGATCTCTACATCATCAACTCCAAATATGCATTTGAAACCAAGATCACACAATTGAGCAACTGATAATAGATTGAAGTTCAAGCTCTCAACTAGCAACACATTGGAAATGCTCATGTCATTGGATATTGCAATCTTACCAAGCCCTTTCACCTTGCCTTTGCCACTGTCACCAAATGTGATAGAATCAAAACCATGATTGTCACTTGAATTGATTGAATTGAACATTCTTGAATCCCCAGTCATATGTTGAGTGCACCCACTATCAAGCACCCAATGCCTCCCTCCGGCTTTATAGTTGGCCTACAAGAACAAATCAATTCTTTTTAGGTACTCAAATCTTTTTGGGTCCTCCAAGGTTAGTGACCAAACTCTTTGAAAGTCCTTGTTTGGTTTTGGATAATTGATGTCGCCTAGAGTACTAACCTTTGTCATGAAATGTTCATAAGCTAGGTTGGTACATACCAAGTGTGGGAGCTAGATGATGACCATGGTGTTGGTGGTGATGACCAAAAGATGGATCAAGTGCTCCACATTTGGAAAGAGAAGAAGAGAAAAGCAAAACCCTATGAAGATCAAGGCAAAGGTATAAATAGGGATTTTGTTTTGGCACTCAAGACACCATAGAGGGTGTGAGTGTGTTTAGGATTGATAGTCATACTATTAAGAGGGGACTATCTCGGTGATTACGGTTATCAAGTGCCACTAGGTGAATTCGTACATGCATATGCATTAGGACCTAGTGTGCTAACCTCTAATCCTTTGAAAAATGTTTGGAAAATGCTAACACACATGCACAAGGTGATGTACACTTGGTGGTGTTGGCACATTTGCAAAGGAGAAGAAACCGGAGTTGAAAACGTGTTTTTCAGGCGTGACCGGACTCTGCAACACTGACCGGATGCTATTGCAACATGCGTCCGATCACTATTGAAACAGTGACCGGACGCTAGTGCAACATTCGACCGGACGCGACGCTACAACTGTTCACGAGAGGCAACGCGTGTAATAGAGGTGATCAGACGCTGAGTGAGTCCGGTCAATAGTGATCGGACGCGTCCGGTCCTTAAAAAACGTCTCTGGAACCTCTCTGTTCGTGACCGGACACTCAGTGCAACATTGACCAGACGCTAGTGCAACATGCGTCCGGTCACTACTGAAACCTCGACTGAACGCTAATGCAACATTGACCGGACGCGTCCGGTCGTCCCGTAAACAACCCATTTGAAGGGGTAACGGCTCTATTTGTTTGAGGGGGTATATAAATATGAGTTGGCCGGCTTTGGGAGGTTACTCTTGGCACTCTAACATATTGGACATCCCTTTGAGCTAAACATACTCCCTCCCACTCATCTCCTTGCTTGATAGCGCGAATCAAAGTGAGATTGAGTGATTCCAAGTGCATTTGCTTGTGTGTTTGCATCTAGTGGCACTTGGGGATCGTTGTTGCTGAGGTATTCTCTTTACTCTTGGTGGTTGTCGCCACCTAGACGGGTTGGAGCAGCGGAGGAGCATTGGCATGAGTTGGTGATTGTTCGTGGCCATCTCCCGGTGATTTGTGAGGGGTATTGTGCCTTCCCTGGCGAAGAGCCAAAAGGTAACTCTAGTAAATTGCGTGTGTCATTGAGTTACCTCCATTTGTGGGTCGGTTCTTGTGGCGCACAAGTGTTGAGCTAGGTTTGTGAACACCTATTAGCCACCGAACCACCAAGTGGTTGGTCGACACAACGGGGAGTAGCGTGCCGGCAAGCACGTGAACCTTGGGAGAAAATCATTGTGTCTCTTGCCTCTTTGGACATCTCCCGGAGTTTCTTGGTATTCATATTGTGATTGATCATCTCTTGTCGGTGTTGGTATATCTCTCTACCACTTGAATTACATTCTTTACTCCTTGTGTAGTGGTAGTTAATCTTGCTAGTGTTAGCTCTCTAGTTCTTTGTATTTAGTTCTTGCTAGCTCACTAGAATAGAGAGTAGTGACATAGATATTGTGTGCCTTAGAGATCATACCATACTAGAATTGTTTGGTTAGGTGGCTTGCATCACTTAGTAGAGCTAGTGCAAAAAGCTTCGCTTTGTAATTGTCTAACAAGTCTCTCTAAGTGTTTTGTAGAAATTTTATTAGGCTATTCACCCCTCCTCTAGCCATTTAAGGACCTTTCACTCTTTGGTACCCAAATGGCTTTCTTCTTTGAGCCCACAATTGGTGCACCAATGAATTTAGCTTTCACACCATTAACACCCTTGGTAAGCAAATAGCAAGAATCAAATTGAATAGAGGATACATTAGCATTCCTGTTCTTGTTCTTGCAATATTGCTCTACATGTCCACTTTGCTTGCATCTAGTGCAAAACCGACCATTGCTCTTCACAAAACTAGTTTTGTGAGTAGCAAAAGCCGTCTTGCCATTCTTGGGGGTATAGCCCAATCCCTCTTTGTTGAGAGAAAAGCGTTGGCTACCCAAGCACTTAAGCAAGCGGGCCTCACCACCATAGGCTTTGCCTAAAGCGTGAGTGAGCTCATTTACTTCCCTCTTCAATGTCTCATTCTCAACCATGAGTGAGGCATCACAAGTGAAGCCATCATCCATAGATGAAGTAGTAGTGGTAGGTGATGAGCTACATGAAGGGTTAGTAGGAGCAATAACAATAGGCTTATAGAATAATTCATCAATTATATCACAAGTTATGCCTATGTCACATGTTTCAACCACATCCTCAATTTTAGCTTGATCAATAAGTGAGGAATGAGCTTTCTTAAGCTTAGTATGAGCATTGCCAAGCTCCTCATGGGCTTCCACTAGCCTCTCATGAGTGACATTGAGATCCTCAAAGGATTGCTCAAGAACTTTTAATCTCTTTTGCAATTCTTTGCACTCCTTTCTCTTTTTATCAAAATGTTCTCTAGCATCATCAAGCATTTTAATCAATTCATCTTTAGTGGGTTCTTCATCATCACTACCATCACTATCATCATCAGCAGAATGTACCTTATTGGCCTTAGCCATGAAGCATGATGGAGTGTCGAAGATAGAAGGCTTGTCATTGATAGCAATGCTTGCAAGTGCCTTCTTCTTACTTTGCGGTCATCATCATCACTATCTTCATCACAATCACTTGTGGAAGCATCACTATCCCAAGTGACCACATATGAGTGACCCTTCTTCTTCTTTGTGTAGTTCTTCTTTTCTTTCTTCTCCTTCTTCTTGTCCTTCTTGTTGTCATCATCATCATTCTCACTATTGCAGGGGCATTGAGCAACAAGATGGTCCTTGCTACCGCACTTGAAGCACCTCCTTGGTTCTTCTTTGTTCTTGGATGAGAACTTCTTCCTTCTTGCCCGATAGCCTTTCTTTTTCATGAATTTGCCAAATCTCTTGACAAATAGAGCCATTTCTTCATCTTCATCATCGCAAGCAATAGAACAATCATCTTCACTTGATTCTTCCTTCTTTGATTTTCCTTTGCTCTTGGTCTTGGATGATGATGTGGCCTTGAATGCCACACTCTTCTTCTTCTCATCCTTCTTTACCTCTTGATCATTCTCATCTCTATAGGTGTTGTCGGTCATCACATCTCCAAGTACTTGGTTTGGTGTCATAGTGTCCAAACCGCTCCTCACAAGCAATGTGACCAACATACCAAATCTCTTGGGAAGACATCTCAAAAATTTGTGAGAGAAATCTTTGTCCTTCACCTCTTCTCCAAGTGCTTTGAGATCATTGACAAGCACTTGAAGCCTATGGAACATCTCCGGTACACTCTCATCTTCATTCATCTTGAAGCTAGCAAACTTTTCTTTGAGAATGTATGCCTTTGCTCCTTTCACCGCTTGAGTGCCCTCAAATGATTCTTCCAATTTCTTCCAAGCATCATACGCCATCTCCAAATTCTTGATTTGCTCAAATACCCTCTCATCAACAGCATCATGAATAGCACTAAGAGCAATGTCATTGTTTTGCATCTTTTCTTCTTCGGCGGGGGTGAGTCTCTCCGGGTTTGCAATCTCAATCTTAACATCTACAACTTGCCATATCTTTCTATTGATTGACTTTATGTGAGTGGTCATCTTTGCCTTCCAATAGCCATAGTTGGTGCTATCAAATTGGGGTGGCCTTTTGGTGTTGTTGATTTGAGCCATTTTGACACCGAAGGTTGTTAAGCCTCAAATTAACGGTGACCTCGGCTCTGATACCACTTGAAAGGTCCTAAATGGCTAGAGGGGGATGAATAGCCTATAAAAATTTCCACAACAACACTTAAACAGGCTTGTTAGACAACTAAATGGCGAAGCAAGTTTTGCGCTAGCTCTACAAAAGTGCAAGCCACCTATCCACAATTCTAGTTAATTATGATCTCTATGTCACACAATATCTAAGTTGCTATTTTACAACTAAGTGAGCAAATGAGCAAGAATAATTATCACTAAACAAGACAAGTAAATAAACTAGTTACTAGAAGATACAATTATAACTTGCAAGAATATAACAAAGGTAAATACAAGTGATAGAGGTGTGTATACCGAGCCGGGCAAGAGAACAATAGATTAATACCAATGAATACCACAGAGACAAGATGACACAATATTTTTCCTCCGAGGTTCACTTGCTTGTCGGCAAGCTACGTCCCCGTTGTAGCGATTCACCCACTTGGAGGTTCACGCGCTAATAGGCATCACACGCCTAACCCACAACCGGGTGCCGCACAACCAACACAAGATGGGGATCCACAAGCTACTAGCAATCCACTAAAGATGTCTTTCGTGATCTCCCATGGGGAAGGCTCAAGAACCCCTCACAAATCACCGATTGGGGGCGGATACAATCACCAAATCCCTTCACCAATCACCAAATCACCAATCGTCTAGGTGACGGCAATCACCAAGAGTAATAAGAAATCCACAATCACAACAATCACCTAGTGCCACCAAATGCACAAATACTAGGGTTTCCCCCAAATCCTCTCCCAAATGAGCAACAAGCTAGGAGAGGGAGAGGAGAGGGAGATGCTCTTGAAGCTCTCAAGATCAATCACTAGAGCTCAATCTCTCACTTGAATGGAGCACAAATCCTTGGGAGTGAGAGAGGAGAGGGGAGAGAGCTTGTTCTTCCTTTTGGATTTCAAATGAGCAAGTGGGGAAGAAAAATGGGGAGAGGAGGGGGCAGCACACCACTAAAAGTACTAAGTTCTCCCCTCTAACGGTCAGATATGCGCTCACCCGGAATATCTGGGTAGGCTCGAATAAATATCCGAGAAGCACCTTACTGTCTACGCGAACTGAGTTGAGTTGAAATTAAACGGAATATTCGGCTAGGGCTGCGAATATATCCGGCCGAGGGTTCTCTGGTCTAGCGAATTGAGAAGAGCTGAAATCAAACGAAATATCCGGCTAGGGTTGAGAAAAATTCCGAGCAAGGCCTTGCTGTTTGGGCGCATGAACTTCTCCATTTTCTTCTCTTTTAAGCCCTCTTCAATGTGCTAACTCTCCCACAAATTACCAAAACAATTTGGCACTAAAGATAGCAATTTCACAAGGATTTTTAGGGCTTTCTCATGCACCTCACCAAGTCACTAAGCGCAATGCATATGCAAATGACACTCACATTTAGTGGCACTAGATAACCATTGTAATTAAAGATTTCCCCTCTTTATAGTACGGTTATCTATCCTAAACCCGATCACACACTCTATTGTGTCTTGATCGGTAAAACAAAATGATCCTATATTTATACCTTCGCCTTGAGCCCATTTTGTTTCTCTCTTTCTTTATTTCCATATTGGAGCACTTGATCACAATCTTTCGGCTATCTCCATCACATGAGTGCCATCTAGCTCCACCACTTGGACTAGGACCAACTTATCTTATAATCACACTTAAGCATAGAGTTAGTCCAATAGGTTTCATCAATTAGTCAACCAAACTAGGGCTTTCAGCGGTTTAGAAAAACGCCGGTAGAAGAAATAGCTTACCAACCGCCTGTGTAGTATCGTTCTGTACTAGTGCAATAATCAGTATATGCATGAGGGATGGATTGCTTCCATGCCAAAATTCATGGGATGAACTCATATGATACATCACCTCATGAAGCCTAGTTTGATTCCACAAATCAAACATCCAATTAGGGTCACAGTCCTTGTCAGAGAGACTTTTTTGGAAGCATCACTACCCCAGCAATTTTTTTCCGTGACGGAGCAAACCGTCAGGAAAGGTGGTTAAAACCGTCAGGAAAGACTTTCCGTGACGGTTACCGTCAGGGATAACCCATCAGGGACAAACTGTCAGGGAAAGTCGACGTTTCCTGACGGTTGCTGCCGTCAGGAGAGAGTTTTCCCATCGATTTTTCCTTTTCCGTCAGAGGAGAGTTTCCCTGACGGTTACAGTACTGCCAAGGAAGATTCAAAGTTTTCCTGTCAGTTATAGTACCGTCACAGAAGGTTGAAGCTTTCCGTGTCAGCCAACCATCGTCAGGGAAACCATATATTTAATATTCATAAAAGCTCACTGAACTAGTCAAATGATCCATTAGCTGGCCCTCTTAACACACACCAGCTAGCATTAAATGTTACACTCAATTGTACGATACATTTAACTCAATAATCGATACATATAATCATCATTCAAATTGTTCATACATTAGATAGTTCACTGGTGAACAAATCTTGAGCCCATTCTAAGGGCATGTGCAGCCATAGGTTCACATTTAGAAACAGATGCTAAAGCAGATGATATAGGTTTGCACGGGAGCTATGGGTTCACACAAACTTAAACAATAGCTACAATTCATAACTGAAACAGCTATGTTCGAACTGGATAACGAAAACAGCTATGGCTCACACTCACACGGTGCATAACGTATGCTGAACATGAAACTGGATGACAGCAACAGACCTGCACAAGAGCCGACAAGCAATTCATTGAGTTGTTCATGAGATGACATTATGACAACAACAGTACCACATTTTGACAGCAAGTGAAACGCATAAGGACTATCATCATGTTAGCTCACTACGACAGCACATAACAACTTGTATGTAGAAAGCTAACTTAGAGTAGTTAAACCTTGAATGTGGCAAAATTTTATGTTAATTTTTGAGAACTGAGTGTAGCTGATAGCATAAACATAAGCACACAGGTAGATAGCATAGACATGTTCAGTCATAAGTTCAGTAACAAGCATGATCACACATATGACTTGTCATTTTTCAAAAATAAGCAAAACTGCCATCAGCTATATCAATTATTTTTTTTCAAAAAAGGGAAACTTAAAAATGCATACAAGACTATATAACTTCACGAAAAAGTGTCTTCCTAAAATAGGTTTGCTTCTTTGATAAGATACGAGTTCCACCTCTGAGGGTGAACTTCCTCCACTGGTAACTGAAAACATTTCACAACAGGGCGATAATTTCAGAACTAAAACTACACCATTCAAGAATAGAAGACTGCTCTGAGCAGAACAAGCTAAAATTTCAGTCATCAAAAGAGATCTAGATGTCTGAAACAACAAAATAAAAAGTCATCAATTTGCACCAGACCTTATTTCTATGAATTGGGCATCAAGAATTCCATCAGAGCTGATTTGTCTCTACAATTGAAGGTTCTATCCACTGTTTCCTACAACACCTTAAACATAATTAAGACAAGAGAAAAGTTCAGATCCCAAATTGCCAGATGATGTCATCTCTTTATTGTGTTAGCATATGAGTAATTAGATACTAGAGTTGTGTGCATCCGTTGGACCTTAAGCATAACAAATTAGATCAGAAAATAAGTTGAGAAAGGATCTGCCGACTCCTGCCATCTTTTTAAAAACCATTTGACAAATGTAATTTGACAAAAGTGCATGCAAATTAACACAATTCAGTTTTCTAGCACCTCTATAAAACCATTTGCTTCTTATACATTGTGCACTGTTGGATATATCTCATACATATTGTGCACCTAAACCAGATCGAGGCAATGTAATTTTTTAGTGCCCACGCAGTACAGGTAGTGCTTCACGGTGTGTAGTAATGTTGTAGAGTCCTTTATTAGCAAACAAACATTTCGATAAGTCAGTGTCTATTGCTCAGTGATCTAGCACTCTGTAGAAGGGCAATATAAAAAAAATTCACATCGATTATGGATCTATGCATAACTAGTATTTATCTCAATAAGATAGCTAGTTGTGACAAGCAATGAATAAGATAGCTTGCTAAAAGCAGTTAGCTCAACAATTCAGTGCTTCCTCTTACCTTTTATAAGATTATCTCCAAAAGGCTCCTAACACAGTAGCTCTTTCAGTTTGCAATGATGCACCCAACCTGCAAAGAAAAGGTCAAAAACACATTTGGTACAGACATTGAGGTGAGCAATGCAAAATCATGGAGCTAGCTGAACAAAATTCTACAGAGGGAAATATACAGCACACATGGTAAGGATAAATACTAATATAAATTCATTGAATAAATCTGCAAAATATGTAATACTAAGAACTCAACAAGATTGGAAGGGAATGAAACTCACTAATTTTTGTATGCCTTAAAAATTAATTCTCTGGACATGCTTTATGAAACACAGAACATTCAAATCCTGGTGTCCTGGTGTCCTGGTGACATGTGAGCGAGCTAGAGTAGGCAGGGGAGAAGGGGAAGAAGATTGCGCAACTGAGAGGATGGCTGCCGGCCTGGTGCCCTGGCAACGGCGCATACGCTTGTGATTAGATCAGATCGAAATACAAATTGCCAAATAGATTAAGCTAGGGTTGGTCTGGTGCTTGGCCTGGCACAACAAGAAGGGCGGAGAAAGGGTGCTTACTTTCACCATACCGTAAGGGGAGCTAGCGCTACCAGGGGATCTCGTGCTACAACCGGAGATCTCGTGCCGCGACACCATGGTCCTGAGGAGAAACGAGAGGGAGAAGCTGTGAGAAGAGAGAGGGAACCTTGATTCAGCAGATCACATGGATGGATTATGGTGGCAGGCTTACCCGTGCTTGGTTGTGCTCCGCCGCCGGCTGCCGAGATCTGAGAGGGAGAGGGAGAGAGAGATAGGGAAGGGGATCTGAGATGAGCAGGTGACAAGATAAGGATGGGGAGATTTTTTTCACCTCGCCCGCGCTATGTGCGCCTCCCACCCGCGCGACCGCTCGCCCTTCTTTTCGCCCCCTCTCTCTTACGCGTGGGCCATGCCTAGGATTGGAGCGCGCCAACCTTTGCTTTTTCGGGAGAGCCGTCTTGGTTTCTGGGGTCCACATAGCATCCCTGACGGTAGTACCTTCTTTCGTCTTGGGTTACTGCGCACGCGAGGGAAGGACTAGCGTTCGTGACGGGAGGTTTCGAACGGACGGGAGTGCTCCGCACTGTAGGGAGAAAACTGGTCTGCGGTAGTGCATAATAGGAGCTATATGCATTGGTGGCAGTCTTTTGTCAGCTCCTAATATATACCTGTGTTTACTTGCGATGGTCTAGGAACGCCTGATCTCATCATGGATGCAATGTCTGTTGCTTACTAGGCGTGCTCCGGCATGTAAATGATTTGTTTGATTGGCTTTTATCTGGTTCCTACTGAAAAATATAATGAAATGAACCCTACATTATTGGCCTACCATCATCATATGCCGTCATGCCAATTTCCCAGCCAACAATAATCAAGCATACCCAACTTTTTTCTCTGGCTACCATATATGAAGATCACTTCATCATTTCAATTTTGTCAGTAAGCACAAGGAATAATTGGCTGTGATACTGTTTGCTACACGATAGCGCATCTACAGGTGCTGTCCACAGATGGTGTTCGGACGTGGTGGGCTATTTTCAAAGAAAAGCAACAACACATGCACATGTCACATGTGACTACATGGCTTATCTGGGCCATCCATATTTTCATCCATGCACTTCATCTTAACCATTAAATGTATTGCATCCCTAGATTCTCATCCACACACCAAC
Organism: Coix lacryma-jobi var. lacryma-jobi; assembly: GCA_009763385.1. Lineage (NCBI taxonomy): Eukaryota > Viridiplantae > Streptophyta > Magnoliopsida > Poales > Poaceae > Coix > Coix lacryma-jobi. Next base: position 129,081,647 of record CM019830.1, read on the forward strand.
TCTACATCTCAACCGTTGATGCATAGTGCACGACTACGATACAAGAGTAGTCAGAAAAAAGGTTTGACACAAGAGTAGTAGTTCATGAGAAAAAAAGTTCGACACAAGAGTAGTTCATGAAAGGTCTCAATGAGTGTGACGTGGCATGGTTTAGGCTGTTCCAATCATTGACCAATACAAGCCACTTACTCCCTCTATCCTAAAATATAAGAAATAGTCAAGTTTGTCCTAAATCAAATTATACAAAGTTTGATCAAATTTATCAATATGTAAATATATTTTATAACTATTGATGTTAAGAGCTATCAGTTCAGTATAGACCATGTCAAATAATAAGGTTATTTAAAAATTGGCTTCAAAATTTGATAACATAAAACGAATATTTGGTCCTTTAAATGATCCCAACTAAATTTTTTGTCAATGGTAAAGTTATAGACTGTGTTAAGAGCTACATATTTAGTATAGATCATGTCAGCATTTAAGATAATTTATTTGTTTTTTTAAAAAGAATTTCAAATCAAGTAACTATCTGAGCCTTAGATAAAAAAGTATTCAACTATGGAATTGTTGAGCTTTAAAATTTTCATATAAGGTTTGTTTCCATATGACTTCATATAAAAAAATTATAATTTTTTTTATATAAGAGATGTCACTTAACATGTGGGTCGCCATTGCCACGCCAGCAAAACTATTTATGAAACAACTTTGAAATGGCCTGGATGGTATTTTATCAGGTTTTAAAGATGTGCATGTTGTTATGGAATTGGAGTTTGGGGGTGTTCATCAAACTTAGTGACAAGTTTAAGGGAGGGGTGGGTTTAAAATGGACTTAACTCTAGTTTCTTTGTGATGGCTAACCTAGTTTAGTTACCTTCTTCTCTCTTGATAATAAAATAGCTCTGCAAAAAAATTAAATGTGACCTTTTTTTGTCTCTTCCACTTTGTATATTTGGTTTCTTTTCCTTTTAATATTTTTCCAGTAGGAGAAAACCCCTCCTATTCTCCTAAACAAAGAAAAGATCATCTAAATGATGAACGTGTACAGTATTTCTGCTTATTTCGTTAGCTGAAGAGCAAATGCTCTTTTAGGCAGGAGCATGCAGTGCGTTATTTTTTGTTTTTGCGGAAAATACAAAGCTCAAGAGAAAATGCAAACAAGTTCGTCATATATATAGCTTCAAAAATACTATATGCCTTTGTCTTGTCAATTTCATGCTAAACTAAATGATACAAGTCGATCAGGCTAACGCGGTAATGTTTGGGCTAATTTCCAATTGTTGTTCGATCCCTCTTTTCTTTTTTTATTTGGCTTGTAGAATTTAAGCACTTTTGACATAAAATCCTCGACACGGAGAAGTGTGGCACCAGAGACGATGATGACTGGATTTATTTGGAGTTCACATGGATGCCAATGTGATAGGCGATGATGGCCGAGAACGGTCGGGCCGGAGCTGTGCTGCGCGCACCCAGGAGCAGGCCGCTGGACGGGCTCACTTGGGCTTTGGCCCAACAGCAAGGGAGGAGCACGGGCCGAAACTGCAGTCTGCTAAAAAAACGTCATTTTTTTTTACATAATAAAGAACTCTGAGAAAACTTGTATAGTAAAACAAAAAAAAATTGAAACACACATAAAATTCAGGCAAAAGACCTAATAAAACGAATAAGCGTACAGAAACCATATATGAGACCAAAAAAAGAATGCAACAAACATATCGTTGACCTATGTTCATTGATGTTCATTTAGAAAAACAAAGGTATCACCTCAAAGATGAAGCTTTCTAATATAAATAAAAGCAAATTTGGCTAATCATGTAAAAGTGCAAAGAAACTTAGATACGTTTGACTCAGACCAATATGGCATGGAGGGGGGGGGGGACTATAAATAAGTATCATCTGGTAAAGTGGTCCAAAATTTGCAAACACAATAGAAAAGAGGGTTTGAGCATTAAAGATATTAGAAAAATGAATATCAGTTTGTTATGTAAGTGGTGCTGGAAGCTTCATAATGAATAGGGTCTATGGCAAGAAATTATTAGATTTAAATATTTGAAAGGCGGATCTTTTTGCATTGTGAATCACATGCAATAAATGATTCACCAATATGGAATAATTTGATAAAAGACAAAGGTTTATACCTTCAAGGTAAAAAGCTGGTAGTTAAAGATGGAAAAAGACCTTGTTTTGGAAAGATGTCTGGCTATATGATAAGCCCTTATGCATTATCTTCCCTGATCTCTTCAAGTTATGCCTACAACCTGACTTTTCAGTACATAATGTGAAGCTGAATCCTGAGGAGGTAAAATTTACTATATTGCTGTTTGATGATCTTAAGATGAGATGAGATAAAATCAAAGCAAAGTTGGACATGTTAATTTTGGCCCCTCAGGAGGATGTAGTGCGATGGAAACTTAATAGTAATGGTTGTTTTTCTGTTCAACCAATGTATCAAGCTGTATCTGCTAATGATGCTGGCCCCAATCATATGAAAATCTGGAAAGGGAAAATTCCAGCCATGATTAAAATCTTTCTCTGGTTAATAAGTAACAATGCAATTCTAATGAAAGATAATATGGTGAGAAGGAAATGGATTGGGGATCCATCCTGTTACTTCTGTGATGAAATTGAATTTATACCACATCTTCTTTTTCAATGTAGCATGGCCAAAAGCTATTTGGGTTGTGGTTGCTTTCTATTTAGGGGCATCAAATATGCCAAGAACTTTTGATCAATGTTGGTCTTGATGTGAGAAATGACTACCTTTTGGTAAGAAATATCACACCATTGGTATTGTTGTCATTTGTTGGGCAATCTGGAAAGTAAGAAATGGCATTTTCTTTGAAAGGAAAGTGGTGACCAGCAGTGTTATTTGTCTTGCATGTTCGCTTATGAATTATTGGGCAGGCTTGTTCATGGAAGATGATAAGGAACCACCAGTGCCAGGTGTGAACACAATGCTGAAGATCGCAATCCAGCTGCTGGCAAAAAGGAAGAGGGATGGATATACCTCGTTGGAGGACGACAAGAAGGAGCGCCAAGAAAAATGTTACGGCCTGCTTTTGTCAAGCGCTCGTCGAGATGTTGCTGTGAGGGTGTTTGATAATATGTTTGAAAGTGGCGCCCCTTATGTTTAATCCAGGCCTCATGAGGTGGAGGCTTGTTTAAAAAAATAGAAAGTCAGTTTAGAGAATCTGTTGCAGAACTTTTCGATTTAGAAAGGCTAAACTGGTTTAGAGAGCCAATTTGACGATCCAAATTTATCTATCTAGGCTTTTGGAGATGCTCTGAGCTAGTATAATTTGAAACCACGAAGTCCCTTCTAGGCTTCTAGCAGACCCTGCCACCGCCACCGCTATTGCGCCACTTCAAATGGCATTTACTTATTTGCCTCTCTTTTACTTAACCCTTTATATCATCAGACCCTTATATTTTCCACATTCTACATCATTATGAATTCCTCTTTTGGGCTGCATGGATTGTAGGCATCAGCCCATTACACTAATCTGGACGCCTTCTTCAAGTTGCTGTTGCTCACGGCCGTGGCTGGATCCTCTATATTTTTGGCCCATTAAGAAAATGACGAGCTTCTCCTCACTTTCTTTTTCCCAGGATCATTTTAGGCAATGTTTAAACAAAGCTACCGGATAGGTAGTAGCAGCAGCACTGTAGCAGTAGTAGGCAGCAGTTAGGACAACTACTAGCTAGCTAGTACCATTTTCATGTCACATGTTCGCAGCATGCAAACAGGGTGCATTACCATACCTATCGTGCTGAGAGCAAAAAAAATTAGTTACGATCCTAATTTAATCTATTGAAAATAGACTAACTATAAAACTAGTTTATTACCGGAGGTTAATTTATGAGACAAATCTATTAAACTTAATTAGTTCATGATTTGATAATATTTGTTAATGATAAATTAATTTGGTTTGATAGATTCGTTTTATTTGATAGATTCTTCTTATTAATTACCATAGAATAGTGTAATTAGTTTTACAATTAATCTAACTTTAATAGACTAAATTAGTGTGACAACATTCAATGTGACACAGATAAAATTTTAACCTTTCATCCAAACCAATCTTGGAAATAGCAACTGCCGTAAGAGGGGCAAATGTTTAAATGTCCCAAAAAAACGGAATATTTAAAGATTTGCCCTCCTTATGGAATTGGGGCATAAGATTTGCCCCTGTCAGTGACTCATGAGGTCCCATGTGCCAGTGACACATGTTTTTGTTGCATCCGTAAAAGGAGCAAATCTTTAAATGTCCCAAAAAAAAAAAACCGTCCCTCCACCCTCCACCTGCAGGCATGAACAGCTCAGTTCGCGCCAGAAAAGAAATTCTTGCTTTCTTTCAGGCGCCTTGGTCAGGTCAGATCGCCAGGTGCATCCCCCGGCAGGAGCTCCAAGCTCCAATTTGAAATACAAAATTTCCAAGAGGTCTGCTGCTGCCGTGACAACCTACGTGCAATGTTTTGAGGAACAAGGTTTCTCCAAAAGCGTGCATTATAAAAGTACACAGACTACTGTGCTGACCTTTGAGTACCATGATAGTAATTATCTGCGTGCAAGAGGGATTTCATAAACTATACGATATAGTACTTGGTGTACTACAAAAGTAAAGCAAGGTCAGTAGGAATCAAGGGGTTTTCCCTTTCCCCCACCAACTTGGTCCTTGTTACCTTTTGCACGAAACAAGAGCCAGTTTGAGGAAACTTTGTCCATGGAAACATAAAACAAAATTAAAAAGTTTCTGGTTTGTGAACGGGACAAGATACAACTACACTAGCATATTCCCACTTTGAGAAGATAGTGATTTTTCCCTATTTTTGACTAGGTCTGGTTATAGTTGGCCATTGGGTCGGCCCGGTCCGGCACGACATGAGCACAGGCACGGACCAGACATAGCCTGCAGGTCTCGGGTCGGCATGTCGTGCCTCTCCGTCCCTCATATCTGGCCTGCAACCCAATCACAACACTACGGGTCTAAATTCGTGCCATGTCGGCTCGCTATGCATGGCCAATTCCACGGGCCGTGCCAGCCCACCACCCAGTGCCTTTAAAACACCTCAAACTGCTTCTCTCATCCAACATACCAACACTTCTATATTTTCACCATCACATTCTTCAACCAAAATCACAATTCATTCACATTTCGGTATTTCACGGTCATAATGAACAAGTAATAGACTGATCAAGCGATCATCACAGATTCTAATTCTAACAAAAGCAACCAAAGGACACAAGAGAAATAAAATAACTGAGTTGTTTGTGCAATGTTGTCTTATTAAAAAACTTTCTAGCTAAAACTCACCCTTGTAAGAAACCCTAAAAAAAAGAATCCAACACATGTCTTAATCTCTATCTCTAACTGGCCATAGTGAAGCCTCACCGAAAAAAGTTCCCGCCCGACCATACTCAAACTCTCCCAAAAAAATCCCACCGGGCATATCCTAAAATTACGACACTTCTTCTTCCACCTTCCAATCTCTGATCACACCCATGCTAAAGAAAAGGTTGTGGAAAAAAGGAACACCTGCCCCCAGTGTCGGACGTGTCGTTGCCGTTGCACGGGCCGTCGCTAAACTCCATGCCGCCAACGTTGGGCCGCCGCTAAACTCCATGCCTTTAACACCTGCCACCACCATCAATTACCAATGTAGGACTAAACCTAACAATTGTGGTCTGGAAATCTTGGAAAATATTGTTAGGTTTATTTTCATATCGGTAATTAATGGTAGGGGAGCACGACATGTAAGGCGGGGGTAGCACTCACCTATCAGGCTAGTCTTTTGGGTTGAGTTAGGCCTAATACATGTATATGTTGTGGGCTCTGGTGGACCTGGGCTCAAGGGGTACCGGCTCGTGGGTATAGCGAGCTAGGTCAAATTTTGTTACGTACTCTAACAAGTGGTATCAGAGCCCATAGTAGGTAAAACCTAACAAATCTTAACGACCTATGAGAGTCCGTTAACGTATCGGAGGTCATACAACTTGTGTGTGATATGGGCGTAGAACTCGAGGCCTGGGGCCACATGTGATGGGGAGAGTTCGTTAAACTCTCGGAGGTCACACGGATAGTGTGTGATATGAAGCGTTGGACTCGGGGCCTGGAAAACTTCTTCCGGAGATCACACGGGGTTGTGTGATGTGAAGAGTTGAGTCCGATGTGTGACGAAGGAGATTGTTAAGCTTAGTCTCACATCGGTAATTGACGGTGAAAGAGCATAACATATAAGACGAGAGCAGCTCTCACCTATTATGCTAGTCTTTTGGTTTGAATTAGACCCAATGCACGTATATGTTGTGGGCCTCTGGTGGACCTTGGCTCGAGGGACGTCGGCTCATGGGTATAGCGAGTTATGTCAGATTTCGCTGCGCACTTTAACAAGTAGCAGTACCAGCAACAAATGGAGCAGAGCTGTTGGAGCCAACCGTGGTCCGAGTTGCCATCGCCCCTTCTGATAACGACACGCCTAATCTTTCACGGTGCCGGATATAAAGAGGTAAAATGTAATTTGAATTTTATTCCTTCAAGCTTGTGCAATGCTAAACAACAACAATATTATAAATATTCTCTCAGAGTAAGGGAGCAGCCCGAGAGATGGATCCGCTATCTTGGCAAACACAAGATTCAAATCGCCCGAACTTTTGAGCAATAAATACAGTAGATGGATCTCTAACAATCAGCAGTACTGCAGCAGCTAATATTTTTGGACATAAATAGTAACCAGCCAAGCAACAACAGGCTAAAGGGACCAGGTATACAGCAGCGTCTCCCTAATGCAGCCTCACGAACCCAAATGAGAAGCACGTAACAGTACTAGATGAATCCCACGGCAATTATATTGACCAAAAAGGGTAATTCGGATGGTCAAAAATAATTCCGTCAGATTAATCAAACATTAGCAGTAGCAATATCAAAGATAGATAGATACAGCGATCAACTTACAATAGATACAATCCAAGCCGTAGAAAAATCCTTTCACCCGTGGCCACACGAACCACTGTCAGAAGAGAGTGAATTTCAAGTAACATCCCCGAGTAATAACAGTTTGATCACATACTCCCTGTAAATCCACAAGAATCTAGAACATAAATTTAAGACGAAAAATCTAACGGAAACATCGTCTAGAGTTTCACGAGCGAGCTCGACCAGGGAAAAACTTCACGAAGTCTGCCCTGGTACACGACCGACCGTGGCCATTATACAGCGCACGCAGGCTCGTTACCTTGGCCTAAACTAGGATGACACGAATCGACCATCTGGCCCATCTAAAGTCGCCACAAAGGACTAATTGGGCAGGTATATGAAGTATTATCTATACCTAATAATAAAAAGGCAAAATTTCCGCCTCTTTTTTGTACCATTTTTTTGTATGGCCTCCTATAACTAACTCTGTGAATGTAAAGATAACTAGAAGATAAATTTTCGTCCAACCTATAATCCTAAACTGACTCGGTTTCGGCAAATATGTAATCGTCTGTTTTTTTTTCTCTTTTTTGATGTGGAAGATGTTTTCGTCTGCGTGTCCCTTTCCGATTCCAAACAAGTCCACCACCGCCTGGGTAACCATCATCTTTTTTGAATCATTCTTTAGTTGAGCATGCGTGTCTTTTTTCCTATTCTAATAGATATATATCTTTTTTTTGAAAGAACAAAATCAACCGTAATCTTATTTTCTTAAAAACAAATAGTTCCATAATTCTTTCTTTTCCATATTTTTTTAATACTTCACCACTAGAACAACAAAATATAACATAGAAAAATTGTACGTTGGAACAATCCGTAATACAATGGTGCTACACATTACCCAACCCCGATTAATTCTTTCTTAAATATTATTTATTATATATCTTGGAATTTATTTGATTTAAGCTTTGATCAAAGATAATTAATTTAAATCTAACAAAGATAGCTACCTCTTTGTCATTAATTAATATAAACCTCATATAATAATTGGTACGTTCCGTTGCAACGTATATGCATGTTTACCTGATCTATACCTAAAATCTATATCTATACCTCTATACCCTAATACTAATACCTACTACTTTCGTCCAATCTAATATTGAAGTAGCTCGGTCTAGCTCTGAAAAATTTACCATATCTAATTTTCTTCGTTAATGGAAAAATAGAAACATGTGAAGGTCTTAGTCTCCTTCCAAGTTCCAATCCACACGGGCAACACAAGCACATATGGTATGCTACAAATTGAGATCACCACGGATCTGATCAAGACAAAAATCAAGGCACCATCGAGGAAATAATGGATAAATTTGAGACCAAACAACTCTGACTAGCCACGCTGGTAAGGTTGTTGTGGAGACGTGAAGGGATTCAGCCGTGGTGAGAGATTGTTGCAGAGAGCACAAGCATATATTGTCGAGATAAGAAACGTTTTAGAAACGTGTGAAGGTCTTAGACTCCTTCCAAGTTCCAATCCGCACAGCCAACATATAAGCACATATGGTATGCTACAAATCGAGATCATCACACATCTGATCGGTCTTCATAACAGTTATTTTTCCCACACAACCAAAGTCATACGCTTACTACATATCGGTCCAAGGACCATCTGAAACTCCTCCAGTTGCGGCTTTTCGTGGTCTTCTCCAATAGCTTTTGCTTCGGCTAAATGAGAGGAGTCCAAAGACCAGCTAGGCTCCCAAGTTGGTGTTATTCACGACCTTCTCCGATAGCTCTTGCTTCGGTTAAAGGGGAAGAGAGGAAGTCCTCGCAGAGATTGAGAGTGGCAAGGGATCAGGACAACTGAATTTTTGAGCCACTAATTATCCAGTTATAGAACTATATCCCGTTGCAACGCACGGGCATTTGTGCTAGTATAATAATAAATCGGCAACTATGCAAAACATTAGTTTAAACTAGTCGTCCTCAGGTGCAGCACACGAGTCCCTTCCATTGCATAGTAAAATTAATTTGATCCAGGAATTCCACTTGAACACACACCCATCGACATGATCAGGTTTCAACTTGGCCAATAACAATACGTATTAGCTTCCTCTCTTGTTTCTTTTCTCCTGATCTCATCAGATTATTTGTTCTTGGAAATATTAGCATCGTTGGCAAAGTTGCAGCAGAAGGTACTACCAAAGACGGCGTCTTTGCCGAGGGTCCGGGGCTTTGCCGAGGGCCAAAAATCGGGCTCTCGGCAAAGAGTTCTTTGCCGAGGGCCAGCGCTCGACACACAGGGGCTCTCAGCAAAGCCATCTATGCTGGGAGCCCAACTCTCGGCATAGAAGCCACATCGGCAAACTTGGAACCCGCAAACGGCCCCTTCTGCGCCGTTAGCTTTGCTGAGAGCCCTCTGTTAGGCTCTCGGCAAAGGCGTATATTTTTTTTTTTGTAAATTCTTTGCCGAGAGCCCTGGCCCTGGCTCCCGGCAAAGAGACTCTTTGCCGAGAGCTTTAGGAGGCTCTCGACAAAGAATATTTTGTTTTTGTTTTTTTTTTCAATTTTTCTGGGGCCTTGCTACAGTAATACAAGCCAAGATTTCAAATTTGGTGTATTTTCCATACTTTTGCTATATTTCGCGTATTTTCTTTATTTTTTTGATTTTTTCCGCGAGACGCACGTTTGAACTGCAGGTGCATAAAATAATGAAACTCAGCGATTCAAAAAATAGTATTCATTCTTCCGAGGGTATTTCGACGCCGTACCCAGGGATAGACGCGGAAACTCGACCGTCTCGTGTACGAGACACGACGACCAAGTTGTGTGAGATTGGATTTAAAATTATTAAAAATACAAACGGAGTCAGAAAATCATGAAAATGGACGGTAGACCTTGACATCACATGTAGAGGCTATGAAATTTTGTTGAGAATGTTTGGAGCAAGTGGTGGCGCAAGATGGTTGAAATTCTGAGATCTCCACATATGAGTTGGTTGTACCGGAGCTCGCAGGGCGACGGGCCGTCGACGAGGAGTGGCCGCCGCCGGAGGGAGCCGACTCCACAGGAGGAGGAGGAGGTCGAGGAGGAGGTGCCGGCCACGCCCGAGACCGAGGCTTGGGCGGAAGAGGGGCAGGAGGAGCCCGAGCAGGAGGACGAGCCGTCGGTCGAGGCAGACGAGGGTTCGACTGCCTCAGGGGCGTCCACGCCCTACTTGCGAGGTCCTGCCAGCCTCTCGACGTTGCCGACACGTCTCCAACGCCTAGTGTTCCGCCCCGTTGGACAAAGGTACATGTTGTAAGGAAAATGGACCTCGGACCATTTAACTTCGGATTTTGGTGTTTGATGAACAACATAACCAAATTGGACTAATGTGTTTGTGAGTGTTTGTTTTGTAGTCCAATAGGGTGCAAATGTGACTTGGACTAAGGCGACGTGGTGATCCGATGATCAACACCTCAAGCAAGACATTAGAAGCTAAGTAGAAGACCCTCAAGATCAAGCAAAGTCCAAGGCACAAGAATGGAACCAAGACGACGCAAGAAATTGCGAAGAAACGAAGCAAGCAGGGACATTGGACGCTGCATCGGACGCTGCTCAAAAGCGTCGGACGCACCGATGCCAAACCCTAGCTCGGGTTGGCGCCAGCAGAAGCATCGGACGCGCCGATGGTGCCAGCATCGGACGCGACTGTGACACTGTGCAAACCTGCACAGCGAACATCGGACGCTCCGTTGTTAGCATCGGATGCTACAGTCCCAGAATCCGATGCCTATGCAGAAAGGTTCCAGAGAGGCTCTGTGGGCATCGGACGCATCTGATGGTCAGGCATCGGACGCTAACTAGCCGTTGCGACATAGTGCCAGGCCGGCATCTAGCCGTTAAAGGAGCATCAGACGCTCCGATGGTCACGACTCCAGCGTCCGATGGTCCGCTGTGAAGCCCATGACTTTCTCCAAACGGCTCTATTTGCTTGGGGCTCTATATATACCCCCATGGCCGGCCAAAAACAAGATGTTGGAGCTCAAGGAAGTGTACCAAGTGTATAGACACATATTTAGTTGCTCTAGCCACCAAAGTGCTCAAGTGATATACTAGGTGATTAGTGTATGTGCTTTGCGAAGTGCTTAAGCTAGTTAGACCACCGCTTTGCGCTTGCTCTAGGTGTTAGGCCTAGTGTTTAGTGAGGTTGAAAACCTCTCATCTACCGGTGCTTGCGCGCACCGTGATTGTACATCGGTAGGGCTTGTAAGTCTTGCGAGATCACACCAACCGCGTTTGTGGTGTGGCCGCCTCCGTGTACCGAAGGGAACAAGGCCCGCGGCGCTTCGGCCGGAAACTTGATAGTGAAGACGACGGAGAGCATCCGGGAGAGGCTTTGCCACGAGTGGCTTAACCGGAGACCCACTTGCGTGTGGGGAAGAACCGGAGCTATCCACGGAGTTACCCGACCGGGAGCTTGGCCCTTGCGAGGGATTCCTTGCGAGGGGCTCCAACGAGGACTAGGGGGAAGCTTGCGCGCTTCTCGATACCTCGGTAAAAATACCGGAGTCGTCGATGGGAGTTTGCATCTCTATCACACTCTTTAGCTTCCGCATTTACATTGCTATCTAGTTCATGTGCTTTACCTTTCATATCTTGATATGCTAGTTGATAGGTTTGGAAACTAGGTAGCATAACTCCTTTTTGCGGTAGAGATAGCAAACACACCTAGCAAAACCTTAGTTGCATATTAGATAGTTTACTTTCTTGCATAGGTTTTGCTTAGGTGGAAATTAGAGGTCATAGTTTAGAGTAGAAGTTTTAAGTTGCCTAATTCACCCCCCCTCTTAGGCGTCACGGTCCTTTCAATTGGTATCGGAGCCGGTTGGCTCTCTTGTGGACTCTTGGCTTAATCGCCTTCGAGCCGACGCCCCTAAGAGAGGTTGGGATGGATACTTCTAGGCCTCCACACTTTGACGGCACTAACTTCCCCTACTATAGTGCTAGGATGGCTTGCTTTTTAGAAGCCGTTGATCTAGGTGTTTGGAGAGTCACCCGCGACGGGATGAAACCCATTAAGAATCCCGAGAAGCCTACCGCGGGTGATGAAAAGGAAATTCATCTTAATGCTAGAGCTAAAAATTGCTTGTTTGAATCTATTAGCATGGATGTCTTTAACCAAGTTTTTACTTTGCAAACATCTCATGAAATTTGGTTAAAACTACATGAGCTCCATGATGGTACAAGTAATGTACGTGAGCAAAAACATCATCTAGCTAAATCATGTTATGATTCCTTTAAAATGAATGATAATGAGCTTGTTCGTGATATGTATTCGCGTTTGAATCTAATTATCAATGAGCTCAACTCTATAGGAATCACAAAGCTAGGTGATTCGGATATTGTGAGGAAGATCATCTCCGTGCTTCCAAAGAGCAAGTACGCAACCATCATCACCATTCTTCACAACATGGAGGACTTGAGCACCATGACCCCGGCCATTGTCATTGGCAAATTGGTGGCATTTGAGATGTCACGCAAAATGGGTCAAGAAGAAGCCACTTCATCAAGCAAAGACATTGCTCTCACATGTGATGAGCATAAAAAGATGAAGGGCAAGAAGCAAGTTGAGACAAGCTCAAGCTCCTCAAGTGAAGATGAAGAAGAGGATGATGATGATGAAGAATCTAGTGATGATCAAGCCTCCACCTCATCTGATTCCTCCTTAGATGAAGAAGAAACAATCAAGCTCATGAAAGGAGTGAAGAGGATGATCCGCAAGCTCAATGTCAAGGGTGTGCCCATCACAATAGAAGATTGCCTCTTCACCAATCAAAGAAGAGAGCAAAGAAAAAAGGGATGCTATAGATGTGGCAAGAAAGGGCACTTTGTGGAAGATTGTCCAAAACAAAAGCCCACACCCAACGACAAGAAGAAGAAGGGATGCAAGGCCAAAGCCCTCACCACCATCAAGACATGGGATGATTCATCAAGTGATGATGAAGCTCAACACAAGAGGCGTGGCCACAAGCACTCATCATCAAGCTCCTCACATATGTGCCTTATGGCACGAGGTAACACAAGCTCTATCTCTAGTGATAGTGATAGTGATAGTGATGATGAGCTACCTTCTTATAATGAACTTGTGCAAGATAATCTCAAATATGCTAAAGCTTGCACTAGCCAACAAAAGAAAATAAATGACTTAAAAGAAAAATTAGATAGTTCTCAACAAGCTTATAATGCTATGCTTGATCAATATGAAACTTTTTCAAATCTAAATGTTGAGCTATCTAATAAAGTTGAGAAACTTGAGGCTAGTGCAAGCACATGTGATATCACAAGTAATGATGAGCAACTTATTAAGAAAAATGAAAAACTAAAAGCAAAGTTAGCTAGCATACAAGATGCTTACAAGAGTTTGCTTGCTAAAATGGAAATCATGTGCAAACATTGTGATGAGCTAACTAACAAAGTTGCTAATCTAGAAGCCATCGGAGCAAACCCCACCGAGGCACCTAAAATTAAGAAATCAATCCTTGATTTACCTAAAAAGGATGCCTCCACTTCTTGCATTGATTTACTTGATTTGGACTCACCCATATGCAAACAAGCTTGTGTTGAGAATGTCATTGTAGAAACATGTACACAAGAAGTTGCAATGGAGAATGAGCTACTAAAGCAAGAAGTGGCTCGCCTCACCAAGGACTTGACTCAAGCAAAAGGCAAGACAAAGCAAACCCGAACTCATCAAGATAACACCGTCAAGGGAGTGAAGAAGCCTGATGAGGAGCGAACCGTGGTTTGCTATGTTTGCCACAAGGAAGGTCACAAGTCTTATGAGTGCAAGGTGAAGCATGGGGGAGAAAAGAAGAAAGAGAAAAACAAAAAGCAAACAAGCAAGCTCTCCGACACCTACACCAACAAGGTGAACAAGAAGGCCTCCACACCCTATCTCTTGAAGAAGAAGAAGAATGACAAGGTGGTGGCCATCAAGGTGAACAAGCAAGCCAACAATGGGGCCAAACGTATTTGGGTGCCAAAGGACATTATCTCCACCATGAAGAGCACCAAAAAGGTTTGGGTCCCGAAAGGGAAGTAAGTAATCAAGTGGTTTTCGGGGATTTTGGAGACTTGGCAAAATTTTGGGTGCATATCATGGGGTGCATCACATTAACTCATATCATTGCCAAGTATGATAGTGGGTACTATGGACCCAAGTTCCCCCACCCATGATAGGTAACTAGATTTAATATTCTTGCAATTACTTTCATTTGATATAATGTCTTGCAAATACTTATAGCATCTAGTTCCTTTCATTGCCTATGTTTGCATTTGTATTTTCATATCCTTTGTCATGCAAATTAGGCTTATCATATGGTAGCTTTGCTTAATATCACTCATATTCTTAAAGCAATTCTACATGGTTTTAATTGGTTAGAAGCACGACACATAGCTTCTTTTACTTTGTATTTATCCTATATGTGCCAAAGTCCAAATTATAGATAAACTACCCCGATTACCATTTTTTCAATTTGTATCACACTTCTTGTAGTGTCAATATCGAAAATGGTAGTTTGACCTTACAAGTCAATGTGCATGTCTCCCACAAGTATTCCAACTTGTATGCACACTTTTAGAGGGAGTTTACTCTACAATTTGGAAGCTTTGAGACTAACACTACTTTCAAGTCTATCATGTGTGTAGTAGTCTCATTGCAAGGAAAATGGAGTTCCCGGAGACAAGCATCAATATGTGATGAGAATTCATTTGGTATCTACATATGGTATTCCTAACCGATAACCTTATGTTGATTTCACTTTGTTACTCTTATATGCTCTCTCCATACATTATATAGTTTAAACTCCTTTATGCTTTATTTTGTCGGTTATGCATATGCTTTAGCCTTACATCATATGTATGCATATACTTAGGGGGAGTTTAGTTTATATAATGTTTCCTCTCTAGAGCTTTAATGTTTTCCTTTTCGGTGTTTGATTCCAAAGGGGGAGAATGTGTAGGGACCAAAATCAAGCCCAAACTAAAATAAACAAAATAACCAAAATCAAATTTTTAAAATTGTTATGGTTATATCTTTGGGATGGTCCGAGAGAGGGAGGTAGTGGTTTATGGAGTTAGGGGGAGACTTAAATCCATAATACCACAAAGGGACTCAATGGCAAGGGCAAGATAAGCTAAATGTGTTGTTTCAATTTGGTATCTTTTAAACATCATATGATCTTGCCTTTGCATTGCATCCTAGCAAGTAGATTGCATTTTAAACTCTGTATCTTCTATTTGCTTGTTTTGGTCGTGTTGTCATCAATCACCAAAAAGGGGGAGATTGTAAGGAAAATGGACCTCGGACCATTTAACTTCGGATTTTGGTGTTTGATGAACAACATAACCAAATTGGACTAATGTGTTTGTGAGTGTTTGTTTTGTAGTCCAATAGGGTGCAAATGTGACTTGGACTAAGGCGACGTGGTGATCCGATGATCAACACCTCAAGCAAGACATTAGAAGCTAAGTAGAAGACCCTCAAGATCAAGCAAAGTCCAAGGCACAAGAATGGAACCAAGACGACGCAAGAAATTGCGAAGAAACGAAGCAAGCAGGGACATCGGACGCTGCATCGGACGCTGCTCAAAAGCGTCGGACGCACCGATGCCAAACCCTAGCTCGGGTTGGCGCCAGCAGAAGCATCGGACGCGCCGATGGTGCCAGCATCGGACGCGACTGTGACACTGTGCAAACCTGCACAGCGAACATCGGACGCTCCGTTGTTAGCATCGGATGCTACAGTCCCAGAATCCGATGCCTATGCAGAAAGGTTCCAGAGAGGCTCTGTGGGCATCGGACGCATCTGATGGTCAGGCATCGGATGCTAACTAGCCGTTGCGACACAGTGCCAGGCCGGCATCTAGCCGTTAAAGGAGCATCGGACGCTCCGATGGTCACGACTCCAGCGTCCGATGGTCCGCTGTGAAGCCCATGACTTTCTCCAAACGGCTCTATTTGCTTGGGGCTCTATATATACCCCCATGGCCGGCCAAAAACAAGATGTTGGAGCTCAAGGAAGTGTACCAAGTGTATAGACACATATTTAGTTGCTCTAGCCACCAAAGTGCTCAAGTGATATACTAGGTGATTAGTGTATGTGCTTTGCGAAGTGCTTAAGCTAGTTAGACCACCGCTTTGCGCTTGCTCTAGGTGTTAGGCCTAGTGTTTAGTGAGGTTGAAAACCTCTCATCTACCGGTGCTTGCGCGCACCGTGATTGTACATCGGTAGGGCTTGTAAGTCTTGCGAGATCACACCAACCGCGTTTGTGGTGTGGCCGCCTCCGTGTACCGAAGGGAACAAGGCCCGCGGCGCTTCGGCCGGAAACTTGATAGTGAAGACGACGGAGAGCATCCGGGAGAGGCTTTGCCACGAGTGGCTTAACCGGAGACCCACTTGCGTGTGGGGAAGAACCGGAGCTATCCACGGAGTTACCCGACCGGGAGCTTGGCCCTTGCGAGGGATTCCTTGCGAGGGGCTCCAACGAGGACTAGGGGGAAGCTTGCGCGCTTCTCGATACCTCGGTAAAAATACCGGAGTCGTCGATGGGAGTTTGCATCTCTATCACACTCTTTAGCTTCCGCATTTACATTGCTATCTAGTTCATGTGCTTTACCTTTCATATCTTGATATGCTAGTTGATAGGTTTGGAAACTAGGTAGCATAACTCCTTTTTGCGGTAGAGATAGCAAACACACCTAGCAAAACCTTAGTTGCATATTAGATAGTTTACTTTCTTGCATAGGTTTTGCTTAGGTGGAAATTAGAGGTCATAGTTTAGAGTAGAAGTTTTAAGTTGCCTAATTCACCCCCCCTCTTAGGCGTCACGGTCCTTTCACATGTTCTAACTACTTGTTCATATGATGAGACTCAAAATTGAAATAGAAACTAATAATCTTTTTTAATCGCGTGCAGGTCGTGCGACTTTGTGGGACCTCGCGGTCGCAAACCCTACGACATCCTGGGTCTCCTGTGCCGCGAGCACTACCCCGGCATAGTACAGTATGCCGAGAAGTTTGAGCCGGCCTACACCTTTGACCACTACACCGTCGCCCCAGACCCGAACTTCCCCAACAAGGCGGCGAGGGTCAGAGTGGAGTTGTGGGTAAGTCTTCGTCAAACAACATCGCATTCATCGTATTTTTTCTTGAATTACTTAGAGTTTGTATTGCGTCTATATGCATAACTACTTCACGTGCGAGCCGGGGAAGGAGGCACAAGCAGAGGTGGTGAGTAACAGGGCCTGCAGGAAGCTCATCTACGAGGCGAGACTCCATGCCATCGTCACCTACAACGCCACGGTCTTGGGACAGAGGGTGTCGAAGGCCGATGCGAGAGGCATGACGCTGAGCCGGGTGCAGTACTTGCAGGTAAGTGATTCCTTTTGAGATTAAGCTATTCGTACTTTTTCATCCGACGCTTATATGTGAAATACTCGATGATATGCAGATGGTCCCCCAATGTCAGTCGTTTGCCGAGTGCTGGGAGATGATCGTGGACCGGTGGCTATCCGAAGAGTGGGCGGCCCACCACGCCGAGGCCCGAAGGCGCGTCTGCAGATGCCAGGTGTACCACACCACCATGGCAACTGCAACCTCGCCGAGTACGCACAAGCTTGGGTACGTGAAAGACTTTATGAATTCCTCGCTCAAATGTTGCCTGATTACTAATCATCTTGTTGTCTTCTTCGCAGTCGGCATCACACGGTGGCCAGCCTTGCAGCACGTTGATGGCATATGCCATGTCCCACAAGAGCAAGGCCACGGCACCGGAGACCTCCTACAACCCCGATGACCCCGCGGACGCGTACACCAACTCCAGCGTCCACACCCGCCTCACTGACTACACAGAGGCGGCAAGGGCGATCCATGGGGACGACATTGATCCCGCCAGCGAGGACCAGGACGGGAGCATCGTCATGAGGGTCGGAGGAGGGAAGAAGCACAAGCGGTACTAGCTTGGCGACGACGTCATCAACTCGTCCTCCACTCCCACTTTGGCCCAGCTCCGAGCACAGAGCACGAGCGGGAGCGCCCCCATAAGCCCATGTCTGTCGCCTTCGCAGTCGCGGGTCGCTGACATCGAGGTTATTTCTGTTTTACTCATCATACATTGATCTTTAAATGTTTGCATTGTTCTAACATTCTCTTTGTATTATCGCAGGCCCGTATGGAAATAGAAAGACAGGAGCGCCAGCTGGCCGAGACCCAGATGTCGACCAAGGAGGCCCAAGCTAACCAGATGTAGGCCCAAGCTAACCAGATGGCGGAACTCATCGCCTTCATGGCCTCCCAGGACATGGTCGTGCCCCCGATGATCATGGCTCCTCCGCCGCCGTCTCAGCACGGCGGACCTACTGTTGTGAGTATCGATACCTCAGTGTTTCATTTTTGCATTTGCTTGTCTGACATAGACGTTTTCCTTTTGCAGCCTCCGTCGGAGGGTTCGAACAACCCCCACGCGCTTGGATGGAACGCTATCGGGGGTCCAGCAGGCAACACTTCTTCTCTGGGGTGGCAAGGTTGGTCGTGAGTGTGTTTGTGTTGGGTGCCTGGGACTTTGGATTGAAAACTTAGCATGTTATATGTGATGACTTTGGATTCAACTATGTGATGACGTGACATATGTGATATATATGTTATATGTGTACGTCGGCTATGTCTGGTAACGTGAAATGTGATAAATGTGATATATATGTGATATGTGTGCTATATGTGATAATATCGAAAAAAGGAAAATCAGAGGGAATTTTTTTTGCCCTCAAAAAGGGTCTTTGTCGAGTGCTATGACCAAAGCACTCGGCAAAGCTGGTGAAATGGGCTGTCAGAACAGCCATTTCCCAGCTTTACCGAGTGCTTTGGCCATAGCACTCGACAAAGACTCCGCTTTGCCGAGAGTCAGGCCAAGTGAGCTCTCGGCAAAGAATTTAAAAAAAAATGTCTCTTTGCCGAGAGCCTGCCATGTAAGCTCTCATCAAAGATTTTTTTCAAAAAAAAAACAAATTACTTGGGTGTTAGCAAAGTTTTTTTTAAAAAAAATCTTTGTCGAGAGCCTGTCAGATGGCGCTCGGCAAAGAAGCCGTCAATGGCAGTCGACCGTTAACGGCCCCTTTTCTTTGCCGAGAGCTACCTGAGGCTCTCGGCAAAGGCTTTGCCGAGAGCCCGATAAATGGCTCTCGGCAAAGGCTCCTTTGTCGATCAGATTTTCGCCAAGAGCGATCAGATTTTCGCCGAGAGCTCTTTGCCGAGGGCCTTAGAGGCTTTGCCAAAGCGCCTCTGGCCCTCGGCAAAGAGGGCTTCTCCAGTAGTGAGGAATGATTCCTCTATTCATATTGCCTCTTTTTCCGTTCAATGACAATGAACCAGGCTGCACTTGATCAGACTTTGTTATATTGATCTCCACCAGTTAGGCCCAACGACCTAACTGGACCCTGTTTTGTGTCCTGATCGGGGATGCTCAGCCCATAGCAGGCTGGTGGGGCCCGTTGCACAGTGTCTATAAAGAGGAAGTGGGGGCAGGGCTCTAGAAAAGAGGTAATGTTGCAGCCAGACCCCACTATCCTAACCCTAATCCGATCTTGAGGGTGGCACTACCAGCGA
Organism: Coix lacryma-jobi var. lacryma-jobi; assembly: GCA_009763385.1. Taxonomy (NCBI): domain Eukaryota; kingdom Viridiplantae; phylum Streptophyta; class Magnoliopsida; order Poales; family Poaceae; genus Coix; species Coix lacryma-jobi. The sequence continues at coordinate 129,101,200 of CM019830.1, forward strand.
TGGGATGCACCACCACGGTCTCCATGCCGCCACAACACAGTCTTCATCGCCGGACTCCTCTACTCCTACATCGACCATCGCTGCCCGTGGGCAGCCTCCATCAACGAACCAGAGACAGCCAGATCTCGAAGGTATGAACCCTAAACTCTTTCCCTATATCTCTTTTCCTCTTCGGTAGTCTACCTATTGATTCATAAGCCCAACAGTAAGGATACCCCACTGATCTACTCCTAGTCGATACTAGAATTCTAACAATGGTATCGAAGCCATGTTCTAGCTTGTAGATCTGGCTTGGGACAGCATAGAGAAGGAGGGGGAACCCTAGAGTAATCGCCACTGGCATGCCGATGTACGAGATGGAGCCGGACCCTAAACAGTTAGGGTTTCGACAAAGTAAGTCAAAGAAAAGAGGATTTGATCCGGTTGGATCCAAACCCTAAAGGAGACAGGACAGAGAGGAGGAACCTATCTGGATCTACCCATGCACGGGTGAAAATGGGTTAAAGAAAGAACATAAATGAAAATATAAACCCTAGATTAGGGTTTCAGAAAGAATAGAGAGATTTTGGCTTCGATCCAATTAGGACTGAACCTTACTCTCAGAAATTCTCCAAAATCCCGCAAAACCTAACCCTAACTCTAAAGAGGGCACTGGGAAGGACCATGGCGCAGCCGTGATGTCGGTGTGCGGGAAGAGAACAAGAGAGCTAACCCTAAGATGCAAAAGAGTGAGGGAAGACACAAGACTTACCTGGATCCCTCCTCGCCATCGCTACCGCAGTTGCGCGGTAAGGGGCCCTCCCCGCCGCTTCGCTGGCACACAGAAAGGAGCTGCACCACCGTTTCATCCTCTTGGCGCGCGAGGCATGGCACCTCTCCAAGGCCGCTCGACGGCCGGGCCCCGAGGCGGCACCGCTGATGGCCTTTTTCGGTCCGCTGCTGGCCATTAGGACCGTCTCGCTTGGCGCTGTAGGAGAAAGAGAAGGGTAAAGAAAGGAAGGAAGCAGGCCGAGAGATATCCGGGGAGGAGCCCGGCGGCGGCGCCCTGGGAGCTCTGCTCTCCGTCTCTTGCGGTGCCATAGAGAGAAGGGGGAAGATGAGAAATGTTCTAGGGTTTTGGGGGAGCCGACGGCCGGGCACCGGTTTTTGATCCCGTGGAAGAGCCGCCCGACCGTCGGATTGCGATTGACGGCTAGGATAGATTGGCCCTCTTTTGGCCGAGCCAGTGAAAGGTCCAAATTGGCTAGAGGGGGGGGGGGGTGAATAGCCTAATTAAAAAAATCTACAAAACACTTAGGCAAACACTATTAGTATAATAAATGGCGAAGCTTTTTGCGCTAGCCTAATAGTGTGTTGCAAGACACCTATCCAACAATTCTACCTAATATTTCTATGACACACAATCAACTAGAGCTAATATCTAATGCGGAATAAAGTTATCTTGCTCTAGTACAAGTATGATATACAAAAAGTATATGAGACAAGTATGTGCAATAGATAGACTAAGCAAGCTAATCACGACTAGCTACACAAGGTATATAGCAAGAGATATACAATAAGTGATAGTATCTACACAAGAGAAATAGCTCAAGGTAAATACTCAAAGTAAATTTGCTAGATAGAGGTGGTTTCACCGAGCCTTTGGGATCGCCTAGTAGAGAGCCAATCACCGGTGAAATCCATTTGTGATGACAATCACCAAAAATGTGAATATGAAGACCAATCACCAAGATATGAAAGCAATCACAATAATCACACGGGACACCAAGATTTATCCTGAGGTTCACGTGCTTGCCGGCACGCTACTCCCCGTTGTGTCGACCAACACTAGGTGACCCGGTGGTTAATTGGCACAAAGCCAAGCTCACAAAGAGCGCCACAAGAATCTACCGCTAGTAAGGTAGCTCAATGACACGAGCAATCCACTAAGGATGCCTCTTGCCGCTCCGGCGAGGTGAGGCTCCAAAACCTCTCACAATCACGATCGGTGGTGGCCAAGAACAATCTCCTTCTCTTGCCAACAACACCATAACGCCTCCAAGCCGTCTAGGCACCGACAAATGCCAAGAGTAACAAGAAACTCAAAGCCGATGCGAAGGACTAGTGCCACTAGATTGAACTCTTTCAAATCATGCACTAGATCACTCAATCTCACTTGGTTTGATCAAATCAACTTAGGAGATGAGTTGGAAGGCTTGCCAAAGCTCACTAGAATGCTTAGGAATCAAAATGTGCAAGAGTGAGACCAAGTGAGCTGGCCAAGCCCCTTAAATAGGCCACTCAAGTCGGCCTAGCCGTTGGGCTGAAATCGCGATCATCGGACGCACCGATGCGCGACCATCGGACGCTGCCCCAGCGTCCAATGCTCCAGATGGAGCCACGTGTCTCCTTGAGACGAATTCAGTCCGTTAGATCCCAACGGTCAAATTTCTTCGCGCCACGGATAAAGTGACATCGGACGCGCCGATGCCAGGCATCGGACGCTCCAATAATGCCACTGCTCGATTCAGCTCTTTTCTGCGCCACATCGGACGCTCCGGCATCTTCACATCGGACGCTCAACCCCTGCGTCCGATGACCATGCAGAGAGGTTCCAGAGAGGGCCAAAACACATCGGACGCGTCCGATGGATCCGCATCGGACGCAGGCCAGCGTCCGATGCTCCCTGGAAAACTAACTCGTGCCACATCATCACCATCAGACTCTGCAACAGTGTTTCCTCAACGTCTTTTGCCAGCGTCCGATGCTCCTTCAACTTCTGACAGAAACTAGGGTTAATCATCGGACGCTCAACCTAGCGTCCGATGCTCCTCGGACCAGCGTCCGATGCTTCTGAACACACTACTTCTCTTCCGAAAAACGCTGAATCCTGCCTCGCAAGCTCGGCAGGAGGGAGAAGGACTATACACTAGTTTCTCCTACTTCTCCACAACTCCGGAACACCCCCTTATCCCAAAAGTGCCAACACCACCAAGTGTACATCATTATATGCAAGTGTGTTAGCATTTTGCAAAGCATTTTCCAAGGGGTTTTGTTAGTCACTCACTAGGTCTATAGCATCGATATGTTAGAGAACTCCTAGTGGCACTTGAACACCGCATAAGCCGTGAATTAACTCCTCTTAATAGTACGGCTATCTATCCTAAATGTGATCACACTCGCTAAGTGTCTTGATCACCAAAACAAAGAGCCCTATAGGTTATACCTTTGCCTTCGGGTCTCTTTGCTCCATCTCTTCTCTTCTTCGTTTCACCAATGGTAGAGCACTTGATCTCTTGAGTGCTTGTGGCCATCACCATCCTCCATGGTTGCCACCTTGCTAGCTCCACCACTTGGCTTGGTCACAATCCTTTCTTATAAGCTACACACATGCTTAGCAATAGGATTATGACCAAATAGGTTTCATCAATTAACCAAAACCAAACTAGGGCTTTCAGCCGGGCGGAGAGTTTCCTGGCCCAGGCCCAGGTTGCGTCCTCGGCGCGGGGGAGCGAGCGCTGGCACAGTTTTTGTGCCCCGTGTGGTGGGCTGGCTTGAGTTTGCCAGCGCCAATGGACCGAAATGGCCGACTTCACAATAACGCACAATGAAGGTTGTTTAAGTTTATCTTTTTCAGAAGCAGTTTTGAATGTTTTGTCAAGTTTTGGTAAGTTCAAATTTGAACTAAAGTGAAAACTTGTTCACAGAATAGAATTATACATTGATGCTTCTGAATAAATATTATATTAAGAGAGTATTTTCATGGTTGACATTGATTATCTTCTAATTAAATTGGAACCAACGAGAAAATTTAATTAGAAGAATAGTCACATGTTTAAATTGAATTATGATATTGTTATTTTCTGACCAACGTTGATGATAACAATATTATAATTTTTATTCATGAGTTTAAGTTAAACTATAAATTATGATAATGTTATTTTCTGACCAACGTTGATGATAACAATATTGTAAGTTTATTTATTGTAAGTTTAAATGTAAAGTTTGAATCTCTAGTAAATTTTGCGTCAACATGACCAATTTTCTAGAGACTAGATAAGAATCAAGAAATGTCCCTGATAAAGTGAAAAATATTCCACTGCAATGATATTGATTATCATCGATTTAATTTAGTTGCATACGTTGATTCTATTTCTGCCCAACGGTGATGTAGAATTAATGTAAAAGAATGTTGTTTTATTCTATTTTCTGCCGAACGGTGATATAGAATAGAACTGCAAGTTTTAAAGTTCAATGTGCATGTTTTAACCAGACCAACGTAGGGTTATTTCATGTCATTATTGTTCATTATTGTTGATTAATGTTTTTCAGAAAAGATCTTCATGCTTTCATTCTTGGAGGCAGAAAAGAAAAGAATTGAGTACTTGTGACTCAGAAGATGGAAAGTGCAAGTTTTTGCATGAAAGTCATTACATAAAGGGACGATATTCTCTTTAAAGGACTAGAATTCAGGGACATTGGTCCAAAGTTTAGTACATGAAATGTGTTTTATGTACTGTCTATAAAAAAGAATTTGTTTCAGTTTTATTCATTATGACAAAAGTTGTAATAAGAAATATACATATTTAATTTGACCAATGTTGGATTAAATGTGTATGTTACAGAATATTCAGATTTATTTCTGAATTTGATGATTGAATGTGAAAGTCAATTATAGCTTTAATGTCCCTTATGAAAAATTGTCCTGCATGGCGGGAAAAGGTTTTGTGATGACTCATGTGCCTAAAGTATATCCCAGAGCAGGAGAAAGAATGAAAAGTTTGGGTAGCTTTTATGCTATCACAGTGTTGACCGTGCACTTCTGTTGTGTCATGGTCATGGGTTAAGGCCATGAGGGGAGCAATCCCAAATAAAGAAAGTGAACGCATCTTGGCCCCTAGTGGTTTCGGTGATTGGATGAAACACAAGATTACTGTGACTAACGTGTGTTTTGCAGAAACAGAGATGAGTTAAGTCACGGTAATGGCGACGATATAGGCATATGGAGTTCATGTCTCCTGGCGATGGAAATTGTTTCGGTTTTCAAAGGACGGACGACGAAGACGGTGGTAGGCTAGGCTAAGTGTCACATGGTGTTGGAGGACACTTAGGTAGTCCTAGGTCTTTGTTTTTTTTTCTTTGGCCGTACTATAAAGAGGGGTGTGAATCAGTAGCTTGACCTAGATGAGTCTATTGAGGTAGGTGTGGTGCACACTTGTTATTTCATAGCCCTAGGTAGCTCAGAGAGATGCCTTATGTCGAGAGGAACAAAAGTCGTTAAGACCGCGTCGCGATCCGAGTTGATCTTGCCCTTGGTATGGGCATCGGATGCTGGATCAGTGGGCATCGGAGGCTCCGATGCCCACACCGACCTAGGGTTTGGTCTGGTGCGTGACATCGGAGGCTCTGAGGGCGCCACATCGGATCGTCCGGTGTCACTGTTCACTTGGGAGTGAACTGTGCAGGGCATCGGACGCTGGCATCGGACGCTGAGGGCCAGCGTCCGATGGCCATGCAGAGAGGTTCCAGAGAGGTCTTTTCGGCATCGGACGCGTCCGATGCAGGGGCATCGGACGCTCCCCAGCGTCCGATGCTCCATAAACATGTCTGACAAGAAGGTACAGTAGACCGTTGGACGAGGTCATCGGAGCGTCCGATGCCCGGCATCGGCGCGTCCGATGCCCCCGAAAAATACCTGTCTTGTGCTGTTTTTGTATGGCCGGGTTGGGGGGTATATATACTTTCTTCCCTCCATCCATTTGAGTGTTCTTGCCATTTCCATCTGCTGAGAGACACCTTGTGAGTTTGAGAAAGAGCAAGAGCCCTAGTGAGGTTGAGTGATTTGCTAATTGTGAGAATTAGACACCTCCTAGTAAGGATTGAGTAGCAAGTGTGCATCCATCCATATCTTTGACCTTGTCTTGGTCAAGTGAGAGTTCTAGCTTGTTACTCTTGGTGATCGGCATCACCTAGATGGCTTGGTGGCGATCGGAGTGCTTGGTGATCATCCGGAGGCTTTGTGGATGACCCAAGCCATGTTGTGACCGGTAGCGAGCGATTCACCAGGCCGGAGTGGCGAAGAATCAGCTCGTAGTGAGCACTTGATCCTTGCGCGGATCAAGGGGGAGCGATACCCTTGCGCGGGTGCTCCAACGAGGACTAGGGGGGTGTGCCGACACCTCGATACCTCGGCAAAAAGATCGTCGTGTCATCTCTACTCTCTTTACTTCGCATTTACTTTTGAGCAATTCAATTTCGCATTTACTTGTTGTTTTTTCATGAATTGAAGTGCCATGCTAGAGTAGAAATGGTGTAACAATAGTCTTTTTGTGCGGTTGATTCTTGTTCACACACTTCTAGGCACTAGGGGGTTAATTGGGCTTGATAGGTTTAATTCTTGCAAGAAGTTTTAGAAAAGCCCAATTCACCCCCCCTCTTGGGCATCTGGATCCTTTTAATTGGTATCGAAGCCTCGTGCTCTCGATTTAGGCTTAACCGCCTAGAGTTAAGATGTCCGGGGGTGATGGACCACCGCCCATGTTCGAGGGAGACAACTTTCCATATTGGAAAATCCGTATGGAGTCGTACCTAGAAGCGGTTGATGTTAAATGCCGCGATGCCGCTATCACCGGCTTTGCCAAGCCCAAGGAAGGCACAAGCCTTACTCCTAATGAAGAGGAAAATGAGAAATGGAATGCTAAAGCTAAAAACATCCTTTTTAGAGGCATTTGCAAGGATGTGTTCAATCGTGTTCGGAACCACAAAAATGCCCATGATCTATGGGAAAACATTTGTGCGCTCCATGAGGGAACCAAAAGTGAGCGTGAGGAGCGTTATCATTTGGTTATGCAAAAGATGAACTCGTTTGAAATGCTTGCTCATGAAAATGCAAATGAAATGTACTCACGCTTGAATGTTCTTGTAGAGGAGCTCAATGGTCTTGGCCTCACACAAATGCAACCATCCGATGTTGTGAGGAAGATTCTATGTGTCCTTCCCATTGACAAGTATGGACACATTGTGACGGTGCTACATCAAGGTGATCTTTCCACATCCACACCAACACAAGTATTGGGGAAGGTCAATGCTCATGAGATGTACATGCACATCACACCAAGTGGTGGCTCTTCCACCGACAAGAAGAAGGATTTGGCCTTCAAAGCAAGCCATAACAAGAAGGGCAAGTCCAAAGCTATTGAGGTGCATCATGAGAGCACAAGCGATGATGAAGATGATTCCAACATTGCTCTCATGGTGAGAAGGACCACCAAGATGTTGAAGAAGCTTCACAAGAATGGAGTCAACTTTGACTCAAGAAAGAAGAAGTTCTTCACAAGTAGCAAGAGGAGGCCAATCTCCGAAATGGATTGCTACAATTGCGGTGAGCTTGGCCATCTTGCTCATCAATGCCTCAAGCCCAAGAAAGAGAGCTACAAGAACAAGAACAAGGGCAAGAAAGATGACTCATCAAGCGAAGATGAGAAGAAGAATGAGAAGACCTACAAGAAGGATGGCAAGAAGAAGAAGCAATACCACAAGAAAGGTGGCAAGGCTTACATTGTTGGTGATTGGCTCACTGACATTGACTCCTCCGGTGGCTCATCAAATGAAGATAGTGATGATGAGAAGGAGAAGGTGGCCGCTCTAGTCATTGGGACCTCTACACCACCACCACCACCGCCACCATCATCCTCTTCACACCTATGCCTCATGGCAAACGGTGACCGGAAGGTACAAAGTGATGATGACTCTAGTGATGATGATAGTGATGGAGGCTTCAAAGCTCCTTCTTATGATGAACTTGTTGAATTGCTAAATAACTACACTAAAATCATAAGAAAGACTAGAGCTAAGAATGATAGGCTTGCTCGTGATAATGATGCTCTTGTTGAAAAATATGACAATGCTATGCATGCTAGTGATAAGTTGAAAAATGAACTTGCCACTATGTCATCTTCCATCAAGGAGCTCAAGTCCTCTAACAAAGAGCTCAAAGCTAAAAATAAAAAGATTGATAAGATGCATAGTGACCTTTCCACTAGTCATACTTTGCTTAAGGAACAATATATTCAAGTGAAAGTAGATTATGATACACTCACCATTGCTTATGATATGCTTTCACATGAGACACATGATGCTCCTAACCTTGTTGTTAAGTGTGATATAGCAACATCTTGTGAGGACTTAGTTAGTGAGCATGTTGAGCAAAGTGCTAGTGGCAAGGGCAAGAAAGTGGTTGAGGCCGATCACTATGATGACTATGTGAAGATCAAGGATGAGAATGCAAAGCTCAAGGTTGATCTAGAGAACCTTACAACCACCAAGCAAGTTGTCATTCAAACTCATGATGATGACTATAGCATGACACTTGAGCTTGATATGCTGAAAGAAGAGAACAAGAGATTGAAGATGGAGAGGGACTACAAAATGACACCATCTCAATTGGAACTCCAACAAGAGAATGACAAGCTCAAGAAGGAGAAAGAGCACCTCACCACCGGTTTGAGGAACTTTACCAAGGGTCAATGTCTTCAAAGTGAGCTTCTCATGAACACCGTCATGAAGACCAATAGAAATGGCATCGACTTTCTTGAAGAGAAGATGAAGCAACGCAAGAGCATCACAAAGCCAAAGAAGAAGAAGATTGCGAGATGCCATGAGTGTGGAAAGGAAGGACACTTTGCTCATGCTTGTGAGGAGCCAAAGCCCACACCCTTGCCCAAGCATGCTAGACCCTTTGCTTTCAACGCTCACTACATGCTTAGACAAGATTATAGTGGCAAAGTGAAGGTCATGTTTATGGGGCCTCCTAACAAGAATAGGCCAAAGCAAATTTGGGTTGCAAAGTCACTAGTAGAAAAGGTTAAGGGACCGCAACAAGTTTGGGTCCCGAAAGCTCAAGCTTGATTTCTTGTGTGTGTAGGTGAACTACAAGACCGGTGGATCACATTGGGTAATTGATAGTGGTTGCACTCAACATATGACCGGCGATCCCCGGATGTTCACCTCACTAGAAGAGAATGTCGATGACCAAGAAAAGATAACATTTGGTGACAATTCAAAGAGCAATGTCAAAGGATTGGGCAAAGTGGCTATATCAAATGACCATACCATCTCCAATGTGCTTCTTGTTGCATCTTTGAGCTTCAACTTGCTATCCGTTGGGCAACTTTGTGATCTTGGCTTTCAATGTTTGTTCACCGACAAAGAAGTGGTTGTGACCAAGAAAGATGATACACAAGTGATCTTCAAAGGATTTAGATACAACAATCTCTACCTAGTGGATTTCTCCTCCAAAGAAGCCAACTTGAAGACATGTTTGTTCACTAAGCAATCTCTTGGTTGGCTATGGCATAGAAGATTGGCACATGTGGGAATGAACACTCTCAACAAGCTATTGAAGAAGGATTTGGTTAGGGGCTTGAAAGATGTCAAATTTGAGAAGGACAAGTTGTGTAGTGCATGTCAAGCCGGCAAGCAAGTTGCAAACACTCACCCAACCAAAGCCTTTGTATCAACATCAAGAGAGTTGGAGCTTCTTCATATGGATCTATTTGGACCAACAACATATGCAAGCTTGGGAGGAAATCTCTATTGCCTAGTGATTGTTGATGACTTCTCTAGATACACTTGGGTATTCTTTCTTCATGATAAATCCGAAGCAACCCCTTCCTTCAAGAAGTTTGCCAAGAGAGCTCAAAATGAATTTGATGTGAAGATCAAAAAGATAAGAAGTGACAACGGAAAGGAGTTTGACAACACCCATATTGAGGAATATTGTGATGAAGTTGGGATCAAGCATGAAGTGTCCGCAACCTACACACCACAACAAAATGGGGTAGTTGAGAGGAAGAACCGGACTCTAATCACCCTAGCAAGGACAATGCTAGACGAGTATTCTACACCGGAGAGATTTTGGGCGGAAGCAATCAACACCGCTTGCTATGCATCAAACCGATTGTTCCCCCATCGTCTACTTGGCAAGACCCCCTATGAGCTACTCAACAACAAGAAGCCGGATGTATCCTTCTTTAGAGTGTTTGGGTGCAAATGCTACATCTACAAGAAGCGCCAACACCTAGGGAAGTTTCAACGCCGATGTGATATTGGCTTTCTTGTTGGTTACTCATTGAAGTCCAAAGCATATCGAGTATTCAACCATGCCACCGGGATGGTAGAAGAAACATATGATGTGGAATTCGATGAATCTAATGGCTCTCAAGGAGAGCATGAGAATCTTGATGATGTAGGTGATGAACCATTGAGGGAAGCAATGAAGAACATGCCGGTTGGAGCCATCAAGCCTAAAGATGATGATGATGATGTGCAAGTCATTGACAAGCCATCCTCATCCAATGTACCACTTGATGATGACAAAGATGGAAGGGATCCAAATGAAGATACTCATGTCTCCCATGATCAAATGGTGGTACAAGCTCAAGATGTTGGTGCTCCACAAGCGGCCCCTCAAGTGGTTGATCGAAGGACTACTCCTCTACTACAAGCTCATCCTCAAGATCTCATCATAGGGAGTCCGACAAGGGGTGTAATGACTCGCTCTCAAAAACTTGCTTTATTTATGGAACATCACTCCTTTGTTTCTCTTGTTGAGCCTACCATTGTAGATGAAGCTCTAGGTGATCCGGATTGGGTGAATGCCATGCATGAAGAATTAAACAACTTCACCCGCAACCAAGTTTGGACACTTGAAGAGCGACCAAAAGGCGCAAGAGTCATTGGAACAAAATGGGTGTTTAGGAACAAGCAAGATGATCAAGGCAAAGTTGTTAGAAACAAGGCAAGGCTAGTGGCAAAGGGGTTCTCTCAAGTTGAAGGCTTGGATTTTGGAGAGACCTTTGCACCGGTTGCAAGACTCGAAGCCATTCGTATCCTCCTTGCATATGCATCACATCATGACATTAAATTATATCAAATGGATGTGAAAAGTGCATTTTTAAATGGCTTCATAAATGAACTAGTCTATGTTGGTCAACCTCCCGGGTTTGAAGACCCTAGATATCCTAATCATGTTTATAGGTTGTCCAAGGCGCTATATGGGCTCAAGCAAGCCCCTAGAGCTTGGTACGAGCGCCTTCGGGACTTCCTCATTGAGAAGGGCTTCACCATTGGGAAGGTTGACACCACACTATTCACCAAGAAGCTTGATGGAGAGATCTTCATTTGTCAAGTCTACGTCGATGATATCATCTTCGGGTCAACAAATGAAGCCTATTGCAAGGAATTTGGTGACTTGATGTCGAAGGAGTTCGAGATGTCTATGATTGGCGAGCTCACATTCTTCCTAGGCTTTCAAGTCAAGCAATTGAAGGAGGGGACTTTTATATCTCGGAAAAGTACACAAAAGACCTCCTCAAGCGCTTCAACATGGATGATTGCAAGCCTATCAAGACTCCAATGCCAACCAACGGACACCTCGACCTAGATGTGCAAGGTAACCCGGTTGATCAAACTCTCTACCGTTCTATGATTGGTAGTTTGTTATATTTGACCGCATCTAGGCCCGACATCATGTTTAGTGTGTGCATGTGTGCTCGTTTTCAAGCCGATCCTAGGGAATCACATCTCATAGCGGTGAAGAGAATCCTTAGGTACCTAAAGCACACCCCAAGCATTGGCCTTTGGTATCCCAAAGGAGCTAACTTCCAACTCGTTGGGTATTCCGATTCGGATTACGTGGGTTGCAAAATTGATAGAAAAAGCACATCCGGAGGGTGCCATTTGCTTGGGAGATCACTAGTGTCATGGAGTTCAAAGAAGCAAAATAGTGTGGCCTTGTCCACCGCCGAGGCGGAATACATAGCTGCGGGTGCTTGTTGTGCTCAAATCCTTTACATGAAGCAAACCCTTTTAGACTATGGTGTAGTTCTAGAAAGGGTACCTTTGTTGTGTGACAATGAGAGCGCGGTTAAGCTTGCTAACAACCCGGTTCAACACTCTCTCACAAAGCACATAGATATTCGCCATCACTTTCTTAGGGATCATGTTTCCAAGAAAGATATATCCTTAGAGGGAGTTAGAACCGAAGATCAATTGGCGGATATCTTCACAAAACCCCTAGATGAGAACACCCTTTGTAGATTGCGAAGTGAGCTTAATGTGCTTGATCTAAGTAACTTTGTCAAAAGGTGAAAGGGGGTTGTCTCTGCATTACATTGTAATATATGTCATGTTTAAATTATGCTATGCACATAGGCTTGTCAGACGTGGTTAAGATAACCACCCTAAAAAGCGTGTGAAGAAGCTTACCCATGAGCAAACTTGACAAGCAACCTAGATTCAAAATTCCGTATAGCATTGCATATGCACGTTTGTTGCTTGGTCGTTTCTTTTCGGTTATGTTTTGAGCAACCGCTGTGTTCGTCCACCCTAGGGGGAGCATTTGAGGCTCTTAATGGTTGAGACTCCTAGTTTTGGTGGCCACATGTTGTCTCCTCGGGATTTATCGCCTATTTTACCTAAAAATGATATGTAGCTTATGGCAAAATATTTATAAAATAGAGGGTTTATGTGAGGATGCTCATACTAGGTTCCAACTGGTGTTTATTTGCCTCTTCTTTGGGATGGAACTTGGTTGGGAAAGGGAGCCGCAACAGAGATCTTCAAAACTGCTCACATAGAGCATCGGATGCAGCATCGGACGCTGCATCGGACGCTGGTTCAGCATCCGATGCCTGCACTGTAGGCAGCCCCGGCTGAAACAGTGAATTGCCCGCGTCCGATGTGCTCTCAACGGAGCCTTCGATGCCCCATCGGAAGCTGACCAGCATCCGATGGTCAGGCACCGGACGCATCCGATGCGTTTTCAGCGTTTCTGGAGCTCTCTGGACAGGCATCGGCGCGTCCGATGTGTTTTCATCGGAGCGTCCGATGCTCCTTTAAGCGGCGCGAGTTGGTCTTCTATTGACAGCAGGGCCCCACACGTCATAGCCTTCTTCCTCCTTCGCTCAATCGACCGAGCTGCTCCCGTACCCTAACCTCCGACAAGCGCCTCGCCTGTCCTCATCGCCGGCCGCCGTGCCCCGCGCCGCCGGCCGTGCTTCGCCCCCGCGCGCGCGCCCTCGTCCGAATTCAGCCGGCGCTTCTCCTCCACCATCGCCTGTACACCGCCCCATCGCCGGAGCTCCATCTCCGTACTCGCCGGAGCGCTCGCCGGCGACCAAGCCTCCTGCGCCGGAGGTCATCCTTCGTCCTCGAGCCATCCTTCCTCCACGGCGCTTTCCTCCTCGGCTGCTCGTGCCTTCACAGTGAGCATCTCCACCCCATCCATATACCCTGTCCAGAAGGTGCTCGATGAAATGTCCCAGAGTCCGTTCCTTCACTGTTTTAACCCCGTTTTCGCCCGGTGTTCGTGCAGACCTCCTTGGTGTGACGTGTGGGTGTCGGAACATCTGTGCTTCCCTATTGCTTGGGTCGTTTCGTCAGTCTGTCAGGTAGTGAAGCCTTCTACCTTCTTATCCCCTATGCTTTGCTTCCGATAGGCATCCTCATCTCTAGATTATATGTTTCTTATATATCCTACCTATTCTCGCAGCGAGTCAGTGTGCAGTTGTCAGCTTGGTCAGTGGGTAGTGTCAGTTAACCCGGGGCCAAGCCCGCGGGTACGGATCGAGGCCAAGCCTCGCGAGTGACAGAGGCAGAGGTTCTCAGTGCCAGGGGGAGTCTTTGCCCGTGGTCTTCTTGTCAGCTGCTTGTCCGGGGTTTTCCAAGTCCGTGGTTTCTGTTCAGTGGCAACTCAGCACTTCTCCGTGACCGTTCTACTCGTTCTTGTCAGCTATGCGCTGCAAGAACGTTGGTGGTGGCCCTGATGACTCTCCTCCCCGTCGTCCCCCTTCCGGTCAGAGGCCTGGGAAGGGGCAGCTTATCGTGCGCCGGAAGCGCACTCGTCAGGAGCGAGAGGCAGCTCAGGCTCAGGCAGTGGCAGACGCCGCCGAGCGTGCAGAGCGAGGTGGCAGTGCGGGCGGACTTAGGATTGAGGATCAGCTGTCCCCCGAGCAGCGCAGAGTGATCGAGGAGGTCGAGTGTCGCCATGGTTCGCCGACTGGCACGCTCATGGCTGCCGGTCGTCGGACGACGTTCACCTCGCCCGGAGTTGAGCCCGCGAGCTCAGGGCAGGGCCAGGCAGAGGCAGAGGCAGCAGGGGCACCTGAGGCAGAGGCTCCAGAGGCAGAGGCAGAGGAGGTTCCTGAGGAGGTTCCACGACGCCGGTCGACCCGTCGCAGGACTGCGGTGCCACCCCGGCCCAACGTCCCTCCGCGGGGAGCCCGTCCTCCGTCGCGGCGTGCACCTCCGCCGATACCACGACTTGATCTCAGGGGCGCCACTTGCTCACAGATCCAGACCCTTCGACTTGTGCCAGTGGAGCAGTGGTTTCCCAGGGAGCGACAGGAGCAGACTGGTCCGTCCTTCTATACAGTGCTGCAGGAGGACTTCTACCAGGGTTACAGGAACGCCGGGATTTCTTTGCGACCCCAGCGTGTCTGTTCCCTAGAGGCAGTTGTGGACGCCGCAGGAGAGCAGATTCGCCCCATCCTCACTTTCCTACCTGGTCTGGCAGACCTACTGGGGCGGTCTGGTTCCTACATTGAGGACTGGGTATTTCAGTTTTACGCTTCGCTGTGGGTGCACCCCGACCGCGAGACTCTTGAGTTTGCTCTTGAGGGGGACCACTACAGACTGTTCTCGTCCGAGATCCGGGATTGGTTTGGATTGACACGATCACAGACCCGGATCCACGACTTGTGTTACGATCGGACAGAGCCACCCCGTCGCCCTCACGGTGGCGCCCAGCCTTCGACAGATTTGGTCGGTCCATGCTTCACAGAGCCGTTCGGTGAGGGTTCGAGCCGCACTCCGAGGGATCTCACCCCTACGGCTCGGATCCTCAACGCGATCCTTCGGCGGACTTTACTTCCTCGGGTCGGCTTCGGAGAGGGACTTTCACGGCTGCAGCTATGGCTTCTTGCATATATGGTCAGGCAGCAGGAGTTTGACGTCTTGGATGTCATCTTGTGTGAGATAGAGGACACAGTGGCAGAGGGCATTAAGGCCCGCAGGCAGCTACCGTACGCTCACTGGATCTCCTACATTCTTTGGAAGGTAGCTGCCACTACAGGTACTCGCCTTAGTCAGTCCCTCACAGGGTCAGCGACCGTATTCCCCGAGTATAACATGAGCCAGTTGTTGGGATACGGTCGGGACCGCAGACAGCCAGAGCAGCAGGCACAGACTAGCACACGTCAGAGACCTGAGGTGCCAGAGTCAGCTCAGCAGCAGGACGAGGCCGTTCAGGCGCTCGCGGAGCAGGAGCTTGCCGATCTCGAGGGTGGTGACCCACACGTGGCCTCGGATCCCACAGACAGCTCAGATGAGGACTACCAGCTCCCGCCCCGCTACCAGCCCAGAGCTCACGACCACCAGGCAGGGTCCAGCGGTACTGCTTCCTCCGACCCAGCTCTACTCGCTATTCTGGCCCGGATGGAGGAGCAGCAGAGGACTGTCACCCAGGACGTCCAGAGGCTTGCCCAGGAGCAGCAGCGGTTAGCCCAGCAGCAGGCCCTCGCTCAGCAGCAGGCACAGGAGCGGTCTGATGCTCTTCAGCGCCAGATGATGGCCCTACAGCAGCAGACCTTGAGCTTCATGGAGAGGCTGGCGAGTGGACCTCCCCAGTGGCAGTGGCAGCAGCCTCCCCCACAACAGCAGCTTCAGTGGCAGCCACCTGTCCTTCCTCAGCCGCAGTTTGGTCAGCAGCAGCAGCAGCTTCCGGGCCCCAGCTCCTCGTAGTTCACGAGTTTTACTACTCCAGGCGGGGCCCCGCTCTTCAGTCCGCTACGGACAGGGTTGACTCCCAGGCCGACAGAGTCGCTCTACGCAACGATGACTTCTGTGACACGAGACCTGTCGGCCACTTTCAGCGAGCTCACCGGCTTCCCCACTCCTGACGTTCCGGATCCGGTGCCGACGTTGGCGGCTCCAGTGACCTCTACCACCGAGACTCTTCCGAGCTCAGTCGCGTCTTCAGAGCAGACGGTGCCAGTCCAGTCCGAGACGACCATGTCCGTGCAGCCTGAGTTGTCAGCTATCCCCGAGCTTCCGCACTCCGAGCCTCAGGCTGACACGACTACACAGACTGAGACTGCGACAGAGACAGCGTCAGAGCAGATCGAGCAGGCAGAGCCATCAGTGCCGGACCCGTCCCAGACCACTTCTCCACAGCGTCCAGCTACCGAGGGTCAGCAGGCTCCCGGCGACTCGTCCTCCGACTCCGAGGCCCTACTTCAGCAGTTTGAGTTCACGCAGAGGACTCCGGAGACGGCACCTGGCTCGTCTGCACCACCTCCGCCCTCCGACGCTTAGTTTGGCGCTTGATGCCAAAGGGGGAGAGTGGCCGAGTATAGCGATAGGGGGAGTGATGTGAGAGGGCTTTGTGTCTTTTGATGTGTTATATTCACATACGCTCTTTACTTATCGCATCTTTTGTGCATATTTATGTTATATACTTATGCTATGGATCTCATGACATGTTTGTGCTCACTATGATTTTATATATGACATGTCATTTCGCCTCGCTCATTACTTGTGCTCAATTCTCACTTGTTTATGTATATGAGCTCTTTACTCTTGCACTTCCTATTCACTCTAACTTGTTGAGTGCAGGATGATGGCATGACATGTTTGAACTTGCCCCTAATCATTTTCTCTTATTTATTGCAAGTTCATACATGTCATGATTTAAAACCTCTTCTCTCTATACTCGATCTCGTGTTGTCATCAATCACCAAAAAGGGGGAGATTGAACGCATCTTGGCCCCTAGTGGTTTCGGTGATTGGATGAAACACAAGATTACTGTGACTAACGTGTGTTTTGCAGAAACAGAGATGAGTTAAGTCACGGTAATGGCGACGATACAGGCATATGGAGTTCATGTCTCCTAGCGATGGAAATCGTTTCGGTTTTCAAAGGACGGACGACGAAGACGGTGGTAGGCTAGGCTAAGTGTCGCATGGTGTTGGAGGACACTTAGGTAGTCTTAGGTCTTTGTTTTTTTTTCTTTGGCCGTACTATAAAGAGGGGTGTGAATCAGTAGCTTGACCTAGATGAGTCTATTGAGGTAGGTGTGGTGCACACTTGTTATTTCATAGCCCTAGGTAGCTCAGAGAGATGCCTTATGTCGAGAGGAACAAAAGTCGTTAAGACGGCGTCGCGATCCGAGTTGATCTTGCCCTTGGTATGGGCATCGGATGCTGGATCAGTGGGCATCGGAGGCTCCGATGCCCACACCGACCTAGGGTTTGGTCTGGTGCGTGACATCGGAGGCTCC
Organism: Coix lacryma-jobi var. lacryma-jobi; assembly: GCA_009763385.1. Taxonomy (NCBI): domain Eukaryota; kingdom Viridiplantae; phylum Streptophyta; class Magnoliopsida; order Poales; family Poaceae; genus Coix; species Coix lacryma-jobi. Next base: position 129,118,518 of record CM019830.1, read on the forward strand.
GAGGGCGCCACATCGGATCGTCCGGTGTCACTGTTCACTTGGGAGTGAACTGTGCAGGGCATCGGACGCTGGCATCGGACGCTGAGGGCCAGCGTCCGATGGCCATGCAGAGAGGTTCCAGAGAGGTCTTTTCGGCATCGGACGCGTCCGATGCAGGGGCATCGGACGCTCCCCAGCGTCCGATGCTCCATAAACATGTCTGACAAGAAGGTACAGTAGACCGTTGGATGAGGTCATCGGAGCGTCCGATGCCCGGCATCGGCGCGTCCGATGCCCCCGAAAAATACCTGTCTTGTGCTGTTTTTGTATGGCCGGGTTGGGGGGTATATATACTTTCTTCCCTCCATCCATTTGAGTGTTCTTGCCATTTCCATCTGCTGAGAGACACCTTGTGAGTTTGAGAAAGAGCAAGAGCCCTAGTGAGGTTGAGTGATTTGCTAATTGTGAGAATTAGACACCTCCTAGTAAGGATTGAGTAGCAAGTGTGCATCCATCCATCTCTTTGACCTTGTCTTGGTCAAGTGAGAGTTCTAGCTTGTTACTCTTGGTGATCGGCATCACCTAGACGGCTTGGTGGCGATCGGAGTGCTTGGTGATCATCCGGAGGCTTTGTGGATGACCCAAGCCATGTTGTGACCGGTAGCGAGCGATTCACCGGGCCGGAGTGGCGAAGAATCAGCTCGTAGTGAGCACTTGATCCTTGCGCGGATCAAGGGGGAGCGATACCCTTGCGCGGGTGCTCCAACGAGGACTAGGGGGGTGTGCCGACACCTCGATACCTCGGCAAAAAGATCGTCGTGTCATCTCTACTCTCTTTACTTCGCATTTACTTTTGAGCAATTCAATTTCGCATTTACTTGTTGTTCTTTCATGAATTGAAGTGCCATGCTAGAGTAGAAATGGTGTAGCAATAGTCTTTTTGTGCGGTTGATTCTTGTTCACACACTTCTAGGCACTAGGGGGTTAATTGGGCTTGATAGGTTTAATTCTTGCAAGAAGTTTTAGAAAAGCCCAATTCACCCCCCCTCTTGGGCATCTTGATCCTTTCAGAAAGCATGCAAGCATGACTTTGAACAGTACAGTTATTAAAGTGGAATGAGGATAGTATACTCTCATACGAATCAAAAGATAACTTTGTTTGCATGACATGGTCATGTGAACTAAGCAAATTATAAATATCTCCTCGTTCACAAAAGTTATGAATAGTTTCGAAATTACGGCAATAAAGTTTGTGCCATATTTCGACGGGGAGAATGATGAGATTAAATTAAGAAAGATAAAGATTAAAATAGATTCTCTCCATTTCTCTGTACCTCGAAGATGTGATGCATAGTATGCATACGATATGCTACGATGCACATCATGCATTGAGAGCAAGAGTGATCTATAAAAGATAAATGTGACTATTGAGGGAGTACAATAGTCATAATAATGATACCCCTATGCAGAGAAATAACTAAATTCCTGGACTTTTATGGTTCTGATAGGATTCGTACTGGAAGAGGCTTAAAGATATTAAAAGTGATGCTTAAGGCACCATATGTTTTTTGACAGATTAAACCCAAATAAGAAATTTGAGGAAGCGTCATCTTTACAGAAAGATGGGATAATCTAGGGGAGCATGGTATGTAGAGATTTCAGACTTGGAGAGAAGTGGGACTGTGTGCCCACTCCAATGACTTAAGAACAATCATACTTGTTGATGTTGTATGGCCTATACAACATCTGTTGTTAGCTCTTCTAGAAAGATGAGTAATGTAAACAAGGATCTTGTTATACAGGAGCCTAAAGAATCAATTGCCTCTTGGCAATGAAAGAGCAACAACAACCCATGTAATAGAAGTGCCATTTTGGACCTAAAAGGTCTTAAAGAATAAAAGATGAGAAGTTATTTCTAATAGAGCCAAAACAGTAGGCCGTAATGGGTCTACAAGACACAATGTGGCTTCGGAGGAAACATAGAAAGATATATATAGTGCGACTTGTGGTGAAAGGGTTCACACAAGAGAGGAAAAACACTTTAATGAGTGTTAATGGCACATAATGTTTTAGAGTTACATCAAATAGATGTAAAGATAGTTTTAATTGATGCAGCTAATGTTTTTGTCATAAAAGAAAAAGAACGTTTAGGATGTCATCTGAAGAAATCCATTTATGGATTCAAACGAGCATCTAAACAGTGGTATTCAAAGTTTGATGCCACATTAGAAAGTTTGGGTTTAAAGAGAATGAGAAAGACAATGGCATTATGCAAAGTTCAAGAATAGAAAATTCATTTTCCTAAACCTGTATGTGGATGACACCTTGCTTGCTGGCAATGGTGTTAATCTACTATTGGAGAAGTAGCCATTGCCCTAAATTACATAAGATTGATCTCGGTGAATTATCATTCGTCTAGGAATTAAAACTTACCGAGACAAGAGAATTATACTTGAGAAGATTGTAAAGAAATAAAGTATCTATGTGTGTAAACATATGCATGTTACTATGGTCAAGGGTAATAGTTTTGAGAACTTTCAGTGTTCCAAGAACAGATGTGAGAATCGATAAAATGGACGTCCTATATGCTTCGGCTGTTGGAAGCTTAATGAGTGCATAAGAATTTACCCTAACATAGTTCATGTATCCGAGATTTTGGCACATGTCCAATCCAGATATAGATCACTGAAATGGAATTAAGAATGTCTTGCAATTGTGCAAAGTTTTATATGCCTCATGACGAATAAAAGAGAACAAGTACTCTCAAATGGTTGAGTACAATTGATATGTTTGGGCGAGATGTGTAGTGAAATCCACATTAGTAACTAACACTCGTAGTTGGAGTTTTATTGTGGAAAAGCTCCAAAGAAATAGTTATGGTGTCAACAATGATGCATATCTATGATACAACTTACTATGAGGCAAAAAGGACAGGCAAAATGGTTAAGAAACCTATACCCGGAGTTGATAATGGTAAAAACAGCAATAACCATTTAAGAAGTTTGCTCCTAAAACAATGGGTCAAGTGTGCTGCCAAACACATTGACATTGGGTTGTACATTGTGAAGGAGAAAGTCTAGAATCATACCTTTAGAACGTGAAAGTATTACAGATCCGTTTTTCAAAGGCTTACCACCCAGTGTATTCAGATAATGCATAGTCGACATGGGTTTTATGGTAAGACCTATGATTTCTGGACAATAAAGGGCCCCAAAGTTGATCTGTGATGGAACGGTAAAAAGAAATAACTATGGAGTTTAAAGATATAAGTTGAGTTCAAGGGGGAAAATGTTATATTGATCTCCACCAGTTAGGCCCAACGACCTAACTAGACCCTATTTTGCATCCTGATTGGGGACGCTCAACCCATAGCAGGCTGGTGGGGCCCCTGAAGGGTCGAGATGGCGGACTAGAGGGGGGTGAATAGTCCTTTTTAAAATTAAACGTAGCGGCTAACCGAAACAAATGCGGAATTAAAACTATCGGTCTAGCCAAGACTACACCCCTCTACCTATACTCTATGACACCTTACAAAAGATCCTAATCAATGCAAATAAGGTGTCGGGCTAGCTAGAGCTCACCTAACCAATTCTAGAAGCAAGGTCACACAAGCCTATGCAACTAGTACTTCAAGCACGGGGGAGCTCCTATGCAATCTAGTAAGCAAAGCACAAAGCCTAAGCTCACCAGCAATGCTCAATAACAAGGCTACATAAGCCAAATTAGAGAGCTCAACTTAGCTACACAAACTAAGCAACTAAGCACTAGCACAAGAGATAGTATTGCAATACAAGCTAGTGCAAAACAGCAGGCAGTCGGTACTACCGGGCTACAAGGCCGGTACTACCGGGTTTCTAAGTCGGTACTACCGAGCACCTGCAGGGAGCTACGAAATCGAAGGGGATGAGATACAATCTCAGATCTAGCAATTACCCCACTTCCCTAGATGTTGTAGATGATGATTGTAGCTTCGCCAAGTCTTGGTTCCTTGCCAAATGGTAGATCGAGTCTTCCCAACCTAAGATAGAGTGATGGAGGGAGGAAGAACACGAAGAACACAAACAAGCGTAATATGCAAGGAAACAAGAACGATAAGAGCAACAAGAGACGGGGACACAAGATTTTATCCCGAGGTTCACTTGGTTGCCACCAAGCTAGTCCCCGTTGAAGCAAGCCCAAGGTTGCCGCCGATCCTCTTGCTAGTGGTGACCCTAAGTCACGCTCTCCACGATGGAGTGCTCACCAAGAGCTCTAGCGTTCGATCCGGCCGGACCACTTGGCGCTCTTCACGCCTCTTCCCACTAGAGTTGCCCTTCGCGATCTCCCGCGGGGCGAGCACAATGCCCCTCACAAAGCTTCTCCGGAGCCACGCACAATCTTCACGCGGGCTTCACGACGGAGACACGCACCAAGCCGTCTAGGAGGTGGCAACCTCCAAGAGTAATAAGCACCACCGGCTTGCAACTCGAACACCTAGTGCCAACTCTTGCAATCTCTCATGCACCGCACTAGAATCGCTCACTCACACAATCGGATAAGCACTAATAAGCATATGTGAGTTAGAGGGCTCCTAAGCACTTCCCAACCATGGACACAAAGTCCCTAGGGTGCTCAACCCCATCCAAGGGCCGACCACCCCTCTATTTATAGAGGGGAGCCACAAACTAGCCGTTTTCCCCTTCTCCCGAACTCCCACGCCTACGGTCGGTACTACCGGGGTGAGGGTCGGTACTACCGGTGGTCCAAAAGACCGCTAGAAACGACTTTCTAACACGGGCGGTAGTAGGGTCGGTACTACCGAGGTTATGGCGGTACTACCGAGGTTATGGCGGTACTATCTCTAGGCCAAAACTCCTTCGAACAGAGAGTTTGCGCGCTGCCTACAGAGGGGTCGGTAGTAGGGTCGGTACTACCGAGGTTATGGCGGTACTACCGCTAGGCCAAAACTTCTCCGCGCTAAAACGACCATAACTTTTAGCTCCGAACTCCAATTCCGATGATCTTGGACATTTTTGGAAAGCTTATTCAGAGGGCTACACATCCCACATGAATACAAGATCCAAATCACAAAGGATTAGTATAGAATTCCAATCCGTGATCCATCACTTCTCTTTTTCAACCAAAGACTTCTCCGGAAACTTCTCCGAGTTGATCCAAATCAACTCCAACACCTTCTCCTTTGCAAATGTGCCAACACCACCAACACCACCAAGTGTACACCATCATGTGCATGTGTGTTAGCATTTTCACAATCATTTTTCAAAGGATTTTCACTTCCACTCATTACGCCACTCGATCTTAGCAACATCGCAAAGTTAGATCGCTCAAGTGGCACTAGATGACCGATATGCAAACAAGTTTGCTCCTCTTAATAGTACGGTCATCTATCCTAAACCCGGTCATAATCTTCTCTACACACCTATGACCGGTGAAATGAAATGCCCTACAAGTATACCTTTGCCTTGCGCATTCCATTCCATCTCCTCCATTTGTTGATGCAACACATGCACCAACCTTGATCAAATGATATGATCCACTTCATATCATCATATGGCCTCCATGGTCCATCGATCTTGACATCACTTGCTCTTCACCATCGCTTCGGTCCTTCGGCGCCAAGTCTTGCTTAAGCCTCCCGACACTCGGTACCAACGGCTTCAAAGCCTCCAACTTGCCCTTCACCTTCGCAACCGGTCCATCAAGCCAAGCCTTGTCTTGATCTTCACCATTTTAGCCACATGACCACATGTCATGTTTCATGTGCATTAAGCTTCTTCATCACATGTGTGAGCCTTGCAACATCTTCCAAGCCATTTCACCTTTATGGCATATGTTGCTCACACATGATGTACATGTGGACTAATCACCTGTGTATCTCACATAAACACCATTAGTCCACCTAAAGTTATCACTCAATTACCAAAACCAATCTAGGATCTTTCAATCTCCCCCTTTTTGGTAACTGATGACAACTCTACAAAGATATGGAAATTATGCTTATTCCAAGCTAGCACTTCACAAGAATGTAAATTGCTAACTTGGTTTGGATTCATGTTGCTTGCCCAAGCTATTTTACCATGTGTAAAGGATTTTGGACAAGTATCACAAACCCGAATTGGTAGTCTTAGCTCCCCCTACATATGTGCTAGAGTGTTTGGAAATGAAACTTGCACATATGCATAGATACCGAAGTGTGGAAGAGTAATTGCTACCAAAAGGTGCTAAGGTGTATAGAATAACCTTTGAAGCGTGATATCGATGAAGTTCATACTTGTACACCTTCTTTAGCACCAAGAGTAGCTAGACATCATAAAACCTAGAAAACCCCGTGAGATCAACATTAAAAGCAAGGGTCTAGTTTTGCATAGAAAGCACAAGTCTAGCTATCATCCTATGCATGCTAGTTAACAAATCATCAATTAAGTCCTATAACTAGCATACACCACACAAGCATGCATATAAGATTTGAATGCTTATGCAATGCAAGCAAGCACATGATTATGCACATATCAAATGCAACAACCAAGTTCATGAGCTTGCTCCCCCTACTTGTGTGATCTTTGTTACACTCTCTCCCTTTCATTTTTTTACTCTCCCCCTTTCATTTTATCTTTCATTCCTTTTATCTTTGTTATACTTTATCCCCCTTTGTCATCTATTTCCATAAAAGGTTTGCATAAAGGAGGTTCAAATTATTAAGAGAGAGATGTTTGTTTCATTTCATTTGTGGTTCAACATAGATCATTTGCATGAAACATTCAACACGGTTTGCTCTAGAGTAAGCTTCTTCACACATTTTGCAATGGTTATCTTACTCACGTTGGTTAAAAGTTCCATTGCTCATTCTCTAGGATAAACACTAGGATTGCAAGCCCATAAACATGTCATATGTTACCACTAGATCATGTAAACCATAGAAGCAATAGTGGCATCATATAAGCATCAAAACATTTGATTTTCATGGATGCTCCTAGAAAGTATCACAAGGATGTCTATATGCTCTAATCAAGTCCTAAGCATAGTATGAATGCATATGACAAACAATGATACCTTGCTATCTTGGAGTAGAGGTTAGTCATTTGATTCCAACTCCGAAAATAGCAATGTGAAGTCCATGGTGAAGACCAATAGATACCAATTGAAAGAATCAAATCTTCACCCATATAATCAAGTGTACTATCTTGTTGTGGTTGGCTTGCTTCTTCATTTGACCTTTGCTTGCATATAAATACCACTTGAGTTGGCATGATTTACTTTTCTATCTTGGATGTTGCTTGCTTCTTTAGATCAACCCTTTTGATATCTTCAACTAAGCATCTCAAATGACACTTTAGATCACCACTTCCATGTTAGCCTTCCAAGCCTTGCTTGGTTAACCTACCAAAGGCGGCAAGCCCCTACAAAAGGGAGAAGTGACCTCTCTCCAAAGAATCATCCTTGATACTCACTTGAATTGACTTTGTTTGATTGATCCATTTGAACTCTTCTTTAAATGTGACTTTGAATCCATCTTTGAGTCCTTTTCTTTTTTTTTCAAATGATCTTCAATTTGATACTAGAACTTGATCTTTATCTTCATCTTGATGTTGGTCTTGATCTTCAATTTGAGTACCAAATGTGTGCCAAATACACTCCTCAATCAAATGAACTTGTACTCATCTTTGTTATGCTTCTAGCTCATTTCAAAACCAAACATAGGTCTCTCAACCACTTATAAACATGATTCCAACTTGAGAGCCTTTCAACCAAAGTGACTCTAGATCAATCCAATAATTGTCACTTTTCTGGCAGATTCTGTCCTTCTCAAAGAAACATGCATATCTCCCAAAATATAAGTCCAATGACCATGAAATTTGGTGGAGATGTGCTTCTCTAAGTGTTCTAGCAGCCATAAAAATTTGAGCTTCATTGGACTTCTAGATTGCTACCAGATTTTGCATCTTTACACACTACTACATGCTGAAAACTGCTGCACTTGTGTTGGCAAGATCCACTCCAAAACCGAAGCATCACTTATCCAATTAATTCCAATTTTCTACAGCAACTAATACTATAAGTGTAGAGCATGCACACCAAATTTCAAGCCAATCCAATTAGATTTGATCATCCAAACATGGCTATCTTCTCAGCTCACTCAGATTTTGCAATATTGGACAATTTTGAGCAATTGAGCTATACTCTAGCAATTTGAATCAAACTTGAAGCTAAATTGTTTGAATAATCTCACAAGACATATATCCATTCAAAACACTTACTAAATGAAGTCTCATGAACATATTCATTCAAACTAACTCAATTTTGATCACTGAACATCAAATCTATTCAATCATCTCATAGCAAACAACATATGCACATATATATCCAATTCAATCATCTCATATGCACCCAGAAGAGCATGATCAACAAGAGATATACCTATGTAGCTTATGATCATCCAATAGCAAGCTTCTACTCAATTTGATTGCAAGCCTTCAAATATTTCCAATCAACCACCACAACTTGATCATGACACTTGTATGTTGTAGTACTTGAACTCCACTCGTTTTGACTTGGCATTGGGATGAGAATAGCACTAAGCTTCATTACTTGATTCAATCACATGATATTCAACATGGAACAAATTGAATCAAGCCTCCAATGCCATGGTACCTACACACATTCATCCACTAGTTGATGGTACCCAAACTTGTTTGGGTCCTCTCAAGTTAGGAGCAACATACTTAGGCAATGCCTTAGTATGAGTAGCGGGATGTTTTGCAATAGCAACCAAAGAGGTACCATTACCATCCTTTCTAAGCACAAGATTATCATCAATTGAAATAGGCTTAGAAGTTTTACCTAGTGGATATGAATTAGCCATGTGTCCCCATTCCCGGCATGAGTAGCAAACTCTCTTTGATTGAGCCTTTTCTTCCTTGCTCATGTGTTGCTTTTCATTGCCTTGCTTCTTCTTGTTTGCTTGAGCCTTCTCCTCAAGCTTGTTTGGGCAACCCGAAGCTAGGTGGCACAATTCATCACAATTGTAGCACTCGATGTGAGCCAAATCCTTCTTCTTTTCTTCATTCTTGCTCATCATCATCTTGGCATCTTGGATATGATTTGGATGCCTTGCTCTTCTGCCCCTTCTTGTTTTCTTCTTCTTCATCAAGTCACCATCATGATGGTTGTTCTTGATTTGAACTTGGGGCTTCTTCTTGTTGGGGCAGGCCTTTGCAAGATGTCCCATCTCATGGCACCGATAGCACATGAAATGAGATAGCTTTTCTTGTTCTTGCTTCTTCATTTCTCTTTTATATCTTCTCTTGCCCCATCTCTTCCCTTTGACATTGCTCTTGTTGAAGCCAATGCCACTCTTGTCACCATAGCTTCTTTGATTCTTCATCATGTGCTCATGGGTGACCTTTGATCTACACCACCTCTCTAACTTGTTGCTCAAGTTCTTCACTTCACTTTTGAGCTCATTGTTCTCCTTCAAAATGTTAGTCTCACAAGACAAGGAAGTAGAACAAGCATCTATATGTGAAGAACATGGCATAGATAATAAATCATTGCAAGAGGTGGATACATGCTTCTTCTCTACATCACAAGGGTTAGCACAAATATGTGATTGATCATTTGACCCAAATGATGAGCTCTCACTAGTTTTAGTTTCTACATTAGAAAGCTTCTTAGTGAGAAAAGCATGGTCTTGTACCAAGGTGTCATGAGCAACACTAAGTTCCTCATGAGTCAATTTAAGCTCATCATGTGAACAAGTAGTGACATAAAGTAGATGCTTTTGTTGTTCACATGCATACTTTAGAAATGAGTTTTCTTTTATCAATTTTGCATTTTTAGACATCTCATTTTCTAAAGCTTTGGTGAGTCTACATACAAGCTCTACATTTGGATCATTACAATCAACAACCACATTTGCAATTGATACCTTAGTGTCACCGTGTGACATGAAGCAATGTGGTGTAGAGGAAGAGCTTGTGGAGACGTCACTCTCATAGTCATCATCCTTGTCAAGTGATCTTGTGGATTGATCATCATCTTCATCACTTGACCATGAGGTGGAGCAATCTTCCACAATCGTCATGTTGTGGTCATGCTCAACATCCTCATGTGCCTCCTTCTCGGGCTCACTAACATCATCATTATTTGGAGCACTCCCATATTTGTCATTTAGGTACTTCCACATGTTATGGGAGGACTCCATATCCATGATTTCACTAAAGATATCATCATGCAAAGATCTAAAAATGATGTTAGTAGCTTGGCACTCGAGATCTAGGCATTTCTCTTGTGCTTGAGTTACATTTGTTTCATCCAACACATGAGAAAAGCCTACATCTACGATCCACCACATTTGAGGGCAAATAAACTTGAAATTGCAAATCATCCAAGTTTTCCATTGTGTAAAGTGAGTGCCATCAAAAATGTGTGGACAATCAATTCCTAGCCCATAAGTCGCCATCCTCTCAGGTCGGTAAAGACCACAAATGAGAGACCTAGCTTTGATACCACTTGAAGGGTCGAGATGGCAGACTAGAGGGGGGTGAATAGTCCTTTTTAAAATTAAACGTAGCGGCTAACCGAAACAAATGCGGAATTAAAACTATCGGTCTAGCCAAGACTACACCCCTCTACCTATACTCTATGACACCTTACAAAAGATCCTAATCAATGCAAATAAGGTGTCGGGCTAGCTAGAGCTCACCTAACCAATTCTAGAAGCAAGGTCACACAAGCCTATGCAACTAATACTTCAAGCACGGGGGAGCTCCTATGCAATCTAGTAAGCAAAGCACAAAGCCTAAGCTCACTAGCAATGCTCAATAACAAGGCTACACAAGCCAAATTAGAGAGCTCAACTTAGCTACACAAACTAAGCAACTAAGCACTAGCACAAGAGATAGTATTGCAATACAAGCTAGTGCAAAACAGCAGGCAGTCGGTACTACCGGGCTACAAGGCCGGTACTACCGACGCTGGTACTACCGGGTTTCTAAGCCGGTACTACCGAGCACCTGCAGGGAGCTACGAAATTGAAGGGGATGAGATACAATCTCAGATCTAGCAATTACCCCACTTCCCTAGATGTTGTAGATGATGATTGTAGCTTCGCCAAGTCTTGGTTCCTTGCCAAATGGTAGATCGAGTCTTTCCAACCTAAGATAGAGTGATGGAGGGAGGAAGAACACGAAGAACACAAACAAGCGTAATATGCAAGGAAACAAGAACGATAAGAGCAACAAGAGACGGGGACACAAGATTTTATCCCGAGGTTCACTTGGTTGCCACCAAACTAGTCCCCGTTGAAGCAAGCCCAAGGTTGCCGCCGATCCTCTTGCTAGTGGTGACCCTAAGTCACGCTCTCCACGATGGAGTGCTCACCAAGAGCTCTAGCGTTCGATCCGGCCAGACCACTTGGCGCTCTTCACGCCTCTTCCCACTAGAGTTGCTCTTCGTGATCTCCCGCGGGGCGAGCATAATGCCCCTCACAAAGCTTCTCCGGAGCCACACACAATCTTCACGCGGGCTTCACGACGGAGACACGCACCAAGCCGTCTAGGAGGTGGCAACCTCCAAGAGTAATAAGCACCACCGGCTTGCAACTCGAACACCTAGTGCCAACTCTTGCAATCTCTCATGCACCGCACTAGAATCGCTCACCCACACAATCGGATAAGCACTAATAAGCATATGTGAGTTAGAGGGCTCCTAAGCACTTCCCAACCATGGACACAAAGTCCCTAGGGTGCTCAACCCCATCCAAGGGCCGGCCACCCCTCTATTTATAGAGGGGAGCCACAAACTAGCCGTTTTCCCCTTCTCCCGAACTCCCACGCCTACGGTCGGTACTACCGGGGTGAGGGTCGGTACTACCGGCGGTCCAAAAGACCGTTAGAAACGACTTTCTAACACGGGCGGTAGTAGGGTCGGTAGTAGGGTCGGTACTACCGAGGTTATGGCGGTACTACCGAGGTTATGATGGTACTATCTCTAGGCCAAAACTCCTCCGAACAGAGAGTTTGCGCGCTGCCTACAGAGGGGTCGGTAGCACTACAAGATGACACCCCTTTTACGACGCATATATGTGTTGCTAAAAGTTCATATATACGTTGGTAAGATCTATACCAACGTATTATTATGCGTTGCCAAAAGTGGCATTGCAAGAATGTATTGCAACACTTAGATATGTGTTGGTAACACTTATGAATAAGTGTTGCAATTTTGTAACGGATATTGATGGGCATTAACAACACTTATATGTGTTTGTACTGATCACTTACGAATGATTTTCATAGTTTATTGCTACATATAAATTTAGATTGTTGCTACGCCTATATGCGTAGCTAGAAATAATAAATCATCTAACAAACATTAATGTTTAAAATTATTTTAGTTTGGAACCAAATAAATAAATAACCTGACAATATAATTAAAAAATTAGAGATCATCTCACACATGTGAAACAAACTCTCAGTCATATATTAAGAAGCAATTGTTGCCTTACAATGGGCACCATCTAAATAATCTAGATTACAATTAGTACCATCAGAAGAATCCATGGCACAATTTTTTATCCATAGGGAATAAAATAAATAAAATATAAAGAAGCCAGCTACAATGTCGCCAACCATCCATTTAGTACGAGTTCCCGTTTCATCAAACCCTGCAAGGAAAAACATAAAAATATAGTAACTACACAAGCGCTTGAGTACGTACAATACGTACATACGAAATTTCTTAGATGCTTTATATGAAATTCACAACACCATAAAAAACTAGTTCTAATAGAAATACAAAAACATGATTTGAATCAGGTCTCACAAACTGTACTATAGTTCAATCAGGTTATAGTATTTTTAAGAAAGCATTAGGGACTAATCTTCTAGTAATTTGATCAAACCTGCCATCCAACACTGCACCTATGGAGTTTCAAAAATATATGATGAGAATATTTCCGAAGCAAGCTAGTTAGGGATAATATACATCTTAGAAAATGTTCATATATAATACTTAAAAGAGGAATATTTGTGTTTTATATACATTGAAGACTAAATCATTTTCTAGAAACTAGATTAAATAAGGTACATGCTGTCAATATATATAGCCAACAAGGTAATGCCAAATTGCAAGATAGGCTGACCTTGGTAGACATTGACTTCTTTAATATTAGTTCTTAAATTACCTGGTAGCTTTATATCAAAGAACAAAAGTTTAGAAGATATGCCTTTTCTGAAGAAGTAAAAAAATGGAATAAGCAAATTACTGAGTCAAAAGAAAATTTGAATTTGCTCAACTTTTTCTATTAGGGATGTATGGAGGTAATACTGTCAAATTGTTCAGCACCATCTCGGCAAAGTAATTAGGTAGTGGTGCTTCTAATCTGCTACTCCATGTGACATCCAATGTAAGATGTTACTGCAATTGCCCCACATGCAAATCCTATTTTCTCAACAAATAAAATATTTGAGAATGAATGAAACAAAAATGTCAGGATTAGAAAGAGAATTTCACAAGAAAGAGTTAGCATTGTTAACTAGATCAATCAGATCAAATGAGGACAGTTAACCAGATCAAATGAGAAGGGAACAACATGATGGATTGGATCAAGTGCAGGAAAGAGCAAACCAAGATCAGAGGTGACTGGATCTTTGACTTGGCCACCATCAGCTCTTACCGCCAGGCACCAGCTACCTGATCTGTGGTGATTCCAATCATGCACGTCTGAGCATGGCGAAGTCACTATGTAACCAGAAGTAATTTATAGCACATTAGTGGTGCAAGGGCCAATGAAATGATCACCATATAAATAAATGGCCCATCAAAATTATAGTGATGTACAGAAAATATCAACTTGGGATATCAAGCAGAAGTTCTTGATACTCTCATAAGAAAACCAGAAATTAAAATCTTATTATCTTAGAGGTATTTTGGCAAGCATGTCATATAACAAGTTTATGTAAGTACAAACCTTTTATTCAATTGTCGACACCTTCACGTGGTAATCATATGATTTCTGAGCTATTCGCCTGCGTAATGAATTTCTTCTAACTAGAACCAAAAAAACTGAGTGAGTTCAGATAAATGGAAGACCCAAGTAAATTTCTTCTGACTAGTTTTTTTCTTAAATTCCCTAATATCATGACTTGTTTGATAATCTCCAAGGTGTCCATATATCACAAAATTAGTGAAACTTTTTTTTATCTCTGTGAAGCAATCTATCGAACACATAGTGGACAGATTGTTGTCCTGGCAAAAGAAGAATCAAATGAAGGGGATTGGATAGATTGTTGTGCTGATAAAAAAGATTCAAAAGAGGGGAGATTGGACGTGACCATGTAGATCAGGAGGACAAATTGTTTCTGACGGAGTCCAACATGAGATACGAGGGGGCTATGGTTGCCATGGCTGCCGTCATGCTCACCTTGGCCACCGCAGGTCAACGCACCAGAAACTAAACTATCCCAAAACGTGATCTATTAAAAAATGTAGAACCAATAATCTTCCAATAAACTGAGAGGAAAGACCATACCTGATGCTCGTCTTCATAGGAAGATGCAACCTAGTGGATCGAATACCAAACGACAGATGCCCCCATCAAATCCCATCGCCTCCTTGTGCATGCTCCCCGCCATCGTACCTAATGCCACTGGAAGGAAGATATTAGAGAGAGAGGGAGAGAGAGGAGGATGATGGCGTGGATCGGCAGAAGACACTAGGAGTACATGGGCGGCGGCCGCCGCCTATGGAATAGATTAAGGCATGGTGAATCCCTAATCACGATATTCCTAGAGGGCAATTGGACTATCCACATTCGTGGGCTACGCGTGCAAGTTATTAAGGTGACTGTAGTCTGTAGGTGGGGACTCAAGGGGTGGGAAGTGGTATATGCGACCAAGTAGCAACGAATCCTTTTTGTGTTGCTAGGCATTTGTTGGTAGAAGGGTGTTCGTATTGTAGTGTAGTAGGGTCGGTAGTAGGGTCGGTACTACCGAGGTTATGGCGGTACTACCGAGGTTATGGCGGTACTACCTCTAGGCCAAAACTCCTCCGAACAGAGAGTTTGCGCGCTGCCTACAGAGGGGTCGGTAGTAGGGTCGGTACTACCGAGGTTATGGCGGTACTACCGCTAGGCCAAAACTTCTCCGCGCTAAAATGACCATAACTTTTAGCTCCGAACTCCAATTTCGATGATCTTGGACATTTTTGGAAAGCTTATTCAGAGGGCTACACATCCCACATGAATACAAGATCCAAATCACAAAGGATTAGTATAGAATTCCAATCCAAGATCCATCGCTTCTCTTTATCAACCAAAGACTTCTCCGGAAACTTCTCCGAGTTGATCCAAATCAACTCCAACACCTTCTCCTTTGCAAATGTGCCAACACCACCAACACCACCAAGTGTACACCATCATGTGCATGTGTGTTAGCATTTTCACAATCATTTTTCAAAGGATTTTCACTTCCACTCATTACGCCACTCGATCTTAGCAACATCGCAAAGTTAGATCGCTCAAGTGGCACTAGATGACCGATATGCAAACAAGTTTGCTCCTCTTAATAGTACGGTCATCTATCCTAAACCCGGTCATAATCTTCTCTACACACCTATGACCGGTGAAATGAAATGCCCTACAAGTATACCTTTGCCTTGCGCATTCCATTCCATCTCCTCCATTTGTTGATGCAACACATGCACCAACCTTGATCAAATGATATGATCCACTTCATATCATCATATGGCCTCCATGGTCCATCGATCTTGACATCACTTGCTCTTCACCATCGCTTCGGTCCTTCGGCGCCAAGTCTTGCTTAAGCCTCCCGACACTCGGTACCAACGGCTTCAAAGCCTCCAACTTGCCCTTCACCTTCGCAACCGGTCCATCAAGCCAAGCCTTGTCTTGATCTTCACCATTTTAGCCACATGACCACATGTCATGTTTCATGTGCATTAAGCTTCTTCATCACATGTGTGAGCCTTGCAACATCTTCCAAGCCATTTCACCTTTATGGCATATGTTGCTCACACATGATGTACATGTGGACTAATCACCTGTGTATCTCACATAAACACCATTAGTCCACCTAAAGTTATCACTCAATTACCAAAACCAAACTAGGATCTTTCAGCCCCGTCGCACAGTGTCTATAAAGAGGAAGGGGGCAGGGCTCTAGAAAAGAGGTACTGTTGCAGCCAGACCCCACTGTCCTAACCCTAGTCCGATCTTGAGGGTGTCACTGCCAGCAACGGGATGCACCACCAGGGTCTCCACGCCGCCACGACACAATCGTCATCGCCGGACTCCTCTACTCCTACAACGACCGTCGCTGCCCGTGGGCAGCCTCCATCAATGAACCAGAGACGGTCGGATCTCGAAGGTATGAACCCTAAACTTTTTCCCTCTCTCTCTTTTCCTCTCTGGTAGTTCGTCTAGGATGAACTACCTATTGATTCATAAGCCCAACAGTAAGGATACCCCACTGATCTATTCCTAGTCAATCCTAGAATTCTAACAATCTTGGGTTCACCATTCTCTCCCACTTAAAACAAAGCCGTCCTCGGCTTTGAGCTAATATCAAACACTTCTGGATTTTTAATTGGAGCAAAGGTATTATTGTTTTTGCTCAACGAATCTACACCCTTGAAAAACCATGGCATATTTCTAGCAAAATTATCTTTCCTTGAAAAATTAGAGATTGAACCAAATTGGATAGGAATGTGTTCCATACATTTCGACATATTTTCAGAACCAACCAAAGATATGATTTGTCCATCTTCAAAAATATTAGCTTCTGTTTTGATCTCACTGCATGGATTTACAAGAATAATAATTTGAGCACATACAAACATATCATGAGGATTTAATGAGCCATCGCAAAATATATTTTGATTGATATTTGAGTTTTCCAATAAAGCATTAGTTGGAGAAACAATGTGTATACTTCAAACCTTTTGAGTGTCACTAGGTGGTGTGATGCCATCAATACTTACTTGATTAGGGATACTCACATCACCTTCAGCAACGCCGCCGTTCAGATCGATCAGATTTGGAGCAGAGGCATCTCCGAGATTCGTACTAAACAAGGCAACAACGTCCTCACAGATGTCGTCATCGTTCTCGCTCTCGAGGGCTAGGCCAGGTGGAAGGACGTCGTCGACCTCAGCCATGGCCTCTCCAGCTCCTTCCTCGACGGTGCGGGTGGCCGCCTAGTTCGCTCTACGCCACAGCTAGAGCTTGAAGCATCGACTACCGACCTGCGCATAAGAGATGAAGGAGGAACACTAGAATAGTCAGATCAGAGCAGAAAAGGATTAACGCTAGGGTTAGGGTTAGGGTTACCACTTTACCTACGCAACTAGAGCCCAGTGTCGGAGAAGATGAGGACCCCTAGAGAAGACGAGGACACCGTTAGAAAGGACGACAAGCGGCAGAGAAGGGGAAGACATGAGAGAGTAAGGAGATCAAGGAGGAGGAGGAGAATGGAGAGGCTGGCTGGCGGAAGGCAGATCGAGGTCACCATAGTCGAGAAGGACGGTCGTCAGAGTTGGACGAATGCAGAGACGACGAGAACGCAAGGAGATACTACGAGAGCCGAAAGCGTTGCGGCGCGCGCGGCAGGTGAGTCTGGAGTGATTAGGTTTCGGGAGAGGGGCACCGAGGCATCATGGTGTGCCCTTATATAGGAAGGGAGGGTCAAGGGTATGCGAGAAGCTAGGCTAGGCCGCCAGGGCAGTCGATGGATGGGCTGGCCGACCAGGAGAGGGGTTGGAAGGTGGCTCGGGCCACTATCGGGGCGACCCTAAGAAGGTCTGGCCATGTCGTGTTGGCCTGCGGGGGGGGGGGGGGGTTGAAGGGCTGAAAATAGTGACCAGAAGGGGGTGAATGGGAGCCTCAAATTTCTTTATAGAAATAGATAGACTCTGTCCCAAATTCAAACCCTAAAAGGAAGAACCGCTCAACGTGATGTCCACGACCTAAATGATTGGGTGGATGATCCCTAGGAACACAGTGGGATACACTAAACTCTCACACCCTTAGTTCACACAAGTCAACTAGTCATGACTAGACGAACTTTGGGTAACCATGATCTCCCCCGAGCAACACAAGGGGATTCAGGCCTTTTGGCAAAGCGGGAAGCCCGATTTTCGTAGAGCATGAAAGTCGGGAGTCCAACGCAAAAGCCAGAAAATAAATAGGAAACTAGCTGAAGCACCGAAAAGGGCGACCAGAGGGGGTGGATGGGAGCCTCAAATTCTTTTTAAGATTGGATGGCCACTGTCTGAAACTCACTTCCAAAAAGCAAAGTCGACCTCGGTAATGTCCACGACCCTAATAACAGGGTGGATGCTCCCAAGGAACACAACAGGACACTGCACTAGTCAAGGATCCCAATGCAAAAGCCGGAACTAAAATCCGAAGTCAGACGAATGAGCAATGGACAAAACAGCGAAATCCAGACAACGTCCGATGCGTTCACGTCGGACGCGTCCGATGTGAACAGGACTGTTCTGGAACCTCACTACATAGTCATCGGACGCTGCTATAATGAAAGCTCAGAGTCCGATGCCAGCGTCCAATGCAGGCTCGGAGTGTCCGATGTAAAACGGAGCTTCTGATGCCCAGCGTTCGATGTCACATAAAAAACACAAAACTTGACACATGACAACGGAGCATCCGATGCTGTCAGGGTCAGCGTCTGATGGCAAGAACTGCAGTGTTCGATGCCCCCGAAACATCACTATTCTTCTGCCGATTCGACTCAATCTCCCTCAAATCAAAAGGTCTAAGGCTCAAACTTTGTGTGAGGGGTCACAAGCATGTTAGTGAGCTACTCCTAAGAGATCATGGCTCGAACTTAACTGCAAATCGGTGAATCGAAGAATTTCGAGAATTTTGGGCAGCAGCAACTGCTGTTCATGTAACTTGAGCGAGACTACAACAGAAATTTGTCAGATTAAGTCCGTTGTGTACTGATCTGCTTGCTGGATTTGTTGCTGGCCAAATGCAAGTTTCTCGAGCAAAGGAGGAATGCTACATTTTTTGGTTGGGATTTATGAAATTATGACATTGGCAATTGTAAAAGAAATTGTGAGGTCAGTTGTTTAATCTTTTGTAATAGTGAATGTAGCTTGTGAACTTTTTTAAGGATTCCATAGTGTGTAATTTTATTTATTTCAAAATGCATTACTTTATTTTTCACCAAGGGATAAAATGGTGTATTAAGACATGAGTTCCTTTGAAAGTTTTTAGTGTATTAAGACATGGAATATTTTAACATGAGTATATAAACATACTCAAAGTGATAAACAAGTATGAATACATACGCAACATGGTTTTTTGAAGATGAGAGTAACTACTTCAGGAGAGAGTGTATATATATATATATATATATATATATATATATATATATATATATATATATATATATATATATATATATATATATATATATATATATATATATATCGGTAGTGCTATTCTACACCTTATGTGTAGAATATTCTACAGCTAGGATGTAGAATAGCACTTATATATATTTATATATTTATATATATAGAGAGAGAGTGAGAGAGAGAAGAGAGAGAGAGAGGGAAGAGGTGGCTTACCTAGCGCCGCTGCCGTCAGATCCGGTAGGTCCACACCACCGCAGCCGCCGGATCCAGTGGATCCACCACCGCTAGATCTAGCGTCACTGCCACCACATTTGCCATGGCCACGCGGGGGAGGCGGTGAGGTGCGGGTGCGAGCAGTCGGTGGGCTGGCACGAGCACAAAGGTGGATGTCAGGGAGGTGCTCACCGATGGGGGCGTCGCCGAAGAGAGAGAGAGAGGAGGCATGCGGGAGAAGGCGAGCGGAGGCAATCACAGAAACAAAGCGAGCGAAGACGTGTGGGAGAAGGAGAGACGGACATGAGGAGCCGCGTTAGAGTACGTACTCTCTTATTAGCATTTCCCTACAAGTAAATATCTCAAGTTGATCACAGCCGTAGCTCTGGATCCTCTACATTTTGGTTTTGGCCCATCTAAGAAAAGGATGAGCCTTTTTCCCCCCACTTTCTTATTCCCTAGACCTTTTTAATGTTTGACAAAGGTACACAGCATCCAACCATTTGGTCATTTGACAAAAGGTGCCAACCATTTTTCGGATAAGCAGCACTGTAGTCTGTAGCTGTAGTTAGGGCTACCTACACTACTAGAGAACAGGCCTTTGGACGATTTGCAAAATCAGCATTAGCCATGGAAAAATTTGCGCCCGGGACTAGAAAGTCCTTTAGCCCCGGTTGGTAGCTCCCCAGCCCAATGGCTCAATTGTCAGAGGAGCCTTTAGTCCCGGTTGGTGTTACCAACCGGGGCTAAAGACCGGCCTTTAGCCCCGGGCTGTAACACCAACCGGGACTAAAGGTTTTGCCCCGGTTGGTGTATGCAGCCGGGGCTAAATGTTGGCATCTTTAGCCCCGGTTGGTAACACCAACCGGGACTAAAAGGTTTTGTTCCGGTTGGTGTACCCAGCCGGGGCTAAATGCCAACATTTAGCCCCGGCTGGGAATAAGGACCGGGGCTAAATGTCCGTCCCTATATTTGAAATGTTCTTCTACCTCCAGCCGTGCCCGAGCTCCCGTCTTCATTTTTCTTCATTCAATAACTGCTTGCTTGCTTGCTTGTTTGCTCTCTTCTCCTCCGGTGATTTTTGTTTGTTAACACATTTCCGGCGATTGATTTATTTCATCACATCTACACCGCCATCGACTCGTTGAAAGGTTACTAGCTTAAGTTATTCATTTTTGTAGCTATTTTGAGTTCATTGACTTGATAGTTCAAATTATTAATCTAAAAACAAAATATGACCGTTTAATTAGTTTATTTTAGTCTTTTAGAGAAATGTGACCGGTTTAGAAAAACAAAATATATAATACTTTAGTTTAGAAAATGTGACCGGTTTAATTAGTTTTTTTTTGAAATAGAGATCATTTAAATCATTTGTTTACACAAAAATTAGAAATATATAATACTTTAGTTTAGAAAATGTGACAGTTTAATTAGTTTTTTTTTGAGGAATAGAGATCATTTAAATCATTTGTTTACAGAAATTAGAAATATATAATAATTTAGTTTACAAAATGTGACCGTTTTAATTAGTATATTTTATTATTTTGGAGAAATAGAGATTAGTTAAATTAGTTGTTTACAGAAATTAGAAATATATAATACTTTAGTTTACAAAATGTGACCGGTTTAATTAGTATATTTTATTATTTTGGAGAAATAGAGATCAGTTAAATTAGTTGTTTACAGAAATTAGAAATATATAATACTTTAGTTTACAAAATGCAGAAGGATGCCTGCTTGGTATGTTGTTTTCGAGGGCACCAAACCAGGTATTTACACCAGCTGGGCCGAGTGCAGTCAGTATGTCCTCAAAGTTAAGGGAGTTGTGCATAAAAAGTATAAGTCTTTTGAGGAAGCTTCTGCAGCTCTAGATGCTTTTAACTCAAGAATCAACTCAATTCCTACTGCACCTACCCCTACCTTACCTTCCTATCCGGTTGGAGTGGCAGACAGTACATCTTGTTGGACTGTGATGTGGGAAAAATGTGCAGGTGTTGTTAGTTGCTTTGGTTGTGGCCAAGTGGATTAGGCTGCACTGTTATCTTGATGTAATAATTAATTAATTAGACAAGTTCAACTGCTACTACTTTTATGCCACCAGTGATTCTTACTAAATTTCATGTCAGACATTTTATAATTTTATTTGTTTATAAGAATGAGAGATCGATATAATTATGTGATATGTCATATAATGCAGACGATGACACGTCACTGGATGTACAATGTCGATCGTCGCTCAAAAGAGTTCATTGATGGCGTGCATTATTTTTTAAGAGTGGCCGAGGCAAACAAGCGGAATGGTTTTATGTGCTGCCCATGTGCCCTTTGTAATAATTCGAAGGAATATTCTAGCTCAAGGAGTCTTCACTCACACTTGTTCAAGTCGGGTTTCATGCCAAACTATAGTTGTTGGACGAAGCATGGAGAAACTGGGGTTATGATGGAAGAAGGTGAAGAAGAACAATTGGACCCTGACGATGACATTATTGCTCAATACGGTGACTTTGGTGATACTGCAATGGAGGAAGGTGAAGAAGAGGCAAGTGCAGAAGACACAGTCGCTGAAGATGATGCTCTTGGTGATGTCATTCGTGATGCGCAAAGAGATTGCGAAAGTGAAAAGGAGAAGGCTAAGTTTGACTGTATGCTAGAGGATCACAGGAAATTACTATATCCGTCTGCTGCAGATGGACAAAAAAAGTTAGGCACAACACTTGAGTTGCTACAATGGAAGGCACAGAATGGTGTATCTGACAAGGCATTTGGACAATTATTGAAGATTATAAAACAAAAGATGCTTCCGAAGCCTAACGAATTACCCGGCACTACGTACGAAGCAAAACAAGTGGTCTGTCCTTTGGGTTTAGAAATCCAGAAGATACATGCATGTCCTAATGACTGCATCCTATACCGTGGCAAGGAATACGAGAATTTGGATGAATGCCCTGTATGTAACGCGTCACGATATAAGATCAGGCGAGATGACCCTGGCGATGTTGAGGGTGAAGAACGTCCCCGGAAGAAAATCCCTGCCAAGGTTATGTGGTACGCTCCTATAATACCACGCCTGAAACGTCTGTTCAGAAACAAGGACCATGCAAAGTTGGTGCGATGGCACAAAGAAGACCGTAAGGTAGACAACATGTTGAGACACCCTGCAGATGGGTCCCAGTGGAGAGCAATAGACAGAGAATTCCCAGAATTTGCAAAAGATGCTAGAAACTTAAGGTTTGGTTTAAGTACGGACGGGATGAATCCTTTTGGGGAACAGAGCAGTAGTCATAGCACGTGGCCTGTTACTCTATGTATGTACAACCTTCCTCTGTGGTTATGCTTGAAGCGGAAGTTCATTATGATGCCAGTGCTCATCCAAGGCCCGAGGCAGCCTGGCAACGATATCGATGTCTACCTGAGGCCATTAGTTGAGGAACTCCTACTTTTATGGAGTAAAGCAGGTGTACATGTGTGGGATGATTACAAACAGGAACACTTTGACCTGCGAGCATTGTTGTTCGTAACAATCAATGATTGGCCTGCTCTAAGTAATCTTTTAGGGCAGTCAAACAAGGGATATAATGCATGCACACATTGTTTTGATGACATGGATAGTGTATATTTGAAAAAATGTAGAAAGGTAGTGTATCTTGGGCATCGTCGATTTCTTTCGATGAATCACCAGGTTAGAAAGAAATGCAAGCATTTTAAAGGTGAGACAGACCACCGGAGCAAGCCTCGCAACAGAACTGGGGAAGATGTACTTGAGATGATCAAGGATGTGAAAGTAGTCTTTGGAAAGGGGACGGGCAGTGAACCTGTTCCGAAAGACGCTATGGGACACGCACCCATGTGGAAGAAGAAGTCAATATTTTGGGAGCTACCCTATTGGCATGTACTAGAGGTCCGCCACGCGATCGACGTGATGCACCTGACAAAGAATCTTTGTGTCAACCTTCTAGGATTCATGGGTGTGTATGGGAAGTCTAAGGATACACTTGAAGCACGACAAGAGTTGCAGCGCATGAAAGAACGAGACAACCTACATCCAGAGAAGACAGATGATGGACGCCATTACTTAAGACCTGCTAGCTACACTCTTAGCAATGAAGAGAAGGAAATCATGTTTGAATGCCTAAACAGCATCAAGGTCCCATCTGGATTCTCCTCCAATATAAAGGGAATAATAAATATGCAAGAGAAGAAATTCCTAAACTTAAAGTCGCATGACTGCCACGTGCTTATGACGCAATTGCTTCCGGTTGCTTTAAGAGGAATTCTACCTCCACATGTACGTCTTGCCACTGTGAAGATCTGTGCATTCCTCAATGCAATTTCTCAGAAGGCAATTAATCCACTAGAACTGGCTACTCTACAGAATGATGTGGTTCAATGTCTTGTGAGCTTTGAGTTGGTGTTTCCTCCATCCTTCTTTAATATCATGACACACCTCCTAGTTCACCTGGTCAAGGAGATTCATATTCTCGGTCCTGTGTTCCTACACAACATGTTCCCCTTTGAGAGGTTCATGGGAGTACTGAAAAAATATGTTCACCAACGTGCTCGGCCAGAAGGAAGCATCGCCAAGGGCTACGGGACAGAGGAGGTCATTGAGTTCTGTGTTGACTTCATTCCTGACCTTGACCCGATTGGTGTTCCTGAATCGCGGCACGAGGGGAGGCTATGTGGAAAGGGGACACTAGGGAAGAAAACATATATCGGTACGGGGAATGATTATTTCAATAAAGCGCACTACACAGTTCTTCAAAACTCAACCGTGGTGGATCCATATATCGATGTACACAAGGAGTTCCTACGATCCCAATTTCCAGAGAAGAATGAAGTTTGGATAACACGTGAGCACATGAATACTTTTAGCACTTGGTTGCGAAAGGAATGTCTGGGTAATAACAATATTGATGAGCAACTATATTTGTTGGCTAGGCAACCGTCATGGCACATCCTCACGTACAAAGGGTATGAGATCAATGGAAACACATTTTACACCATGGCCCAAGATCAAAGGAGCACGAACCAAAACAGTGGTGTTCGCGTAGATGCCACAGACCCATCTGGGAAGAGGCAAACATATTATGGCCGCATAGAGGAGATTTGGGAACTAGACTACGCACCTAATTTTAAAGTTCCTTTGTTTCGATGCCAATGGGTCAAGGCGACCGGAGCCGGAGTAACAGTTGACAAGGAGTATGGAATGACAACAGTGGATCTCAACAATATTGGATACAAAGGTGAACCATTCGTCCTTGTTGCTGATGTGACTCAAGTGTTCTACGTGAAAGACATGTCTACAAAACCCAAGAGAGGGAAAAATGATGATAAATCAACCAAAGAGCCCAAACGCCACATAGTTCTTTCAGGAAAAAAAACATCGTGGGAATTGAGGACAAGTCAGACATGTCAGAAGATTATGAAAGGGATGACCGAATACCGCCCTTCAGTGTGACCAAAGACCCAAGCATCCTGCTAAATGCTGAGGAGACTCCATGGTTACGACATGATCATGACCAAGGAACATACGTGAAGAAAAAGATCACCAGTGTACCCGCTTGATATATATTACAGTTTTCGTGTAACTAATAATGATTATGCATAGTCATGGTTCGTTGATGTCAGTGTCGATGCCCCACAAGTGGTGTTAGATTGTTCTGATCATTATTTTAATTATTACATTTTTTTCTATGTCGAATGAGATAAAAGTTGGTGAATTTCACCTCCGACCCTCTGCGGTTTTTCATCAACCTCCACAACATTCTTCTTCCTAGGGCATACAAGACCCTGTGTAAAAGTTTGGCTCTATTCTGGATTATTTTGTTGGTAGGCCTAATTGACCCTATAATTATTGGGTGAGAGTGTGCGGTAATTCCATTAAACCGGAAAAAGAAGCAAACCATCTCCTAAAAAACACAAACTTGTTGGTTGCCTCACCCGTGCCACGTGACAACCTAAGAAAAATTTTGAGACTAATACGACACAGAAATGTATATGAACTACACAAATTTATCTTTTAAAATTAAATTGTAATTTAACAGTGAATTTCTCTATCGTGCATTTGGACAATAAAAGATAAACAACCCAAAATTTAACGTTCATATAATGCAAAAAATATTTTCCTAATGAGCACCAGTTGTTTCAGATATTTAAATTTAACATTATATTTTTGCATTAACAAAATATAAATTGTTATTTACATTTATATTTGTTATTATAAGAAAATAAAAAAGAATTTATGTTACAAAATTTTCTACTATACAATAAGGTAAAGGAAACACAACTGCTATTTTTAAGTAATTTTATGCCTAATATTGAATTTACTATGCAAGTAACAAGTATTACAACATATTAATATAGCCAAAACTTAATTCAAAACCCAAAACACAGAAAACCCAAAATAAAGGCGGGAGAAGACCCTTTAGTCCCGGGCCGTAGCACCGCCCGGGACTAAAGGTACCTTAACCCAAAATAAAGGCGGGAGAAGACCCTTTAGTCCCAGGCCGTAGCACCACCCGGGACTAAAGGTCCCCCCCTTTAGTCCCGGGTGGGCTTACGCCCCGGGACTAAAGGTGTTTTAGTCCCGGGTGGTGCCACCGCCCGGGGCTAAAGGCTCCCCGCCTATATAGGGCATAGTGCCCTCCTTCCTCAGATCAACGTCAGATCCGCCCGCGCCGCCGCCTCCCATGCCGACGTCCGCCTCCCCATTGTCCTCTCCCGCGCCGCCGTCCTCCCTCCGTCGATCTTCGACCCTCGCCGCGTCTCCTCTCGCGCGGCCGTGGTGCTCGCTGTGCTGCTCGCCGCGTCGTCCTCGCCGTGGTACTGCTCGCCGTGGTGCTCGCCATCGTCCTCGCCGGTGTTTGACGTGGTGCTCGCCGTTCGTGTCCTCGCGCCGTGGTGCTCGCCGGCCGTTTGTGCGTGTGAACGTGTGCTGCCTGTGTGGTGCTCGCCGGCCGTGTGCTCGCCGGCCGTGTGCTGCCTGTGTGGTGCTCGATCGCCGGCCGTGTGTGCCTGTGTGGTGCTCGCCGACCGTGTGTGCCTGTGTGAACGTGCGTGCTTAATATAAATATATGTATAGAAAAATAGAAAAACAATATATATATGTTTTTTACTCTAACAAAATATATGTTTACACATGTAGATACAAAAAGATTGGTCGCGTTGCCCTCGCCGCCGTCGGTCGTCGTCCTCACCGTGACGTCATCCTCGCCGCTGTCGGTCGTTGTCCTCACCGCGACGTCATCCTCGCCGCCGTCCGTCGTCGTCCTCTCGTCAACGGTGTGTCCTATGTGATAGATGGAGGAGGAATAATGACTTAGATATATTTTGGTTCACTTAGATATATTTACATATATATGTTTATGGAAAAATCACTTAGATATATATTTTTTTTGTTCACTTAGATATGATATGTAAACATTTACTTAAACCCGAAACCCCAAACACTAAACCCCACACCCTAAACCCTAAATCCCAAACCCCTAACCCTAAACCCCAAACCCGAAACCCCAAACCCCAAACCCTAAACACTAAACCCCAAACCCTAAACCCTAAACCCAAACCCCTAACCCAAAACCCCAAACACTAAACCCCAAACCCCAAACACTAAACCCCAAACCCTAAACCCTAAACCCCTAACCCAAAACCCCAAACCCGAAACCCCAAACACTAAACCCCAAACCCTAAACCCTAAACCCCAAACCCCTAACCCTGAACCCCAAACCCGAAACCCCAAACACTAAACCCTAAACACTAAACCCCAAACCCGAAACCCCAAACACTAAACCCCAAACCCGAAACCCCCTAAACCCAAACTCGAAACCCAAAACCTAAACCCTAAACCCTAAACCCGAACCCCGAAACCCGAAGACCGAAACCCCAAACCCGAAACCATAAACCCGAAACCTAAACCCCAAACCCTAAACACTAAACACTAAACCCCAAACCCAAAACCCCTAACACTAAACCCCAAACACTAAACCCTAAACACTAAACCCCAAACCCTAAACCCCTAACACTAAACCCTAAACCCTAAACCCTAAACCCTAAACCCCAAACCCTAAACCCGAAACCCCTAACCCTAAACCCTAAACCCCAAACCCTAAACCCTAAACCCTAAACCCCAAACGCGAAACCCCAAACACTAAACCCCACACCCTAAACCCTAAATCCCAAACCCCTAACCCTAAACCCCAAACCCGAAACCCCAAACCCCAAACCCTAAACACTAAAACCCCAAACCCTAAACCCTAAACCCCAAACCCCTAACCCAAAACCCCAAACACTAAACCCCAAACCCCAAACACTAAACCCTAAACCCTAAACCCTAACCCCCTAACCCAAACCCCAAACCCGAAACCCCAAACACTAAACCCCAAACCCTAACCCCAAACCCCTAACCCTGAACCCCAAACCCGAAACCCCAAACACTAAACCCTAAACACTAAACCCCAAACCCGAAACCCCAAACACTAAACCCCAAACCCGAAACCCTCTAAACCCAAACTCGAAACCCAAAACCTAAACCCTAAACCCTAAACCCGAACCCCGAAACCCGAAGACCGAAACCTGAAGACCGAAACCCCAAACCCGAAACCCTAAACCCGAAACCTAAACCCTAAACCCCAAACCTAAACACTAAACACTAAAACCCCAAACCCAAACCCCTAACACTAAACCCCAAACACTAAACCCTAAACACTAAACCCCAAACCCTAAACCCCTAACACTAAACCCTAAACCCTAAACCCTAAACCCCAAACCCTAAACCCGAAACCCCTAACCCTAAACCCTAAACCCCAAACCCTAAACCCTAAACACTAAACCTCAAACCCAAAACCCCTAACACTAAACCCTAAACACCAAACCCCTAACCCTAAACCCCAAACCCAAAACACTAAACCCTAAACCCCAAACCTCAAACCCTAAACCCTAAACCCGAACCCCGAAACCCGAAGACCGAAACCCCAAACACTAAACCCCAAACCCGAAACCCAAAACCCCTAACTCTAAACCCTAAACCCTAAACCGTAAACCCTAAACCCGAAACCCTAAACCCTAAACCCTATGCACGTTAGTTGCAAAAATATGGTGTTTATTATCCTCCATGTCATTCGCAGAAATGGTCGACCCAGTTGACAACATGGAGGAGGAAATGTATGAATTAATCAACAGCGGCGCTAATCAAAATTTAGCAGGTGATGATAACAATAATCAAGAAGTAGATGACGGCAGTCAATACTTTGCCGATTATGAAGAAATAATGCAAGAAAATACTGGCGAGGTATATACCTACAATAATCTCTATGTGCACATGAAATTCTAAATTATTTATAAATGTATTTATAATCTACTGTTCCTACATATGTAGCCCTCCGGATCGACAACGACTACCGGGAAGAGTAGGACCGTACGAGGTCCGAAGAAGCCGTTGGAGGGCCGGTACATTATCTCAGAATTCAACGAGGAAACAGGCCAAGTACTTGGAGAACATGCACAGAGATTTGTTGCCCACTGTGGGTGCCTTGTAAGGGATAAGATCCCGATCAGTGCTCGTGAATGGAAGAAAAAGGCAAGTGCTCCTGATATAAGTTTTGTCTCTGATCTTGATAAGGAACTGGTTTGGCAAGAGGTCCTTGCACATTTCACACTTGAAACAGAAGATATAAATTTGAAGGCCAGAGTTCGGGACTGGGCCATGAAGAAAATGGCAACACTATTCCAGGGCTGGAAGAAGAACTTATACAACAAATTTATCAAGAAGGACCAAACTCCGGATTTCAACACTAAGGCCTACGTCAAGTTGAGGCCATTTTGGGATGAGTTTGTAGAATTCAAGAAATCAGAAGAGAGTGAGGCACGGATCAGAAGGAACCAGCAGAATGCCCGACAAAAACAATACCACCATCACTTGGGATCAGGTGGCTATAAGAGTGCCATTCCTAAATGGGAAAGAATGGAACGAGAGTTGCAAGCCAAGGGCATTGAACCAGAATCGATAAACTGGCCTGAGCGCGCCAAGTATTGGTTTTTTGGTCATGGAGGAAGCCTGGACCAACAAACAGGAAGGGTACACTATGGCGAAAAACTCCAAAGAGCAGCAGAAAGATTTGTTTATGCTAGAGAAATGGCTGCCAGTGGCAGGTGGCAGCCGAACAGAGAAAAGGACGAGCTGACATACGCCCTGGAGAATCTTGAACATGGTGGGAGAACCAGAGGCTATGGGGAGCTGTCATGGGTACATGCCTTCCCTCAGGACAAAGAGACCTATAGAAGCCGCGCGAGAAAGAAGGAGGAGGAGGCACAGCGGATGCGCCGGTTAGAAGAAATGGTTATTCAGTCACAGGCCGCGGCTCTTGAAGCAGTTGAGCGAGAAAAAGCACTTGAAGGCAGAATGAACGAGGAAATAAAAAGGCAAGTGCAGTTAGCAATGCAAAGGCAATCTGCATCAGAGCCGGGAGTCAACATCAGCCCCCCTGAGCAAATAAAAAGCAGTTGCGCTTCCACAGAGGTCCCAGACGCAGCACTGCGCTTTCCTGTGGACAACATCACCGAGCCTCTCACGACATGTGAACTGCACATTCCACAGGGGAATACCACAGTCATGGTGGCTATAGGTGTTGTATCTCCTATCGATCCTACGAAGACACCAAGAAGTCATGGAGCAATAATACCTCCTGGATATGCTAGCGTCTCGGTGGACAGGGTGGTAAAAGGTTACGAGAATGTCGAACTTGACATTAAAGGAGGTGATGGCGAGAATACATTAGGAGAAGCGGAGATAACATTCATATGTTGGCGCAAGCGCTATATCATAATTCCTGGCGCATCACCTCCTCCTCCTCAACAACCTATCCCTAGGTGTGTATGAAATTAGTGAATGAAACTTAATAGTATTGGTGAGCTAATAGTATAAATGGATACTCATACCATGTTGTTTTCGCAGCAGGACATCCCCCAACCTAAGTCCAATTCTACATTCACCACATGATCATAGTGTTGCGGACGATGATGATCAAGATCAAACACGACGGGATCCATCACCGCCACCGGCCCATCTCCTCCACGACGGGATCCAACACCGCCACCGGCCCCATCTCCCCAACGGCGTGATCCAACGCCGCCACCAGCCCCATCTCCTCCACGACGAGATCCAACACCGCCACCGACCCAACCATCTCCTCCAAAGCGGGCTCCGACACCGCCACCTGCCCCATCTCCACGGCGGGTTCCAACACCTCCACCACCAACAAAGAAGAGGCCTGTCACACAAACAAAGGCGTCAGCCCCACCACCTCCGAAGAAGAAAGCACCTGTGAGAAAACCAGCTCCCAAGATGACAAAACTTGCATATGACATGACCGAGGAGGAGACTGACGCTTGCAGTGCAAAAAGACTGTAAGAAGTTCTTCGAAGCTGCCATTGCTAGTGGTCGAGCAAAGCGAAACCCGGAGAAGCCGTACCTTTTTGTTCGTCCTGAAAAACTAAGGCAAACTGTGGATGCTCACCAAAAAAAGGTACGTGCTGCCCGTAAGGCTTCGCCAAAATCAGACTATGATCGCACGCTCAGCAAATCAATTGAGGAGGCGAAGAAGACAAAGAAGAGAGCAGGAAAGGGTGTCCCACAGCTCGGGGAACAAGAGAAGCAATCAGTGCCGGATCTTGTTGTTGGGAATGAATACGGTACAAACATGGAAATCATACAACGAGCATATGGAGACGTTAATCCTGAGCAACTGCTTGCATTTTTCGAGGAAACTGGTTTGAATGTGGAAAACATACTCGGAGAAGCAGGCATCAAAAGTGCTCCAGAAGTTGATAAATGGCAGAGGGCATATGTATATGGCCAAAGTCTATACAACCCAGCGGCCCTGAGGGATCTTGGTACACAGATGCACTTGCTAAATCAGTGGTACCTTACGGCGTGTGGCAGAAAAGCTGATGACTACATTTGCGTCAGAATTAGAGACCATGATTACTTCCGTGGTGATGACATCATATATGTTCAGTTTAATGAGTTACATCAGCTCTGCCACATGGACGCTCTCGACAAAGCTCTCGTCAGCTGCTTTTGTCTGTAAGTGATTGTTTCTTTTAATAATCTCACTTTAGCTTATGTATATGTATAAGTAATT
This sequence comes from Coix lacryma-jobi var. lacryma-jobi, assembly GCA_009763385.1. Classification (NCBI taxonomy): domain Eukaryota; kingdom Viridiplantae; phylum Streptophyta; class Magnoliopsida; order Poales; family Poaceae; genus Coix; species Coix lacryma-jobi. Next base: position 129,150,245 of record CM019830.1, read on the forward strand.
ATCCTCACACTGCTAGCAAGCGTTTGTAAACATGTGCAGAAACATGATGAGACAACTAAGGCGTAAAAATGACAAGGAGATTGGTTTCATCGATCCATATATCGTCTTCAAGCACCCAAGCAATACTCACTCGGATGCATGGAAAACTCAAACAGAGAGTAATTTGCGGAGGTTCTTGGTAAACCAAAGGGACAAAAGATATATACTATTCCCCTACAACTTTAGGTGAGTTTTGTTATCATATGCACATTTTATTATAGGTTGACATAAAGATATATATATGTGTTGACTATATAAACATAAATGCAGTTTTCACTGGATTCTAATGGTGATCGATCTCCACGAGAGTCGTTTGCTAATCTATGACTCTCTGAGAAAACCACAAGAAGATTACCAAGATATGATTAATATTATCCGAGGGTAATGTGATCTTTAAATATTGATTCCTGCTATAGCTCTTTAACTCTGCAATAGTTAATTAACGTTCAAATTATTGTGAAGGGTTTGGACTTGGTTTGTTCAGAAACACCGTCCGGATCAGAAAGCGCAACTTCCTGATCCTCTACTCCTAAATGTAAGTTGTAGAGTACCTCCCCGCCTCTTTACCTTAATTAATTAGCATCACTCAGCAGACGCACGCTCAACCGAGAGTACTCTTTTTACATATTGTACAGTGGGTTCTACGGCAGTCACCGGGAAACAATTTATGTGGGTACTATGTTTGCGAGTTCCTGACGGTGTATGAAAAAAGAACTCCTTTACAGAGTCAGCAAGTACGTAACATGTAAATAAATTTATTTTATTTTTTGTTGCTATTACATAAATATTATGTATGTTAATACTTTCTTTTTATTTTAATCCAAATTGAAGGAGACATGGTTGAAGAACCAGGTGATGGATAAGGTCCGCCTCAAAACAATTTAAGAGACCATCGCGGGCTTCCTTAATGACCATGTCCTTAAGTCTGGCACCGAGTATTGGTTTAATAAAGACGAACCAATGAAGCCAAACCAAGATGAACACTTGTATGACCTCTAAGTTAGGAACGGTATTATATTTGTGTGTAAATATCAAGTTAAGCATGCATGATGGATAATGTTGTATATTTTATGTACATATGTGTGTATAGCTAGCTCTATAATATATATATATATGTATAGTTTCATATTTCATTTGTGTGTAATTGTAAATTTTATGTGTTTATATATATTTATTAGCAGCGAAGAATAATACGTGTATTTGAAACTGGCCTAATATAATAGAATATATTAGCAGCGAAGAATACGTATTAGAAAACCTAATGTAATTGTAAAACCAAAAACAATAACCAATTGAAAAGAAAAGAAAAAGAAAAAAGAAAAAAGCAGAGGGACCTTTAGCCCCGGTTGGTAACACCAACCGGGACTAAAGGGGCCTCCAGCCGGGCCACCGTGGCTGGCCTCTTTAGTCCCGGTTGGTGTTACCAACCGGGGCTAAAGGTCCCTCCATTAGCCCCGGGCCATGGAACCGGGGCTAAAGGTCGGGGCTTTAGTCCCGATTCCTTAGCCCCGGCTCCATGTCCGGGGCTAAAGGCCAAAATGGCCCGGGGCAATAGGCCTGTTCTGTACTGGTGCTAGCTACTCCCTCCGTTATAAAAAAAATAGCACAGTAACATATTCTAGTACGTTAACTTTGACAACTTATAGATTAAAGAGTATTAATATTTATAATACAAAATAAATATTATTAGAATAGTTACAAAAATATTTTCATAATAAATTAATTTGATGTTATAAATATAAATACTCCCTCCGTCCATAAAAACATACAATTCTAGCACAGTGTCATGGTTTAGTATCTCTAGTTTAATTAATTATAGATAAAAATATATTGATATTTATGATATCAAATAAATACCATTAGATTCGTTATGAAATGTATTTTTTTAATAAATTAATTTGCAGTCGTAAATGTGAATAGTATTTATTAGAAATTTGGTCAAACACAAATTACTTTTGGTGGCACGGAACCCATAGTTGCATGTTTTGTTGGACGGAGGGAGTATTACTCATTTCATCCTAAATTATAAGATGTTTGACTTTTTGTCCTTAAATTTGACCATTCGTATTATTTAAAAAAATTATCGAAACAAAGTTAAATTGAAGTTATTCTTAAAAAAATTTATTAATAAACAAAACATAACAAAAGAAGTGATATTTTATATAAAATTTTGAATAAGACATGTGGTCAAACTTGATATAAAAAAACAAACGTCTTATATTTGAGATGAGTTGAGTATTTATTAGAAATTTAATCAAATATGAACTACTTTATGTGGTACGTAACTCATAGTTGCATTGTTTTTTAGACGGAGGTAGTACTCGTTAGTACAGTACCATTTCCATTTGGCCGGCGTCACAGGTTCGCAGCATCCAAACAGATATGCAGTACCATACCTCTGCTCAGAGCAATGTATTTGGTCATGGGACAGTGAAGGGGGGGCGTTCTTGTACAGTTGCAGGCACACAGCACACTGGATGTAGCAAGTTGCAGGCATGGGCAGCTCAGCTCAGCTCACGCCAGGAAAGAAAAGGAAGAAAGAATTTCTTTCAGGCGCCTTGGTCAGGTCAGGTGCATCCCCCCGGCAGGAGCTCCAAGCTCCAATTTGAAATACAAAATTTCCAAGAGGGCCTACTGCGGCCGTGACAACCTACGTGCAATGATGTTTTGAGGAACAAGGTTTGCCAAAAGTCTGCATTATAAAAGTACATGGTCTACTGTGCTGACCTTTGAGTAGCATGATAGTAGTAATTATCTGCATGCAATGCAAGAGGGATTTCATAAATTATACTTGGTGTACTACAAAAGCAAAGCGAGGTCAGTAGGAATCAAGGGGTGGTTTCCCTTTCCCCCAACTTGGTCCTTGTTACCTTTTGCACGAAACAAAGAGCCAGTCAGGGATGTGTTTAGTTGGGGAACCGAAAGTTTTTTTTAATATCATATAAAATGTTGCAGTACTAATTTAGTCTATTAAATATAGATTAATAAAAAATAAATTGCATATTCCGTCAGAAAACCGTGTAACAAGTTTAGCAAGACTAATTAATCCGTTATTAGCACATATTTATTGTAGCACAACATTTTTAGATCATGAACTAATTATATTAAAAAAAGACATCTCGTAAAATTATTACAATCTGTATAATTAGTTATTTTTTAGTCTATATTTAATACTTTATTTATGTGTCCAAATATTCAATATGATAGGTCAAAAAATTTTGGTTTGAAAACTAAACACCCTTGAAACTTTGTCCTTAGAAGCAAAAAAAAAAACAAAAATGAAGAGTTTCTGGTTTGTGAACCAGGACAAGATACAACTACAGTAGCATATTCCCACTTTGAGAAGACAGTGATTTTCCCTATTTTTAGACCAGGTCTGGCCCGGCTTATCCCCAATGAAGGACATGCAAATTGCATGTACAAAGGCCTCTTTGTGGAAAGGTTAGACTGTCCAAGAGGAAGAAGACCGGACAAGAGCATCTTTTGCACATTTGTTTTTTAACAAGAGGGAAGAAACCACATACTGCTACTAGGGTGTTCATCGTGTCCAGGTGAGAGGAATGCTTTGGGATAGTACGTCTGACGGCAGTACTTGTTGTCGTGCATGCTGCGTTAGCGTAAAATAATCCAAGTTTAGAATGACAACCGGATCAAAACGTCAATCCCAAAGGACCGAGTGAGAAACTTGCCGGCCATCAACATTTGGCCGTGGATTCTCACTTGATAATTACTCTGATTGTTAAGAGCTCTTGAGATGACCTCGGAAGCTTCGGTACCAAGGCACCAGATCTTTACAACTGAAAAGAGGCTTGAAGATTTTTTTTCTCTCCTTTTATATGGTATAATAATAATGTGTTTCAAGGATGACAGGATATCATATAAAAACAGAGGAATCACAGCTGAGAAAATGGCAAGCAAGAGTTTGCTGACCAGAAGCAGCCCAAGTATGAAGAAATGCAGCAGATGCAGTGCATCTTGAGCAGAAGCACAAGCACTACCCACCAGATCAATACTGCAAGTACTACTAGTATTTAATTTTCAAAGATAGAAGGTCAGCATCAGCCGTATCAGCTGCCTTCTTGTCTGCAATCTCATCCAGCCTGCTTTTCAGCATGTCTAACCAATAACAAAAGTTCCTTGCCCCCTTTAGACTTCTACTGTGCCTGCATTCACTGAACCCATCCATCCATCTATCTCACAGTACCAATCACAAACTCAACTGCTCATGGATTTCGTCCAAACTAATTATATCGTGGTTAGTGTTAGTGCATGAATCTAAATCTTGGCTTATCTGAGGGTTTACAAATAGAATGAGTCTAAGTAAGTTCTAACAGTATCATCTCTCCAAAATTTTGTACCTTTCTGTCGTCGTCCTTCACCGAGGAACCAAGCCAAAAGCGATGCTTTCAGCTTCCTATACATTTTTCCTTTGCCCCAAATGTTTCGTGAATGTATGGATCTAACCTGGCAGAAACTAGTAGCAGAGTGACTACCGATCAAGCTACAGCAATCTATTGAGACTGAAAGAAATGAGAACCATCAGGGCTCTTTTAATTGTTCTGAAGGACTCTATACAGTTCATCTCCCAGTGCAGCTAGTGTGACTGGTTTCTGGATCAGGCCATTTATTCCTGACCTCTGGCATCGATCCCGGATGTTGTCGTCGATTCTTGCTGCTAGGGCAACAATCAACGGCAGCCAACTATTGCTACTGAACTTCCTGATCGCGCGGGCGACTTCGAATCCGTCCATCGTCTGCATGGCAAGGTCAAGAATCACCAGCTGGAAGGACGATTCAGCAGCGAAGGAGTTCATGCATTGGACGCCAGAAGCGACTGAAAGGACTCGGCAACCAAGCTTCTCTAGGAGCCTGTGAGTTACAGCTCGGTTGGTGTCATCACTGTCAGCAAGGAGGACTCTGAGTCCATTAAAATTGGGAATTATGGACGACCGGTACAAATCTGAGGACGCTCCAGAGACTGGAGTCACAGGTTGCAACTGGAACTGGAGGACGAGCATGATGGTTTCTCCAATGCTTTTAGAATCTGATACTGACCAAATATTACCATTCATCATCTGCAGCAGAAATAAGGGCCCACATCAGCAAACTAATGACTGTACATCAAATCAAGTACACTTGGCCATTTCCACAACTGAATGTACAAATTGCAAACCAGAACATAACAATCAAATAGGGCCACTGAGGTTTGCGCATAACTAAATATATTTATGCAAAATTATGCATGCTGTGAGAAGAAATACCATAAAATAATTATGACTAAAGCATCAGTTCAACAAAAGGAACAATGTGTTCTCTCAGTTTGCCCAGTTTTTGGTGAGATTATAAATATTCCAAGTGCTTGCAGAAAAGGTCATACTATGGCCGCTAAACACATTATGTGGTTTGATGATTCAAATTGGTGTATAGCTAACTATCTATGTGACGACCAAGTCTAAGCTGCTAGTGCCTAGCTGTACCAAAATATGGGAGATGGACAACAGCCAAAAGATTCTAAAAAAATTGTGTCACTTCAAGATCAAAGAACTGCTATTATGTTTCTAGCATCTGACTATGTCTGGAAGGTCCAAGAAATCGGAGGTAAACTGAATCAAGTAAGGTAACAGGACCACCACAATCTAAGACATTGTTATCGCTTTAACAATATTAACCTTGTGGAGAAGTGAAACCTAACCATCAGCACAATATATATAAAACCTAAGAAGCACCAGGAACGTGTAACACAAATGAGATGACAATATAGCTTGCGTCCTATTGGATATAAATGCTTGAGATGTTCTGTTATTTTGATTTACCTGCACAATCTTCTTGCACATATTGAAGCTAAGTCCCATCTCAGAATTGTTGGGTTTGGACCCCTGACTTATCTGACTGTTTGATGAACTCAAAAGAGAGTCCTTGGATTTTCTAATCCTAATCTCAAATTTCACACATACATAGCCCCCAGAGAAGTTTGCTCTCCGCAGCCTCCAGTCATGATTATGCCTCTCTTCAACCTCATTATGAGCATTGACATATAACGAGATACAGCCAGCATTACATCGGTTTATTAGGGTGCCTACCATGTGCAAGACAATATGGAAGACTCTTTTCTCATCACCTATGATCCTTTCTGGCAAAGAATTATCCACTTGAAACTCAAACTCTACACCCTTGCAACCAGTTAGACATCTGACCACTCCAACAGCTTCTTTGATAAAGGAGTGAAGGTTGAACGGCCTCCTCACCAAAGACAAGTGCTCACAATTCATTGTTGATGTTTGCATCACATCATTCATCAGCGTGGATGCAACACTGCTTGTCTTGGCAATGGCATCCATCACAAGCCTTTGCTCTGGATTCATGCTCTCCTGTTGCATCATCGAGACGAGACCAAGGATTGAGTGCATTGGCCTTCGCATTCCGTCGTACATTGCAGTCTGGAAGGAGTTCCGAGCTTCCCCTGCCCTCATGGCTTCATGCTTCGCCCGCAGCAAGTCCCTATGCTGCTCGGCAAGCTTCTCTCGCATCAGCTGAGACTCCTCCAGGAGTGCAGCATGTGACAGAGCGACTGCAACCTGATCAGCAACTACCTCAACAATCTCCAGCTCTCTTCGACCCCACCCTAATGAAGCGTCATCAGGCAAAACCAGAACCAGGATAGCATAGCTCGTCTGCATCACTTCCGGAGTCCCTCCTTTGAAATTCGACACCCTCAACATCGGCATCCTAATTGCAGCCACAGACCCCGCTTCAAGCTTGCTTCGGCTAGCAACACCGAGCGCCGAATCTGGCCTGAGAACTTTTGCATCCTTGGCCGCCTTTATTTCTCGAACGTCCGGATCATCGATAGGGATCGAGCGGTTCTGCGGGTCCATTACATCCCTTTCCCTCAGCTGATGTGTCAAGATCATCTCGCTCCTGGTGTCGTCGGGCATCCAGACAGCACAGTTCTGCAGCTCGAGCGCCTTTGAGAGCTCAACCATGGTGGTGTACAGGATGGTGTGCCTGTCGAGCGACTTGCGGATCTCGTGCGTGAGCATGCGCACGTGCCAGCTCGCCTCCTCTTTCCTCTTCATCATCCCCACCTCCCGGTCCAGCTCGCGCGCCTTGTTCATGAGGAAGTTTTCCCTGACCTTCACCCTGAGGAGCTGCGGGATGAGCGTGAGCAGGGTGATGGCCGTGGCGAAGGAGACGAGTGCCGTGAGGAACTTGGCGACGGTGAGTGCGAGCACGAGGTGGAAGGAGTGCGGCTCGTAGGTGAAGACGGTGATGAGGTGCGTGAGGCCGCAGAGCACGATGAAGGCGCCGAACTGCAGCACGATCCATTTGAGCGGGAAGAGGTCGGAGCAGGTGGCGAAGTAGAGCAGCTCGAGCGGGATGGAGAAGTAGGCCGCGGCGATGAGGAAGTCGCTGACCTTCTGGCACTGCAGGATGTTGTAGGTGCTGGAGAGCGCGCCGTCGTCGGCGTCGTCGCAGCCGCCGCAGTGGCTGAAATCGACCGACGCCGCCGACGACGGCGAGAGGAGCAAGGAGGAGAGGAGTAGGAGGATCCACACGGAGGAGGAGACGGAGATCCCGCGCAGCGGCGGCGGCAGCGCCGTTCCCACCACCACCATCGGCTCTCACCACCACCAACCGGGCTTCTTCATTCAGACGCGCATTTGCGCCATTTCTGCTCCGTTCCGACCGGAGGCGCCCGTCGCCGATTCCACGCCGGCGCTCCTGCATTCATCATCAGTGTGACACGCAGTTAACATCACAGACTATTTTTTTTCCCCAGTGAATCGAACCGCGGCCGGCATACGTCGTACAAATCAAGATCTGACGCAAAAGTAAAAAATCGATGCCTTTGGGCGGTTGGGTTAGGAGGCCACGTGTGAAGATTTTAATCCTTCCCAAAAATAGCACTGAAATCTACCCATATCGGCTAAAATCGAATCCACCAGTCCACCATGGATCTTATAAATATAGGGAGAAAAAAAGGTCATCTAAAATCCGGGCCGCGGTTGGTGGGAGATGTAGAACAACAACAGCCCGAATCCGATAAACCCCCCGAGCCGAGCTCGAAGCATTTCGTAGTCCGTCCGACAAATAAATCCAAACATATTTGTTGGATTGAAGGAAGAATTAGAAAGAATGGAGGAGTAACTACTAACGCTGCGCACCTCGGGCGTCCGGCCATCCCTCCTGCAGGCTGCAGCAGCAATCCTCCAGAGGAGGAGGAGGAGGCAGGGAGGCCCGCCAAGAAACACGGCGGAGGCACCGGTACTAGTAGCACCAGCACCGTCTCCACGTGGGCCGGCCACGGATCGAGCCAGGGAACATCGGCGGCGGCGGGAGCCCGGAGCCCGGCGGATCCATAGTCCCGAGGCCTGCCGAGGGAGCAAAAGAAGGTCCTTTTTTTTCGTTCTTCTTTTGTTTTTCTCCCTTCGCTCACCGCTGGGCGCTGGAGCTGGCGAGATGCTGCTGGGTGGCGAGAGCGACGTCGGAAGGCGGGGAGCGGGCGCGGCTTTCGTGGTTGTGGGGAGTGGATGGCGGGTGGAGGGCGCTACGCGACGACCGGACCAGCGGAGTGAGGATGGGGGTAGGAACTCGGAAGAGGAGGCGATGCTTCGGGCCGAGCTGGGGGGGGGGGGGGGGGGGGGGGGGGGGGGGCAGGCCAGGGGGGGTGTCTCCTCCGTCTCCCCTGGGTGGGGAGGAAGGAAGGGAGTGGAACGAGGCGCAGAGAGAGGGGCAGAGCAGCAGCTTGGGGGAGGGAGAGGTGGCCGGGTGCAGGGGGGTCGGGTCGGGGTCGCGCTGCTTCTTCGCCCGTCGCTAGCTGCTGCGGCCTTTGTGTTCCGTTGTCTTCTCCGCGTTTCGGCGGCGTGTGCCTGTCCTCAGCACTCAGCAGTCCTCTCTGCCTGCCTACCTGTGCTTTGCTCTGCCCGGGCCCACCTGTCTGCCGGCAAACCGCTGCGCCTTCTCCTGGTTTGGTGTCCGATTCACATTCTGCTCGTTTCTCCGCGTATGTTGGGCCTGGATTTGTGGGGTTGAGTTGGGCCAAGTCCATATTTCACCTGTTTTGGATTCACATAAAGTTCGGCTCCCATCTTTGCACTATGAAACCTGGCCGTATGATTTGACAATGGGGAGAGCTGGCTTAGGCACGTACAACGGTATATTTTAGCCGTCTGCGTCCTGTAAAATTTACAAAAACATCCCTCGCGAACAGCAGATCGGGTGGTGCTGTCGTCTCATGAGTCGCCGGCTCCAGCTCGTGCTCCAAGGAATTAACTACGGACGAGTGATCTTTGTGTGGGCGAGAGTGACGCAGACAAGCCTTCGAGCAGATCCGAGAGCACGCCTCAGTTCGTGATTTTGCTCAATAAAAATTACAAAAGTTACGTAACCTACTTGCATATCAGTACAACACTACCTGAAAATATATATATTCCTGTATGATTATATTGCCGAAATTACTAGTCTAAAAAATATTGCAGTCATATTTAATTTAATTGCTTGATCTATTTGCATCAACTAGCAACAAACTTGTATACATAGATCATACTCATATTTAATCGTAGATACATACAAGCATTAAATAATTTGAAGACAGCTAAATACACAGTCCATTGTATGAGCTATTTATTTAGCTGTCTTTGTACGAATTCCAAAAACTTAGAGACAGCGGGTTGTCTATCAGTTGTACATGCCCTTAGAACAGAGCCAAGCAACAGTAATTATTGGTATGTACGCGTTATGGATGCAGCGGAATAGAAGAAGACATGGAGAACAGCCCCCGCCGATCCAATCAGCTGCTCAATGGGCAGTTGATCTAGCTTCTGATCTCAGCCAGGCGTCAATACAAAAGCCGCCTGGTACAGCTAGAATAATAATAACAAGGTGGAAGAAACCAACTGTTCGTTGCTTCAAATGTAACACAGATGAAGCGTTCTACGAAAACCAATGGAAGGGGGCTACATGTGTTGTTCTTCAGGATGCAACTGAGAGCTTTATAATAAGAGACATTGCCAAGTGGTATGGTCATTGCCTTCATGCCCTCACTGCAGGCTTGGCCCTCGCATTTCATCTAGGCGTTCAGAAAGTCTGGCTTGAGACGGATTGTCAGGACGTGGTGCAGCTCTGGCAGGCAGGTGTGAATCAAAGATTTTGCATTATGATGATTTTGAAGGAGATCAGGGAGCTGAGCTCATGTTTCCAAGGTTGTTTGTTGCTCGGCCATGTAATGAGATGGCACATATATTAGCTAAACACTTCACAGGTGATACACGGGCTGGGTGGTGGTCTTGTGCCCCGGCTTGTGTTCCGAACCTGATGAACTCAGATTGTAATCCCCTTCCCTGTCCATGAATGAATCTCCTTGATCCAAAAAAAAAAGAAAATAAATTAATAAGGGATGGTTTGGATGTCTTTATTTTGGGCGAATTAGAATCCATTCAATAAATTAGGCTATTTGGTTTGGAATTTGACATTTCACTACTTTTCAAAGTTCATATATAAATCTATCTCAAATTCATACGATGGAAGAGGGAAATGGATTCTATAGATCATCATGCTATATTTCTACTTTGCAACTTATAACACTGTCTTCAACTCACTCTTCTACGGTAGAAATGCAATGCATGAGTATATTTCTCGTATAGCCAATAATAATATACAAATAAATCCATATATAACCATATTAGCTTAATTGGTGTGTCTAAATTATTATTCTTAAAATGAGTTCAATTTCGAGGATCCAAACGGATCTTAAGGGAATTGATGAGGGTGTCCCTAAGGTCAATCTCAATCGGAGTTTTGTAGATATTAAATATATTGACATGACAGTATAATGAAGAGAGATGGTCAGAGTTTCGTAGGATGAAACTCTTCCGCACTATTTCTAAAATATGGACATGTTAGAAATTATGATATAAAACTCTCACCGAGGATGACCTAAGAGAGTGTGTGATCTTGCTAGCTGAGCTGCCTTTTAACATAATAAAAAAACAAAACAATTGGACACTCTGAACAATGGATGTGAGCGGGTCCGGAGGAGCAGAGACCGTTCAATTCTTTGGGAGCCGTGTGAGATAAACGATGAATATCTCGCTTCTCACTAGCTAGCTAGCTATTTTTTAAGGAACCAACTAATGCACGACCGACCGTGATATTAGCTTGTCGTATGCACACTCCATTTATGGAAAAAATTTAAAAGCAGCTAGTAATCATTTCTATTTTAGTAAATTTATTTTTGCATTCATTTCTTCTTCCGATGTCCCTTTTCACATTCCTAGTTGGCTCGTTGTCCCAAGATTTGACTGACATTATTTAGCCAACACCCTAAATATTACAAATTTGATACATACACCCAAACAAGCCAAAATCAAATGATAAATTGTCTATGACATATCATTTTGAGCATGTTTTGTGTAGCATCTCAGGCATCTCAGGACATAGTCAAAAAATAGGTATTATGAAGCATTTTAGAACATAATGACAGGTAAATATACATCATTAAAGGTGAAGTGACAAGCAAAAACACCTAGTTACATAAAAATTCATCTAATAGAAATATATCTTGTTGTTGCACTTGGTTGTCTCTGTGTTGGTAACATATATACATTCTGATGCACCATACATCCTGCTTGCTGCTGCACATGGTTGTCTCTGTTCATTTGATCCCATGTTAATGATTGAGACCATCATTCACACATGCAATTAAATGTTAAAATGATTTAGGCTTGTAGCAATAAGATTCATATAGTATATATAAGAATTGAAAGTTGGTGTATGTAAATGCATTGAAACATAAGGATGACATAGCTTGTATGAAACAAAATTGCATAACCTTGTGAGTTTTTTTTGCCTAATTCAATACAATATTATTTCCTAATTGGTTTGACCAAGTTGCATACTCCCTTCGTCCCACATTTAATTGGACGTCTAGAATGGGAGTAGGAATCTTAGTACGACTGTAAAATTACCATACTGCCCCTATAAAGAATAGGGAGGCATCCATTGAACAGACAGAACATGATTACACCTGCATGAGTACAAATGTGCCACAAAAAATATGCTAAAAAATTTCACGGAGAACCAATGGCTACAATAACAACATGTGTCCACAAATAAGCAATCTAACACTATTACAGAAACTTCTAGCGCTTGCGCCAATGCGCCCGGACATCCAAAATTTGAATCGTCAAACTTGGCGCCATTGCCTCACTATAAAGGGATTCATATCCTCACATGCTCCAGATGAACCCAACGCAAGCCATCCAGACCTCAAATGTGCCAATCTCTATAGCCTGTAGGAGAGTTCCATCTTCAGCCATGGTCATTGATCTAAATACAATACCAAGTGAAGAAAGTGAAGAGCCCTCCATAGCCTGTAGGAGAGTTCCATCTTCAACCATGCTCATTGATCTAAATACAACACTAGGTGAACAAAGTGAAGAGCCCTCCACAGCCTGCAGGACATTTTCATCTTCAACCATGGCCATAGATCTAAACAATGTACCAGGGGAAGGAAGTGAAGAGCTGTAACATCCTGGGTTTTTGACTAACAAAAAATGCGAGCTTTTTAAAACTTTTTCCTGTAATGTGTGGAACATGTAGCCGCTAGGTCAAACGGTAGTCACACGTAGGAGTGTTCGCTTGTGGATCGTTGCATTCATTTAGTGTTGAGTGTAGGAGTGTGCCCGAGCCTTGAGTCGATGTTAGTGTTTGAGTCGTGTCAGAGTCGGAGTGCACAAATCCATAGTGATCTCCTCTCCTCCTTTTTAGGACTTTTCCCGATCTCTCTTGTATCCCACCCCAAATGATCTTCGAGTCATATTAATTCATGACTCGGGGAAAATCCTTTCCCTTTTCTCCTCTCTTTTTCAATTTCAAATCAACTTCAATTCCTTTCAAACCCCTGTTCGCAATCCACTCCAAATCTCTTGTTCAACCATTCCCAAATTATCCTTGGGATTCACCCCCCCAATGTTTATCGGAACCCATTCGAACCACTTATCTGATTCCACCCAACTTCCTTAAATTTCCCTCGATCTCCTTTGTTCCAACTCTGAACCCTCCTAGTCATGTTTCTTAGAAGAGAAAAATCCTTTTCTTCTTTTCCATCAAATCCTATTTGAATGCTCCATTCAAATTCCTCTCCAAAATTCCTCCCAAATTCCTAGAACCTCCTCAATGTTCCCTTGGCAAAAATGGGAAAACGTTCATGTTGCTCTTGGGCCTAAGCACCCAGCTAGCCCAACTTCTTCTCTCGCCTCTCCCCTTCTCCTCCCCTCCCGCAAGCCCTCTCTGCCAGCCCGGCCAGCTCACTAGCGAAACCAGCAGCGGCACCCCAGCTGCTCGCCTCCCCCTTTGGCCCGCTCGCGCGCGCGCAGCTAAAGGGTCGAGATGGCAGACTAGAGGGGGGGTGAATAGTCCTTTTTAAATTTAAACGCAGCGGCTAACCGAAACAAATGCGAAATTAAAACTATCGGTCTAGCCAAGACTACACCCCTCTACCTATACTCTATGACACCTTACAAAAGATCCTAATTAAAGCAAATAAGGTGTCGGGCTAGCTAAAGGTCACTTAACCAATTCTAGAAGCAAGGTCACACAAGCCTATGCAACTAGTACTTCAAGCACGGGGGAGCTCCTATGCAATCTAGCAAGCAAAGCACAAAGCCTAAGCTCACTAGCAATTCTCAATAACAAGGCTACACAAGCCAAATTATAGAGCTCAACTTAGCTACACAAACTAAGCAACTAAACACTAGCACAGGGATTAGTATTGCATACAAGCTAGTGTAACACAGCAGGCAGTCGGTACTACCGGGCTGCTAGGCCGGTACTACCGATGCCGGTACTACCGGGCTTTACGGCCGGTACTACCGAGCACCTGCAGGGAGCTACGAAATCGAAGCGGGTGAGATGCAATCTCAGATCTAGCAATTACCCCACTTCCCTAGATGTTGTAGATGATGAATGTAGCTTCCCCAAGTCTTGGTTCCTTGCCAAAATGTAGATCGAGCCTTCCCAACCTAAGATAGAGTGATGGAGGGAGGAAGAACACAAGAACAAGTGTAATATGCAAGGAAACAAGAACGATAAGAGCAACAAGAGACGGGGACACACGATTTTATTCCGAGGTTCACTTGGTTGCCACCAAGCTAGTCCCCGTTGAAGTAAGCCCAAGGTTGTCGTCGATCCTCTCGCTAGTGGTGACACTAAGCCAACCTCTCCACGATGGAGTGCTCACCAAGAGCTCTAGCTTTCGATCCGACCGGACCACTTGGCGCTCTTCATGCCTCTTCTCCACTAGAGTTGCTCTTCGCGATCTCCCGCGGGGCGAGCACAAAGCCCCTCACAAAGCTTCTCCGGAGCCACGCACAATCTTCACGCGAGCTTCACAGCGAAGACGAGCACCAAGCCGTCTAGGAGGTGGCAACCTCCAAGAGTAATAAGCACACCGGCTTGCAACTCGAACAACTAGTGCCACTTGATGCTATCTCTCAAAGCAACGCACTAGGATCGCTCTCTCACACAATCGGATAAGCACTAAAGCATATGTGTGTTAGAGGGGTCGCTAGCACATCCACACAAGCCACCAAGGCTATGGAGTGCTCAGCCAACTTGACCAACCAGCCCAAGTCCGGTTACCATGACTATATATAGCCCCAAGGGTCAACTAGCCGTTATGCCCCTTCACTGGCATTCTGCGCTACGGTCGGTAGTACCGACCCCCCTGGGCGGTAGTACCGACTGTCAGATCTAGCCGTTACACATGGCACGTTGACCAAACGAACAACGGACCCCTGGTTGGTACCACCGACGGTCGGTAGTACCGGCCCTATGGCGGTACTACCGATAGGCCATCCTGGGACTACACAGAGAGTTCCCAGACTTCCCCTCGACCTCGGTACCACCGATGGTCAGTAGTACCGGCCCTATGGCGGTACTACCGACAGGTCAATCTAGGACTACACAGAGAGCCTCCAAACTCCTCACACCTCGAAACCTCCAATGGTCGGTAGTACCGACCCTATGGCGGTACTACCGGCAGGCCAAACTCAGCTCAACACAGAGAGCCTGCAAAACCCTTTAGGACCTCGGTACCACCGACCCTCTGGTCGGTACTACCAAGGGTCGGTACAACCGACCCTATGGCGGTACAACCGCCAGGCCACTTCAGACTCAACACAGAGAAGGTTGCACGCAGCACCCTTGGGCGGTACTACCGACCCCCCTGGGCGGTACTACCGACCACGCTCAGAAAACTTCCTTTTCTTCTCCGTGTTGATCCAAATCAACTCCAACAACTTCTCCTTTGTAAATGTGCCAACACCACCAAGTGTACAGCATCATGTAAATGTGTGTTAGCATTTTCACAATCATTTTCAAAGGATTTTCTCTTTCACTCATAACGCCACTCGATCTTAGTAACATCGCAAAGTTAGATCGCTCAAGTGGCACTAGATGACCGATATGCAAACAAGTTTGCTCCTCTTAATAGTACGGCCATCTATCTTAAACCCAGTCATAAACTTCTCTACACACCTATGACCGGTGAAATGAAATGCCCTACAAGTATACCTTTGCCTTGCGCATTCCATTCCATCTCCTTCATGTGTTGATGCAACACATGCACCAACCTCGATCATCAAATGATATGATTCACTTCATATCATCACATGGCCTCCATGGTCCATCGATCTTGACATCACTTGCTCTTCACCATCGCTTCGGTCCCTCAGCGCCAAGTCTTGCTTAAGCCTCCCGACACTCGGTACCAACGGCTTCAAAGCCTCCAACTTGCCCTTCACCTTCGCAACCGGTCCATCAAGCCAAGTCTTGCCTTGATCTTCACAATCTTAGCCACATGACCATATGTCATGTTTCATGTGCATTAAGCTCCTTCTTCACATGTGTGAGCTTTGCAACATATTCCAAGCCATTTCTCCTCTATGGCATATGTTTCTCACACATGATCACCTGTGGACTAATCACCTGTGTAATTCACTTCAAACACATATTAGTCCACCTAAGTTGTCACTCAATTACCAAAACCAAACAAGGACCTTTCAATCTCCCCCTTTTTGGTAATTGATGACAACTCTACAAAGATATGGAAATTAAGCTTATTCCAAGCTAGCACTTTACAAGAATGTAAATTGCTAACTTGGCATGGATTCATGTTGCTTGCCCAAGCTATTTTACCATGTGTAAAGGATTTTGGACAAGTAGCGCAAACCCGAATTGGTAGTATTAGCTCCCCCTACATATGTGCTAAAGTGTTTGGAAATGAAACTTGCACATATGCATAGATATCGAAGTGTGGGAGAGTAATTACTACCAAGAGGTGCTAAGGTGTACAGAATAACCTTTGAAGCGTGTTATCGATGAAGTTCATAGTTGTACACCTTCTTTAGCACCAAGAGTATCTAGACATCATAAAAACTAGAAAACCCCGTGAGATCAACATTAATAGCAAGGGTCTAGTTTTGCATGAAAAGCACAAGTCTGGCTATCAACCTATGCATGCTAGTTATCAAATCATCAATTAAACCCTATAACTAGCATACACCACACAAGCATGCATATAAGATATTTAACAGCTTATGCATTGCAAGCAAGCACATGATTATGCACATATCAAATGCAACAACCAAGTTCATGAGCTTGCTCCCCCTACTTGTGTGATCTTTGTTACACTCTCTCCCTTTCATTTTATCACTCTCCCCCTTTCATTTTATCTTTCATTCCTTTTATCTTTGTTATACTTTCTCCCCCTTTGTCATCTATTTCCATAAAAGGTTTGCATAAAGGAGGTTCAAATTATTAAGAGAGAGATGTTTGTTTCATTTCATTTGTGGTTCAACCTAGATCATTTGCATGAAACATTCAACACAGTTTGCTCTAGAGTAAGCTTCTTCACACATCTTGCAATGGTTATCTTACTCACGTTGGTTAAAAGTTCCATGGCTCATTCTCTAGATTAAACACTAGGATTGCAAGCCCATAAACATGTCATATGTTACCACTAGATCATGTAAAGCATAGAAGTAATAGTGACATCATATAAGCATCAAAACATTTGATTTTCATGGATGCTCCTAGATAGTATCACAAGAATGTCTATATGCTCTAATCAAGTCCTAAGCATAGTATGAATGCATATGACAAACAATGATACCTTGCTATCTTGGAGTAGAGGTTAGTCATTGATTCCAACTCCGAAATAGCAATGTGAAGTCCATGGTGAATACCAATAGATACCAATTGATAGAACATATCTTCACCCATATGATCAAGTGCACTAGCTCAAGGTTGTGGTTGGCTTGCTTCTTCATTTGTTCATAGCTTGCTTATGAATACCACTTGAGTTGGTATGATTTGCTCTTTTATCCTGGGTGTTGCTTGCTTTCTTTGATCAACCCATTTGATTTCTTCAACTAAGCATCCCAAATGTCCCTTTAGATCACCACTTCCATGTTAGCCTTCCAAGCCTTGCTTGGTTAACCTACCAAAGGCGGCAAGCCCCTACAAAAGGAAGAAGTGACCTCTCTCCAAAGAACATCCTTGATCCTTACTCGAAATGTCTTTGTTTGATTGATCCAATTGAACTCTTCTTGAAATGTGACTTTGAATCCTTCTGAGTTCCTTCTTTGAGTCCTTTTCTTTCTTCCAAAAGATCTTCAATTTGATACTAGGACTTGATCTTCCTCTTCATCTTGATGTTGGTCTTGATCTCATCTTTGTCATCTTTATAACTCATCTCAAAACCAAACATAGGTCCCTCAACCACTTATAAACATGATTCCAACTTGAGGGCCTTTCAATCAAAGTGACTCTAGATTAATCCAAAAATTGTCACTTTTCTGGCAGATTCTGTCTTTTTCAAAGAAACATGCATATCTCCCAAGATATAAGTCCAATGACCATGAAATTTGGTGGAGATGTGCTTCTCTAAGTGTTTTAGCAGCCATAAAAATTTGAGCTTCATTGGCTTTCTAGATTGCTACCAGATTTCAATTCTTTCCATAGTATTACATGCTGAAAACTGTTGCACTATAGTTGACAAGATCCACTCCAAAACCAAAGCATCACTTATCCAATTATCATGAATTTTGCACAGAAACTAATACCATAAGTGAAGAGCATGTGTACCAAATTTCAAGCCAATCCAAATAGATTTGATCATTCAAACATGGCTATTATCACAGCTAGCTCAGATTTCAGATTTTGGTCAAATTCGAGCAATTGAGCTATACTCTACCAATTTGAATCAAACTTGAGCTAACTTGTTTGAATACTCTCACAAGACATATATCCATTCAAATCACTTACTAAAAGAAGTCTTATGAACATATCCATTCAAACTAACTCAATTTTGATCACTAAGCATCAAATCCATTCAATCATCTTATAGCAAGCAACATATGCATATATATCCAATTCAATCATCTTATATGCATCTAAAAGAACATGATCAACTAGAGATATACCTTAGTAGCTCATGATCATCCAAATAGCAAGCTTCTACTTAATTAGATTGCAAGCCTTCAAATAATTTCAATCAACCACCACAACTTGATCTTTTGCACTTGTATGTTTTGCACTTGGACTTCACTTCTTTAGTCTTGGCATTGGGTTTGGATAGCACTAGGCTTCATTACTTGACTCAATCATATGATGAACAATATGAAATCAATTGAAACAAGCCTCCAATGTCATGGTACCTACACACATTCATCCACTAGTTAATGGTACCCAAACTTGTTTGGGTCCTCTCAAGTTAGGAGCAACATACTTAGGCAATGCCTTAGTATGAATATCGGGATGTGTTTCAATAGTAGCCTTAGAGGTACCATTTACATCCTTTCTAAGCACAATATTATCATCAATTGAAATAGGCTTAGAAGGGTTACCTAGGGGACTGTTGGGTATTTTAAACGCACACAGAATAATCCGCAAGCGCACGAATACCGATGTAGCTTTCACCCGAGAGTATTCCAGGGTATCGATTTCCACGGGGAACGTGAAGTGTACTAGAAGAATTAAGAACGTCCAAGAAAAGAATGATAATATGGGTAGAGAGAGATATAAGGGTTTTCTAAGCGGGTCTATTTAATTAAAGGCTTACTATACTTTACTTACTTCGGAGCAGCAGGTCCTTTCCAACTCTCGAGAAAGACTGGGAAGAAGGTAGTTGGGGGAAGGCTGCCGAAAGCTCTACGAGAACACCAACCCTAACGTGGTGGATTACAAAGACCTGACAGAGCTGTCACCTCTGGGGCTACCACAACTATTCCGGAGGATTGGGCGCAAACTCAGGTAAACCCTAGTCTAGACACCATTTCTACACTAACGCTTACTACTCTAATCAGATATCATAATTAGAGCACTCAATACGAGCGGAGATCCAGTAAATAAAATAAAGTAAGAACTGAAATTAAATAGAATACTTAGAAGTAGTAAATGAAGAACCTGAAGATTACTTGAAGACAAACCAAATGCTGCACCAATACAATGTCGAGGAAGATCCGACAGATCCGGCTCCTCCTCAGCTCTCTCCTTCTCCTCTCTAGATTACAACTAGATGAACTAGACAACTAGAACTAGAAGTAGACGAACTAGAACTAGAAGAACTAGAACTAGATCTAATTCTAGATGAACTAGAAGAGATATAGCTCGGAGCGTGGAACGTGAGCCCTTGGATCAAACCGACTTCAGGGACGATGGAGATGCATCCTAGGAGGCGGTGGAAGAAGGTTCCAGAAGGCGGAGGCGAAATGGGCTCTGTGGCCGACCGGTCGGTCTCCATGTGGGACCGGTCGGTCTGGCCCAGTGGGCCCACATGGTGGCCCGCCTCGCGGTGTCTTCTGGTGTCTTCTAGATCCTTCTTTTGCAGATTTCGCTTCGAAATTAATATCTTTTCATCCGGGACTCCGAATATAGCAAATGATATGTCCGTTTCAATCGTCTCGACGAGCTCTTCGCAATGGTGCACTCAAATTCATCACTTGAGATACTTTTATATGGTGAAACATTGATGTCCTACAAAACAAGTGAGAGCACCAAAACTCGTGGAACTTGTTAGTTTCAAACCCTACAACTATGCTTTGTAATTCATTTAGTGTCATTTCATGCAATAGTTGATGGTTAATTATGAGCATTAGTGAGCGTCAACAAGTTCCCCCAAGCTTAACCTTTGCTAGTCCCGAGCAAAACCAATCTCAACAATGGATCAGGGGTTGCTGCAAAATCTTTACTTCCAACAAGTACACATGCATTCAAACAAAAGTTCTCATATGGAATAGAAAAAAGTATCAAATTATTCATCACGGGGCTTAGTACTTTACCTTGAATCTTAAGTAATTGAAAGATAGAACGATCAAATCAAGCACCATGTCTCTAGTTCTTTCACTTCACCATTATTCCAGAGTTTTTATGAATTTTCAAAAGTTTAAGAACATATGTTGCCAAATTAAACAAAGGATCCAAAGAGAAAGTCAACCACACTATTGAGTCGAGAAGTGCATGTGTATGGAAAATGGAGGCGGATGTTCTTTTGAATATATCACTCTCTTCTGCTTATTAGAGACACATGGCTATCAGGCTAATTCTACTAGCGGGCACATGCCCATTTTTTCTGATATTCATTTTTTTTTTCATTATTATTTTTTTCGAGGTTCTGGACACTTGTCCCTTTTTATTTCCTCGGGATCTTTCTTTTTGAGGTTTCGGACACTTGTCCGTCTTTATTTCCTCGGATTTTTTCTCTTTTTTTTTCAATAGCCACATGCTTCCAACAAACTTTTGAGAGGATAACAATAGATAATCATGAGCATTTATGCGGAAGATGGATAGAATGTGTAAGTGATCTCAATTCAATAGCATGATAACTTTTCATAGGGTCAACAAAGCTTAATTTAACTCAATGCCATTATTAGTCATATTTATATTGAGAAATCTCCGGAACTCTAGTGTTGTTTAGAACAAGATAATAGCAGCTCAGATCATGATATGTCATATCTATCAATTACCTAGACTCTGGATCAAGCATTTACTACCCATGCATTTAATTTCATTTTTAAGCATCATTATTAATTAGGAGAACTCATGCTTTGAAGGTTAGGTACTTGAAAGAAATCAGATAGAGCAACTATTCATCATTTCCATGTAAAAGATTAGAGAGAGAGTTCTTCTTTTATTATTAACTTCTTAAAACAAACTAAGCAAACTTAACACACTATTTATTTAACCTAACACACTTTATTATAAATAACTAAGATAATAAATAAGACATACCTGGATCACGAAGATAACGGGGTGCGTCTCCCCCAAGCTGGTTCCCTTAATAACGTTGGACCTTCATGTGCCCATATATATATATTTTTCTTTTTAGTTAATGGTGAGCCTTCATGTGCCCCCATATTTTTTCTTTTTGATTTATATTTTATTTTCATTCATGTATAGAAGAAAAACTTAAGAGGATATGGATACTTACCTGGATACACGGGGGTGCTTTCCCCCAAGCTGAATGCTGACGTAGTCGTTCGATCTTGCAATGTAGCGGACTGGTAGTGAAAATATTCTTCCTTTATGAGAGCATTGATTGATGTTGATGGTTGTTGAAATAGTGCTCCAACAGTAGATGGAACATTCACTTGCTCATCAGCTTTTCTTGGTCTTTCAGATCCTGTAAAACTCAAATAGACAACAGAACTTGTGGAACAGATTAAGCATTAGTGGTTGGCCACTTAAGCCTTAGTTGCCTAGAGTTTTAGTAAGATCTCTTTCTCAATATTTTTGTATTTTAATATTTTTATGATGCAAGAGAAAAAATGCAACGGGATGAATATATGCATTATATTATTATTTTTTATGCCACCACAGTGAACATTCATGTGGGTTTTTACACACCATAGAATTATTCACATGGGGCTTCATGGTTTATGATGTAGTGTAACAAATGTAATATTTTTATTTTCTTTTCTAATGCAATGCAGAAATTAAAATGTTTGTGAATTAAATATGATGATGCAATGATTAAATATGATGATGTAATAAATGACTAAGAATTAAATATGAGAAATATGTAGAAAAGTAAATATGAGGATAACTACCGGTTTTTACCTTTTGGCGAAGGTTCGGATATTTAGGTCCGACGAACCGGACATTCCCTTGGTTCAGACCTCCCGAGGTATGTCAGACGTTTGGAAAGTTATTATTGATTGTACCTCTTAGGTGCGGACTTTTTCTTCCATACTTTCTTGGTCTGAGTCTTCACTTCCTGTGGTTCACTGTCTTGAGGTTTCTCTTCTTTCTTTTCTGGGACAGTGTCGATAGCTTCTTCTTCGTGATTGACCTCTCTATTCTTGATAGTTTGTATTCTTTGGCTTTGAGAGCGGCGTCTTTCACTTCTATTCTTCTTGGGTGCTTCATTGGGCATGTAGTTGATGAAGTTACATCGTACCTTTTCTCCAGGAAAGTGAAAATGGATTTCCTCTTGTAGATGATTGTACTTGTAGCGTAGAGGAATGGTCTTCCTAGGATGAGGTGGACATCATTGTCTTCTCATGTCGAGGATCAAGACGTTTGTGGGGACTTCATGACCTCTAATTCTGACTACGACGTCTTCCATCATTCCTTCTTGTTTATGCCTCTTGATATGGTGTCACTCATGTTCTTCGTTCGTCCAGCAGTTTGAAGTAAGCGTTTAATTGTGGACGCTGGCAGCATCTTGCTTAGTGTGCATGTTCTTATAGATCTAGGACCTTCACTCTGTAGAATTTGGAAAACTTCTCCATGTTTTGCTCAAGAGTGTGTCCTGCTCATAAAGACAAGGTAGAGATCAAGTGCATGGGCTCTGTTGGTGGAAAAACACCAACAAAACCAAAAGTTTTGTTCATTCCTCTCTAACCTTAGGCACATTGCACAAAATATACTTGTTGTTTATGTATTCTATTCAATCTCAACATGAGTGATAGGATCAGAGGATGAGCATAAAAGTAGCATCTTAAAATATTTAACAGATCAGATTGTTTAACCCAAGGAAAAATAATCTATGCATAATGCGTCGATATTTTCGTAATTGTGATATATCATCTTCCAAAGGTTAGATGCATAACATTTTAGCTCATTGGTTAAGAGAGTAAAGCTAGGAACAAAGAGTAAAGAACTGAACATGTTGAGTTGATTAGGTTGGATCAATTAATGTTCTACTAAAACATGTTTGGTTCTTATTTATGCACATACCAGAATTAAGGAGAAGCTTTTAAAGTGATGGTCACATACCTTGAGATGTTACCTTTTTCATTGAAGAGTGATGTGGCGAACCACCTTGTGGAAGCTTCTCTTGTCTGGCTAGTTGTTCTTCATGAATAGCTTGACTTCTCTTGCTTATCTCACAGTGGGCCAGCTGAGCCTTGTTCTCAATAGGTCCAGACGATGTGGACTTTGTCTTCTAGTGGCCCAGCTCAGACTTGTTCACCTATTTCCATGGAGTGAGTGCTTGATTGTAGGTATTGTTTTGTGGCACTCATCTTCTGTCTTGTTCTATATATCTCTTTTCTCCATGATCAGTGAGCTGTGTCTCCCTTGCGCAAGTTGTTGAAGTTCATGTGTCTCTTCAGTTCTAGAGTGAGCTCATCTCAGGACTTTCCCAAATTGATATTAAAAGATTTCCTGCAGGGGTTAGTCCAACGAAATATCCAGCATCCACTATAGCATACTATCGGCTCAAAAATCAACCTAGACACCATGTCTAATTTGATCTAGGAAGACATTTTAACCTAAGCACCATACTTAATTTAAAAGCCTTTAGAGGTAAAATCAGGACACCTTTTAGCTCAAGAATCAAACCAGACACCATGTCTTACTTTAATTCATGAAAACAGTTTAAACTAAGCACCATGCCTAATTTAAAAGGTGTATGAGAATACTTCAAAACCAAAGTATATACTATAGCAAATGAAGGTAGCATTGAAGCATTAAAGAGATTTACTCAAATGGTAATGAGAGAGCATGATTAGTGTATAGCACATGAGCATGTCTTAAATGTAGGGGCAACCAACATAGCAACATGGTAAGAGATGTTCTTACAAAGTGTATTTCCAAACTTGGATTTTGCAAAGATTGGATGAATGTAATTCAATGTTGCATGATGATTAGTTGGACATACCTTGTGTTTGTCATTCCTTCAAACTTTTTGCTCCAGACCTGCAAAGGTTAGTGACAAGAATACCCGAAGGAATATTTTAATAATTATATCTCTATGCTCATTACAAAAGGGCAGTGTAGCAGGAGAGTAAACACTGATCGGAAAAGTGCTTGTTTTAGGACACTAAGCTTGTCTTTGGGAAACCTTCAAGATCTGATTTGGTGAAGTGGTTTCGCCTCCAACACCAACTTAAGAGCACAACGAGATCTACAAAATTTGTGATAAACATATGCATCTACAACCACCCTTTTGAAGTTTTTGTAAACAGAAAGTGTGAGGGGGTTGAAAATCTCGAGTGTGGCAATGTTAGACAGACCACTTGAATCAGGAGATGTCTCATATGAGCTTGGATTTAAAGAGGTGTTTATGAAGTAGCTTCCATTGTCTTTGATATCATCTTCCTCGTTTTCAGAGAAGAACACCGAAGGATAGGGTTCATCATTTTCTAAAGTGTGGGGTGTTTTCTCTATGGGTGATTCTACGACAACCAAATTATTAGAAGGATTTGAAGGAATTTCAAATTTGATTGTGTGTTCCTCCTCGTGTTGGTCGGGATCGAGCTCGACTTTTTCTTCTAGGAATTCATCAAAAGTGCTAGTGTAAGGAGTGTTTTCAAGGATTTTCTCAAGGATGTCTCTTCCTTTGCTAACAATTTTATGTGGGAATGATCCTCTAGAAGCTAAATCGAGAAGTAGAGCAGCTTCCTTGTTAAGACCACAATAAAAGTGAAAGTGTAGCACATGGTCTGGCAAGGAAAGGTTTGGACCGGAATTAGTAAGACTTGTAAATCTAGCCCAGGCTGCTCCTAGAGTCTCCTTCTCTTTTTGTTTAAATGTAAGAACTTCGATTCTAAGATCAGTGATTCGAAAAAGAGGGAAGAAAGCAAAACAAAAGTTGTCCCGAAGTTCATCCCAATTTCCATTTAGGCCCCTTACAGATGATCATACCATTTTCTCGCTCTTCCCAAAAGGGAGAACGGGAATAGTTTCCATTTAATAGTCTCTTGTGTCATGCCAGCAATAGTCCGACAAGAACACAGTTGCTCAAATTCCCTAAGGTGGGTGTATGGATCTTCGTCTTCTGATCCAGAGAAGGATTTTTCCCGAACCATGGCTATAAGAGCAGGGTGAAGCTCATAGCCATCTATATGAATGGGGTGTGATAATGGTGGAGGCTCCAACAAGTCACCCTTTGGAGCAAATAATTTCAAGATAGGAGTGAAATCCATGTGGTAAGAAGTGTGGTGGTGGTAAAAGAAAAATGTGGTAAAAGAAAAGAAACACGGACGATCCTGGTTCGATTCTAGAACAGCTATCGTTCCTTGGCAACAGCGCCAGAAAGCTTGTTGGGTATTTTAAACGCACACAGAATAATCCACAAGCGCACGGATACCAATGTAGCTTTCACCCGAGAGTATTCCAGGGTATCGATTTCCACGGGGAACGTGAAGTGTACTAGAAGAATTAAGAACGTCCAAGAAAAGAATGATAATATGGGTAGAGAGAGATATAAGGGTTTTCTAAGCGGGTCTATTTAATTAAAGGCTTACTATACTTTACTTACTTCGGAGCAGCAAGTCCTTTCCAACTCTCGAGAAAGACTGGGAAGAAGGTAGTTGGGGGAAGGCTGCCGAAAGCTCTACGAGAACACCAACCCTAACGTGGTGGATTACAAAGACCTGACAGAGCTGTCACCTCTGGGGCTACCACAACTATTCCGGAGGATTGGGCGCAAACTCAGGTAAACCCTAGTCTAGACACCATGTCTACACTAACGCTTACTACTCTAATCAGATATCATAATTAGAGCACTCAATACGAGCGGAGATCCAGTAAATAAAATAAAGTAAGAACTGAAATTAAATATAATACTTAGAAGTAGTAAATGAAGAACCTGGAGATTACTTGAAGACGAACTAGATGCTGCACCAATACAATGTCGAGGAAGATCCGACAGATCCGGCTCCTCCTCAGCTCTCTCCTTTCTCTCTCTCTAGATTACAACTAGATGATGAACTAGAACTAGATCTAGAACTAGAAGAAGAACTAGATCTAGAACTAGAAGATGAACTAGAAATAGAACTAGATGATCAACTAGAGAGACCTCTACTTCTACTTGAAACCCTAGTTTCTGATGTGGAGATGAATAATGAAGATGGAGATGCCTGGAGAGGGGGGTCTGGGTCTGGTTTTATAGCCCGGAGCGTGGAACGTGAGCCCTTGGATCAAACCGACTTCAGGGACGGTGGAGATGCATCCTAGGAGGCGGTGGAAGAAGGTTCCAGAAGGCGGAGGCGAAACGGATCGGTCGGTCTGGCCTAGTGGGCCCACGTGGTGGCCCGCCTCGCGGTGTCTTCTGGTGTCTTCTAGATCCTTCTTTTGGAGATTTCGCTTCGAAATTAATATCTTTTCATCCGGGACTCCGAATATAGCAAATGATATGTCCGTTTGGATCGTCTCGACGAGCTCTTCGCAATGGTGCACTCAAATTCATCACTTAAGATACTTTTGTATGGTGAAACATTGATGTCCTACAAAACAAGTGAGAGCACCAAAACTCATGGAACTTGTTAGTTTCAAACCCTACAACTATGCTTTGTAATTCATTTAGTGTCATTTCATGCAATAGTTGATGGTTAATTATGAGCATTAGTGAGCGTCAACAGGGACATGAATTTGCCATGTGTCCCCTTTCCCGGCATGATTAGCAACTTCTCTTTGATTGAGCCTTCTCTTCCTTGCTCATTTGCTGCTTCTCATTGCCTTGCCTCACTTGGGTTGCTTGAGCCTTCTTCTCAAGCTTGTTGGGACACTTTGAGGTAAAGTGACCCATCTTCTCACATTCATAGCACTTGACTTGGGCGAGGTCTTGTGTTGATCTTGATCTTCTACCTCCCCTTCTTGTCTTCTTCCTCATATCACCATCTTCATGGTTGATCTTTCTTTGTACTTGGGGATTCTCCTTGTTGGGGCAAGCTTTTGCAAGATGTCCCATCTCATGGCATTGATAGCACATGAAATGGGATAGCTTTTCTTGTTCTTGCTTCTTCATTTCTTTTTCATATCTTCTCTTGCCCCATCTCTTGCCTTTGACATTACTCTTGTTGAAGCCAATGCCACTCTTGTCACCATAGCTTCTTTGATTCTTCATCATGTGCTCATGGGTGAATTTTGATCTACACCACCTCTCTAACTTGTTGCTCAAGTTCTTCACTTCACTTTTGAGCTCATTGTTCTCCTTCAAAATGTTAGTCTCACAAGACATAGAAGTAGAACAAGCATCTATATGTGAAGAACATGGCATAGATAATAAATCATTGCAAGAGGTGGATACATGCTTCTTCTCTACATCACATGGGTTAGCACAAATATGTGATTGATCATTTGACCCAAATGATGAGATCTCACTAGTTTTAGTTTCTACATTAGAAAGCTTCTTAGTGAGATAAGCATGGTCTTGTATCAAGTTGTCATGAGCAACACTAAGTTCCTCATGAGTCAATTTAAGCTCATCATGTGAACAAGTAGTAACATAAAGTAGATGCTTTTGTTGTTCACATGCATTCTTTAGAAATGAGTTTTCTTTTGTCAATTTTGCATTTTTAGACATCTCATTTTCTAAAGCGATGGTCATGCTAGCATATTTACTCAAGAGCTCCTCATATGCATTAAGATCAATCACATTAGCTTTGCAAACCTTAGTGTCACCGTGTGACATGAAGCAATGTGATGTAGTGGTTGGAGAGCTCGAAGAAGTATCACTCTCATAGCCGGAGCATGAACCATCATCATCAAGTGTGCTTGGAATATCATCATCACTTGCATCACTTGAGCTTGAGGTGGAGCAATCTTCCACAATCACAGAGTTTTGATCTTGCTCAACCACCTCGTGTGCCTCTTCCTTGGGCTCACTAACATCATCATCAATTGGAGCACTCCCATACTTGTCATTGAGATACTTCCACATGTTATGGGAGGACTCCATATCCATAATTTCACTAAAGATATCATCATGCAAAGATCTTAAAATGATGTTAGTAGCTTGGCACTTGAGATCTAGGCATTTCTCTTGTGCTTGAGTTAGATTCGTTTCATCCAACACATGAGAAAAGCCTACATCTACGATCCACCACATTTGAGGGCAAATAAACTTGAAATTGCATATCATCCAAGTTTTCCAACGTGTAAAGTGTGTGCCATCAAAAATGTGTGGACAATCAATGCCTAGCCCATAAGTCGCCATCCTCTCGGGTCGGTGAAGACCACAAATGAGAGACCTAACTTTGATACCACTTGAAGGGTCGAGATGGCAGACTAGAGGGGGGGTGAATAGTCCTTTTTAAATTTAAACGCAGCGGCTAACCGAAACAAATGCGAAATTAAAACTATCGGTCTAGCCAAGACTACACCCCTCTACCTATACTCTATGACACCTTACAAAAGATCCTAATTAAAGCAAATAAGGTGTCGGGCTAGCTAGAGCTCACTTGACCAATTCTAGAAGCAAGGTCACACAAGCCTATGCAACTAGTACTTCAAGCACGGGGGAGCTCCTATGCAATCTAGCAAGCAAAGCACAAAGCCTAAGCTCACTAGCAATGCTCAATAACAAGGCTACACAAGCCAAATTAGAGAGCTCAACTTAGCTATACAAACTAAGCAACTAAACACTAGCATAGGAATTAGTATTGCATACAAGCTAGTGTAAACAGCAGGCAGTCGGTACTACCGGGCTGCTAGGCCGGTACTACCGGGCTTTACGACCGGTACTACCGAGCACCTGCAGGGAGCTACGAAATCGAAGCGGGTGAGATGCAATCTCAGATCTAGCAATTACCCCACTTCCCTAGATGTTGTAGATGATGAATGTAGCTTCCCCAAGTCTTGGTTCCTTGCCAAAATGTAGATCGAGCCTTCCCAACCTAAGATAGAGTGATGGAGGGAGGAAGAACACAAGAACAAGTGTAATATGCAAGGAAACAAGAACGATAAGAGCAACAAGAGACGGGGACACACGATTTTATCCCGAGGTTCACTTGGTTGCCACCAAGCTAGTCCCCGTTGAAGTAAGCCCAAGGTTGTCGTCGATCCTCTCGCTAGTGGTGACACTAAGCCAACCTCTCCACGATGGAGTGCTCACCAAGAGCTCTAGCTTTCGATCCGACCGGACCACTTGGCGCTCTTCATGCCTCTTCTCCACTAGAGTTGCTCTTCGCGATCTCCCGCGGGGCGAGCACAATGCCCCTCACAAAGCTTCTCCGGAGCCACGCACAATCTTCACGCGAGCTTCACAGCGGAGACGAGCACCAAGCCGTCTAGGAGGTGGCAACCTCCAAGAGTAATAAGCACACCGGCTTGCAACTCGAACAACTAGTGCCACTCGATGCTATCTCTCAAAGCAACGCACTAGGATCGCTCTCTCACACAATCGGATAAGCACTAAAGCATATGTGTGTTAGAGGGGTCGCTAGCACATCCACACAAGCCACCAAGGCTATGGAGTGCTCAGCCAACTTGACCAACCAGCCCAAGGCCGGTTACCATGACTATATATAGCCCCAAGGGTCAACTAGCCGTTATGCCCTTCACTGGCATTCTGCGCTACGGTGGGTAGTACCGACCCCCCTGGGCGGTAGTACCGACTATGTTAGATCTAGCCATTACACATGGCGCGTTGACCAAATGAACAACGGACCCCTGGTCGGTACCACCGACGGTCGGTAGTACCGGCCCTATGGCGGTACTACCGATAGGCCATCCTAGGACTACACAGAGAGCTCCCAGACTTCCCCTCGACCTCGGTACCACCGATGGTCGGTAGTACCGGCCCTATGGCGGCACTACCGACAGGTCAATCTGGGACTACACAGAGAGCCTCCAAACTCCTCACACCTCAAAACCTCCAAAGGTCGGTAGTACCGACCCTATGGCGGTACTACCGGTAGGCCAAACTCAGCTCAACACAGAGAGCCTGCAAAACCCTTCAGGACCTCGGTACCACTGACCCTCTGGTCGGTACTACCGAGGGTCGGTACAACCGACCCTATGGCGGTACAACCGCTAGGCCACTTCAGACTCAACACAGAGAAGGTTGCACGCAGCACCCTTGGGCGGTACTACCGACCCCCTGGGCGGTACTACCGACCACGCTCAGAAAACTTCCTTTTCTTCTCTGTGTTGATCCAAATCAACTCTAACAACTTCTCCTTTGTAAATGTGCCAACACCTACAAGTGTACAACATCATGTGCATGTGTGTTAGCATTTTCACAATCATTTTCAAAGGATTTTCTCTTTCACTCATAACGCCACTCGATCTTAGTAACATCGCAAAGTTAGATCGCTCAAGTGGCACTAGATGACCGATATGCAAACAAGTTTGCTCCTCTTAATAGTACGGCCATCTATCCTAAACCCGGTCATAAACTTCTCTACACACCTATGACCGGTGAAATGAAATGCCCTACAAGTATACCTTTGCCTTGCGCATTCCATTCCATCTCCTCCATGTGTTGATGCAACACATGCACCAACCTCGATCATCAAATGATATGATTCACTTCATATCATCACATGGCCTCCATGGTCCATCGATCTTGACATCACTTGCTCTTCACCATCGCTTCGGTCCCTCGGCGCCAAGTCTTGGTTAAGCCTCCCGACACTCGGTACCAACGGCTTCAAAGCCTCCAACTTGCCCTTCACCTTCACAACCGGTCCATCAAGCCAAGTCTTGCCTTGATCTTCACCATCTTAGCCACATGACCATATGTCATGTTTCATGTGCATTAAGCTCCTTCTTCACATGTGTGAGCCTTGCAACATATTCCAAACCATTTCTCCTCTATGGCATATGTTGCTCACACATGATCACCGGTGGACTAATCACCTGTGTAATTCACTTCAAACACATATTAGTCCACCTAAGTTGCCACTCAATTACCAAAACCAAACAAGGACCTTTCAGCGGCCCAAGGCCCAACCGCGCACCCCCGCCCTTGAAACCCTAGGGCACTCGCGCCCCACTCCTAGGAGTCGGCGCCGCCATGAAGGCCGTGACGCGCCCGTAATGCCACCTAGCGCCTCGACATCCGTACCGGGGCCAGGATCTGCCGTCACGTGCCCCTGTACCAGGGCACGGACGACGAGGATCACCGCGACCCCCCGGAAACCCTAGCACACGCGTATAAGTGCCCCCGCAGTAGCCCCTACCTTTCTCCTTCCTCCAGCCGCCGCACCACTCCCCTTCTCCGACCTCGCTACCTCCACCGGTCGATGTCGACCCCGCCACGCAGAAGCCGCAGCTCCAGCCGTAGCCCCGCCGGCCGAAGGCGCTCCTCGACCACACCAGCGAGAACGCCGCGACGCCCGGCCAGCCATAGCCGCAACCTCGGCCCTCCTCCACCTGACCACGACGCTGCACAGTTGGCCACGCTCGGCTCTGAGCCGGTCGTAGTCGCCCTTCGCCACGTCCAGTATCTTCCCCGCCGAGATGCTGTTTGTGGCGCCTCTGTTCGGCCACGACGCGTCGTGACATCGCCCAGGCTCTGCCTGAGCGCCGTGCCTCCCTGGCCGGTCAGCAACAGCTAGCCGCGTCGCTGCTAGCCGGCCGCCTGGAACTGCGGCCCCTTGACATCCGCACTGATGCCCCGCCTCGAGCTCCATCCCCACCTCGCCGTCTTTGCCGAGCCGGCCTCGGCACGCCTCGACCGAGGACATCGGACCCTCCTCCCCGACGTCCCATGCGGTCTCGTCCCCACCGGTCATGTGGACGCAGCAGCCGACCGGCAGAAGCAGGAGCTTGCCCCGACGCTCTACAGCGGCTCTGCCTCATCCTCGCCAAGTTCCTCCTCCACTCCAAAACTCCCTTTTTTTGGATGTCACTGTTTTCTGAGGCGCGGCCTTCGCGCTGTTGTGGTACACCTTGCAGGAACGATGACCTTGTCATGAAGCCTTCGCAGGAGCCGTGGTGCCTTGTCGGTGCTTGTTGCCATGCATGGCCGCTCGGTCATGTGCAGCCACCTCTGGCCGACCATAGCCGCCACCGGCCAAGTTGCAACTGGCTGTTGGCCACCAGCAGTTGGCAGCTGGCCACGGTTGGCCAGAGCGGGCCACAGCCGGCCAGGAGCGCCAACAGCTAGCCAGAGCCCTCCTCGGGTGTCCATGACGTGCCCTGGCACCTCCGGCGACTCTCCATTGAAGCCTCGCCTTCCTTCGCCGTCCCAAGGTCTAACCTTTGGAACTCGTTGACGCCATCCTCAATGTTGACACAATCTCTTTTTACCTTCTCATTGTTGTTTGTCATGTCTTGACATTCATACGTACTCATATGCCCTATATCTCCCTATGTCGTGCCTTCGTGCCGGTCTATTTCTCTATTGCTATGGACATATGCTACTCCCTAGTTGTGGACGTGTGCTAGTTGTCGTCGTGTTAGTGTAGTCGGTGGTTGACCGTGCCTTCCAGGCGGTCCTTGTTGTCTTGTCTGTGAACCGTGCCTTCGAGCCGGTCGAGGGATCGTACCTCGCTCGGACGTTGCGATCGTGGGATTCATCCCGCCATGGTCGTAACGCCGAGTGTAGCTCGTCCCTCGTAGTCGTAGTCTTAGTGATAGCTATTGTCGGTTTAGTTGGCCTCGTAGTGCTACGAGCGTTGGCTCCAGTCCCTAGCCTTGGGGCAAAGCCACCGTGGGCTCGATATTGGAAACAATATGGATGCAGATATTACTCGCACGCTATAGCCCCCAGTGATCTAGCCTTGCGGGCGAAGGATTTGGAGACGACGACCGTGCAACGACGGTGCCAACTCGTTTGGGTGAAGCTCATGGCCGCGAGTTGCTTCGCCATGACCATCGGGCTCCATCCATTTTGTCGTGTTCTTGTCCTAGCCACCTCGTATGCTTGCACTGCCTTAACCATTGCATTCCTTCGGCTCCTGTAGTGACAACCGCACTGCTATGAGCCGCAGGAATAGCGATGTGCTGATTTAGTTGCACGGAGGTCGTGGTGCCCTACGAGTTGGCTTAGGTCGTGCGTCTCTCATTCTTTGGCTACCGCCCTTGCCATGGCGTGTCGGTCAAGTGAATGCGGAGATCGCTCTCTCTTTTCTCCCTTAAGTTTGATCTCCGCCAATCCAGTAAGGTGTGGATCAATCCCCTTTTGTTTCTAGTCACTCCGATCCCCGTCAAATGCAATGACCGTGGATCGAAGTCCCCGTGGAACCAAGTTCCTCGCTTTTAGTCTGTCTCCTTTGCGTGTTGGTCATGTTTATGTAGTAGTCTTGCTTCTTGATCCCATTCATGTGATTCCCGTCTACTACTATGGCGTGTAGATCAAAGGAAGGTGGATCCTCGTTATACTCTCTCTTTTGCTTCTTTGCACTTGAGCCCTTATATGCTTGTACCTATTCTAGACCGAAGCGCTCCTAGATCCTCGCGGTGACAACCGCACCGCTGCAGATTCTAGGAACGTTTAGTGCCATTTAGTGCACATGGGTCGAGGTACCCTACGAGTGGATTGAGTGTTTGCGTTCTTGGTGTGTCGCTCCCTTCGATGCCCGTCTTGCCATGGCGCGTGCATAGAAGGAAGCGAGATTACCTTTGCTTCTCTTTTCCCCTCTTGTTATGTTCCCTCTTCTCGGTTCTCGTCGATTACCATGGCGTATGGATCGAGCAAAAGATTAGAACTACCCCCTTCCCCTATTGGCCACTCTATTCGATCTCATCCTTAGCCGTGACGATTGGATCAAAGACCGAACCCTCATTCTAGTCAGCAAAGCTAAGGTCAATGTCACGATCTCGGTTCCGTGCGAGTCGACTCGATCAACCGTACGAAAACATTTACACCGAGAACATGACATAGACATGCTTAGCCGAGTTTATCCTTCGCCTTTTTTTAGCCCGAGGAAAACAAACTCGCTTCGTGAGGGCTAATCTTGTTTTGTGTGATGATTGCTATAGTCAGGATCAAGTCCTAGCCATTTTACTTGAGCCATACAGGTCGACTCGGTCGGCCCGGGAAGTACGAGCCAGGTTGTGACTCGAGCTTGTGCTTAGCAAGCATCCCCGCTCCTGCGTCTTTTTGGGCCCGAGGATCGGATGTCCTCCGCGAGGGCTAAGTCCTTTCTCTGTTTAGTGTCCTTAGCTTCTTTTGGGTCTAGTTGTCATGTCAGTGTTCTAATTGCTCTTTTGTCTTGTTTGTCGGTCTCACGAGGTAGTTGTGTCGGGAGCAACCTTGATCGGACCGAAACCCGCTGGAGGAGACCGAGGACGACACCGAGGCCCAAGGAGAACGGCTACGAGGACATCAGAGATCTTCGACTAACAACGTAACAGGTGCCACAACCCATCCAACCTTGTAGAATCCTATTAGACATGAAATAATGTAGCTGCTAGCGTTTTACTTTTTGCAAATGAACTGTGATAGGTTGCATGTTAGATTGCTTGTGAAGCCTATACCTTGACGCAACCCTTTCCCCTGCACACCCGTTGTTAGGCTAGACACCGCTTACTTTACATACTTGCTACTCACTTCTACTATGCATTATATCTGTGATGTGATGCTTGGTGGATGTTGCTTGTGGGTGGCTAAGGCACGAGGTGCCGTGATAACAGGATGATGACTTGGGGAGATCTTGGCGTGTGTCTTGGGTGCGTGTGGTGAGGGTTGAGTCGACTGGACAGGATCTACGATGAGTCCGGTGACGAGTCTTGCCGAGGGGATGTGACCTGGGCATTCCCTGGGGAGTATCTGTGGCGGGTACATTGTGATCTTGAGAATAGATCCTGGGGAGGAGTGTCTTCGTGGGACGAATCTCGGGGATAGAGGTGTTGTGTCAGCACGGGGGCGATGGAAGCCCCGAGGAGGAGATGTCCCGTCAAGTCCTTAGGACTTATTGTGCTGGGGCCACCGGCCATGGTACTTTCGTGCGCACCACTTGTTATTTTATTGGCGGGGACCGTTCCTACCCCCTGGGCGAAACGATGCCATTACTGCTAGGCTGCAAGGTGATAAGTGTAGGGAGGTAAGGGCTGGATACCCACACCCTCCTAAGACAACGTGGTGTTTATTTGGTGCGCCAGGATCCACGTCTCACAGTCTTAGCGTGTCGGTGGATTCAGAGGTGCCCTGGGCTGAGTGGTAGGATGGCATCGTTGCGGTTAGGGGGAAGTTCGGGATCAGCTTAGACGAGCCGAATCGTCGATGATAGCTAACCTGTGGTTCCAGGCGTACACGCTCTGCAGAGTTGATCGATCTATACGTATAGACGTGTCCACAGTCATGGACAACACTATGGTGCTCAGAGTCTCCCCGGACTTAGTGAGAGGTGTCCTTTCTTCTTCTCCCCCTGGGTTGATAGGTCTGGTGCTAGCCGTTGAGGCAAGGTACGAATGGGAGTCGTCCTTGCCACCTAGAGAGTGTGAGTGTGGTGAGATGTGTGGATGTGTGGATGGGATGGATGGATGGATGGCCGTGTGGCCGGATGTTCGGTCGATGACCGAATGGAAGGCCATGTGGTCGGGTATCTGGATTAAAACTTGATGATTATATATATTTATAAAATATTGACTACCTGCATAGGAAAACTACAACCATAAATAGATTCCTTTTGCTCTACCCTTGCATTTCACATACCACATAGCAACTGCAAGCATAGGATGGTAAAATGTGGCCAGTACAAAACGTACTGAAAATTATGGTCAGGTGGACGACTTCTACTGCGACGGTAGCGGAAGCTGGATGGATCAGGAAGTCTTGTTCCTATACGCAAGTTTGGATGAGGAGACGAAGACGGAGTCTTCGCCCGCTGCTACAACAACTTTGATGATGCCCGTGAAGGAGGAGCCTTCACTCGCCGACGCTCTACGCCGACTCCAGCGTCGTTAGGTGTGCGTTACCGATATAGTTTGTACTAGGTGGTGTTCCCATGTGATGTAATGCCTTGTAATCTATACTATCGCGTTGTATGAACTATGGTAAGAACTGGATAATGATAATGTGATGGTTTGAGACTTTTTGGACTATCACATTATGATGTATCTGCAGATTTCCCTTCGAGGAAATTGTGGGTCGTTTCAAGAGCTCTTACCAGACTTAAATCAACAACCTATTGAAGATGGAGGAGATCAATTTCATTCCATCAAAGAAGCACAAGTGCATCCACTCAAAGGTCTGTCCCACTATCTCCAGAAAGAGCAATATGGCGGTGTGCATGCCATAGACCTCAATATTCCTGCTTATGAGGGGCAACAAGAAGAATCTCATGAAGGTAATATTTATTTTAGTTTCTTTACTAAAACAAAGTGTAATGTGTAAAAAAATTGAGCCTTAATTAAAGTTCTATGCCCTAGTCCTTGCTGTTCATGACGACCATCAAAAAGATGGAGATTTCAACTTTGATGCCCCACATGTACATGATGGTTTTTACCTCAACTTAGTGTTTTGAATGATATAGCGGCACATATACTTAGTGCTTTGCATGCAGGGGATCATCATATAGGTGTCAAATATAGATCTGAATGAGCTACCTCTAGATTTTGATAATGATTTCTTAGATGGAATTCATGTAGATTAAGTGGCTATGAATCCTAGGTTTTGCACTCAAGTGCTAGGGAACATAGTGTATGAAACAAAATTGCATAACCTTGTGGGTAAATAGGACTCTTCCTAATACAGGAGTCGTGTTTAATATAAGCAATGTTAATTCAAAGTAAATAGCAGTATCCTGGTATAGAGCAAATCAGTGTTAAGAATTAAGCAATAATATGGTTATAAGTTAAGCAAAACAAGTTTACGAGCTAGTCAAAATAGTATTAAGAATTAAGCAAATTAGTTCAATTGGCAAAAACAAGTTCACGAGCTTCAGATCTGGCATTGCTAAATTATTTCCCTGCAATGAAAAAGGCGCCAAAATTTTGCACAACCATCGGAAAAATAATCCGGGAAAAAACAGCGAATTTAACTAGAAATCCACTTGGATTACAGATAATCGAATATCCAGCTTGCTACTTTTGACTGAAAATCATGTATCTACTTAGTATGCTGAGAGCACACAATGCAGCATACAAAATGATCACACTATTGTAGCGTGATTAAATAGATTAGATAGAGAGCTACTATCGTTGCTAGATCTAAAAATAATTTGCTAAACTATAATCATATTATTGCTTTATGAAGCAAAGTATTTTGCCTAATTCAGTAGAATATTATTGTCTAACAAATTACACTAAGAGAGCTACTACTACTGTTACTGGACCTAAAATATTATTGTTGACAGAGTATTAGCAATAAATATGGTAGAAGATAAGATATTGACTTATTGCAAAAAGTGTACTTATCTTGTTCAAGACGTTGTGGTGGTAGTGGTTTGTATATTAGCAATGGCTTTCCATTCAAGTGACTAAAATGATGTCTTTCCTAATGCTGCTATGTCATTTCAAGAAATTCTGTGTGCTAGATTCATGATGAGGAAGAATATTTCCTTGTTAGGACTAAACATGACAAAGAAATGAAACCTACCAAAGCATAAGAATTCTCTTCTACTTTGTGGGGTGGGACGACTCTAGAGTTTGACCCGTTTAGTGGGTCCCTTATGGTTGCTCCGTGTGTTCGGACTCGGGGGCTTTCTCCGTGTGTTCGGACTCTTCTACTTGGTCCTTGCGCAGAGAACTTAGCGCGAAAATCTAACATATAAATATATAATGACATCATACATATATTTGTAAAAGAAATAATAATTACATCATACATATTATTATAAATAAATAATACATATTTAATTGATTTTTGCAAAAAATTGATTTAATTACATCATATATATATATATTTGTAAAAGGAATAATAATTACATCATACATATATGTATAAATAAATAATACATATTTAATTGATGTTTGAACTAAGCCGGCAAAAAGAAATAATTACATCATCCAATGACATATTTTTTTCATATATCATACATACATACATCTATGAATACTGTTTTTGATACATCATACATATTTAATTGATTTTTGAACTAGACCGGCAAAAAATAATTATACATATTTATAAAGTAATAATAATTACATATATAAAAGAAATAA
The DNA here is from genome assembly GCA_009763385.1 of Coix lacryma-jobi var. lacryma-jobi. Lineage (NCBI taxonomy): Eukaryota > Viridiplantae > Streptophyta > Magnoliopsida > Poales > Poaceae > Coix > Coix lacryma-jobi. Next base: position 129,188,570 of record CM019830.1, read on the forward strand.
TAATTACATTATACATATATTTATAAAGAAATAATACATATTTAATTGATTTTTGAACTAGGCTGACAAAAAGAAATAATTACATCATCCAATGACATTTTTTTCATATATCATACATACATACATCTATGAATATTTTTTTGATACATCATATATACATCATACATATTTAATTGATAGACTAGAAAAAATTAATTATACATATTTATAAAGTAATAATAATTACATATATAAAAATAAATAATAATTACACATATGAAAAGAAATAATAATTGTTTATTATATACATCATGTATATATACATAATGTATATATAACTATTTATTATATACATCATGTACATATATATCTATACATATATACATAGATATAATTTGTAAAGTTAAAAAGAAAAAAAGGCCTAGCCGGCCTGCCGTTTGGCCGGCCCAGGCAGCCCAGCCGGCGCCTCTATATAAATAACAAAAAAACCTACATTTCTCTCTCTTCTACGTAAATATAGAAGAACACATCATTGATGGAATATATATCTTGCATAATAAACTAGGTCAATTGAGAGGCAAACATGAAAAGAGAGAGAATAGAGATATTGATGTAAACATCTTAAGCAACCTCATTAGAAGAAATAAAGACAAGAAGCTAGGTTTTCTTCTCTCAAACTCATGGTGAAACTCTAGATCCAAAAGTAGCTCAAATTAAGCAAGAATGAACAAAATGATGCTATAGGCACATAAACTAACCTTAACCTTTCTTAGCAACCTCCTTCCAAAAAATCAAGATCAAAACATCTTCCCTTATATTTTGAGAGATCTAGACCTCCAAAATGCCCTCCAATGGAAGGTTGCTGCAATGAACAGTTCTGCTCGGGGAATGAGTGGTACATATACCAAAAACATCACTGGCGGTTGCCTTAATAAACCGCCCGTGGAAATAGATTTTCACTGGCGGTTTACATAAGCCAACCGCCTGTGAAAATCTAAACCGCCTGTGGAAATAGATTTTCACAGGCGGTTGGCTTATGTAAACCGCCTGTGAAAATAGGTTTTCACAGGCGGTTTCTAAGTCGTGGCCTATCTTTTTCTTTCCACAGATGGTCCTAAAGTAAAACCGCCTGTAAAAAAGGATCGCCGGCTTAGAGCTTTTTTCTACTAGTGTTTAACACCAAGCATGATCAGTTTACAGGTGGTATAGCCGTGTTACAACATTTGGATCAAAATACATCAGAGTAAAAAGCAGAAGATGTACAACCATAAAATTGCAAACTCCTTTTACAAACTTAACCTTTCCTTCCCCGTAAGTGGGAATAACATTACTAACCGTAGAACAGTGCACTCAATTGGAATCACCCTGCCTAAGGGTGTACACAAGACCTGCTGATGACTAGCGGCCTCCTGAACACTCGCACAATAGGAACACACGTTTCCCATTCTCAAGGTTCACAAACCCTGAGTACTAAAGGGTACTCAACAAAACTTACCCGACTAAGAAAAATACTCCAAGAGCATGCTAGCCAAAAGGGATTGAAGGTGGGTTGACCAGAATCAACTGAATTTTGCGAAGAAGCTTACTACCTTACTTTCAAATTTTAGCTCGTATTAAGTTCTTAATGAGTATCCAGTTTGCACCTAATCTATCTCAAACACTTTCTTTAAACATCCCATCTTGTGATCATACTAGAGTTCCATCATTTACCTCTACAATCAATGGTCAGAGGATCGAGTCTCCATAATCTAGGAGCAACGACGATTCAAACCGATTAAAAACAACTAGGAATTTCTTACCACCCAACATATGCAGGTTCCAGACCTACATATATCAACCCTTCCCTTATAATCTCCAAAACCTGATCGGGTTCGGGAGTGCACAGTACCTCACTTCACTAGCTCGTCCTAGACGGTGGCCTGGTAGGGTGGGTACACGCTATACCCGCCATCTCTGCACTCCTAGTGCGTGATTGTTCGTTCCAATGATGAAATAGCTAAGGTATCAGGCTTACCGGAGTACGTGGCGAGTACTACAGAGTCTTGACCACAACAGGCCTACATCGAATGAACCTTGAGCGATATAGACGTGACAAGCACGATCAGGTAACCTTGTTGGCTTAACCACCAGAGACAAACCCACATCGCCTCTGGTCTCGGATTAATTCTATTTCCATTCATTCCAGTTTGTACCCGAGAGATGTACCTTACTAATAATGATGAATCACGTCATGCTAATGACAGACTCACCACCTTTCACTATATTTAAGCATAGCTAAGACTAAGAAACAACTAACCTATGCCCAAAGCAAATGTGATTTTTGAGGTAAGTGTAGCAAGGATAAGGGGAGTATGTAGAGAAGGGGTTTTACATCACATCCCTATTTCACGTAATGCACATTTCACAGACTTAAGGGTGAATAAATATTTGCAAAGACAAGAAAAGGGGTTATACATTGGCGGATCCAGAAACGGACAGGGGGGAGGGGGCTAAATAACATAAGCCAAATTTTTTTTCTTGCTAGACACAATACACTAATAAGTATAGCTAAGATTGATAATTCAATATTGATTTAAAGTGCTCAAAGTCGAAGATATATAGAATTATGATAATAAGGATAGAAAAGTACCAATTACAAAGAGCATTCCATAATAAATTATCCATGTTTGATGTCTTCAATCTTCAAGAATTCACACCACTTGGACCAATACCACTTGAACCGCCACGCTCAATACTACATAATTTTTAAATGTTATATACTTCTTCAATAATCAAGAGAATAAGCAAAAACAAAAGTACTAAAACAATACGCACCTCAGGACCTCGTGGCAAGTTCATCTTACGGCTTCTTAAGCTTTGAAAGCGCTTCAAAATTTTTCATCTTCAATGAAAGCAAACAAATCTGGCTTAATATAGCATATCCCGCTCAATTCTTCTAGTTTACTACTGATTCTAACTATATCCTACAAAATAAAATGATTGGAATCAATCACTAAATATGTAAATAAATAAATCTGAATATTAAAAAAAATAACTTGACAGTTATGCACCTCACCTTAGTGGCTCAGTCCTCAGTGCCTCACGCTCACGGCTCACGGTTCCTGCAGGCTGCAATCAAAAAAACTGAAGTCGGAAGCAGTCAAGCACATGCAGCTGAAGCCTGCCGCCTGGAGCAGTCGAGCAGCCAGCAGCCAGCAGGGGAGGGCCGGTCCGGCCAGAGGGAGGTAGCCGGGCAGGCGGCACGCGGCATGGCGGCAGGGCAGGGGCCAGCTGCCGGCCTGCTGGCTGCTGCAATGGACGCCTGGCCGGCTCCCAGCTGGGCGCGGGGCGCGTCCCGGCTCCCGCAGGCTGCGGTCCCGCCAACGCCGGCGCTCGGCTCGCGAGCTCACGGAGTCGTGGCCGTTGTCGAGCTCGAGGCCTCGAGGAGGCGGAGGGCAGAGGCGGAGCGGAGCCGGCGCCAGGCGGAGTTGCGGCCGCCGTTGACTCGTCGAGGGGGCTGATGCACAGAGACAGCGGAGGGCGTGGAGCTGAGGCGGAGCGGCAACGTCGGGTACAACATTCCCTCACCCAAAGTTGCAAGCCACCAAAACCAACTTGCGACTTACCATTAGGGTTTCTGTTAATTATTTAATTATTCCCTTAATTAACTCATCACATGTTATTAAGAAAAGATTATTATTCATTAGGTCAGCAAATAGGCTTCACAAACATGTTTAAAGAGGGTAGGCTAGTCAATACTTAATTAGTCTTAATTACATTCTTAATTAACTAATTACTTAATTATTAAACATGGAAATTAGGGTTTAATTAAATTTTATCAAATTGTGCTCAAACTTTTTGTGGAGATTAGTTTTATCAACTAGTAGTAGTTGTAAAACAAATTTTCAAATTTTTGGAGTTATATTTTTAGCCTACAAAAATCATTGAAGTGGCCGCTCTGCATTGCTATAGCAATTCCTTCCCTTTGTTTTCTTTTCCAAATTACTCCCAAAAGTATTAAGCAACATCAAAATCTTCCAAAATAAAAGTTGCTCTATTTGAAGAGATCCCCAACTTTGCTTAAAGGTACATCTTCAAATTCTCAATAGTTTTCAAATTCAAAATTTGATTTTGGATCCTCTACAAACTTGCTCTCCAAATTACTTTAAAAATTATGTACAAACTTGAAAATCTTCCTAAATAGAAGTTGTTCCTCTTGATCTTTTCTCCAACTTTGCTTAAAAAACATTTGTAGACTCTGCCTAGTTTTTGGTCTATTGAAAAGGGGGTAAAAGAAGGATTTTGAATTAGGGTTTTGAATTTTAAACTGTACCAAACTTTTGGTGAATTGATTGAAACTTAACTAGTGATCATTATTAGCAACCAACAACATCATTGATTAGAGAAAGAATTGTTCCAACCAATGATCCATTAGTTGCGCCAAGTTTTACTTAGAAAAACATTTTATTAATTCCCCCAAATTTGAATTGCAACACTAGAACAAGTATTGGAATTCAAATCCAATTTCAAATTCAGGTTTCAATTTTCAATTAGTTAGGTTTGGGTTCATTTTCCAAATTTTGGGTTAACAATTTATGCAACTTATGCAACTCTTGTATGCCCAAAATGAAACTTGATAGGCACTAGTGACATGATGAATTGATACTTAAGAACATGATGAGCATGATTAGGGTTTTGCTAACATGCTGTTAGTAGGAAGTTGCAATCACCGTCCATGTGTATTGATTCTACCATACAACATATAGAAGGTATGGTGAATTACTTTCAGAGCTATAGAAATAATGAGTTTGCTGATAGTCTGGTTGCTGCCACATAAACTGCACTTGAAAGAGGAGTGAGACATCCTTTCCGGTAAAGCATTATTCTCTTAGGAAGAAACAATTTAATGAAACTCCACTACTACAGAAAGGGCTTTTAGCCCCGGGTGAATTGGGCCTTTAGCCCCGGGTATCCCAACCGGGACTAAAGGTCCAGGGAGGAAAAATAAATATGTGTTGTGTGAGATTCGAACTCAGCACATCTCGCCTCAGACACGCTTTACCAACTGAGCTAGCTACACAATCCATGTGATATAGTTCTGGACGTTTTCCTTTTGAATCCACTCGTGAAGGACCTTTAGCCCCGGTTGGTAACACCAACCAGGGCTAAAAGGACCTTTAGTCCCGGTTGGTACCACCAACCGGGGCTAAAGGGTCACCCTTTAGCCCCGGTTGATATTACCAACCGGGACTAAAGGTCCAGGACTTTTAGTTCGGGTTGGTAATACAAACCGAGACTAAAGATTCACTTTTAGCCCCGGACGCAAATTTTTGTCGAGACTAAAGCTCAGTTGATAGATCGTCCAAAGGCCTGTTCTCTAGTAGTGCTCACTACAATGATCCTATTTGCAAGCTAAGAAGGATTTTGATTAGTTATTTTTTGGTTATGGTTGATATGGCAATCAATCGTTGAAAAGTAGATTTAAAGAACTCCAATCGTTTAATGGTATATTCGGATTTCTAATGAATTCAATATCCATGAAGTCATTGGATGGCGCTGATCTAAAAGTTCTCTTTGGATGGTTCCTCGGCTGTTGATATAAATGACCTGATTTTTGAATTAGCTGTTATGCAGTCTACTCTGCTTAGATAAGCCAACGTCTACTATGGAGATTTTTTAGGGCTCCTTTGGAACGCAGGAATTTCATAGAAATTGTACAGAAATTTCATAGGAATCAGTTGATTGTTTACAGGAAAAACACAGGAATGGGAAAAAATCCGGCGTTCCAAAGGGGGCCTAGTTTGTCACAGAAGTGGATTGTTATCCTAATATTTATATTGCTTATCAAGTTCTATTTACTATGAATGATTGCGGCCTCTGCTGAAAGAATCTTTCCAAAGCTAAAATTATTGAAGAATTAGTTATTTGAGGTCCGTAATGTTCCAAGAAAGATTAAATGGTTTGACAACTTTATGCGTCAAGAAGAAATTATTAGATTAAATTTGTATTGATGCCATCATCAATGACTTTGCATCAGTAAACGTTAGAAGAAAATTTTAAGGTAAGATGTATAATGCATTTTTTATGCATAACACTTATTAGAAACACTATATTACTAAAGTTGTATTAGAGGACCTATCTTTAGAGCTTCGCTCCAGGCCTATAAATTGACAGGACCGGCCTGGGTACTGCCCTGAGATGTGGGCCTATCTAACTCTCTATAGTAGAGGTAACATCTCCTTCCCGGCCTGTATCCATCACTTTCTCCCATAAGTACCCCATATATACCTTTTAATTTTAGGTCAATACTGGTAGATGTAGGGAGGGGCGACAACAAGAGGTTTGTCAACGACAAGGAGGTGAGCTACCGCCTCTAATCATTCGCAATGAACTCCATTGTCGTTCATAGTGACCTCAGCGTTGGGTTGCGCGGCAGGCTCGACAGTGCGTGGTGGATCCAGGATCTCTATTAATTGATTTGCAGATGTGGTCAAAAGTAATGAGCTGAGAAAATCTCCATTAGCAGAGGTCCTAACATAGAGGCAGAGTCCTGAGTGGCACTAGTAGAGGATGGGCCTTTAGTCCCGGGTCCTAGGGACCTTTAGTCCCGGTTCTGGACCCGGGACTACGGTTCCGGGACTAAAGGTTTGCTACAGTATTCAACCCGGGACTAAAGGTTTGGAATAAAAACGAAAAAATGTTGTGGCTGTGGAGATTCGAACTCAAGACCGCACAGTTAGCCTTCACGTGCGCGCGTTACCAACTGAGCTACACTACACATCTAACAGAATAGGATACTCCTTCTTTTTAAATTGTGTCTGGAAGGACCTTTAGTCTCGGTTGGTGTTACCAACCGGGACTAAAAGGTCCTTTAGTCCCGGTTGGTAATACCAACCGGGACTAAAGGTAGGACCTTTAGTCCCGGTTGGTATTACCAACCGGGACTAAAGAACACTGACCCTTTAGCCCCGGTTGCCTCTCGGTTGCCTCGAGGAAAAGGAACCTTTAGTCCCGGTTGGTGTTACCAACCGGGACTAAAGAACTTTTAGCCCCGGACACAAAAATATTCGAGGCTAATGTCCGAATCTGTCTATCGCCCAAAGGCCATTTCTCTAGTAGTGTGGCCTTTGCAAATGACTTTTTGCCGTCTCTGAAGTTGAAAATGTAGTGGTGTCAGAAAATAGGATCGCTACATCATCCATCATTGAGATCTAGCTCATCTAATGAAGTACAGAAGCTTGGCATGACTTGAGCTCCTCAATGAACATAATCGCTCTATCAGGTGAAATGAAACAAAACCATTCAATGGGACCAGAAACACGGTACAGATTGCATGTTCGGGTTGTGTGGAATTAGGACACTTGTCTAGGATGAATTTGGGACTCTTATTTGGTGCTTCCCATATAGGGAACTTGTTGGAGAAGTCCATGCCTCCCTCATAAATAGTAGAAGATGGTGACAATAATCGATATAACACACACAATCAAACAAAAACACATGTACCACGTCATTTTCATATAGTTTTGCTTCTTTCCCTAGTTATGGTTCTTGTTCTACGTTTCCTTCTAAGACATTCGAACTGTTTGGTTGTGTGTCTGTAACGTAAACGGAAATAAAATAAAATTGATGATGATACCGGCGGGAAAGAAATTTGAACTAAAATCATTTACGTTAACGTTACATGGCAAGGAACCAAACACGTCGATTATTGCAATGATCTACAAGTCTCTAGTGGCGTCTAGCTAGAGGCCTGCGCCCCATGGGCACGTCGGGTTTTGCATTCGATCAGAGACGGAACTAGAACTTTTGATTAAGGGGGGCCGGACAATACGATTATACCTCATAAACAAGATAAATATAAATGTCTTAATAGATTTTCAACATTTTTACATGTATATTTAATATTTTTAACGAAAAAACATACTATTACCATAAAAAAAATAGTGAATTTATATTTTTTATCTATATAGTTGAATTTTTTTATATATATTAAAAAATTTTCACTGTTCATGGGGGGGGGGGGCACGGCCCCTGCTAGCCCCCCTGGTTCCGTCTCTGCATTCGATCTTAAGAGCTCTATATATGTCGTGTGAGTCACGCTTCCGATGAGCTCTCTCCTTGTGACATGTCTCGTACATTGCACTTGTCACTGAGAGTACATGGTAATATGTTTTTGCGAGAACATTATCGTGAGTGGTTGTCATATTCTTCAAGGTGTTGATAAGTTTCACGTACATTTTCCTTAGCACAAACCAGGAGGACATCTCCTGTTATCCTTTGACGTGGTAGGGAGATCGAGAGCTCATGGTTAAAGGGAAAAATGAACTAGTAGTAACTAACAAGCATAGTTATCAGCAAACGAAGGGAGTGCGTGCGTGTGGCAACAATTACTACACCTTTCTATTGGCATCATGCCATTCCATGCCCAAAATGGCCAATGCTGCCCACTGTAAACTGAGAAGCGAGCAGATCGAGTTGACCCCAAGAAATACTATTTTAGCTTGATACAATCATGGACATGATTGATGTGATGTGCTGCAGAGCTCGACATGACACCTTGACCAATCATGGAAGCTTAAGGCCCTCATATAATGTCTCTGGCCGCGGAAATCAGGTTGAAATGCATGTACTACACCGTCTCGTAATGTTTGCAGTCATATATATAGTCAAAGTGAGAGGAGAGGAGATATATAGAGGGAGCAAGGCCATGGACGCTTTCAGTGCCTCGGTAACACGCCCTAGAGTCTTTTTGCCTCTTTGCGGAAGGAGCTGGAGTGAGGCAGAAGCAAAAACCCCTGCTGGCTGCCTGTGGCTGAGTATGGTGGTACTCATTCAACACAACACTGTGCATCAATGTCCCCTAGCTCTCTCCCCTACCTACGATTCTCAGATTCACGGTCGATCAGATTTCTCTACTACACATGTTGCGACCGGGGGTGCATCTCGATCTTTGCATTGGCTGGATTCAGGTGTCTTGTCGTGGAGAAAGGCACCTGCACTCTTGCAAATGCATGTCACTTAGGCTTACCCAGAATGGCTGCCATTGTTCTGACGGTATCTTGGCTGTAGCATCAATTGCATGCCGCTTCTGCTCGATCGCCATGCAGCCATGCCATGCAGCTCTATCCATCTGCTATCTATCTTCTATCTAGCTCTGCTGCGTTGATTACAAGCTCCATCTCCCTCCCTCTCTCTCATGTTGTCCTGTTGGTAGCTGAAGCTGAGTAGTAGCAGCCTAGCAGGCAGCCAATGTGTGCTTAGCAAAAACGAGAGCAAATGAAATGTGCAAGTGCTAAGGGAACACTATGTACTGTAGTATAGGATAGGAGTATACTATGTATGTAGTATATATACACGCAAGGTGCTGGTTGCATATGCACGTTTCACTTAGACACAAATACTACTCCTATCTAGCTGCCTACAAAGACCACACCACACCGCCAGCCCGGCGACCACCCGCAATGGAGAGGAGTGGAGACCACGGCCGCGGCCTCAAGCAGCTGCCGGCGGCGGGCCACAACTTCAGCCTGGCCGGCGGCTGCTTCCCGTGGCAGCCGCCGCAGCGGTCGCCGCCACTGTCGTCGTCCTGCTACACCTGCGGCTACTGCAGGCGGGAGTTCCGGTCGGCGCAGGCGCTGGGCGGCCACATGAACGTCCACCGGAGGGACAGGGCCAGGCTCCGGCAGTGCTGCTCGGCGGCAGCAGCAGCAGCGCGCCCTTCTTCTCCTTCTTCTTCTTCTTCCGCGCACCATCACCAGCACAGCAGAGCTCCGCCGCTTCCCAACCTCAACTTCTCGCCGCCGCATCATCACCGCGCCGGCGGCTCGATGTCGATGGCCGCCGCCGCCGCTGACCCGGTCATCTACAGCTTCTTCTCGACGACGACGACGACGACCACGGCGTCGTCGGCCGCCGCCGCTGCGGCCACGAGTAAGGCGGCCCTTGAGGTGAGCTTGGAGCTGGGGATTGGGGTCTGCGGCAGCGGCAGCGGCCGTGGTGGTGGTGCTGTCGATGAGGAGGACGATGGGCTGGATCTTGAGCTCAGGCTCGGGTGCGCCTGAGAGTGACGATGATGCATGCATGCAGAGCATGCACACCGCACCGCACACGTCGTCGTAGTGTCGTAAAGTGTGAACTGTGAACCATGCATGCAAGCAGGTCGGTGTAGGGTTAAATGGTCGTAGCTGCCATTATGCTAACCTTATTTCCTTATTATATGCATGTGTTTTCTACTCTTCTTCCTCCCTAGGTCGTCCATGTCTCAACTATATATGCATGTGCGGCAGTAGTTGTTGTAAAAAAAAAAAAAAAAAAAATGTGCGGCAGCATTGGGCCATTGGCATGAGTTTGCTAATTGAAGCAACAAAAGCGTTTATAGCTAGCTAACTAGGTTGCTTTGATCAGTGGTTGTGGCTCCATTTCGCTCTTTCATGTTTGTGGTTGTGTTTTTTTTTTTAAGTTGAGACAAGGTATGCCGTCAATGTGCATACTATATGTGAGCAGAGCTCACTGTATTAGTGATGACCCGATTGTTGGTGTAAGCTAATGTTCACTGAAGCTATGTGTGTTGTATCGAAGCTGGTAAAGCGGAGCGATGCAGGGAATTCGAATTTGAATCACGGCGGGAACGGTTGGTGTCTGCACTGGAGCGGGGTCACCGCACGCACGACGTCGCCCGGCGAGGGAGTTAGTTTCCAGCCGTATTGTATCTTGTTTAAAATGTGTTTTCGTTCAGTTAGCGAGTGTGTAAGCTACTGATATATATACCCCTATGTATGAGGTGTGTGTAATCTGCTTAAGTCACTTTGTAATCGCGTTTGTATTGTGAGTTATTCAAAGTTAAAAAGGGCATTGTCTCCTGGTAGACCTCTGGGGTCTGGGGCAGTTGCCGAATGTTCATCTGTCCAGATCATTGTGTTCTTGAGTTCTAGGATTAGCCACTGTGATTCTTGCGTGTGATTGTTGTTCCTGAGACCAACATCTGGTATCAGATCCATCAATCGCACTGCACATCGTCGTGTGAAGATCATCCATGGGAGACCGGAGCGGGAACGGTGGTGGCGGAGGCGGTAGCGGCGGCGGGGGGCAGATTACTTACCCGGCGCTCACTGCGACCAACTACACTAGTTGGAGCATCCGGGTCCAAGCAATCATGGAGGATCAAGGCGTCTGGGAGATCATGGAACCGCCCGGGGAGTCATCTGAGCAAGGTGCAACGACGGCGGCGGCGGCGAAGACGAAGGATCGGAAGGCACGGGCTCATCTGCTTCAGTGTTTGCCGGACGACTTGTTGATGCAAGTCGCAACGAAGAAGACTGGGAAGGAAGTCTGGGATTCGTTGAAGGCACGCTTCGTGGGCGAGGAGAGAGTCAGGGAAGCGCGTCTGCAAACTCTGAAGAGTGAGTTCGATGGACTGAAGATGAGGGAGGAGGAGATGATAGATGCCTATGCTGGGAAACTGACGGCCATGTCAGTCAGGTATGGGAACTTGGGTGGCACTTTGGATGATGCTGCACTGGTGAAGAAGCTCTTCGACACCGTGCCAGAGCGCTACATCCACGTGATTGCCGAAATAGAACAATTCTATGATCTCGGGAAGCTTCCATTCGCAGAGGCAGTGGGCCGGTTGAAGGCATTTGAGGAGCGCATCGGGCGGGGAACGATCGGTGCAAGATCAGACACCGGTCAGGTGCTGTTGACACAGGCCGAGTGGGAGACTCGACAGCGACAGGCTACTGGAGAGGGGTCCGGGAGAGGAAGACCACAGGATGGTGGAGGCCGAGGCCGGGGACGTGGCCGAGGCGAAGGCCGTGGTGGACGTGGTGTGCAGGGCGATCAGGCGAGAGAAGGAAGCACTGGGAATGGCAAGCGTGATAAAAGCCATATACAGTGCTTCAAGTGCAAAGGATATGGGCACTACGCCAATCGCTGTCCAGGGGAGAAGAAGAAGGAGGAGGAAGCTCATCATGTGCAGGCAGTGGAGACTGAACCGGCAATGCTCCTCGCTGAGACTGAATTGGTGAGTCAGCATGGGGGTACTTCTCAAAACATTCAGAGTAGGGTAACTCTGAATGTGAATGCGATGCATCCGGAACTGCACTTCATTGGTGATGAAAAATCCACTGGGAAATCTGGTACCTGGATAATGGTGCTAGCAACCACATGTCTGGAGATCGACACAAGTTCAGAGAAATAGATCCTTCGGTTACTGGCAAGGTATGTTTTGGGGATGGTTCAGGTGTTGACATTCAGGGGCGAGGTTCAATTTTGTTTCAGGGGAGAAATGGGGATCAGTGGGTACTATATGATGTTTACTTCATTCCAAAACTTAGAGCTAATCTCATTAGTCTTGGACAATTGACTGAAATTGGGCATAGAGTAGAGTTGGATGAAGACGTGCTGACAGTATCTGAAAAGAACCCACCTAGACTGATCATGTGTGTGCAGAGATCTGCAAATAGACTGTACAAAGTTGAACTGAAAACTATTGAACCTGTTTGTTTCATGGCTAGTTTGGGAAATGATGCATGGTTATGGCATGGGAGATTGGGTCATGTCAACTTTCATGCATTAAAGAAACTAGTTGTTAAAGAGATGGTGGGGGGTGTACCTCTGATCGAACACCCTGATCAAGTATGTCAGCATTGCTTGGCAGCAAAGCAAACTAGATGTCCATTTCCACACTCAACGCATTGGAAGGCAGAAGAACCACTGGAACTAGTGCATATTGATTTATGTGGGCCTATCACACCAGCAACTCCTGCTGGGAACAAGTATTTCATGTTACTTGTTGATGATTGCATTAGGTGGTGTGCCGTGTATGTGTTGAAGACCAAGGATCAGGGAGTTGAAGCCTTTGTCAAGTACAAGGCAGAAGTTGAAAATATGTCTGGAAACAAAATCAAAGTGGTTAGGTCAGACAGAGGAGGAGAGTTTTTAGCTAACTCCTTTCAAGGTGTATGTGAAAGGGCTGGTATTAGGCGTCATTTCACAGCTCCCTACTCACCTCAACAGAATGGAGTTGTGGAGAGGAAGAACAGGACTGTGATGGAGATGGCAAGAGCTCTGTTGAAGAGTATGAACATACCAGGGAGGTTTTGGGCTGAGGCAGTCAGACATGCAGTTTATCTCTTGAACAGATTGCCAACAAAACCAATGGGTGACAGAACTCCTTATGAAGCCTGGAATGGTAGAAAACCACACCTTGGGCATCTGAGGGTATTTAGATGCAAGGGACATGTCAGACCTGGGAAACCACATTTGAAGAAGTTGGAAGACAGGAGTGAACCAATGGTGTACTTCGGCATAGAAGATGGGAGCAAAGCCCACAGAATGTTCAATCCTAACACTAATAGAATTGTGGTTAGCAGGGATGTAGTGTTTGAAGAAACAGTGAGATGGGGCTGGGATGCTTCAGAAGATGCCGAATTTGCAGAAGTTGAAGAGGTGCAGAATGGTGAATTCTTACCTCAGCTCACAATGGGTGGTGTTGGTGGCATGAATGGTCGAGAGGGTCATCAGCTGAGTGATTCAGGGGGAGAGTATAGTGGTGGGAAGAATGCAGTGACTTGGGATAACACTGGTTCAGCAGCTGCAGACAGTGCAACAGAGACTGTACACAGTCCGACAACAGTCACACAGGGTGCATCACCGCATATCTCGGTTCAAATCCCAGACCTGAACCAGAGTGGGATGGAGATAGACCAACAATCTGATGAGGAAGACCAGCCACAAAGATTCAGAAGTCTGAGTGAAGTATATCAACACACCCAACAAGTTGTTGTGGGTTCTGACACAGAAGAAGATGCAGTAGAGGTAGCTGTATTGCTTGCAGTAATGGAAGAACCATCATGTTTCAAAGATGCAGTAGCAAGTCCAGAATGGGTGGAAGCCATGGATAGTGAGATGCACTCAATCTGCAAGAATGGGACATGGGAGCTAGCCACTTTACCCTCAGGGCAAAAGCCAATTGGACTTAAGTGGGTGTATAAACTTAAGAGAAATTCTGATGGTGAAGTAGTGAAATACAAAGCAAGACTGGTTGCCAAGGGCTATGTACAGAAGCAAGGTGTTGACTTTGAAGAAGTGTTTGCACCAGTTGCAAGATTAGATACAATCAGAATGATTCTTGCACTGGCAGCAAATAGAGGCTGACAAGTACGTCACCTTTGATGTCAAATCTGCTTTTCTGAATGGTGATTTAGAAGAGGAGGTGTATGTGGCACAACGAGAAGGCTATGTTGAGAAAGGCTGTGAGAAAATGGTTCTGAAATTAAGCAAGGCTCTGTATGGACTGAAGCAAGCTCCAAGAGCTTGGAACACAAAACTTGATAAATGCTTGAGGAAGCTGGGGTTCAGCATGTGTGCAAGTGAGCCAGCTGTGTACAGGAGAGGAATTGGGAAGAGTACTATGATATTGGGAGTTTATGTAGACGATCTAATTGTAACTAGTGAAGATTCATCAGAGATAACAGTGTTCAAGAAGCAGATGACTTCACAGTTTGAGATGAGTGACTGGGGATTACTGTCATTCTATCTAGGGATTGAAGTCAAGTAGTGCGAGGACTGTGTTACAATCAAGTAGACAAGCTATGCAAACAAGGTGTTATCACAATTTGGGATGGCAGACTGTAATCCCACGAAGTTCCCAATGGATCCTGGTGGCAGACTTGATGCAGACAAACAGGGAGAGAGGGTTGATGCAATGAATACAGGAGAATCATTGGTTGTTTGAGATATCTGTTGCATACTCGGCCAGACCTCTCATTTTCTGTTGGGATGGCAAGCAGGTTCATGGAGAAGCCGACTGTCAAGCATATGAAGGCAGTGAAACAAATCATGAGATATGTCAGGGGTTCAACTGAGTATGGGTTGGTGTATACTCAGACTGGAACTGAAGAACTGCTGGTAGGATATACTGACAGTGATGTAGGAGGTGATCTGGTGGGGAGAAGAAGCACCGGTGGGTTGGCATTCTATCTGAATGATGGACTGGTGACTTGGAGCTCACACAAGGAGAAGACAGTGGCATTGTCCTCTTGTGAAGCAGAATTCATGGCAGCAACTGAGGCAGCCAAACAGGCGTTGTGGCTGAGAGTCTTGCTGAGTGAGCTAACAAGAAAGGAACTGAAGGCAGTGACACTGTTCGTGGATAACAATTCAGCTATAGCCCTGATGAAGAACCCAGTGTTTCATGGGCGTAGCAAGCATATAGATATCAAGTATCACTTCATCAGAGAGTGCATTGAACGTGGACAGATCGTGGTGAAGAGGGTGTGTACCACAGAGCAGAAGGCAGATGCACTGACAAAGCCAATGACAGCTGTGAGACTCGGTGTCATGAGACATCTGCTGGGCGTTCGAGATCTTAGTGAACATATAGCTTAAGGGGGAGATTGTTGGTGTAAGCTAATGTTCACTGAAGCTATGTGTGCTGTATCGAAGCTGGTAAAGCGGAGCGATGCAGGGAATTCGAATTTGAATCACGGCGGGAACGGTTGGTGTCTGCACTGGAGCGGGGTCACCGCACGCACGACGTCGCCCGGCGAGGGAGTTAGTTTCCAGCCGTATTGTATCTTGTTTAAAATGTGTTTTCGTTCAGTTAGCGAGTGTGTAAGCTACTGATATATATATACCCCTATGTATGAGGTGTGTGTAATATGCTTAAGTCACTTTGTAATCGCGTTTGTATTGTGAGTTATTCAAAGTGAAAAAGGGCATTGTCTCCCGTTAGACCTCTGGGGTCTGGGGCAGTTGCCGAATGTTCATCTGTCCAGATCATTGTGTTCTTGAGTTCTAGGATTAGCCACTGTGATTCTTGCGTGTGATTGTTGTTCCTGAGACCAACACCGATGATATGGAAATGGGTCCAGATTAACTATGACAATACGGAAATCCTTTTCTGTTTTTTAGAAAAAAACTAAGGTGTTACCGGCCGTATTTAATTGTTAAAAATGTTCCAAAATCAAAACCGGAAAAATATAATCCATGCTTTAAGATCTAAGTGCAAGAATATAATCTTGAGTAGGGCTTGACTAGGAGTAAAATAAACGTATAAGTAATAATTTGTTGTACGTAGATCAGAACCAAAATAAATGGCACTGATGCTGCTTAATTAGTTCAGTACGTATAGATTTATCCTCCGAGGATTATTGCATACTTTACATATGACTAATAATAAGGAAAAAAGCTTCAAAGGAGACCACACAGTACCTTTATAGAGCATGATTATGATTATCTACAGGTAAAAACTAAACAGAGTATGTGGGTTTGGAAGAAAGATGTTTTTGTTCCAGCTGTAGCCTGCATCCTATGTATGGATTCTGGACTAGACTTCAAGGCCCATAGATGGATACTGGGCTATACTGGACCATCCTTGGTTACAAAAGGTACTGTGCTCCCTCTCTTCAGAACCCAAATCTCTATCTCTATAAGACGCAATCGGCTGGGATTCTCAAGCCGACATTGGACCACGTCACAAGAAAATCACCACCGTGCAATCGTATGCTTCGTTAAATCAAACCGTTCATTTATCTGGCCGAGCAGACTAGATTCTAGGCTGTTTGTCAGAACTCTATGGCTGCTGAAGTGTGCCCGCGTCCCATCCATAGACCTGACGCCCGCGTTGCAGGTCGTCGTCCACATAGCAGATCGTGGCCGCTCAGTCCCGCGTCTGCGTAGCCGAGCCGCGGCCGCTTGCTAGGCGACCGTCATAGCCCACAGCCACAGGGAAGAAGGTAAAAGTGATGCTACCACGACAAAAAAAAAAGTCAAGCGGCAGTGCGATACAAATGCTGCACAACTTTTCCGTGCCCCTTATGCCCCATCCCATCTCACAGAGGGTGCCGCCTAATGCCTGTGCGACCCGATTGCGAGCACCCTGCACCCACCATATGCTCGATCAGATTTTTTTTTTTTTGGAAATGAAAGCTTTTATTGACCCAAAGAATAGTACATCGAGCTGATACAGAATTTTGAACCACTCCCAGCCTCTGCCTGACTAAGAGGCACACAACATAAAAGGAAACGAAAAAACAATAACTAATGACAATTAATCCGTAGACTAGACCGCTATCCAAATGTCTGGAAAAAGAAGACCTTTGTTACTTGCTCCAACTGCTGCGAGGTCACTTCAGCTATACCCTGTATATCCAACCGCTGAAGAATATCCCAAGAACGGAGCCGGTGGGTAGCTGCATAAATAACCTGCAAAGGAGAATATTTTTTTTCTTTTCAAAAATAATGTCGTTCTTATACAACCATATAGACCATGCGATCACTCCTGCTCCTAAAAGAAATAAGGATCTCAACTCTTTCTTGACACCATACAACTAAGTACCAAACATATGTGATATACTTTGGGGTTTTGCTAAATTTAAAGCTATGTGAGCAACGTTCCAGACCGATCGTGCAAAACGACAATCAATAAACAAGTGTTGAATTGTCTCATCCTCGTGACAGAAGCAACAAGTTTTGTTTCCTTGCCATCTACGCTTAATTAAATTATCCTTAGTTAGCACTGTGAGCATCTAGGCCCCCAGTGGGTTTCGGTGATTGGATGACAACGGTAAATTATTATGACTAACGTGTGTTTTGCAGAAATAGTTGAGTTAGGTCATGGTAATGATGATCGTGAGGGCACTATGGTATTCATGCCCCCTTATTGATGGAATTTGTTCGGCTTTCAAAGGATGGACGACGAAGACGGTGATAGGCTAGTTCTAAGTGTCATTTGGTGTTGAAGGACACTTAGAGTAGCATAGGTCTTTGTTTTATCTTTGGCCGTACTATTAAGAGGGGTTTGAATGGGTAGCTTGACCTAAGTGAGACTTTTGAGTTAGGTGTGGTGCACACTTGTTAACCAAAGCCCTAGGTAGCTTAGAAAGGTCCCTAAGATCATAAGGAACAAAGTTCGTGAAGGGAGCGTCGCAAACCGAAGTCGTTTTGGACTTCAAAATGCGACCGGACGCTCGAACCCTAGTGACCGGACGCTGAGGCATGCGTCCGGTCAGTAGTGTTGGCTGAGGGGTGGGCCTGGTTGTGACCGGACGCTCCTCAGCAATCGACCGGACGCACCAGGGGGGTGAGTCCGGTCGCGTCCAGAGAGGTTCCAGAGAGGGTTTTCGATGACAGGACGCGTCCGGACAGTGGTGACCGGACGCATGAGAGCGTCCGATCAGCACTTCATACAGTTGTCAGGCTAGACATCATGTAGCCGTTGGGCACTGATCGGACGCGTCCGGTCACCCCGACAGGTGCGTCCGGTCAGTGCATAACTGGCTGGATGTACCCCTTCGTGCATGTTTCGAGTTGGGGGTATAAATATGCCCCCCCCTCATTCATGCTGTTACTCTTGCTCATTTGAAAGGTTGCCAAACACATTGTGAGTGCAAGTGAGTGCAAGAGGCCTAGTGAGGTTGAGAGATTTGATAATTGAGTGATCAAACACCTCATTAGTGAATTGAGAGTAGCAAGTGTGCATCCACCCATCTCATTAGCCTTGCGTTGGTCAAGTGAGAGTTCTTGCTTGTTACTCTTGGTGATCGGCATCACCTAGACGGCTTGGTGGCGATAGGAGAGCTTGGTGATCATCCGGAGGCATTGTGGATGACCCAAGTCAAGTTGTGACCGGTAGCGAGCGATTCACCGAGCCGGAGTGGCGAAGAATCAGCTCGTAGTGAGCACTTGATCCTTGCGCGGATCAAGGGGGAGCGATACCCTTGCGCGGGTGCTCCAACGAGGACTAGGGGGGTGTGCCGACACCTCGATACCTCGACAAAAAGATCGTCGTGTCATCTCTACTCTCTTTACTACGCATTTACCTTTGAGCAATTCAATTCCGCATTTACTTGTTGTTCATTCAAATTGAATTGCCATGCTAGAGTAGAAATGGTTTAGCGATTGTCTTTTGTGCGGTTAATTCTTGTCATACACACTTCTAGGCACTAGGGGGTTAATTGGGCTTGATAGGTTTTAATTCTTGCAAAAGTTTTAGAAAAGCCCAATTCACCCCTCTCTTGGGCATCTTGATCCTTTCAATTGGTATCGGAGCCTTGTGCTCTCGATTTAGGCTTAACCGCCTAGAGTTAAGATGTCCGGAGGTGATGGACCACCTCCCATGTTTGAGGGAGACGACTTTCCATATTGGAAAATTCGTATGGAGTCGTAGCTAGAAGCGGTTGATGTTAAATGTCGTGTTGCCGCAATCACCGGCTTTGCCAAGCCCAAGGAAGGCACAAGCCTCACTCCTAATGAGGAGGAAAATGAAAAATGGAATGCAAAAGCCAAAAACATCCTTTTTAGAGGCATTTGCAAAGATGTGTTCAACCATGTTTGGAACCACAAAAATGCCCATGATCTATGGGAAAACATTTGTGCGCTCCATGAGGGAACCAAGAGTGAGCGTGAGGAATGCTATCATTTAGTTATGCAAAAGCTTCACTCTTTTGATATGCATGCTAATGAAAGTGCAAATGAAATGTACTCACGGTTGAATGTTCTTGTAGAGGAACTCAATGGACTTGGCCTCACACAAATGCAACCATCCGATGTTGTGAGGAAAATTCTCTGTGTCCTTCCAATTGAGAAGTATGGACACATTGTGACGGTGCTACATCAAGGCGATCTTTCCACCGCTACACCAACCCAAATCTTGGGAAAGATCAATGCGCATGAGATGTACATGCACATCACACCAAGTGGTGGCTCCTCCACCGACAAGAAGAAGGACTTGGCCTTCAAAGCTAGCCATGACAAGAAGGGCAAGTCCAAGGCTATTGAGGTGCATCATGAGAGCTCAAGTGATGAAGAAGATGATTCCAACATCGCTCTCATGGTGAGAAGGACCACCAAGATGTTGAAGAAGCTTCACAAGAATGGAGTCAACTTTGACTCAAGAAAGAAGAAGTTCTTCACAAGTAGCAAGAGGAGGCCAATCTCCGAAATGGATTGCTACAATTGCGGTGAGCTTGGCCATCTTGCTCATCAATGCACCAAGCCCAAGAAAGAGAGCTACAAGAACAAGAACAAGGGCAAGAAGTATGACTCATCTAGCGAAGATGAGAAGAAGAATGAGAAGCCCTACAAGAAGAGGGATGGCAAGAAGAAGCAATACCACAAGAAAGGTGGCAAGGCTTACATTGTTGGTGATTGGCTCACCGACATTGACTCCTCCGGTGGCTCATCAAATGAAGATAGTGATGATGAGAAGGAGAAGGTGGCCGCTCTAGTCATTAGCTCCTCTACACCACCACCACCACCGTCACCTTCATCATCTATACACCTATGCCTCATGGCTAAGGGTGACCGGAAGGTACAAAGCGATGATGACTCTAGTGATAGTGATAGTGATGGTGAATTTGAGGCACCTACTTATGATGAGCTTGTTAAATTGCTAAATGACTACTCTAAAATCATAAGAAAGACTAGAGCTAAAAATGAAAAGCTTGTTGATGAAAATGAATCTCTTGTTGAGAAATATGATCATGCTACACATGCTAGTGATGAATTAAAGAATGAACTTGCTACTATGTCATCTTCTATCAAGGAGCTCAAGTCTTCTAACAAAGAGCTCAAAGCTAAAAATGAAAAACTTGATAAGATGCATAGTGACTTTACCACTAGTTATGCCTTGCTAAAAGAGCAATACACTCAAGTGAAAGTAGACTATAATACTCTCACCATTGCTTATGATATGCTTTCACATGAGACACATGATGCTCCTAACCTTGTTGTTAAGTGTGACATAGAAACATCTTGTGAGGACTTGGTTAGTGAGCAAAGAGCTAGTGGCAAAGGCAAGAGTGTGGTTGTGGCCGATCACTATGATGATTATGTCAAGATCAAGAATGAGAATGCAAAGCTCAAGGTTGATCTAGAGAAGCTTGCAACCACAAAGCAAGTCATCATTGAGACCCAAGATGATGAGTATAGCATGTCACTTGAGCTAGACATGCTAAAAGAAGAGAACAAGAGATTGAAGATGGAGAGGGATTACAAAATGACACCATCTCAATTGCAACTCCAACAAGAGAATGACAAGCTCAAGAAGGAGAAAGAGCACCTCACCACCGGATTGAGGAACTTCACAAAGGGTCAATGTCTTCAAAGTGAGCTACTCATGAACACCGTAATGAAGACAAATAGAAATGGTATTGGCTTCCTTGAAGAGAAGATGAAGCAACGCAAAAGCATCACTAAGCCAAAGAAGAAGAAGATTGGAAGATGCTATGAGTGTGGAAAGGAAGGACACTTTGCTCATGATTGTGAAGAGCCTACACCTACACCCTTGCCCAAGCATGCTAGGCCCTTTGCTTTCAATGCTCACTACATGCTTAGACAAGACTCTAGTGGCAAGATGAAAGTCATGTTCATGGGGCCTCCTAACAAGAATAGGCCAAAGCAAATTTGGGTTGCAAAGTCACTAGTAGAGAAGGTTAAGGGACCGCAACAAGTTTGGGTCCCAAAAGCTCAAGATTGATTTCTTATGTGTGTAGGTGAACTACAAGACCGGTGGATCTCATTGGGTGATTGATAGTGGTTGCACACAACATATGACCGGTGATCCCCGGATGTTCACCTCACTTGAAGAGAATGTCAATGACCAAGAAAAGATAACATTTGGTGACAACTCAAAGGGCAATGTCAAGGGATTGGGCAAAGTGGCTATATCAAATGATCATACCATCTCCAATGTGCTTCTAGTTGCATCATTGAGCTTCAACTTGCTACCCGTTGGGCAACTATGTGATCTTGGCTTTCAATGTTTGTTCACCGACAAGGAAGTGGTTGTAACCAAGAAAGATGATACACAAGTGATATTCAAAGGCTTTAGATACAACAATCTCTATCTAGTGGATTTCACCTCCGAAGATGCCAACTTGAAGATATGCTTGTTCACTAAGCAATCACTTGGTTGGCTATGGCATAGAAGATTAGCACATGTTGGAATGAACACTCTCAACAAGCTATTGGAGAAGGATTTGGTTAGGGGCTTGAAGGATGTCAAATTTGAGAAGGACAAACTGTGTAGTGCATGTCAAGCCGGCAAGCAAGTTGCAAATACACATCCAACCAAAGCCTTTGTGTCAACATCAAGAGAGTTAGAGCTACTTCACATGGATCTATTTGGACCAACAACATATGCTAGCTTGGGTGGAAATCTCTATTGCCTAGTGATCGTTAATGACTACTCTAGATACACTTGGGTATTCTTTCTTCATGACAAATCCGAAGCAACCCCTTCATTCAAGAAGTTTGCCAAGAGAGCCCAAAATGAGTTTGACTTGAAGATCAAGAAGATAAGAAGTGACAATGGAAGAGAGTTCGACAACACCCACATTGAGCAATATTATGATGAAGTTGGGATCAAGCATGAAGTCTCCGCAACCTACAGACCACAACAAAATGGGGTAGTTGAGAGGAAGAACCGAACACTAATCACCCTAGCAAGGACAATGTTAGATGAGTACACTACACCTGAAAGATTTTGGGCGGAAGCAATCAACACCGCTTGCTATGCATCAAACCGGTTGTTCCCCCATCGTCTCCTTGGCAAGACCCCCTATGAGCTACTCAACAACAAGAAGCCGGATGTATCATTCTTTAGAGTGTTTGGGTGCAAATGCTACATCTACAAGAAGCGCCAACACCTAGGGAAGTTTCAACGCCGATGTGAAATTGGTTTTCTTGTTGGTTACTCATTGAAGTCCAAAGCATATCGAGTATTCAACCATGCCACCGGGATGGTAGAAGAAACATATGATGTGGAATTCGATGAATCTAATGGCTCTCAAGGAGAGCATGAAAATCTTGATGATGTAGGTGATGAACCATTGAGGGAAGCAATGAAGAACATGTCGGTTGGAGCCATCAAGCCTAAAGATGATGATGATGATGTGCAAGTCATTGACAAGACATCCTCATCCAATGTACCACTTGTTGATGACAAAGATGGGAAGGATCCATTTGAAGATACTCATGTCTCCCATGATCAAATGGTGGTACAAGCTCAAGATGTTGATGCTCCACAAGCGGCCCCTCAAGTGCTTGATCAAAGGACTACTCCTCTACTACAAGCTCATCCTCAAGATCTCATCATAGGGAGTCCAACAAGGGGTGTAATGACTTGATCTCAAAAACTTGCTTCATTTATTGAACATCACTCCTTTGTGTCTCTTGTTGAGCCTACCATTATAGATGAAGCTCTTGGTGATCCGGATTGGGTGAATGCTATACATGAAGAATTAAACAACTTCACCCGCAACCAAGTTTGGACACTTGAAGACGACCCAAAGGCGCAAGAGTCATTGGAACAAAATGGGTGTTTAGGAACAAGCAAGATGATCAAGGCAAGGTTGTTAGAAACAAGGCAAGGCTAGTAGCAAAGGGGTTCTCTGAAGTTGAAGGTTTGGATTTTGGAGAGACCTTTGCACCGGTTGCAAGACTCGAAGCCATTCGTATCCTCCTTGCATATGCATCATATCATGACATTAAATTATATCAAATGGATGTGAAAAGTGCATTTTTAAATGGATTCATAAATGAACTAGTCTATGTTGATCAACCTCCCGGGTTTGAAGACCCTAGATATCCTAATCATGTTTATAGGTTGTCCAAGGCGCTATATGGGCTCAAACAAGCCCCAAGAGCTTGGTACAAGCGCCTCTGGGACTTCCTCATTGAGAAGGGCTTCACCATTGGGATGGTCGACACCACACTATTCACCAAGAAGCTTGATGGAGAAATCTTCATTTGTCAAGTCTACGTTGATGATATCATCTTCGGGTCAACAACTGAAGCATATTGCAAGGAATTTGGTGACTTGATGTCGAAGGAGTTTGAAATGTCCATGATTGGAGAGCTCACATTCTTCCTAGGCTTCCAAGTCAAGCAATTGAAGGAGGGGACTTTCATATCCCAAGAGAAGTATACAAAAGACCTCCTCAAGCGCTTCAACATGGATGATTGCAAGCCTATCAAGACTCCAATGCCAACAAATGGACATCTCGACCTAGATGTGGGAGGTAACCCGGTTAACCAAACTCTCTACCGTTCTATGATTGGTAGCTTGTTATATTTGACCGCATCTAGGCCCGACATCATGTTTAGTGTGTGCATGTGTGCTCGCTTTCAAGCCGATCCTAGGGAATCACATCTTGTAGCGGTGAAGAGAATCCTTAGGTACCTAAAGCACACCCCAAGCTTTGGCCTTTGGTATCCCAAAGGAGCTAACTTCCAACTCGTTGGGTATTCTGATTCGGATTACGCGGGTTGCAAAGTAGATAGAAAAAGCACATCCGGAGGGTGCCATTTGCTTGGGAGATCACTAGTTTCATGGAGTTCAAAGAAGCAAAATAGTGTGGCCTTGTCTACCGCCGAGGCAGAATACATAGCCGCGGGTGCTTGTTGTGCACAGATCCTTTATATGAAACAAACCCTTTTAGACTATGGTGTAGTTCTAGAAAGGGTACCTTTGTTGTGTGACAATGAGAGCGCGGTTAAGCTTGCTAACAACCCGGTTCAACACTCTCGCACAAAGCACATAGATATTCGCCATCACTTTCTTAGAGACCATGTTTCCAAGAAAGATATATCCTTAGAGGGAGTTAGAACCGAAGATCAATTGGCGGATATCTTCACAAAACCCCTTGATGAGAACACCCTTTGTAGATTGCGAAGTGAGCTTAATGTGCTTGATCTAAGTAACTTTGTCAAAAGGTGAAAGGGGGTTGTCTTTGCATTGCATTATAAATGCCATGTATAAATTATGCTATGCACATAGGCTTGTCAGACGTGGTTAAGATAACCACCCTAAAAAGCGTGTGAAGAAGCTTACCCATGAGCAAACTTGACAAGCAACCTAGATTCAAATTTCGTAAAGCATTGCATATGCATGTTTGTTGCTTTGTCGTTCCTTTTTGGTTATGCTTTGAGGAACCGCTGTGTTCATCCACCGCTAGGGGGACCATTTGAGGCTCCTAATGGTTGAGTCCCCTAGTTTTGGTGGCCACATGTTGTCTCCTTGAGGTTTTATTGCCTATTTTATCTAGAAAACTAAATTAGCCTATGGCAAAATATTTGAAAAATTTGAGGGTTTGAGAGAGGTCACTCCTCTAGGTTCCAACTAGTGTTTATTTGCGTCTTATTTGAGTTGGAACTTGGTTGGGAGAAGTCAGCGCGAAAAATCGAGTCAAAACAGGGGTATTCCTGTGACCGGACGCTGCGACCGGACTCACCAGGTGCGTCCGGTCAGTGCAATTCGCGCGGATGAACAGTGTCATCGTCGCGTCCGGTCATGCGCTAGCAGGTGCGTCCGATCGTTCATCGAAGAGGGATCGGACGCAGAGTGCGTCTGGTCATGCGTGACAGGACGCGTCCGGTCGCGCAAAATGCGTTTCGGGAGCTCTCTGTTCATGACCTGACGCTGGGTGCCGTGAGTCCGGTCGTTTCGAGGAGTGCGTTCGGTCGCCACTTAGAGTGCGCAATAAGGTTTTCTAACCGACATGTGGGCCCTCACTCATCTCCTTTCTCGCCGCGCCCGAGCTCGACCCTCCTCGTGCCCTAACCACCGCCGCCGCTCCCTTTCCACCCCGCGCCGCCGCACCGCCGCGCCTCCCCGGCCGCCACGCCCGCGCCCGCGCCCGCCCGCTGCCCTGCCTCCTCGCCGCGCCAGCGCAGCTCTACCCCCGCGCGTCCGAGCCACCTCCTCGCCGCGCCAGCACCGCCGCTCGCCGTGCCCAAGCCGCCGGGTTTCCTCCGGGAGCCGGAGCTCCTCCCCGGGCATCTTCCTTCTCTCCGGCGTCCTCTCTCCGGCCGTCCGTTTCCCCACACTCCTTCCGGCGAGACGTCATGGTGCCCGCTCGTGTCGGTCTCTCAACTCTGCTTGCTCCGTTTGTCGTGTCTTGTCAGCGAGTCGGGACCGTGTCAGTGAGCCGTGTGGCAGTGACAGCTAAATCCGGGGCCAAGCTCACGGATACGGAATGAGGCCAAGCCTCTGAGGTTCAGTCCAGTCCTCTATTTGTTTGGCAGTGGTTCTCAGAGGCAGTCAGTGGCAGTTGGTGGCAGTGGTTCTGTTCTTGTAGCGATGGCTCGCTGCAAGAACGTGGACGGAGGTCCCAGGGCAGATCCTCCTCCCCCTCATCCTCCTTCTGGTGACAAGGGATTATACTGTTTAGAGCATCTTTGCATTCTCCTGAATATATGCCTGAAGCTGCTAACTTGCATTTTGACTCATATGCATGTTGGAAAGGGGGAGAACCTCCCTTGTTCGCACTTTTCGTTGGTGCTTTTTCTGATGGGGAGAGTCTTTTACTCGATTAGTGCATTTTCAACTAAGGGGGAGAATTTGCAAATCATTTATGCTTCCCGAGTATTCATTTGAGGGAGAGTTTGCATGTCTCCGGGATGTTCAACTAAGGGGGAGTTTATGCTTCCCGAGTGTTTTCTTGGTTGTATGCACTAGTCGAGGGGGAGTTTTGCTGTCTCCTGCTGGCCGAAAGGCATTGATATCGAGCTTTCTTTGCTAGTTGTGTTGAGCCTCTGTGCCTCTATCTTGAGGGACTAGCATCTTGCTTCGATTTTTCAATTGGTGTCTGCTAGCGGTGTTGAGCCTATTCTACCTCTTCTTGAGGGCTAGCTTTGTTTTGCTTGGTTGCGTCGAGCCGTTGCCCATGTCTTTGGGGACCAAGTTCTTTCGCTCTTTCCACTTGACCTTCTTCGGTTTTGCTATGCTTTTGGGTCATTTGGTTGAGTTCTCTCTTTCTCCTTTCTCCTTCTTCCTTATTCTCTTTCTATTATGATTTGTGTTGGTAGTTGACAATGCACTCGTCAAGGGGGAGATTGCGGATACATGGGTGTATGCCGGGTCTCTGAGTGATGAGTGATTGTCAACTGGGATGATGCGCATGTTCTTTGGCTTGTGTTGTGCAGGTGTCGAGCACGGATGCAGTGATCGAAGGCGAGGTGAAGGTCAAGTAGAGACGTGCCGTGTCGATGGACCGAGAGTGGCGAAGGGCGGACGTGAGGCTTGGACTGAGGGACCAGAGGCCCGAGGATCAGCTGTGGTGGCTGGCAGCCTGTGACGACGACAAGTGAAGAAGTGCGGTCATGTGTTACCTGAGTCGTGGACTCGGGGACACGTGTCGGTGGACGGGGTGCACGGGTGGTGCATCTCATCTACGACGTCGGTTTGGTGGTAGAGCCAGAGAAAAACCATCGGATGGACGGTCTCCAGGTTTGGGCCTCAAAACCTGGGTGCGGATGGTTTCCGAGTTTGGCCACAAAACTCGGGCTGAGGACGGTTTCCAGGTTTGGGCCTCAAAACCTGGGCGCTGAGGGTTTGCTGAGTTTGGCCTCAAAACTCAGAAGCTGGTGGGCTGGTTTCCCGGTTTGGGCCTCAAAACCGGGGGTTGGCTGGAAAAGGCTGGTTTCCCGGTTTGGGCCACAAAACCGGGGGTGCAGAGCGAGGGCGGCACATGGCGGCAATCCGGAGGTTGCGTCGAGGCAACCCTTCGAATTGTGCGGGCGTGGCCGTCGGATACACCTACCACCGAGTTGGTCCAGAATAACCCTAGGGTTTAGCTGGTTCGCTCTGTAATTAGAATAGTGAGGGGTAGAGTAGGAATTAGACTTAGGTTAGAATTAGGATAAGTAGAGGGAGACACCCTCCTCCCTTCCCATCTCAGTCATTTGCTCTTTCGCACTTAGGGTTTCCTGCTCTCCCATCCCCTGCTGTAGCTAACTGAGATCCGCAGAGAGACTTGCCTCTGTGTACCGTTGATTCTGAGGAAGTGAGGCCGTATCCTCACTATTGTAGCGTGTGGTAGCCACACGGTTGCAGATTCGTGGGTGTGATTTGCGCTTTGTTCGTGTTCTTCGCGGAATCCTTTTTCTCCACGATTTTCCCATCGCTTGATCTCTTTGCTCGGTTCATATTTTGCAAAACCGTTTGAACCAAGATGTTCTAGATCATGAGGCACTTCTTTCCACTGAAGAAATTAACCTCTAACTTCACGGTCTGGGAGATCGAACGATTTTCATGTTGGATCGGTTTTTGCTCCATTGCCCCAATTTCTTCCAATTCCTCGATTTGGAGTTAGGTTCGAGCCATGATTCCCGTGGCTTTTGCTCCATTGCCCCCCCAATTTCTCCAATTCCTCGAGTTTGTGAGTTAGTTCGAGCCGCATGATTCCCAAGCACGGGATAGCTCACTAACATCCTTGGAACTCCTCATACCAAGTCTAGGCCTTAGTGCTTTTGTTTCGGAGGAGATCGAGTGAATTTCACGGAAGAACTGCACTGCGTCGGTGGCATCGGACGCTCGAGTTCATAGCATCGGACGCTGACCCTTTTGGCATCGGAGGCTCCGTTGCCACGTGTCAAGATCTGACATTTTCTAAGGAGCATCGGACGCTACCATCGGATGCTCTGCTGTGCATCAGACGCGCCGGAGTGAGACCATCGGACGCTGAGATTTCACTGTTCACAGCATCCGATGCGTATGCAGTAAGGTTCCAGTTTCGCCCTATTTGCATCGGACGCGTCCGTTGGTTGGTCATTAGACGCTGCCAGCATCCGATGCTACTGAGTCCGCACAGTTTCGTCCGCAGTTTGTTCGTCCGACTTTCGATTTGAGATCCGCTTGTTGCGTTGGGTTTCTAGGGTTGTATAGTGTCCCGCTGTGCTTCTTAGAAGCATCCACCCTTCATCTAGGGTCGTGGACATTAGCAAGCTCTAGGGTTTGTCTTTCAGGGTGATTCTCGGGACAGTGGCTACTAGTTTCCGAAAGGAAATTTTGAAGCTCCCATTCACCCCCCCTCTGGTCGCTTTCTGGTTGCTTCTCGGTCCTTCACAAAATGCGACCGGACGCTCGAACCCTAGTGACCGGACGCTGAGGCATGCGTCCGGTCAGTAGTGTTGGCTGAGGGCTGGGCCTGGTTGTGACCGGATGCTCTTCAGCAATCGACGGCACGCACCAGGGGGGGTGAGTCCGGTCGCGTCCAGAGAGGTTCCAGAGAGGGTTTTCGATGACCGGACGCGTCCGGTCAGTGGTGACCGGACGCATGAGAGCGTCCGATCAGCACTTCATACAGTTGTCAGGCTAGACGTCACGTAGCCGTTGGGCACTGACCGGACGCGTCCGGTCACCCCGACAGGTGCGTCCGGTCAGTGCATAACTGGCTGGATGTACCCCTTCGTGCATGTTTCTAGTTGGGGGTATAAATATGCCTCCCCCTCATTCATGCTGTTACTCTTGCTCATTTGAAAGGTTGCCAAACACATTGTGAGTGCAAGTGAGTGCAAGAGGCCTAGTGAGGTTGAGAGATTTGATAATTGAGTGATCAAACACCTCATTAGTGAATTGAGAGTAGCAAGTGTGCATCCACCCATCTCATTAGCCTTGCATTGGTTAAGTGAGAGTTCTTGCTTGTTACTCTTGGTGATCGGCATCACCTAGATGGCTTGGTGGCGATCGGAGAGCTTGGTGATCATCCGGAGGCATTGTGGATGACCCAAGCCAAGTTGTGACCGGTAGCGAGCGATTCACCGGGCCGGAGTGGCAAAGAATTGGCTCTTAGTGAGCACTTGATCCTTGCGTGGATCAAGAGGGAGCGATACCCTTGCGCGGGTGCTCCAACGAGGACTAGGGGGGTGTGCCGACACCTCGATACCTCGGCAAAAAGATCGTCGTGTCATCTCTACTCTCTTTACTACGCATTTACCTTTGAGCAATCAATTCCGCATTTACTTGTTGTTCATTCAAATTGAATTGCCATGCTAGAGTAGAAATGATTTAGCGATTGTCTTTTGTGCGGTTAATTCTTGTCATACACACTTCTAGGCACTAGGGGGTTAATTGGGCTTGATAGGTTTTAATTATTGCAAAAGTTTAGAAAGCCCAATTCACCCCCCCTCTTGGGCATCTTGATCCTTTCAAGCACAACACCTCTCCTCAGGTGCCACAAGAAAATTTTAAACTTAAGAGGACCTTTCTGTTTCCACAATCTCTTGTTAGTATCTGGTACTGGAATTTGTATCATAGCTCTGTAGAAAGATTTCACCGAGAACCGACCATTTTGGTGCAAGGACCAATGAAATTCATCATGACCTTGAGATAATTCAAAACTTTCCAAACGTGTCAGCAAATGATTCCATGAAACTAGTTTTGAACCTATCAAATCTCTCCTCCAAGAGATAATTGGAGGCATTGAAGCGAGGACCTCTGAAATGGATACAAATTTTGGTCTAGCAATGTTATAGAGACCCGGATACTAGATCATCAATGGTTCATTGCCTAACCATTTGTCCTCCCAGAACCTAACTTGTGATCCATCTTTTACTACAAAAGATCCATACCTGAGAAACTCATTCTTAATCTTTAATAGACTTGTCCCAAAATGAGAGTCTCCTTGTTTCCTTTCAACTTGTACCAGGGGTTTTGATCCTAAATATTTGTTTCATAACATTTGCTTCCAGGTACCATCTGTCGTTAACAGTTTGAATAGCCAATTACCTAATAGAGCAGTATTCTTAAGATGCAGATCATGAATACCCAGAACACCCTGTTCTTTTGGCTGGCACAGAACAGTCCATTTGGCGAGACGATTTTTTTTCTTGTGTTCATCTCCTTGCCAGTAGATTCTGGATCTAAAATAATCTAATTTCCTAAGAACCCCTTTAGGTAAGGTGAAAAAGGACATCATATACATTGGAAGGCTACTCAAAACAGAATTAATCAATGTCAATCTTCCCCCTATTGAGAGGTGTTTGCTCTTCCAACTACTGAGTATTTTTTCAAAGCGTTCTACCACCACTCTCCAATCCGTATTTTTGAGCTTTCTATAATGTATCGGGATCCCCAGATACTTTAGAGGGAGGTCGCCAGATTTACATCCAAACAGGTCAACATATTCATGTCGTGCAACATTAGCTTCCCCAAAACAGAAAAGCTCACTCTTATGAAATTTATTTTAATCCTGACACTTGTTCAAAGGCACATAACAAGAGTTTCAAGTTCTTAGCCTTTTCCAAGTCATGATCCAAGAATAAGATGGTGTCGTTCGCATATTGCAGAATTGATAAGCCATCATCAACAGGATGTGGCACAACTCCACTAACTTGGCCATCCTCCTTAGCTCTTCTAACTAGAACAACTAACATATCTGCTACAATATTAAAAAGAATTGGCGATAAAGGATCACCCTATCGAAGACCTTTCTTTCTTTGAAAGAAATGTCTGACCTCATCATTAACATTAATAGCAACACTTCCCCGAAATATGAAGGATTTAACCCAAGCTATCCACTTAGGCGAAAAACCCTTCATTCGTAAGGTTTGAAATAAGAAAGGTCATTTGACTTTGTCATAAGCCTTTTCAAAGTTGACTTTTAGAATCACCCCATTCAAATTCTTCCTATGTAGTTCATGCATTGTTTCATGCAATATGACGACTCCCTCTAGGATATTCCGTCCACGCATGAAAGTTGTCTGGGTCGGGCTAATGACTTTGTTTGCTACAAGATTCACCCTCATCGTTGCCACCTTAGTGAAAATTTTGAAACTTACATTTAGCAGACAGATCGGTCTATAATGTGTAATAACATTTGCATCTTGAATTTTTGGCAGTAATAACATATGCTCGATCAGATGACTACAAGGTTTAGCTCTCTTCAAAGGACAATTATGCTTTGTATATGCAGATCTTTCTTTGGTGGAGAACTTTTGTCTTTGATTCATTGTACCATATACTAAAATATACTGAAGTTTTAGTCTATTGCTATGTTGAAACAACTCTCATACTGGTCATGGAAATTTTATCTGGCACCACTGGAATCTTCCTCTCCACCATGCCTTGTTCTTGATTTTAAAAATAATAATTTGTTGGTGAAATTTGCAAAAAAAAAATAATGAAGATTAAAAAATATCCTATCAGCACAGTGCCCGCAAGGCCATATAAACTAGGAGGTACAATATTCCAACAGGGTTCTTCGACTGCTCGGTCAGATATGAAACTAGGAGCAAAAAACAATTTGTGCGGGGTGTCATCTATGACACTGTCGCTCGCAACCGGGTCGCACGAGCATTAGGTGGCGCACTCTATGAGATGGGAGGGGCATAAGGGGCACGAAAAAGCTGTGCAGCATTGGTACCACATTGCTGCTTGACTTTTTTGTGTTTTGGTAGCATCGCTTTTACCTTCTTCCCTATGTTGTGGGCTATGACGGTCGCTTAGCAAGTGGTCGCGGCTCGGCTGCGCAGACGCGGGACTGAGCGGCCGCGATCTGCTATGCAGACGACCTGCAACGCGGGCATCAAGTGGGCGCGGTGCAGTTACCTATAAAGGAAGGAAGGTGGCCTTGTTCTGACTTGTCTCGGATCTACAGGGTTCTTCGACTGCTCCGTCAGATATGAATCAACAGAGTAGCCAGATACGCTTCTACTAGATCACAGGGTAGAGATGCTTCTGTCTTCTACCCACCTAGTTGAGTGTCGACGAAATATGGTTGATAGTCTACCGAGGGGTATGCCCAAGGTAGTAGATTGAGCGGTGGAGGCGTGCGAGACGTCTGCAAAGCGTAAACACAGGGATGAGAGACAGCGATTTAGACAGGTTAGGGCCGGCAAGTCGCCGTAATACCCTACATCCTGTGTTCTGTGGCTGGTTGTATTGATGGATTGGAATATCACGTGGCTTTGGAGGGATCCCTGCTCGCCTTATATAGTCGGGGAGCAGGGTTACAACTTGCCGAATCCTAACAGATTACAATCGGTCCCTTTTGGCAAGGAATCCGGGTCTATCTATTGGATCTTCCTTGTCGAGCAAGTCATCAGGATAATCCTTAGCGGCTGCGACAGCCTGGTCGCGGGCCGCAAGGTCTTCTGGTTGGGCCGTATCTTGCCGAGTAGCCCAAGTCGTGCCATGGGGGTATACGGGAGGAATATCCCCACAGCTAGTCCCCAAGCACATTGCATCCATTGTGCCGGGCGTCACGAAGTCTTCCGAGCAAGTCAGGCCTGGTCGCATATCGGTGAAGATGTCTTCCGACCAGGTCACCTGGTCGCGGGTGCACTTGTAGTAGTTTTCCGAGCAGGTTAAGCTGGTCGCAAGCGTAACAGCCGGGGCTGTAGCTGAAGTGCAGCCGTGCAGAATATTCTGTGTCGTCCTACAAAAGAGATGCAAGGTGCTGCAAGAAAAAAATTTGAAGATCTTTCATTTGGTGAAGTGTATCCACTTAGGGCCTAGCCGGACTCCAAAAGCTGACGATGCGCCGTTGGAGTAGTCCTCGCTAGTCCTTTCTCAAGCTGCAAGGAAAGAAAACGAACAATACATTCACGCGAGGTGAAGTGTATCCACTTAGTCCCCGAGCTTGGGAGTAGGTGTTGTAGGCACGTGGTACCAAGCTTGTAATTTTCCTGCATGAAACAGAGTCATTTTTGCAGATA
Source organism: Coix lacryma-jobi var. lacryma-jobi (assembly GCA_009763385.1). Lineage (NCBI taxonomy): Eukaryota > Viridiplantae > Streptophyta > Magnoliopsida > Poales > Poaceae > Coix > Coix lacryma-jobi. Next base: position 129,221,969 of record CM019830.1, read on the forward strand.
AGAGAAAAAATGACGTGTGTACACGTAGTCCTCGGGCCTGCTGTAAGAAGCAACATGGTTCTTGTAGCAGGGCCAAAGAAAATGCGTTAGTATAAATATGAGGGGGGGAGTCCCCGAGTCCAGAGTCGAGGGTCTACAGTCCCCGAGTGTTACTGTAGCACCGACCAGGAACTGCAAATGGCGCTGTATCCCTGAAATGAACATAAGGTCGGCTGACGTCGAGGAGGTGCCGGACACCGAAGGTGGTGGTAGGAGGGAGGCCAGTCCTCCGGTGGGTGCTGGGGCTGGCGGATCGACGAAGCCGGCTACACCGGAGGAGGTGTCGAAGGCGGCGGAGGATGTGGAGGCGTCCGGAGTCCACGAGCCTGAAGAGGCGGGGCGGCCGGATGAAAGGTCCTTGTTTGGTTTTGTGTATTGAATTACAACTTAGGTGGACTAATATGTGTTTGAAGTAAATTACACAGGTGATTAGTCCACAGTGATCATGTGTGAGCAACATATGCCATAGAGGTGACAATGGCTTGGAGGATGTTGCAAGGCTCACACATGTGAAGAAGGAGCTTAATGCACATGAAACATGACATGTGGTCATGTGGCTAAGATGGAGAAGATCAAGGCAAGACTTGGGCTTGATGGACCGGTTGCGAAGGTGAAGGGCAAGTTGAGCTTTGAAGCCGTTGGTACCATGTTAGGAGGCTTAAGCAAGACTTGGCGCCGAAGGACCGAAAGCGATGGTGAAGAGCAAGTGATGTCAAGATCGATGGACCATGGAGGCCAGTGATGATATGAAGTGGATCATATCATTTGATGAAGAGGTTGGTGCATGTGTTGCATCAACACGAGATATGAATGGAATGCGCAAGGCAAAGGTAATACTATAGGGCATTTCATTTCACCGGTCATGTGAGAGTATGATTTTAGTAGAGGCCGTACTTAGGATAAAGACGGGGCTTTTAGGATTGAGAAGAGGTAGATGCTACTGTAGGATTGTCGCAATACTCGGCATCTTGTGCCTATCGGTCATCTAGTGCCACTTGAGCGATCTAACTTTGCAATGTTACTAAGATCGAGTGGCGTTATGAGTGAAGAGAAAATCCTTTGAAAATGATTGTGAAAATGCTAACACACATGCACATGTTGTTTGTACACTTGGTGGTGTTGGCACATTTGCAAAGGAGAAGTTGTTGGGAGTTGATTTGGATCAACACAGAGAAGAAAATTGAGTTTTCTGAGTATGTCGGTAGTACCCGCCCAGGGGGTCGGTAGTACCGCCCCATGGGTGCTGCGTGCAACCTTTCTCTGTGTTGGGGCTGATTTGGCTGGCGGTAGTACCGCCATAACCTCGGTACTACCGCCGGCGTGGTACCGACCACCCCGTTTTCGTGGTACCGTGGCCCTGAAGGGTGTGCAGGCTCTCTGTGTTGAGCTGAGTTTGGCCTGCCGGTAGTACTGCCATAGGGTCGGTACTACCGACCGTTGGAAGTTCCGAAGGCGAAGGATTCGGGCTCTCTGTGTAGTCCCCAGTTTGGCCTACCGGTAGTAGCCCGCCATAGGGCCGGTAGTACCGGGCTCGTAGTACCGACCAGGGGGGTCGGTAGTACCATGGTATGGTGGAGTTTTGGGATGCCTCTCTGTGTAGATCCAGTTTTGGCCTGTCGGTAGTACCGCCATAGGGCCGGTACTACCGACCGTCGGAGGTACCGACCAGAGTTGGGTGTTCGTTTTAGTCAATGCACCGTGTGTAACGGCTAGTCCTGGTCCTGTACTGTCGCGTACTACCGCCCAGTTGGGGCGGTGGGGTTGGGACCGACCGGAGGGAGCGCAGAAAAAGGGAAAATGGCTAGTTGGCCGCTCCCCTCTATATATAGTCGTTGGGGCCGGCTTTGGGCCTGCCGTTGCAGCACTCCAAAGCCTTGGTGGCTTGTGGATGTGCTTGGGAGCCCTCTAACTCGCTTGTGCTTGCTAGTGTGGCGAATCTATTGCGAGTGAGCGATTCTAGTGCGTTGCTTTGAGAGATTGCATCGAGTGGCCACTAGGTGTTCGACGTGTTGCAAGGCCGGTGGTGCTTGTTACTCTTGGAGGTTGTCACCTCCTGAGCGGCTGGTGATCGAGTCTCCCGTCGTGAAGCCCGCGTGAAGATTGTGCGTGGCTCCGGAGAAGGATTGTGAGGGGCATTGTGCTCGCCCCGCGGGGATCGCGAAGAGCAACTCTAGTAGAGTGTGTCATTGAGTTACCCTCACTTGTGGGTGAGTTCTTGCGGCGCCTCGAGTGTCGAGCTAGGTGTGGTGCCTATTAGCCGCGCCGAACTACCAAAGTGTGTGGTCGACACAACGGGGACTAGCTTGGTGGCAACCAAGTGAACCTCGGGAGAAAAACCACCGTGTCAACTTCGTGTTCATCTTCTCGGTGGTTTGCAACTCCATTCACTAGCTTGTATTTATTTGTTCATATACTTGTGCTAGTATAGTTGCTCTTGTAATTAGTTAGCTTGTGTAGCTTGCTAGTTACCTTCCTTGCTGTGTAGCATATAAGTTGATCCCATGAGTGACTAGTTGACTTGTAGTCTTGCTAGTCACATTGCTTCGTTGTGTAGCTAAGTTGAGCTCTCTAATTTGGCTTTGTAGCCTTGTTATTGAGCTTGCTAGTGAGCTAGGCCTTTGTTCTTTTGCTTAGTGGCATGTGTAGGAGCTCCCCGGTTGATTGAGTACTAGTTGTGCTTAGGTTTGTGTAACCTTTCAAAGCTAGAATTGTTTAGGTGAGCCCTAGCTAGCCGACACCTTATTTGCATTGTTTAGAATCTTTTATAAGGTGTCATAGAGTATAAGTAGAGGGGTGTAGTCTTGGCTAGACCGATAGTTTAATTCCGCATTTGTTTCGGTTAGCCAGTGCGATTATTTTTTATAAAGGACTATCACCCCCCTCTAGTCTGCCATCTCGACCCTTCACCGGAGGCATCCGAAGTCCCCGAGCCTCGGGAGGAAGAGCAACGGGCGTCCCCACGCCCGGGGGCAGTTCCGGAGGAGGCGCCCAGCAGGAGGCGCTGCGGTGGCCGGCACCGCAACCTTGGGCCGTCGTGTCCGGGGGACGAAGAGGAAAGTGGCGGCTCCTGCCTCACCTAAAATCGAAGAGGTCGAGCGTCTGAGGAGGAGCCGAATCAGCGTCCCGTCCACCGTTTCCGCGTCGAGGGGGACGTGGTCGTCGAGATCGACGATGAGGCGGCGAGCGCGGCGACGGACGTCGTTGTCGGAGAAGCGTCGAAGTTGCTGGAGAAGATCCAGGTGAGCAAAGATACCTATTCCTTGCAGCTTTCATTTTAGTCGCGTTTAATCCTTGTCGTCGTGTGCCTGCAGCTCCTGTTGAGGTCGGTGAAGAGCGTAAGCTCGCCATTGACCGGATGGCGCCGATGGCCGAGGAGAACGAGCGGCTCCGGGCGGAGGTGAAACGCGTCGAGGGCTAGTTCGCTAGCTTGGAGGCGCGGTTGGAGGATGCCCATGCTCGTTCCCAGGAGCTTGAGGAGGTCGTCCAGCAGCAGGGGCAGGAGAACTTCCAGCTTCAGCTGCGGGCCACAAGGCCGATGAGTTCGCCGCACGTTAGTTGACGTTGTCTTGCCTCCCTTTTCCTCGAGAACGCCATCTAGTCGGAGTCCTAAGCCGTGGAGTTTCGTTGTTGCAGAGGCGATGCAGGCGGGTGAGGAAAAGCGTCTCCTCGCCGAGGAGAAGGCGAAGGCCGACCAGGATGTGTACAAGTGGCAGGCTATGCCATGTTGGTGAGTCCTCTGGGAGGAATGTGCTCGGAGATTGTTGTTTGTTCTTACCCTTTGCTTGGCGTTTGCAGCTTACCGCGAAAATGTGCAAATACAATTTGCAGATCTGGAGCGACGCATCGAGGGCTATCACGACCGCTTCTGTCGCTGGCGGAGGAGGTCGCTCCCTAGGTGCAATGCATCGACGAGGGGCCTTTCTTCCCGGCGGAGAGGAGGCGGCGGATCGGCGATCATGTCGTCCAGAAGGCACGTGGCCTGTGGGGACGCTTCCAGGCATATACCAGGCAGCGGCGCAGAGTGTGGCGGCGCACGGCCTCGCCATTCTTCGTTCGCATATCCGCGTATGGAGATGTCGAGGTTGAGCACCGGTTTTGTGGCGAACACGTCGGAGGCCGAGATGGAGCGCATGGAGGAGGAGGCCGAGCCTGCGGCTAAAGCCCTCGTCGCAGGTGTAGATTTGTTTGGTGCCGGGCACCAGTAGCTTGTAAACTAGGAGTTAGTCTGTAAATAGACTCTTGGGCGATGGAATGGAACTTGAAGCGAGTCGGCGTGTTTCATTCATTCCTCGAATTCTGCACACCCAATAGTCGTGAGCCGTAGCGATGAACAGTTCGGCCTTGGGTTATCCCAGGATCCGTAGCGTAGAGCACGGAGCTCGTTTGCGCGTAGGAGTCTATGGCGTCGCCCAAGGGACCACTGCTGGCATCCCATAGCGCAGAGGGCGGGCGCTCATGCACGCGTAGGGAAGTACCACGACCAGGGTCTTTTCTGAGAGGCTCGGTCGTGGCGTGACATGGGCGAATGGTGACCGTTGTCGAGCGCGTGGGCGCATATGCGAGGCACCGAGCACATAGCCTTCAAAATTCTCAGCCCAAGGTAGCCTTTCCTTCATAGTGCAGAGGGCGGACGCTCATGCGCGCGTAGAGAGGTCGGGACGTCCCCTGGGAGAACTGTTGGCCGCCGTAGCGCAGAGGGCGGACGCTCATGCACGCGTCCGATGGTAACAACAGCCCGCTCTGAGTTTTCATCGGTATGAGTCGGGCTGCGTGAAGACCGAATGGAGACCGTGCGCATAACCGGCGCGTACAAGCACTGGGCGTATAGCCTCCGGAGGTCTCAGCCTGAGCTTAGCCCTTCCTTCGTAGCGCAAAGGGCGAGCGCTCATGCACGCGTAGAGAGGTCGGGAGGTCACTTGGGAGGACTACTGGCCGCCATAGCGCAGAGGACGGGCGCTCATGCACGCGTTTGATGGTTACCGTAATCCCTGCTCTAAGACTCCTTTGGCGTCAGCCAGGCTGTTTGGAGAAATCGGCGAGTCGTCCGAAACGTATGGAGAGGTCGGCGAGCCGTCCGGAGACGTATGGAGAGGTCGTCGAGCCGTCCGGAGACGTATGGAGAGGTCGGCGAGCCGTCGAAGACATATGGAGAGGTCGGCGAGCCGTCCGGAGACGTATGGAGAAGTCGGCGAGCCGTACAGAGACAGATGGAGAGGTCGGCGAGCCGTTAGAGACGTATGGAGAGGTCGGCGAGTCATCCGAAGATGTATGGAGAAGTCGGCGAGCCATCGGAGACGTATGGAGAGGTCGGCGAGCCATTCGGAGACGTATGGAGAAGTCGGCGAGCCATCCGGAGACGGATGGAGAGCTCGGCGAGCCATCCGGAGACGTATGGCGAGGTCCGCGAGCCGTCCGAAGACGTATGGAGAAGTCGGCGAGCCGTCCAGAGACGGATGGAGAGGTCAGCGAGCCATCGCTTAAGCGTAGAATTTTCTAAGGTGCTCAATACTCCAGGAGTTGGGCACGTCGGTGCCTTTGAGGTCGGCGAGACGGTAGGCGCCTGGTCGGGTGACTTCCTTCACCGTGTAAGGGCCATCCCAATGCGAAGATAGTTTGTGCAGACTGTCGGTTTTGAGTTTCCGCTTGAGGACGAGGTCACCGACGACGAAGGATCGGTCTTTCACGTTGCGGTTGTAGTAGCGGCGAAATCCTTCAAGGTACTTGGTTGTGCGGAGGCAAGATGCCAGGCGTTCTTCTTCTAGGCGGTCGAGGTCGTCGCAGCGAGTCTGGTTGGAGGCTTCCTGATCGTTGTTTTCGACGCGTGGAGAGCGGAAGATGACGTCGGCAGGGATGACGGCTTTAGAGCCGAAGACCATGAAATACGGCAAAACATTGGTGTTACGGCTGGGTTGAGTCCGGAGACCCAGAGTACGGGGGGGGGGGGGGGAGCTCGCGCATCCAACGACCAGGGTGCTTCTCGTCTTTCTGGTAGAGGCGTTTCTTCAGGGCATCGAGGATCATGCCGTTGGCACGTTCGACCTGGCCGTTGGCTCGAGGATGGGCGACGGAGACATACTTGACGAGGATGCCGTGGCTTTCGCAGAAATCCTAGAAGACATTGCCGGTGAAGTTGGAGCCAAGGTCGGTGATGATGGAGTTCGGGAGTCCGAAGCGATGGATTATTTCATCGATGAAGGAGACAGCGTTTTTGGCGGTCGCCTTGGTGATTGGCTTTGCTTCGATCCATTTGGAGAATTTGTCGATGGCGACGTATATCCATTTGAAACTTCCCGGAGCTGGTTAGAAAGGGCCGATCATGTCGAGTCCCCAGCAGGCGAAAGGCCACGAAGTCGGTATTGCTTGAAGCGACTGCGCAGGGACATGGGTTTGTTTGGCGAAGAATTGGCACCCCTTGCAGGTGCGGACGAGCTGTTCAGCGTCGGCGACCGCTGATGGCCAGTAGAATCCTGCACGGAAGGCCTTACGTACCAACGTCTTTGCAGCCGCGTGGTTCCCACATTCACTGGCATGGATGTCGAAGAGAATTTCGAGGCCATCCTCCCTGGAGACGCATTTTTGGAGTACCTCGTTCTGGAATTTTTGCGCATGAGGGTACTGTCGACCATGATGTTAATTGTTGATGCGGCGAACGAGGCGCTCAGCTTCTGTCTTGTCAGCGGGGACAAGGTTCTCGGAGAGATATTTGATGAAGTCATCACGCCAATATCGGATGGCGTTGAGGGGACGGCGGCGACCAGCGGTTCTGTCGGCGGAAGTGGAGGCATGGCGTCCGTGGGTGAGCCGAAGCCTGAGTGGTCGGCGATGGAGGGTTCGAGCAGATCGTGGACGAATACGCCGGCGGGGCCGCGAGATCTTGACGACGCCAACTTGGAGAGCTCGTCGGCCGCCTGGTTCCGGTCACGTGGTAGATGATGGTATTCGATACCGAAGAATTTACCTTCAATTTTCCGGATGGCGGTGCAGTAGGCCTTCATCTTGTCGTTGGAGCAATTCCAGTCCTTGTTGAGCTGGTTGATGACGAGGGCGGAGTCACCGTAGACATGAAGGCGCTTGACGCCTAGCTCGCTGGTGATGCGTAAACCGTGGATTGCGGCTTCGTACTCGGCGGCGTTGTTGGAGGCTGGAAAGAGTAGGCCGTAAAGCGTAGCGGAGCTTTTCACCGGAGGGAGATGTGAAGAGGAGACCAGCGCCGGCGCCATGCAGGGTGAGGGAGCCGTCGAAGAAGAGGGTCCAACGTTCTGGCGCTTCCGGTGGTACTGGAGTTTGTAGATCCGTCAATTCGGCGAGGAAATCGGCGAGTGCTTGTGACTTGATTGTTTGGCGACCTTGAAAGGCGATGTCATAGGAGCCAAGCCGATGGCCCACTTGATGCGTCCGTAGCGTCCTTGTTGCGAAGAATGTCCCCGAGAGGGATTCCGTGACGAAGTGAGCGTCGGAGCTTGGAAATAGTGGCGTAGCTTGCGTGCAGTAAGAAGGACCGCGTGAGGAGTTTGTACTGAGGGATCGAGTTTTGGAGTTATTAAATACCTCGCTGATGATGTAGCGGGTGCTGGACGGTGTAGGAGTGGCCATCTCCTCGGGTTCGACGATAATGACGGAGCTGAAGACCCGGTTGTGCGGCTATGTAGAGCAGCAGTGGTCCTTCTCCTTAGGTGCGGCAGCACAGGAGGATGAGTGTTCTCTTTTCCAAACTCATCTTGTCACACCCCAATTTTAAGGATAAAACTGAGGCGGAATACTCATGTGTGCCCAGGAAACAATCACACACATAAGTAGACAAATTACAAGAGTGGCATCATCACATTGTTTATTACATCACGATAGTACTTAAAACAGTCTTACAACATACTGAAAACACAGATCACTGAACTTGTACACAAACTAAACCACAGGGAAACGTCGACTGGGGAGCAGCTAGCCTAGAAGTCTTCAGGAAAGTCGCCAACTGCACCTTCATCTGTTACCCATCCGGGATTTTGCCCAAAAAGAAGATAAACAACAAGCGTAAGTACTCCACGTACTTAGCAAGCTAACATAGGTTCATGAGGCTCAAAAAGGCTGACGCTGTCTGACTGCAGTTAGCTTTTAAGTTGGCAAAGTTTTAACATTAAGGTAAACGAATATTGTGCTTAACCCTTAACCCATGATCCATTTGTCCAACAAAGGTAAGATATGACATCAAATGTACCAACAACATAAAGTAACAATTGTTAAGTTTCATAGTTCCGCTAGTTTTCCGGGCCGCTCGTGACCGTGAGCACGGCTGTTATAACAGTTTTACACTCTGCAGAGGTGGTGCATCTTTACCCACAAGCCGTGTTACCCTTGTGCCCGAGGCGGCCAACCTCTTGATCCACTTCCGAGGTAGATCGGCAGGGCACACTATGAAGCCTTTCGCTGGTTCGTCTAACAGGTCAGGGCCGCTAGGTTTCCTTGGCAGGCAGATGTAGCAACCCCCCTTTCTATGGCACAAGGCCATCGCAGCTATACACATAGAAACAGGAGCAGCCCTACACCCAAAGTGGCAAGCCCCTTTTGCGCCCTTTCGGGTCACCGCTGCCATATTAGACAAGGTCCAGTTTACTGAGCTAAAACCAGAGCCATATAGCACTCATGGTAGCACTGTCAATCCCAGCTTTTGCTAACAGCAAGTTTTATTAACCGTTTAACAACATATCATCATGAGAAACAAATTCATCATTGGACTGGATCGATTATAAGTCAGTTAGCACTAGCAAAGCTACCCACATGCATATATCCCACGGGAACAAGAACATCACAGATCAAAAGCTAAGTGGGTTTTCTAAGGTTGCTCAGTTGGACACATGCATAAATGAGTGATTAAAGTAAAGTGTATAGGTAAACAAGGAGATCCCATGCTAACTTGCCTTGGTTGTCGAAAGGTTGATCCTCCTGCTGATCACTGAACGAGGGGTCCTGGTCGTACCACACCGACTCACCGTCTACTCGATCACAACATCACCACGCATTCCAGGTGCAAACATACACGATGCAAACAGAGCTATTATTAGAACAATACACCAAACAGTATTAAACTGAAAAAAAACTTTGATAAAACTGAAGTACGCATCTCTACGATCACAACAAGTTTTGGTTCATCGAAAACGGAGTTACGGCGTGAAAGATACGGCCGAAACGGTATATATAAAGCCCTAAACAAGATTAACTTGGACCCTAAAGCTAAACTGTCCAAAACAGACCAACAGGGACATAAACGATAGAGCACTAAATTACGAAGCTAACGCAATTTGAACGGATCAAATCGGAGCTAAAACGTGGATTTTATAAGCAAAACAAAGTAGTGGCATTTCTGTAAATAGTTTGAATTGCAAAAGAATTTAAATCCGAAATTAAATTGAATTTAAAACAAATCCAGCCGGCGGCTGGACTGCGCCTCATTTCACCGAAACACAGGGGCCTGGTTACAAGTTTATAAGGCACAGGGAATAGTGGAAAAGGGAGTGCGGGTTGATTCCTGTTTTCCTCGGGGTCTCTTTAACAAAGATCCCCGAAGGGGTACGGGATACGCACGTCCGTCGGATCGCGACGATGGCGAGGATTAGCTCCAGGGGGCGCGCGCGTGCGGGGTGAGCCGACGGCGTGCACGGCCGCGGCGTCGCGGCGCTCGCGCGACGTGCGCGCGGTCCCGCCATGGCCGACGCGCGGAGGCTCGCGGACATGGGCGCAGGGGGCACCCGAGCCAAACCACGGCATGAGGAAAAGCGGAGCACCAGGGGGGGTTCTCACCGCGGTAAAAAGGACGGCGGGGAGCTGCTGACGGCGGCGGACGAAGGAGACCGAAGCCGGCGGCCGGCGACGGAGCTCCAGGCGAGCGCGGCACTGGAGGCGAGGAGCAGTTAGGGTAAACCCGGGCACAAGAGATAGGAGAAGGGTGCGGCGCAGCGCTAAGCGACGCGGCGAAGCTCGGGGGAAGTTGAAACCGCCGGAACGGCGCCAAAACGACGGTCGACGGCGGCGGGGTTGGCAAGATGTGGCGGCGCTGGTGCGGTGGTTCTGCTGCGCGTGCAAGCGGGTGCGAGCGAGGGAGGAGGGGAAGGAGGAGCGGGTGCGGGCGCGTCCGCTATATGCTCGGGCGGAGATAGGGTCGTGGGCGCGGGGCACGACGAGGAGCGGGGCGAGCGGGGCAGGCGGTTGCGCGCCGCAGCGCGGACGCGCGGAGGGAAGAGAAGGGGACTGACGCGTGGGGCAGCGGCGTCAGAGAGAGGAGGGGAGGGAGCGCGCGCGCGGGCGACGGTTGCGCGGGCGCGGCGAGCAGGCCGGCCCGGGCCGCGCGCGAAGAGAAGGGGACGGAGAGGCCAGCGCGGGGAGGAGAGGGGAAAGGGAGGGGCGCGCCGGCGGTTGGGCCGCCAGGCCGCTGGGCCGAAACGGGGAGGGAAGGAGGGAGAAAAAGAAAGAGCTTTTTCATTTATTTCAAGGCTTTCAAAACATTTCCAAAAGAGTTTGAATTCAAACTAAATTTTGACAAAAACCAGTCACTTCAATAAATCCAGTGCATCAGCATGAATGCAAAAACATGTTGCCACCATAATTTTAATTCAACAAAAATTTATTTAACCCTAGGTTAAATGCTCACAAATTCATTATTAAATCATTTTCACCTATTTTGTTTTGGAGAAATTTTAGGGTGTTACAACTCTACCCCCTTAAGATGAATCTCGTCCTCGAGATTCGACTGGAGCTTACTCAAACAACTGGGGATAAGACTTCCGAAGATCTTCTTCTCTTTCCCAGGTAGCCTTCTTCTGTATACCGGTTCCACTGAACTTTGCACATCTTGATAACTCGGCTCCTGGTAACTCTTTCTGCTGTCTCCAAGATCTTGACAGGGTACTCTTCGTAAGTGAGATCCTCTCCTATCTTGATCTCTTCCAGGGGAACTTGCTCTTCAGGCACTCTCAGGCATTTCTTTAGCTGAGAAACATGGAACACATCATGCACACCTGACAGCCTCTCAGGTAACTCGAGCTGATAGGCCACTTCTCCACGTCTGGCCAAGATCCGGAAAGGACCTATGTATCTGGGTGCCAACTTTCCTTTCATGTTAAACCTCTTTACGCTTCTCATGGGTGACACTTTCAAATACACATAGTCTCCCACTTTGAAAACTAAATCCCTCCTGCGAGTATCTGCATAACTCTTTTGTCGGGATTGAGCTATCCTTAGGTTATCTCGGATCATCCTTACTTGTTCTTCAGCATTTCTAAGGACATCCGGTCCGAACACTTGAGTTTCTCCTGTCTGATTCCAGAACAAGGGAGTTCTACACTTCCGCCCATACAAAGCTTCGAAAGGAGCCATTTTCAGACTCTTCTGGTGACTGTTGTTGTAAGAGAATTCAGCATATGGCAGGCTTTTATCCCAACTAGTCCCATGCTGAAGGGCACATGCTCTCAACATGTCCTCCAAGATCTGGTTTATCCTTTCAGTCTGCCCATCTGTTTGTGGGTGATATGCAGAACTGAAAGTCAGCTCAGTTCCCAAGGATTGATGTACTTGATGCCAAAAGTGAGAAGTGAACTGTGTCCCTCTGTCAGACACTATTTTCTTTGGAACACCATGCAGAGACACAATCCTCTCCATGTACAGTTCTGCTAACCTTGCTCCAGAATAGGTGGTCTTTACTGGTAAGAAGTGAGCGACCTTAGTGAGACGGTCGACTATTACCCATATAGAATCATAGCCTCTTGTGTGCGAGGTAAACCAGTAATAAAGTCCATTCCCACTTCTTCCCATTTCCACTCGGGTATCTGCATAGGCTGTAACAGTCCTGCTGGTCTTTGATGTTCAGCTTTGACCTTCTGACAGGTGTCACATAGAGCCACATATTCTGCTACATCTCGTTTCATACCATACCACCAGTATTTTTCTTTCAGATCCAAGTACATTTTGGTGCTACCGGGGTGAATGGAGTAGGCAGCATTCATGTGCATCTTCCGCAAAATGGCATCACGATAGCTTTCACATCGGGCACACAAATCCTCTTATCCTTTTTCCAACCAAAGAGTCCCATATTCACCATCCTGAATCCTGGTGCCTTTCCAAGCACTATGTTTTCTGCTATCTCTTTCAACAACTCTCATCTTTCAACTGACCCTCACGGATTTCTTTCTCACAAGGTTAGGTTCAACTGACATTTCCACACATTGTTGGCAAAACATAGATTAAGGTATGCCATTTTCAGCCCTCAACTCTGCTGACATGCGTATTCCACTTGCAGACCTTTGCGTAGGTTTTTTTTGCTGCTCAAGGCATCGGCCACGACATTGGCCTTCCTGGGTGATAATGTACCTCCAGGTCATAGTCTTTGATCAATTCTAGCCAACGGCGTTTGCCTCAGTTCAGATCTGACTGAGTAAATATATATACTTCAGACTTTTATGATCCGGTAATGACACGTCACACTTATGCCCAACCAGATAATGCCTCCATATTTTCATTCAGCATGGTACACACAGCTGCTAACCATCCAATCCATCATTTAGAAATATCGATTCACCTCGTCGTGCTTTCTCAGCTGTCTAATGCATAGCGAGGCAACTACGACTGTCCTTCTCATTAGAACACAATCCAAGTCCAAGACGAGATGCATCACAATAGATGGAGAAGCTTTGTTTTCAGTCTGGCAGAACTAATAGGACTTGTGCTGACGAGGTTAATCTCTTCTTTAAACTCTTCAAAGTTTTGCTTGACATTTATCCAGCCCACACAAACTTAGCATTCTTTTTCCAACAAGGCAGTCATAGGTTTTGTGAGCTTGGAGAATCCTTCAATGAACCTCCTATAATATACCCAGCCAACCAGGAAACTTCGGATTTCACTGGGATTAGTTGGCGGGTTTCACCATCCACACATCTTGCACCTTGCTAGGATCAACGGATATACCTCCGTTAGAGACAACATGCCCTAAGAAAGTAACTCCTTCAGCCAAAATTCACACTTGCTCCTCTTGGCATAGAGCTGATGCTCTCTTAACTTCTGCAGAACCATCCTCAGAGTTCCGCGTGTTCCTCCTCTGTTTTAGAGAACACTAAAATGTCTCTATGAACACCACCACAAACTATCTAGGTATTCCATGAACACTTTATTCATCATATACTGAAGTAGGCTGGGGCATTGGTCAGACCAAAAGACATCACTGTATACTCATACAGTCCATACCGCGTGGTGAAGGCGGTCTTAGGAATGTCTGAGTTCCGGATTTTCAACTGGTGATACCCCATCTTGAGATCTATTTTGAGAACACACATGCTCCTCTAAGCTGGTCAAATAGATCGTCTATCCTGGTAGAGGGTATTTGTTTTTATGGTACCTCATTTAAAGACCTATAGTCCACACCATCCTTGGCTACCCATCTTTCTTATCCACAAAGATCACTGGTGCTCCCCAAGGAGAAGCACTAGGGCGTATATACCCTTTCTCTAACAACTCCTTAAGCTGTTTCTTAAGTTCTCTTCTAATTCTTTACCCCATTCTATAAGGTCTTTTAGATATTGGTGCCGATTCCAGGCAGTAATTCAATATGAACTCAACATCGCGATCAGGTGGCATACCTGCAGATCATCTGGAAAGACATCAGGGAACTCGTCCACCACCCGATCTTGCTCTGCACCACTCGCATCCATCTGGTTGACCGTGGCAGTTGGCTGCTCTTTTCTTAACACACCACTTGCACACAGATTTTCTGTCTCCCTTAGGTGTAGTTACAACACTGACCTCTCTTTGGCACTGAATGATAGCCCATGTTGCTTCATCCAGTCCATACCCAAGATGAGATCTATACCTGCTGTTCTTAGCACTATAGGCTTTACTTTAAAGTCTACCCCCCTTAGGTTGACACTAGAGGTGGGGCTCCAAAAATTTGCAGGCATACTACCCCCCTGGTGAGTTTACTATGATTGTTTCTTTCATCGCACATAAAGGCACACCATGCATTCTAACAAACGACTGTGAAATGAAAGAATGCGAAGCACCAGAATCAAAAAGTATGGTTGCTGGGATTGAGTTGATGCTGAACGTACCCATCATAACATCCGGTGCATCCAGGGCACTCTCGGCAGCTACATGATTCACCCGTCCAGTGTGAGGTGGGCGAGCATTCTGCTTCTGAGCTCCTGCCTGGTTCTGTGGGGCCTGGGGGTTCTGCTTCTTGGGGCACTGTGAGCGTAGTGTCCTGACTCCCCGCAACGGTAGCAAGCGTTGGGGTTCTGCTGAGCTGCATTCTTCATGGGAGCGGAGTTGGGGTGCTCCCTGGCGTGATGCTTGGCTGCTCTGCTGTTGCTTGGGTACCTCTGACCTCCTGGCTGCTGCTGGTAGCGCTGACCACCACCTGACTGCTGTTGGTATGAAAGGCGCTGCTGGTTTCTGGTTGCCCTGGGGGTACTGTCCCCTGTTCCACTGGTTGCCTTGACTCCTCTGGGGGTAGCCTTGCTGAGGGTTGTTCGGGACGAGTGTTGCTCCCCGATGACTGGCCTTGGAAGCTTCTTTTCTTTGCCTCCATTTCCTTCCTCTTGTTGTCAATAACTATCGCCCTATTGACCAGGGCCTGATAGTTCGGGTAGGTGTTGGACATCAACTGGAGTTGCAACCCATCATACAGACCATTCAGGAAACGGCGCTGTTTGTCCTTGTCATTGGCCACATCCTGGGGGCATAACGCGATAGCTGTGCAAACTTGTCGCGGTACTATGCCCACTGACATGGACCCTTGCTTCAGAGAGCGGAACTCCCTCTGCTTCAGTTCCACGAGACCATCTGGGATGTGATAGGATCGGAAGTTCTCCTTGAACTCCTGCCATGTAACAACGGGAGCATCTTGGGGACGGCCAAACATGAACGCATCCCACCAGTCCTGTGCAGCTCCCTGCAGTTGCCCAGAAGCTTAGAGCACCTTCTCATAGTCGGTGCACTGGGCAATATTCAGTTGTTTCTCCACTCACGGCACGAGCCAGTCATCCGCCTCCAGTGGCTCAGAGGCTGAGTGAACACAGGTGGATGGCCCTTCAGGAACTCTCCTCGACGGTCCCTGACTTGAAGAGGTTGAGGTGCGGCAGCGGGCGCCTGATCCAGGCGGTTCATCATGGCGTGCATAAGTTGATTCTGCGTGGCCATCAACTGCTCGATTGGTCACTGGCGGCGTGTGGCGGGCGGCGGGTCCATAGGGGCACCACGCCCACGGCCACGGCCTCTCCCGCGTCCTCCCCTTGCTGCCATCTGCTCACCCACAAATGCGCAAGAGTTAGACCTTTATATCCAACATAGAAAGTATATATGACATAAATGAACATTGCTGAAATTTTCGGTGCACATTCTTGATCAAACAGCAGCAACACTAAAACGGGCATAACTCGAGCTACAAAAATTCAACTGGGATGAACCAGACATCATTTGGAAAGCTTATGAAACCGGCTACAACTTTTGTATAGAACACTTTTTCAGATTCGTCAGATTCTGGGCCGAAAACAGCATTGATCAGAAACAGTTCTGGATGACAGACTGCGCAGAAACATCAACTTTAAACAGGCATATCTCCTAGATCCGAACAGATAAAGACTTGGTTCCAGATTTGCTTGAAAGGTACATCAGTCTAGATACTCCCACAAAAATTTCACAATTTTTGGATCACGGATTAAGAGATACACAGATTTAAACATAGGCTGCTCCAGAAACAGCAACACAGACAAAGGAGATAAGCAACTTTATATGCCACAAAAGTGTGTTAACTAGGAGAAGCACGGGCATAACCCATACTTCACATCACACAGACAAAGATCCAAACAAACATAGTTCACTAACATAAGTAACACAAACACCACAGGTTCACATAACACAAACTGAATTTAAAACAACGTGTCTAAACGAGATAACTGATCCTGGTAGGCAAGCTACTGGGCTCCACCGGGGCATCGTTGGCTCTATACTTCTTCTTGTAAACAGCTGCATATCCTAGCTCACCCGCGAAGGTAATCCACTTCGCGCTCCAAACGCCTTATCACCTTCTGAGCCGCACGCAGGTCATCTTGCACCTTGTCGGCCTTCCTATGCACCTCGTAGGCATGCTGAGGCAGTAGAGACCAGAACCGGGTACTCCACTGGTGGTAGCAGGGTTCGCCACGAGCCCTCCATGTCACTTTGGGGCAGGTAGCGGTAGCGATCATTCCTCATCCTCTGGAAGCGAAGGCCATGGTAGTGCAGGTAAGCATCCTGCGCCGCGTCTTCCATACTTGCGAGGGGCATCACCACGCTTGGTGGTAGTCCTGTGAGCTGACTCTATGACATGGGCTTGATCAGCAGCTTTCCAACCTGTAACCATCAGATCGGACTTCCAGTATGTAGCCTCCAAAGGGTGGGTATACTCGCCGCAGTGGTACTGGAGCTTAGCCTCCATCTCAGGGTAGTACTCCTCCAGCAAACGAACCAGCATACTATGATAGTAGGTGCTCTCGTCGGGCTTCTTGAACATGAAGTGACGATCCCAACCAAGGTCTTCCACCACCTGCAACTGCTGGAGAGGCAGGAGGTGCTGGTGCCGAAGCTGATGAGGCGGCGGGAGAGTGTACCACCGGGTACACTGGCAACTAGGCTGGTGCCAGCAGGAGCTGGTGGAGCGTCAGGTGCTGCAGGAGCGGGTGCCTCTGGCAGGGACCTCAGGCGCTGGCGCTCAGGCACAGGCTCCACTGGGCTGGCACCTCCGGAGCAGGCACCTCCGAGAGCTGGAGACTCGGGAACTGCAGCTGCAGGGGGCGGTGGTGGGCCGCTAGCTCCTCAGAAGCTGCTGCTGGAGTAACGGTCAACTCTTCATCCTCCGCGAAGACGTCGTTGGAGGAGCTGGAGGACCCATCACTGTCAGGGATGTGAACCACAGGGGGAGCAGGCTGGCTGGTGAAAAGAGCACGGTAGGCACGGGCGTTCATGCGAGGCATCCTGACGTTAAAAACAAGATCAGATAAGCGGAAACATTAGTTTTACGCAAAAAGTATAAAATAAGAAGCAGGTATAAATTTTAAATAAAGTAACGAGTTAAGAAAATAAGCATGAACAAGTACAAAAAGGTGTTAGACGGCCATTTCCTAGCTAGGCTTGCGTCCTACAGTCACAAAGCTCTGATACCAATTTGTCACGCCCCAATTTTAAGGATAAAACTGAGGCGGAATACTCATGTGTGCCCAGGAAACAATCACACACATAAGTAGAAACAAATTACAAGAGTGGCATCATCACATTGTTTATTACATCACGATAGTACTTAAAACAGAGTCTTACAACATACGGAACCACAGATCACTGAACTTGTACACAAACTAAACCACAGGGAAACGTCGACTGGGGAGCAGCTAGCCTAGAAGTCTTCAGGAAAGTCGCCAACTGCACCTTCATCTGTTACCCATCCGGGATTTTGCCCAAAAAGAAGATAACAACAAGCGTAAGTACTTCTCGTACTTAGCAAGCTAACACAGGGTTCATGGGGCTCAAAAAGTTGACGCTGTCTGACTGCAGTTAGCTTTTAAGTTGGCAAAGTTTTAACATTAAGGTAAACGAATATTGTGCTTAACCCTTAACCCATGATCCATTTGTCCAACAAGGTAAGATATGACATCAACATGTACCAACAACATAAAGTAACAATTGTTAAGTTTCATAGTTCCGCTAGTTTTCCCCGGGCCGCTCGTGACCGTGAGCACGGCTGTTATAACAGTTTTACACTCTGCAGAGGTGGTGCATCTTTACCCACAAGCCGTGTTACCCTTGTGCCCGAGGCGGCCACCTCTTGATCCACTTCGAGGTAGATCGGCAGGGCACACTATGAAGCCTTTCGCTGGTTCGTCTAACAGGTCAGGGCCGCTAGGTTTCCTTGGCAGGCAGATGTAGCAACCCCCTTTTCTATGGCACAAGGCCATCGCAGCTATACACATAGAAACAGGAGCAGCCCTACACCCAAAGTGGTGGCCCCTTTGGCGCCCCTTTCGGGTCACCGCTGCCATATTAGACAAGGTCCAGTTTACTGAGCTAAAACCAGAGCCATATAGCACTCATGGTAGCACTGTCAATCCCAGCTTTTGCTAACAGCAAGTTTTATTAATCGTTTAACAACATATCATCATGGAAACAATTCATCATTGGACTGGATCGATTATAAGTCAGTTAGCACTAGCAGAGCTACCCACATGCATATATCCCACGGGAACAAGAACATCATAGATCACAAAGCTAAGTGGGTTTTCTAAGTTTGCTCAGTTGGACACATGCATAAATGAGTGATTAAAGTAAAGTGTATAGGTAAACAAGGAGATCCCATGTTAACTTGCCTTGGTTGTCGAAAGGTTGATCCTCCTGCTGATCACTGAACGAGGGTCCTGGTCGTACCACACCGACTCTCCGTCTACTCGTCGACCGATCACAACATCACCACGCATTCCAGGTGCAAGCATACACGATGCAAACAGAGCTATTATTAGAACAATAAAACACCAAACAGTATTAAACTGAAAAAAAAACTTTGATAAAACGAAGTACGCATCTCTACGATCACAGCAAGTTTTGGTTCATCGAAAACGGAGTACGGAGTGTGAAAGATACGGCCGAAACGGTATATATAAAGCCCTAACAAGATTAACTTGGACCCTAAAGCTAAACTGTCCAAACAGACCAACAGGGACATAAACCGATAGAGCACTAAATTACGAAGCTAACGCAATTTGAACGGATCAAATCGGAGCTAAAACGTGGATTTTATAAGCAAAACAGTGTAATGGCATTTCTGTAAATAGTTTGAATTGCAAAAGAATTTAAATCAGAAAATTAATTGAATTTAAAACAAATCCAGCCGGCGGCTGGACTGCGCCTCATTTTCACCGAAACACAGGGGTCTGGTTACAAGTTTTATAAGGCACAGGGAATAGTGGAAAAAGGGAGTGCGGGTTGATTCCTGTTTTCCTCGGGGTCTCTTTAACAAAACCTCCCCCGAAGGGGTACGGGCTACGCACGTCCGTCGGATCGCCGACCGATGGCGAGGATTAGCTCCAGGGCGCGCGCGCGTGCGGGGTGAGCCGACGGCGTGCACCGGCCGCGGCGTCGCGGCGCTCTGCGCGACGTCGCGCGCGGTCCCGCCATGGCCGACGCGCGGAGGCTCGCGGACATGGGCGCAGGGGGCACCCCGAGCCATACCAACGGCATGGAGGAAAAGCGGAGCACCAGGGGGGGTTCTCACCGCGGTAAAAAGGACGGCGGGGAGATGCTGACGGCGCGGACGAAGGAGACCGAAGCTCGGCGGCCGGCGACGGAGCTCCAGGCGACGGCGGCGCACTGCGAGGCGGAGGAGGGAGCAGTTAGGGTAAACCCGGGCACAAGAGATAGGGAGAAGGGTGCGGCGGCAGCGCTACCGCGACGCGGCGAAGCTCGGGGGAAGTTGAAACCGGCCGGAACGGCGCCAAAACGACGGTCGACGGCGGCGGGCATTGGCAAGATGTGGCGGCGCTGGTGCGGTGGTTCTGCTGCGCGTGCAAGCGGGTGCGAGCGAGGGAGGAGGGGAAAGGAGGAGCGGGTGCGGGCGGGCGCGTCCGCTATATGCTCGGGCGGAGATAGGGTCGTGGGCGCGGGGCACGACGAGGAGCGGGGCGAGCGGGGCAGGCGGTTGCGCGCCGCAGCGCGGGACGCGCGGAGGGGAAGAGAAGGGGACTGACGCGTGGGGCAGCGGCGTCAGAGAGAGGAGGGGAGGGAGCGCGCGCGCGGGCCGACGGTTGCGCGGGCGCGGCGAGCAGGCCGGCCACGGGCCGCGCAGCGAAGAGAAGGGGACGGAGCGGCCCAGCGCGGGGAGGAGAGGGGAAAAGGAGGGGCGCGCCGGCGGTTGGGCCGCCAGGCCGCCTGGGCGAAACGAGGGAGGGAAGGAGGGAGAAAAAGAAAGAGCTTTTCAATTTATTTCAAGGCTTTTCAAAACATTTCCAAAAGGAGTTTGAATTCAACCAAGTTTTAACAAAAACCAGTCACTTCAATAAATCCAGTGCATCAGCATGAATGCAAAAACATGTTGCCACCATAATTTTAATTCAACAAAAATTTATTTAACCCTAGGTTAAATGCTCACAAATTCATTATTAAATCATTTTCACCTATTTTGTTTTGGAGAAAATTTTAGGGTGTTACACTGAGTGAGGTATTTCTTCAGGTCAGAGAATGCAGAATCGGCTTCGGCGTCCCATACGAACTTTTGGCCAGCCTTGAGGAGCTTGAAGAAGGGTAACCCTTTTTCGCCGAGCCTAGAGATGAAGCGGCTGAGAGACGCCATGCACCCGGTGAGCTTCTAGATGTCCTTCACGTTGGAGGGAGCTCGCATGCGGAGAACGACCGAAGTCTTGTCGGGGTTTGGGTGAATGCCGTCGCGGCTGACGATGTTGCCGAGCAGGTTTCCAGATGATACACCGAAGATGCACTTGTTGGGATTGAGCTTCCACTTGAACCTGTTGAGGGCCTTGAAGGTTGCTTCAAGGTCGGAGATGAGCATGTCGGTGGTGCGAGTTTTGACGATGACGTCATCCATGTAAGCTTCAACCTTCTCCGGGATGAGGTCCTTCAGGCAATCCTGGATCGCACGTTGGTACGTGGCACCGGCGTCCTTCAGCCTGAACGACATGGTCGTGTAGCTGTAGGCGCCGAAAGGCGTGATGAACGCCGTTTTAATCTGGTCTTCGACCTTCAAGGCAATTTGATGGTAACCGGAATAGCAATCGAGAAAGGAGAGAAGTTCGCACCCGACAGTGGAGTCGACGACCTCGTCGATGCGAGGGAGGAGGAAGGGGTCCTTAGGGCAATGCTTATTGAGATCGGTGTAGTCAACGCACATACGCCATTCTTTATTCTTTTTTAGTACAAGAACCGGATTGGCCAGCCAATCTGGGTGATACACCTCTTTGATGAAACCGGCAGCTAGGAGCCGGGTGAACTCTACCCTAATTGCCTCCTTCCTATCTGGCGCGAAGCGACAGAGCTTTTGGCGAACTGGTCTGGCGGTTGAGGAGACGTTCAGGGAATGCTCGACGAACTTCCGAGGAACTCCAGGCATGTCCGCTGGTTTCCAGGCGAACACGTCGACGTTGCTCTGTAGGAAGTTGACGAGCGCGTCTTCCTATTTAGGGTCGAGGTTGGTGCCGATGACGACAGTCTTCTCCGGAGCGCCGTCCACCAGGGCCACCTGCTTCGTGTCCTTCGACTTCTTGCTGGAGCACTGGTCGGAGGTCTCCGGGATCTCGAGATCGTCGGGGCAATGCTTAGCGGCGTTGGCGATGCAGTCTTGGGCACCCTGGAGTTGTTGACGTGTCTCGGCGGAGTTGATTGTCTCCTGCTCGCACTCGTACGCCACTTGGAGATTTGCTCGAACACTAAGGACGCCTTTCTTCGATGGCATCTTGAGCACGAGGTTGGCGTAGTGTGGAACAGCCATGAGCTTGGAGAGCGCCGGGCGACCGAGGATGGCGTGGTAGGAGGTGTCAAAGTCGGCGATGATGAAGGTGATGTACTCCTCGCGGAAGTGGTCGGAGGTGCCGAACTGCATTTGGAGGGTTATCTGTCCAACGGGCATGGATGGTTTACCTGGTACGATGCCCCAGAAGGGGAAATTCGCCGGGAACAAATCCCGCTTGGAGTAGTCGAGCTCGCGGAAAAGCGATGAGAAGATGATGTTGAGGGCCCTTCCGCCGTCGACGAGGACTTTGCGGTAGCGGCAGTTGGAGATCACCGAGTTGATGATGAGAGGAAAGCGCCCTGGATACTTGTCGTCCGACCATTGATCCTCCCTGGAGAAGGTGATGGGGCGCTCCGACCAGTCGAGGTAGCGAACGTTGGCGGGGTCGTCGTTGATGGCCGCGACGGAGGCGATGTTGCGTCGTACTTGGCACCGCTTCTGCTCAGTCTCGATGACGACGTTGCCGCCGAAGATGGTGAGGGTCCTCGCTGGTGCACGAAAAGCAGGCTCGTTGTTGTCGGCGTCCTTGTCCTTGTCGGTGTCGATTCGCGACCGCTTGTCGTCGCTCCCGCGGACGTTGCGGGCGATGGTGTCGCACGCGCGCATGGAGTGTCTGGCGCCTTTGTGGAGAGCACATGGGCCATTGAGGAGCTTCTCATAGTTGTTGTCATAGGTGCGCCTTGGCCAAGTATTGGTGTTGGCGATGTAGCGGCGGTCGTGTCGGCGGTG
This sequence comes from Coix lacryma-jobi var. lacryma-jobi, assembly GCA_009763385.1. Lineage (NCBI taxonomy): Eukaryota > Viridiplantae > Streptophyta > Magnoliopsida > Poales > Poaceae > Coix > Coix lacryma-jobi. Next base: position 129,244,251 of record CM019830.1, read on the forward strand.
GTCTGTTCTCGGACAGGAAGACTCTGGCCGATCGTGCCGGCGATCTCGGTAGTCGCGGTGGTCACGCTGCTTCGAGCGGTGGTCGCGTCCTTCATTGCGTCGTTCATTGCGATGATCGTCCTCATGGCGACGCTCCTGGGACCGTGATCGGTGACGCGGGCGTTCATGATGGCGATGGGCGTCGTCGGTGTCAGCGTAGGAGTTGGCGATGGTCATTAGTTCGGTGACTGTGGTGACCTTTTTCCGGATGATCTTGTCGCAGAGTTCCTTATGGCGTAGACCGTTGGAGAACGTTGAGATGGCTTCAGCATCAGTGATCTCCGGAATCGTGAGCCGCATGGTGGAGAATCGTCGGATGTAGCTTCGGAGGCCTTCGTTGTGCTCCTGGTGGACGTTCTGGAGATCATAGTGCGTTCCTGGCTGAACGCAGGTGGCGCTGTAAGTCTTGATGAAGACTTCCTTCAGTTGCTCCCAGGTGTCGATGGAGTTCTCGGCAAGCTTGTGGAGCCAGCTGTTGGCCGAAGACGATAGCATCACGGGGAGGTACTTGGCCATCACGTCAGATCCTCCGCCGGCTGCCTGAATGGCGATTTCGTACGTGGTAAGCCACTGCTCCGGGTTGGCCTTTCCATCGTACTTGTCCACCATGGTGACTTTGAAACCCTGAGGCCATTGGACGGTTCGTAGCCAGGGGGTGAAAGGGCGTGGCCCTATCGAGGCGTCGGGAGCCGGAGCTTGATCGCGAGCGCGATTGCCTTGGGAGACTTCCTGGTCGCGACGTGGTGGCGATCTCTGTCGGCGTGAAGGATGCGGGCTTGGAGGCGTTCCGCTGTATGACGATCCGGAGGGTGAGGCGTAGCGGCCTCTCTCGTTGCACTGTACGGTGGCAGCTTTAACATGGGCGACAACCTTCTGTAGCTCCGGGGTCAGCGGAAGCTTGAAGAGTTCGTTGTAGACGACGGTGAGGTTGTCGCTTGGGGTCGGGTAGACGGGTTGATCATCGACCCTGTCAAACTCGTAGATGAGGTCACGACCTCCAGCTTGGTCGCACTCCCGACGTCGCTCGTTGTCGCGATGCTACCGGTCGTGGCACTCCTGGTCGCGTCGTTCGTCGTCCCGCCGGCGTTGCCGGTCGATGTTGCATTTCTCTCGATTGGCGCGTTCGCCTTCTGCTTCATTCGACGGTGGGGGGCTATCGGCGGAGATGTTGAAGATGAAGCCGCCACGATACGGCGGGAAGTCATCCCCTGAGTCGGTGGAGATGACGGTCGTAGACCGTGTGGAGGTGGAGCCGTTTGTCGTGGTAGATCGGGACGCCGAACTTTCCGGCACAATGTCACCGGAGATCTCTTGTAGAGTCACCATGCCGACGAGTGGAGGTGGAGTCATTCGATCGCGCGTGCTGGTCGGAGCAATCTGGTCGGAGCCGAGAGATTGGAGCTGGTCGGAGAGCCGTCGCAGCGTCTGGTGCTGATATGTAGGAGCCACACCGCGTAGCCCGAAGGGCATGGACATTGGAGACGAGGCGCGACAGTGAGTCGGATGCTGATCCGATCTGGGGCGGCGGGTGGGTCGCGCGCTTGAAGTTCCCAATGGTGTACCTGAAAATTGCTCAAGGCAAGATTGGTCGGAAAGCTGTATACGAGCTACCTCGATGGCGTCAATGCACTCTGCAAGTCCTTGGTTGGCTCGGTCGATGGCTTCGATCAGGTCGTCGCAAGGGACGATTCTTGGCGGACGGCGTGTCGGCTTGGTGGCGCTACAGATGGACGGCAGAGCGTCCGGCGCAGGAAGTTGCGCAGATTCCATGATTTCCAGAGCAGGAGCGTGGTCGCTGTTGACACTCCTTAATGGAATCACTCTAAGATAGACTTCATAAACAATAACCTAGTGAAGGCACTAAGAAGTGTACGGGACACTACTAGCATCACTTAACGTCAAGTTGTCATCCCCAACATGAAACTAGCAATGTGATTATATCATGGCACTGACTCTAAAGATAAATATTTACCCGCAAGCGCACAGATAAATACACCCGTTGTAGCAGCATTTTACCCAGAGATGTTCTAAGTATCGTTATTTATATTTAGCACTAGGAATGAAGTGAGATAAATAAGGACAAGAGCTACTCTATTATTCATGTCATAGGAGAATTGAGAACAAAGTAAGAACACACTCCTTTATCCTAAACAGGGATCAATCACAATAATGAGGTACACTATAAATGATAAAGATCAATCTATGATAGTCCTTAGAGCATTTCAACTTAGACAAGGCATGCAGATTAGAATAGACATTATAAAGAAGTATTCCTAAGTTATTCTAGTTATAAGTCATAATATACATTGATTAGTGCAATTATATTTGGCAATCAATGGCTAGGTTATCCCATATTCATATTCAAGAGGCAACCCATAGTAAAGGTGCCAAACAGAGTAACCCCTAAACCATAAGTTAACTGAGCCATACTGAACACTACATTCGGGAGGTGGAATACAAAGGACTCAATAGGAATGTCACACCCGCGATCTACCACTCTATCCGGAATATAGGACGCATTCGCAGATAAATAGTGTATAGGCACCACACCTACACAATATTTATCACCCACTCGTTGATCTTTAAGATGAGCACTATACGAACATGAGTATAAACATGATGATAATCTATCTATGACAAATATATAATCAAAGCATACTACAAGCAGATAATTAAGAATATAGTAATTAATGTCTTAGTCATATCAATTATATCTAAACTATTATGAACTAGACTATGAACAGTATGATGAACTAGAACACATAGATGAACTAGAGTATGAACTAGAAGATGAACTAGTCGATGAACTAGAAGATGAACTAGACGATCAACTAGAACTAGAAGATGAACTAGAACATGAACAATGAAGAACAATGAAGAACTAGAAGAACAAATATGAACTAGAAACATAATTAGATCCATAATGTTGATACAAGAGAGAAGATCTTGGGTTTACCGAGCCTTCTCGTGACTAGATCCGGAATCCAAGTGAAGCTTGCCTCTTCTAATTCTAATTCTATCTAGCTATGCCTAAGTTGATGTGGCTCTAAGGAAATTAGGGTTTCTGATTGATCCTCCTCCTCTTCTAATTACTTAGGATCTGATGATGTCTAATGATGATGGAGAGGGGGGTCTGGGGCTGCTTATATGGGGGCTCCTGGCCTCCCCTCCACCTTGGGAAAGCGATGTGGGACTAAATCCTTCGCCATATGCACATGGGCCTAAATGGGCCAAAACGTGTTGGAGAGGTCGGTTGGAGTGCGTCACGCGAAGGGGGGCGAGTTTGGGCCCAGTACCAGACCGGTCGGTCCATGGAGGAGACCGGTCGGTCGGCCTCTATGACAGGTGGGCCCCGCCTTCCGTGGGTCGCCTTCTCGTGTCTTCTGAAATGTTCTGGAATGTTCTAGAATCTTCCAAGTCGTATCCATCGAGGATTCTCGCTTTGAGACTCCAAGTATAGCAAATGATATGTCCGTTTCGATCGTCTCGACGAGGTCTTCGCAATGGTGTGCTATGTTTCATCACTTGAGATACTTTTATATGGTAAAAACATGGATGTCCTACAAAATAAGTGAGAGCACCAAAACTCGTGGAACTTGTTAGTTTCAAACCCTACAACTATGCTTTGTGATTCATTTAGTGTCATTTCATGCAATAGTTGATGGTTAATTATGAGCATTAGTGAGCGTCAACAGTTCCCCCAAGCTTACCTTTTGCTAGTCCCTTAGCAAATAGTCATGATGAATCAGGAATTGCTACTATGCTTTCACATCTCAATGGTACATATGTTCAAACAAAAAAATCTTCCCTTGGATTAGAGTTAACTATTCTGACTTTCTCATATTACCTTTAACTATGGAGCTTTTGCCTTCACCTGAATCTTTAAACAATTGAAAGATAGAACAATCAAGTTAAGCACTGTATCTCTAACTCTTTGATCAACCTTCATTCTGGAGTTTTATATATTTTAAAATGGAAATCAGAGATTCTACTGTATCACACTCTCAAATCGCTATTTATATTTTATGATTCCTTGCTGATGCATTTTCCTTATTTTCTGAATATATATCTGGAGCTTTAAGAAGTGAAAAGCATATCTTACCAAGTCAAAGTTCAAAGCTAGGGAGAAAGATGTCATACTCATAGATCAAGAACTTAGAACTTTTGAAATTTGTCATCTTTTGCTGGCATATTGTAATTAGAGGGACCATGGGCTATCTTTCTTTTTCTCTTTCATATTTTTATCACAATGCTTTTCCTTCTCTTTTTTTTTCTTTTGAGGTAGTCGGACACTTGTCCCTTTTTATTTCCTCCTTTTATACTTTTGCATAGTCTCATGCCTCTAACACAATACTACTTCGGAAGAGTGAATCTTTTAATAAAACGTTCTTGATTTCTAGAGCATGATAAATTTCTCAACCATAACTAAAAACTTAGAACAAAGCAAGTAGCCTTATCTTAAGATCATATTAATGGCTCTGGGTAGGAATTCATGTGATGTCATACAGGATCTCATCATGTGTTTTAATCTTTTCAAAATGTAAATCTCCAGAATTCTAGTTTCTCTAGGAATTACATAAATAGCAGCTCAAACCTTTTATATCATATCTCATAATTATCTAGACTTTAGATCAAGCATTTTCCATCCACAGGTTTCATTAGATCAAGCATTTTCCATCCACAGGTTTCAGGTTCAGAGTTTATTCAGAACAACTTTGTCTAAAACTCAAGAAAATTTAAGTTTGAACAATAGGTACTTATGAGGGATTACGGCAGAGCAACTATTAATCATTTTCATCATGAGCAAAATTAAGTTCATATCAACTTAGGCATTTATTCATTATATACTATATTTATTTGGTTTTATAATAGTTAATCATCTTTTTATGGGTTTTTATATATATTGACCTGGATCTAGCTAAAACAAACTAATAGTAAATAAAAATAGTCGTGGTACGATACTTATCGTGATAACTGACGGTGTTCTCCCCCAAGCTGGATCTTGACGTGATCTTTTCCCCAGAAGATGATAACTGAGGGTGTTCTCCCCCAAGCTGAATCTTGACGTGATCTTTTCCCCAGAAGATGAGTAGACCATCAGCAGTGGCTTAAGTCCCTCTCTTCTTTATTTCCTGGTGGATACATGGGGGTGCCTTCCCCCAAGCTGAATGTTGACGTAGTCACTTTGCAATGTAGCAGGCAGTGGATATGTCCTTCCTCTATTAGAGCTTTGATTGATGTTGATGTTTGTTGAGACAGTGTTCCAACAGTGGATGGAGCATTCACTTGTTCGTCAGCTTTTCTTGGCCTTTCAAATCGTATGAAACTCAAATAGACAACAAAACTTGTGGAACAGATTAAGCATTAGCGGTTGGCCACTCAAGCCTTAGTTGTCTAGAATTTCAGTAAGATCTCTTTCTATATTTTAATATATTTTTTTACGATGCAAGAGAAAAATGCAACAGGACGAATGTATGCATATTTATTTTTAGTATTATTATATTATTATTATTGTATTTTTTATGCCACCATGGTGAACATTCCTGGGGATTTTTACACACCATAGAATTATTCACATGAGGCTTTATGGTTTATGATATAGTGTAACAAATGCAATGTTTTTGTTTCCTTTTCTAATGCAATGCAGAAATTAATATGTAGATTGTAACACCCTAAATTTTCTCAAAAGCCAAATGGTTGAAAATGAGTTATTTATGTTTTGTGAAGCATTTAATATAGAGGTTAAATAATTTTTGGGAATTAAAATAATGGTGGTAACATGTTTTATGCACTCATGCTGATGCATCATATTTATTTGAGTGTCTGGTTTTTGCCAAAACTTGGTTTGAATTCAAATTCTCTTTGAAATGGTTTGAAAATGTGTTGAAAACAAATGGAAAAGAGTTCTTTTTCTTTTCTCCTCCCTCCCTTGCTTCTGGCCCAAGCGGCCTGGCGGCCCAATCCGCCGGCGCCCTCCCCCCCCCGCGCTGGGCCTCCCTCCCTCCTTCTCTTCTCTTCCCGCAACGGCCCAGCAGGCCGGCCCCGCCCGCGCCAGCGTGCGCCGCCGCGCCTCCTCTCTCTCTCTCTCTCTCTCTCTCTCTCTCTCTCTCTCTCACACTGACGTCGCGGCCCCGCCCGTTAGCGTCCTCCTTCTCCCTCTCCTTCGCTCTCGCCCGAGCGCAACCGTCGCGCTCCGCGTCGTCCGCACGTCGTGCGGCGCCCGCTCCCACGACCTCGGCCTCCACCTCATCCTTTTAGCAGATGCGCCGCGCCCCGCTCCTTCTTTCCCCTCTCCCACTCCCGCAGCGCCGCGCAGAGCAACCCCCAGAGCCCCCGCGCCATCGCCGCCGTCGCTCGGGCACCCGCCTCCGTCCCCGTCGACGCCGGGCGCCACCTCCAGTGCCTCCTTCGTCTCCCTTCGCCGTGGTGAGGACCTCCTCCGCCTCCCGCTCCTCCCCTACCCCTCGGTTTGGTCGGCGTCGCGCTCGGTGCCCTGAGCCGCGAGCTCCCCGGCCTCGGCCATGGCGGAGCCGCGCACGACGTCGCGCTGAGCGCCGTGACGCCGCGGCCAGTGCGCGCCGTCGGCCGCCCGCGCGCGCACCCGTCCCTGGATCTCCGTTGCCGTCCGCGATCGATCCGACGGCCGTGAGTGACCCGTACCCCTTCGGGGTTAGTTTTGCTAAAGAGCCCCCGGAAAGCGGGAATCAACCCGCACTCCACCAGGCACTATTCCCTGTGCCTGGAAAATCTTGCAGCCGGGCCCCTGTATTTCTTCAGAATTGAGGCGCAGTCCAGCTGAATGCGAAATTGATTTAAAATTCAATTTAAATTCCGATTTAATTTCAAAAACATTCAGTCTATTTACAGAAATGCCACTACATTGTTTTGCTTATAAAATCCACGTTTTAGCTCCGATTTGATCCATTCAAATTGCGTTAGCTTCGTAATTTAGTGCTCTACCCGTTTTACCCCTGTTAGTTCTGTTTGGACAGGTTAGCTTTAGAGTCCAAGTTAATCTTGTTTAGGGCTTTATATGTACCGTTTCGATCGTAACTTTCACGCCGTAACTCCGTTTTCGATGAACCAAAACTTGTTGTGATCGTAGAGACGCGTACTTCAGTTTTACCAAAGTTTTATTTCAGTTTATTACTGTTTGGTGTATTGTTCTAATAATAGCCTTGTTTGCATCGTGTATGTTGCACCTGGAATGCGTGGTGATGTTTGTGTTCGAGTAGACGGTGAGTCGGTGTGGTTCGACCAGGACCGTTCTTTCAACGACCAGCAAGAGGACCAGTCTTTCAACAACCAAGGCAAGTTAGCATGGGACTTCCTTGTTTACCTATACACTTTACTTTAATCACTCATTTATGCATGTGTCCAATTGAGCAACCTTAGAAAACCCACTTAGCTTTGTGATCTGTGATGTTCTTGTTGCCGTGGGATATATGCATATGGGTAGTTTTGCTAGTGCTAACTAACTTATAACTGATCCAGTCCAATGATGAATTTTGTTCTCATGATGATATGTTGTTAAACAGTTAATACTTTAAATAAAAACTTGCTGTTAGCAAAAGCTGGGTTTGACAGTGCTACCATGAGTGCGATATGGCTCTGGTTTTAGCTCAGTACACTGGACCTTTTCTAACTTGTTAGAGGTGACCCGAAAGGGCGCATAAGGGGCTTGCCACTTTGGGTGTAGGGCTGCTCCTGTTCCTATGTGGTATAGCTGCGATGGCCTGCCATAGGAAAGGGGGGTTACTACATCTGCCTGCCAAGGGAAACCTAGCGGCCCTAACATGTTAGACGAACCAACGAAAGGCTTCATAGTGTGCCCTGCCGATCTACCTTGGAAGTGGATCAAGAGGTTGGCCGCCTCGGGCACAAGGGTAACACGGCTTATGGGTAAAGATGCGCAACCTCTGCAGAGTGTAAAACTGTTATAACAGCCGTGCTCACGGTCACGAGCGGCCCGGAAAACTAGCAGAACTTTGATACTAGAATAATTGTTTTCTTTATATTGTTGGTACCATATAATGTTTTATTTATCTTTGATGGACAAATGGATCATGGGTTAAGGGTTAAGCACCATATTCGTTTACCTTAATGCTAAAACTTTGCCAACTTAAAAGCTAACTGCAGTCATACAGTGTCAGCCTTTTTGAGCCTCATGAACCATGTGTTAGCTTGCTAAGTACGAGAAGTACTTACGCTTGTTGTTTATCTTCTCTTGGGCAAAATCCCGGATGGGTAACAGATGAAGTGCAGTGGGTGACTTTCCTGAAGACTTCTAGGCTAGCTGCTCTCCCAGTCGACGTTTCCCTGTGGTTTAGTTTGTGTACCAGTTCAGTGATTGTGGTTCAGTACTTTGTAGACTCTGTTTTAAATACTGTCGTGATGTAATATAACAATGTGATGATGCTACTCTTGTGATTTGTCTACTTATGTGTGTGATTGTCCTGGGCACAATGAGTACGTTGTCCCAATTTTATCCTAAAGTTGGGGTGTGAAATAGATGATTATTATTTTTTTATGCCTCCACAGAGAATACATTTATGGTTTTAACACACCACTAAACTGTTCTCATGGGGCTTAAGGTTTTTCATATTTTTATTTTCTTTTCTAATGCAGATATAATTTGCTAAAAGTAAATATGCAACTAGAAGTAAAATGATATGATTATGCAGTACTTAATTTATTGCTAAAGAAATATGGATAACTATCGAGTTACCTTCCGGCGAGGATTCGATGTTTATAGTCTATCGAACAAGACTTCTTGCACGCTCTTTATTCTTCCTTGGTGCGTCAGCAGATCCTCGTGGTGAAGACCTTAGTTGTACTTCAGTAGAACTCTTTTTCTTCTTCAAGTGGCTGGTGGACTTGTCTCCTTTGGTTCACTGCTCTTCATATTCTTTAATGGGTGTTGGCATGATCATTTACTTTGAATCCTTGATAGCGCAGATGTTCATCACTTCTCTTGAGCTATACCATTGATGATTGGCTCTTGAGTAGACGAAGGCTTCGTCGGCATCATAGTGGAATTCCTATCTTCTGTTGAAACTCAGATAGACAACAAAGCTCGTGGAATAGATTAAGGGTTAGTGAAAAAACTACACCTTAATTATTTTAGAGTCTTGATTTATTTCTTTCAAGCACAAAGCAACAAAGTTTTGGATTTCCATTTATGTATGTGACCCAATGATGGTGCAATAATGTGTTTTATCACATATGTATCAAGAAAATAGGAGGTAAATGTCAAACTAAATTTTAAGTGAAGCATAATACTGTAAGCTAGCAACATCCTCTGGAATTCATGAAACTTTGGGAGGCCATTCTTTGTACAGTGTGTCCTACTCGCAAAACTAAGGCAGAGATCAAGTGCATAAGTTCTGCTGGTGAGAAAACACCAATAGAACCAAAACTTCATTTACTCTACTCTAACCTTAGGCACATTTAATATGATAAGATTGGTATTTTGTGCATTGTTTCATTCTTAAAACATGGGTGATGAAATCAGAAGAGTGAGCATGAATTTGACAATGAGGGTTGAGTTGTTCAAGACTAAGTGATTAAAAGAGTGATACTCAAAGAACAAAGCATGTTGAGTTTTTAGATTAAACATTTAAAGTTGTAACTCAAACATTTTGATTTTGATTTTTTTTATTTAAGTGCAGGCAAGACCAGGGAAAGCTTTTGTAGAGAATGATCACTTACCTTAAAATATTACCTTCATCATTGAAACGCAATGGCGCCATGTGATGAGGGATAGATGATCTATCATGACCCCTTCCTTTTGTTTGAAGCTTCTCCTTGCATCTTGAGCTTGTTCCTAAACATCTTGTCTCCTGTGTTGCACTTTATCTTCCTCAACCTCTAAGCTATCCTTTTTTCTCTCCTCATGAATTTGGACTTATTGCTCCACTTATTATTTTATTCCTGAAAGCATTAGTGGACAACACATACCCGAAGGGATATACAAGTAATGACAAGGGTAGTGTTGTCATAGAGCTAAAGTCACTTTCTATGCTAAGAGAAGTTAATCTTGGCATTTTAATTAGCATAGAACTTGAATCCCATATTTATTTCCTTCATCGTTCACCACTACTTCTTCTCTAAAGGATTAATTTATTTTGTATCTTAAGTTTGATTTTCAAGCATGAATTTGTGAAATCATTAAACAAAGAAGTAACAGTGAGTAGAGAGATTGCAAACCAGTGTGTTGGGATGTTGACAGCTTCTTGATTGGGAGGATGAGCATGGTTGTAGATTTTTTTTGGAAGAGCTAGCCTTCCTCCCCACACTTAGACAAAGGCAAGTGTGTGTTGAAGCATCCCTCGCGTTGTATTTGCAACTCCCATGTTCTCGGACATTGTTCACCCTGCAGTGGTTAGTGAAGAATACCCGAGGGAACTAGTCCTAAGAACATAATTATTATTTTTTTAATTTTTTTTTGTAAATTAAGACAAGATTAAATTTAAAAGTCATAAGATAACTACCGATTGACCTCTCGGCGAGGGCTCGCAGTTTTAGGTTCGTTGAGCAAGACCTTTCTTTAATGGACACATACCCGAGGGAATATATAAAGTTGAAATACAGGTTGTCCACTATTAAATTATAATCCTTATCTATGCTAATGGGTAGATGGATTTGGAATTGTTTTAGCATAGACATGATTCATCATAGTTCATAGACAACTTGGTGGTTGTATTGTTTCATGGCTCAAGGCAAAGGTAGCTTATAGCAAAAGACAAAGTGAATATTCTTTGATACTTACAGTTCAGTGATGAATGAGCTATGTCTTTGTGTGAAGTTGTTGGAGCACGTCCTTGCCTTGCTTCATCCCAGTGTGAGTTCATCTCTTGACTTCCCCATTTTGATATTGAGAGATTTCTACAGGGGTTAGTCCAACAAAATAACCGATATCTACTAGAGCATACTCTTGGTTCAAAAATCAAACTAGACGCCATGTCTAATTTAATCTAGGAAAGCATTTTTAACCTAAGCACCACGCTTAATTTAAAAAGCCTTTGAAAGTAAGATCAACACTCCTAGACTAAGCACCATGCTTAATTTAAAAGTTGTATGAACATACTCCAAACCTTAAGCACAACTATAATAAATAACAGTGTCATGAAAGCACTACAAAGATTCACTTTAATGGAGTTGAAAGAGTGTGATCAAGGTGAGTAGTATATTATATATATATTTCTTTAGATGCACATAACATGAGTGGATGCAAGTGATAAAATTAAACATGTATGAGAGAACATAAATAAATGGAGTGAATGATGATGATTAACATGTATGAGAGAACATAAACTAAATGGAGTGAATGATGATGATATGCAAAGATTAATAAGATAACTACTCATCTATTTAAAGTCCATGAGCAAGACTGACTCACCTCGATTAAACTTACCATGACTCACAATGGAATTGTGAGTGGTACAACGTCTGGTGTCGTCACTCGTCACGTGCTTGAAAAACTTGTAACGTTGACCTTCTTCGATCCTTGTGGGAGTTTGTCAGAAAGTCAAAGTGACAACAATTGTCTATACCTTATCTGGTTGATTCCTAACAAAGTGGTTGAATGGATCTTGAGGCTTGAGCAAAGCCTCTGGACCCGCAACGTAGTTTGTCGGAAGTTCAAAACCAGTCATACACCTCACCCTGCATAAGATCAAAAACTATACAAAAGCCAGGGTGGGCCTGTTTGGATAAAGGGTGAATAAAATATCTCAATTATCACATGTGTAAGAGTTCTCCTAGATGTTGAAAATGTATTCTAGCTACCGTCCTTAATTACTCATTCATTCCCCGGCAACGGCACCAAAATGCTTGTTGACACTCCTTAATGGAATCACTCTAAGATAGACTTCATAAACAATAACCTAGTGAAGGCACTAAGAAGTGTACGGGACACTACTAGCATCACTTAACGTCAAGTTGTCATCCCCAACATGAAACTAGCAATGTGATTATTCATGGCACTGACTCTAAAGATAATATTTACCCACAAGCGCACAGATAAATACACCCGTTGTAGCAGCATTTTACCCAGAGATGTTCCAAGTATCGTTATTATATTTAGCACTAGAAATGAAGTGAGATAAATAAGGACAAGAGCTACTCTATTCATGTGATAGGAGAATTGAGAACAAACTAAGAACACACTCCTTTATCCTACACAGAGATCAATCACAATAATGAGGTACACTATAAATGATAAAAGATCAATCTATGATAGTCCTTAGAGCATTTCAACTTAGACAAGGCATGCGGATTAGAATAGACATTATAAAGAAGTATTCCTAAGTTATTCTAATTATAAGTCATAATATACATTGATTAGTGCAATTATATTTGGCAATCATTGGCTAGGTTATCCCATATTCATATTCAAGAGGCAACTCCATAGTAAAGGTGCCAAACAGAGTAACCCCTAAACCATGAGTTAACTGAGCCATACTGAACACTACATTCGGGAGGTGGAATACAAAGGACTCAACAGGAATGTCACACCCGCGATCTACCACTCTATCCAGAACATAGGACACATTCGCAGATAAATAGTGTATAGACACCACACCTACACAGCATTTATCACCCACCCGTTGATCTTTAAGATGAGCGCTATACGAACATGAGTATAAACATGATGATAATCTATCTATGCCAAATATATAATCAAAGCATACTACAAGCAGTATAATTAAGAATATAGTAATTAATGTCTTAGTCATATCAATTATATCTAAACTATTATGAACTAGACTATGAACAGTATGATGAACTAGAACACATAGATGAACTAGAGTATGAACTAGACGATGAACTAGAAGATGAACTAGATGATGAACTAGAACTAGAAGATGAACTAGAACATGAACAATGAAGAACAATGAGAACTAGAAGAACAATTATGAACTAGAAACATAATTAGATCCATAATGTTGATACAAGAGAGAAGATCTTGGGTTTACCGAGCCTTCTCGTGACTAGATCGGAATCCAAGCGAAGCTTGCCTCTTCTAATTCTAATTCTATCTAGCTATGCATAAGTTGATGTGGCTCTAAGGAAATTAGGGTTTCTGATTGATCCTCCTCCTCTTCTAATGACTTGGGATCTGATGATGTCTAATGATGATGGAGAGGGGGGTCTGGGCTGCTTATATGGGGGCTCCTGGCCTCCCCTCCACCTTGGGCAAGCGATGTGGGACTAAATCCTTCGCCATATGCACATGGGCCTAAATGGGCCAAAACGTGTTGGAGAGGTCGGTTGGAGTGCGTCACGCGAAGGGGGGGCGAGTTTGGGCCCAGTACCAGACTGGTCGGTCCATGGAGGAGACCGGTCGGTCGGCCTCTATGACAGGTGGGCCCCGCCTTCCGTGGGTCGCCTTCTCGTGTCTTCTGGAATGTTCTGGAATGTTCTAGAATCTTCCAAGTCGTATCCATCGAGGACTCTCACTCCGGGACTCCAAATATAGCAAATGATATGTCCGTTTCGATCGTCTCGACGAGGTCTTCGCAATGGTGTGCTCTGTTTCATCACTTGAGATACTTTTATATGGTAAAAACATGGATGTCCTACAAATAAGTGAGAGCACCAAAACTCGTGGAACTTGTTAGTTTCAAACCCTACAACTATGCTTTGTGATTCATTTAGTGTCATTTCATGCAATAGTTGATGGTTAATTATGAGCATTAGTGAGCGTCAACAGTCGCCCACGGTCCAGATCATAGATCCGATCTGAAAAGTGGTGCCCGATTCCGGAAGAACCATGGAGCGAGGGAAAGTAACTGCTTGGCAGATCATGGTGTCGTAGCACACACCCCTACCTGGCGCGCCAACTGTCGACGAAATATGGTCGATAGTCTACCGAGGGGTATGCCCAAGGTAGTAGATTGAGCAGTGGAGGCGTGCGAGACGTCTGCAAAGCGTAAACACAGGGACGAGAGATGGCGATTTAGACAGGTTCGGGCCGGCAAGTCGCCATAATCCTACGTACTGTGTTCTGGTGGCTGGTTTGTATTGATGGATTGGAATATCACGTGGCTTTGGAGGGGATCCCTGCTCGCCTTATATAGTCGGGGAGCAGGGTTACAACTTGCCGAATCCTAACAGATTACAATCGGTCCCTTTTGGCAAGGAATCCGGGTCTATCTATTGGATCTTCCTTGTCGAGCAAGTCATCAGGATAATCCTTAGCGGCTGCGACGGCCTGGTCACGGGCAGCAAGGTCTTCTGGTTGGGCCGTATCTTGCCGAGTAGCCCAAGTCGTGCCATGGGGGTATACGGGAGGAATATCCCCACATTGAGACACTCTACTTTCTAGTTACGATGAGTTTCGAGTGAATGATGCCCGGATGGGTATCATGAACAGAGAACACTACTAAGCTAGAGACAAAAGAGAGGAAAAGCCAAAGTCAGAATTACCACTCAAAGTTAAGATCCACATGAAAAATAGAACAAATAAATTGTTATTAATAATTAGTAAATGATTATTAATATTTAATAGTCCCGAAACACCAGCTAAAGAGTTTATTTTTAAGTGTTTTAAATTATCTATGATTAGAATTGTAAATTACCTAAAGAAAAAAGAAAGTAGTGATATTCTCTTTGCTATGGGAAAGCTCTCTGTTGATTTTAGTTACCATTATGTCATGCCTATATTCAATGATAAGAATGAAAGATTAAAATTAATAGAAGGTGAATACAGTGGCAGCAAAATCATGCCTACAAGCTGGTCAGATGTCGGGTGCTCTTTTCTAAGATGGTGACGGACCAGAATGTCTGAGATGTATCATCAATAGATGATTACTCGGAATAATCCTAGGAAGTCTCGAGAAGATCTGAAGATATGACGCAATGCAACATAGATTAGGACTCTCATTATAACTTAGTTGAATCACTGAAGGAAGTCATGTAATTAGAATAAGACTCCTCTGTTGTAATCGACTAGGACTCGGTATGCGCTATGCTCTACCAGACTATATAAGGAGAAGCAGGCGCATACCCCCATCATCAAATCTTGAATCATAACACAAGACACACGCCGCAACTGGACGTAAGGTATTACACTATTTAGCGGCATGAACCAGTATAAATCATTGTTCTTGTGTTCATGTCGAGTCCTACGAACGTCGATCCCTACCAAACAAATCATCTCGTGATGAGTTGTCGGTTAATAAACACGGACAGCTGGCGCACAAGGTAGGGGCTTTCGGTGATTCCGCACTCAAGCGCTCGACGAACCACATCATCATTTTTCCAGTGGGATCAATTTTCATTTTTGGCTCATGGACTTGTATCGCGGACGACCAAGGCAAGTTGCATCAACATCTCCAACATGGATCAGAAGGACAAGTCACTCCAAAGACAGATGATCTCAGCCAAGCCCTAAAAATCTCTCAGTTCAGAGTCAGCAAGAGATACAAGATTGGGCCACAGTTTCCAACTCCTACTTGGATACGACTACTCGGTCTGAAGAGGACCCAGACTTCAGGCACCATATCCCCTTCGGACTGCGCAAAACAATGAGGACCTTCCAAGAGTTGATCAGATCAAACTTCAAGAAGCTTCAGCAGATTCCGCTAATAGCCAGAGAGGTTGAGGAACAAAGCCAAAGATGCACGCATAAGGAGGGCAACTCATCGCTAGGAAGCGATAGAGCACTATGAATTGCAAACTCAGGAGTACCATAATTGCAGACGCCTAGCAGAGGAAGCGGAACAAGAAGCTCACAACCAGCGTAACAAGCAAGCTCAGTCTCATTATGATCACGACAGGCGACGAGCCGACTGCTCCCGCTACCTTGAACCAGAATTCATGAAGGTAGCTGGGCATAAAGTATATCAAACTCGATACCAGAATATCATGGCACTAGCCACAAAAATCGGAGCAATAGACAACAGCATGTCAGATGAAGAGCGCCAGTTGATCATGCTCCAATCTACTTCTCTACAACTCAAAGCAGAAACCTCGAGTCATTAGCCGACGCTCAGGACTCATCCGGCCTGTCCATGAACGACTTGGGTGGATCCCCGCCAAAAGTCATCTGGGAAATCGGGTCACTGACTAGGCAGAGGGAGGAGTCGAGTCATCTTATAGAGGAGTCGACGTCACTGGCTCCGATGTAGTCGATTGCTTCCCCTGTTTCTCTAAACGACTTCGAGCAGTTTCTTTCCCTCACAAGTTCAAACTGGGAACTACTCCAAGTACGATGGAAAAGTAGAACCAAAGCAGTGGCTCAGACTATATGCACAGGCAGTCGAATTAGTCGGAGGAAGCAACGACGCCAAAGTGTTATCCTTACTGATGGCTCTGGAAACAATGCCCCTTGCATGGTTCGATAGACTCAAATCCGAGTCCATTGACTCCTGGGAATAGCTCCACCGCGTCTTCATAGAAAATTTCACGGCGTTCCCGAGAGATCAGATCCCCACACCAAGCTTAGAACTTATAAGCAACAGAAGAATGAAAACTATGCGAGAATATTACAAACATTTCTCTATGATTCATTCAACAATCTCAGACATAACGGATTGAGAAGTATTGATCTTTTTGGCAATGGAATTGTGAAAGATACAATTACAAGGACTTCATCAAACAGGACCCAGTCACTGCTAATGAGTTCCAAAGGCCAGTAAATTCTATGATTGCGATAGAAGAGCGCACTCAGGAATGCTTTCCTGAATGGAACACGCAAGGCGACAAGAGAATAATCAACGAGGGAACTAGCCTGCTCAACAAAACACCCGGAAAAGAACAGGGGATAATATAGTAGCAACTATGGAACCTTAGAAGAAACGGAACAAGCCCTCAAGCTTTGATGACCTCCTAGACAGACCATGTCCCTTTCACCCAAAAGGGGGACACCCGACTGGACATTGCAAGCAACTCAAAGGGAGAGGGTTGAACTCGGATTTCAACAAAAGCAAGAAAAACAAAGGCAAAAAGACAGCTGAAGAACCTCCGTAGGGCGTTGGCGACTTCCAACACCCAAAAGACAGCATCAATGTCATATTCGGGGGAGTAGCCACCAGTGACACTAAGCGACTTCAGAAGCTTTCCTTGCATGAGATCATGTCAACAGAACCAGCAGTTCCCAAGTACCTCGATTGGTCTGAGAATCCGATCAATTTCTCATGAGTAGACCAATGGACCAGTGTCTCTAATGCGGGGCACTACCCGCTCGTCCTGGATCCAACGGTCACTGGTTTCAAAGTGGGAAGAGTACTTATCGATGCAGGAGCCAGACTCAACGTCATCTTTGCCAGTACTTTGCACAAGATGAACCTAGATTTGGCAACTCAACTCACCCCATCAAGTGCCCCCTTTTACGGGATAGTACCCCGAAAGGCAACAATACCACTCGGAAGGATCATATTACCCGTCACTTTTGGAACTCTGTCAAATTATCGAACGGAGTACATCAGTTTGAGGTAGCCAACTTTGAGTCCTCGTACCATGCCATATTTGGACGACCAGATATCGCCAAATTCATGGCAGTACCACACTACCTGTATCTACTGATAAAGATGTCGGGGCCCAAAGGAATCCTAACTTTCAAGGGAGACTTGAAGCGTTCCTTCGAATGTGACACAGAGGTTGTCCAAATTGCAGAAAAAGCTCAACTTGCCCTTGAAGTACAAGAACTTGCACAGATGGTACATAATACCAAACCTGGAGGCTCAAAGATATAAAAAAGCAGGCACCATCCAACCGTCAACAGAAGTCTCCACGAAAGAAATTGATCTGGAGATCGGCGATCCATCAAAGACGGCGGTCATCAGTGCCCACCTATCTGAAGCATAGGAACTCGCCCTCACCAAGCTCCTCAGGGCAAACAAAGACATATTCGCCTGGAAGCCATCCGATATGCCCGACGTTCCGAGGAAGATGGCTGAGCACAAACTGGAGTTAAAGGAGAGCTCTAGACCAATCAAGCAAAGCCTACGATGTTTCTCACCTAAGAACAAGGAGGCAATCAAGAAGGAGATAACCAAATTACTAGCAGTCGGATTCATTAGAGAAATCCTCCACCTCGAGTGGTTGTCCACCCCGGTACTGGTGTAAAAGAAGAACTCCGTAGAGTGGCGCATGTGTGTCGACTACACATACCTCAACAAACATTTTCCAAAGGATCCTTTTCGATTACCGTAGATAGATGAGATAGTTGATGCCACAGTAGGGTCAGCGCTATTATCCTTCCTAGATTGTTACTCCAGCTATCATCAAATCACCCTCAAAGAAGAAGACCAGCCCAAGACATCGTTTATAACACCGTTTGATGCCTATTGTTATAAAACCGTGTCCTTTGGGCTGAAGAACGCAGGAGCTACCTATCAACCAACCATCCAAGATTGCTTGGGCGACCAGATCGGCCACAACATGGAGGCTTACGTTGATGATGTGGTCATCAAAATGAGGGATTCGACTACTCTCGTAGCTGATCTTGAGGAGACTTTCACCCGCTTACGCGCATATAAGTGGAGACTCAATCCCACCAAATGTGTATTTGGGGTTCCCTCAGGGCAGTTACCTAGCTTTCTGGTCAGTCATCGTGGCATTGAGGCTAGTCAAAAGCAGATTAAGGCTATCACAGGAATGAAGCCACCAAAGACAGTCAAGGATGTTCAAAAACTCACCAGGTGCATGCAGCTCTCAACAGATTTATCTCAAGATTAGGGGAAAAGAGACTACCATTTCTTCAAACTACTAAAAGCTTCAAATAGATTTGAATGGACAAATGAGGCTAACAGGGCCTTTGAAGAACTTAAAGTGTACCTAGCTAATCCACCCATCCTAATACCGCCAGAACCCAGAGAGCTGATGATGTTGTACATTGCAGCTAACAC
The DNA here is from genome assembly GCA_009763385.1 of Coix lacryma-jobi var. lacryma-jobi. NCBI lineage: Eukaryota > Viridiplantae > Streptophyta > Magnoliopsida > Poales > Poaceae > Coix > Coix lacryma-jobi. The sequence continues at coordinate 129,263,147 of CM019830.1, forward strand.
ACATGTTGTCAGCACGACAATAGTAGTGGAGCGCAAGGAAGAGACACACGTCTACAACATCCAGTGACCAGTATACTACATCAGTGAGGTCCTTTCTGACTCCAAAGTCAGGTGCCCACAGGTTCAGAAATTGTTGTACGCTCTACTCATTACATCAAGGAAGCTACGACACTACTTCGAAGCACATGAGATCATAGTGGTTACGGATTTTCCGCTTGGAGAAATCCTCCAAAACCGTGATGCTACAGGTAGAATTTCTAAATGGGCAGTCGAACTGGGTGCTCTAAACATCAAATTCACTCCAAGGAAGGCCATCAAATCTTAAGCACTGGCTGATTTCATCGCTGAGTGGACAAAATTCCAGCAGGCTTCAGACGGTTCTATCCTCGAGCATTGGAAGATGTATTTCGATGGTTCATTAAAACTCAGCGGTGCAGGTGCCAGAGTACTATTCATATCACCCGCAGAAGAATAGCTCAAGTATGCTTTGCAAATCATGTGGTCGGCTACCAACAATGAGGCAGAATATGAGGCTTTACTCCACGGGCTCCGACTAGCAGTCACCCTGGGTATCAAGAGGTTGTTAGTCTATGAGGACTCTTCTGTGGTCGTTCACCAAGTCAATAAGGATTGGGATTGTACCAAAGAGACAATGGACGCTTACTGCGTCAAAGTCCACAAGTTAGAAAAGAACTTCTTGGGGCTTGAACTTAATCATATCACACGAGACCTCAATGTCGCGGCTGACGTTTTGGCAAAACTCGGTTCTGACAGAGAATCCATTCCGAGTGGGTTTTTGTTCATGAATTATCCAAGCCCTCTACTCAGCAGAAAGAAGTAATTTCAACTCAAGACAAGTAGATTTTAACAATATCACCTGAGTGGACTACAGTCTTCATCGACTACTTCAAAGAGCACAAGTTGCCAAGTGATAGAGCTCTAGTCGAGCAAGTCACACGTCGTAGCAAGAACTATGTCTTAGTCGGGGACAAGTTATATCAACGCGAGGCCTCATCAGGAGTCTTACTAAAATGCATCTCTACCGAAGAAGGCAAAGAAATCTTGGAAGAAGTTCACTTCGGGTGTTGTGGTAATCATGCGGCATCTAGGACATTAGTCGGAAAAATCTTTAGGTTCGGGTACTATTGGCCCTCTGCTCTGAAATATGTTGAAGACTTAGTCCGTCGCTGCTAGGCATGCCAATTCTTTGCCAAATAACAGCACGTCCCTGCTCATGAACTGATATGTATTTCCCCGTCATGGCCTTTCTCATGCTGGGGGCTCGACATGATGGGTCCTTTGAAGCACGCTCCAGGCGGGTTGGAGTATATCTATGTGGCAATCGACAAGTTCACCAAGTGGATTGAGTACATGCCCTTGGTTAAGTTTAATGCATCCACGTCAGTACAGTTCATGCAGAACATCTTTCATTGCTTCGGGATGCCACATCGAACCATCACTGACCTTGGCTCTCCATTCACCGCTATCGAATTCAAGGCATGGGCCAATAACTGCAGAGTAAAGATAGACTATGCCTCAATAGCTCACCCTCATTCCAACGGCCAGGTCGAGCGAGCCAACGCTCTTATACTAGCCGGACTCAAGCCCAGGCTATTTGATCTTTTGAAAGACCACAACGGAAAATGGATGGAAGAATTACCCAAGGTAGTCTGGGGTCTACGGACACATGAAGTAGAGCAACATGGAAAACCCCTTTCTTCTTGGTCTATGGCACAAAAGCAATCCTCCCAGCAAACTTAATTTGGAATCCTCCACAAACAGAGCAATATAACACAGGTGAAGCCGACGACACCAGACAAATCGAGATCGATGGCATCGAGGAGTCTTTCAATCAGCAAGGTACCTACAAGCGATGAGACTCTATCATGATAAGAACGTCCATCATTGTACTTTCGAGTTGGCAACATGGTCTTGAACAAAATTCAGAACACCACAGGACGTCACAAGCTTATGAGCCCATGGGAAGGGTCGTATATAGTATCTAAAGTTACGAGACCTAGATCATCTGAGCTAGTTACACAAGACGGCGACCAAGTACCAAATTCATGGAACATTGAGCACCTGAAGAGGTTTTACGCCTAAGCGCTAGCGCTATAGGATATGATCCAGGGCAGCTTGTAATACTCAGTTATATTAATAAAAGATTGGTCTTCCACGCAAAAAATAGAGCATGACAAATCTATCTTCCTGGCAGTTATGTTTCTCATGACAACTAGTTAGATACAACAGACTAGCCATAAAAACCTTCTACAGAGACCATACAATAGGATTTAGTTGTTGTACATGGTTACTCAAAAAGCATCACCGACTAATACTGAACGTATTACTCGGATGAATTATTACTCGGCAAGTGTTATGCCAAATAGGATTATGAGCCTCGAGCTCACACAATCCTTACTGGTTAGTATGGATTAAAAACCCGGCTACCAAACCTATAGAGAATACAACACCTTAAGGAGAAGGTCTTGGTTCCTATAAGGCTTGACATGGCAAGCGCTCCTGAGCGCTGCCCTTTGTCAAAACTTATCGGATAAAGTACATTCTGATCCCGCCCTCAAGCTGCGGCCATCAAGAGGATTTGATCCACCCTATAGGAGCCACTATGTTGGTCCGTTGAGGTGCTTGATCACTTAAAATCCCTTGGAATAGGGTACTAAGAGTAGTACTCGGGTAGACTAAGTTTTCTTAAACCCAATGAGGAAAAACTAAGTCTTACGACCCAACCCATAGTGCTGAAGAAGCACTCGAATAGACCCATCCAAGAGACGCCTGGTCATACATCCATTATAAGCGACCTGTTGAATAAAGAATTTCTTACAATGTCGAGTCATAACACATTCTCTACTACTACCGTATTCGCTAAAATCAACTAAGCGACAACGAAATATGCAAAAAACATTAACCCAACAATTAAGCACAGAAGTAACACCTTACTCTGTTTCATTACATCAGTCGGAGTTCTTTCTTTATAGGGTACACAGGAAATTAGTTCACATGTGAATGAGCAATGAAGGAGCTTATTGCATATGAGACATGACATGGAGTCATGTGGCTAAGATGGTGAAGATCAAGACAAGACCTTGCTTGATGGACCGATTGTGAAGGTGAAGGGCAAGTTGGAGGCTTTGAAGCTGTTGGTACCGAGTGTCGGGAGGCTTGAGCAAAAACTTGGCGCCGAAGGGCCGAAGCAATGGTGAAGAGCAAGTGAGGTCAAGATCGATGGACCATGGAGGCCATGTGATGATATGAAGTAGATCATATCATTTGATGAAGAGGTTGGTGCATGTGTTACATCAACAACGGAGGAGATGAAATGGAATGCACAAGGCAAAGGTATACTTGTAGGGCATTTCATTTCACCGGTCATAGGTGTGTAGAGAAGTTTATGACCGGGTTTAGGATAGATGGCCGTACTATCAAGAGGAGCAAACTTGTTTGCATATCGGTCATCTAGTGCCACTTGAGTGATCTAACATTGCGATGTTGCTAGGATCGAGTGGCGTGGTGAGTGCAAGTGCTAATCCTTTGAAAAATGATTGTGAAAATGCTAACACACATGCATAAGGTGGTATACACTTGGTGGTGTTGGCACATTTATAAAGGAGAAGGTGTTGGAGTTGAATTGGATCAACTCGGAGAAGAGAAGGAGGCTTTTCGATGTGTTCCAGACTCTAGGATGGCTCTTGAATTGGAATTCTGTACTAATCCTTTGTGATATGGATTAGGTCTCTATGTGGGTTGTGTAGACCTCTGAGTTAGCTTTCCAAAATGTCCAAGATCATCGAAATCGGAGTTCGGCGCTAAGAGTTATAGTCGTTTGAGCGCTGAAAGGTCAGTGACCGGACGCGTCCGGTCAGTAGAGTGAGTCCCGGTCACATGAGTCCAGTCAGTGCATTTTTAGTGCTGATTTGAGGTGTATTGACCGGACGCTCGGTAGAGTCCGGTCAGTAGTGACCGGACGCGTTCGGTCACTGAAAAACAGCCCTGAAACCTCTCTGTTTGCGACCGGACTCAGGCATAGGCGCGTCCGATCATTATGACCTGACGTGTCCGGTCAGTAGAAGGCTGAACGCGCGCGAAAACTAGCCGTTGGGGACGAACGACCGGACTCCAGTGACAGGACGCGTCCGGTCACCCTGTAGTGAGTCCGGTCAGTACGAAAAGTGCCTAGTGAAGGGGCTAACAGCTAGTTGAGCCCTTGGGGCTATAAAAGGAGATGGTGGCCGGTCTGGCTGGTGCTTAGCACCCTTGGGACTTGGTGTCCATGCTTGGGGAGTGCTAGGAAGCCCTCTAACTCACTTGTGCTTGCTAGTGTGCGAATCAATTGTGAGTGAGTGATCGCTAGTGCGTTGCATTGAGAGATTGCATCGAGTGGCACTAGGTATTCGTGTTGCAAGCTGGTGGTGCTTGTTACTCTTGGAGGTTGCCACCTCCTAGACGGCTTGGTGATCGAGTCTTCGTCGTGAAGGTTGCGTGAAGATTGTGCGTGGCTCCAGAGAAGGATTGTGAGGGGCATTGTGCTCGCCCCATGGGGATCGCGAAGAGCAACTCTAGTAGAGCGTGTCATTGAGTTACCCTCACTTGTGGGTGAGTTCTTGCGGCGCTCAAGTGTCGAGCTAGGTGTGGTGCCTATTAGCCGCCGAACTACCAAAGTGTGTGGTCGACACAACGGGGACTAGCTTGGTGGCAACCAAGTGAACCTCGGGAGAAAAATCACCGTGTCAACTTCGTGTTCATCTTCTCAGTGGTTTGCAAACTCCATTCACTAGCTTGTATTTACTTGTTCATATACTTGTGCTAGTGTAGATTGTTCTTGTGCTTCTAGTTAGCTTGCGTAGCTTGCTAGTTACATTCTTTGCTTGTGTAGCATAGAGTTGATTCCATGAATGACTAGTTGACTTGTAGTCTTGCTAGTCACATTGCTTAGTTTGTGTAGCTAAGTTGAGCTCTCTAATTCGGCTTGTGTAGCCTTGTTATTGAGCATTGCTAGTGAGCTTAGGCTTTGTGCTTTTGCTTAGTGGCATGTGTAGGAGTTCCCGGTTGATTAAGTACTAGTTGCTTAGGTTTGTGTAACCTTGTAAGCTAGAATTGTTTAGGTGAGCTCTAGCTAGCCCGACACTTAATTGCTTTGTTTAGGATCTTTTATAAGGTGCTTGAGAGTATAGATAGAGGGGTGTAGTCTTGGCTAGACCGATAGTTGTTAATTCCGCATTTGTTTTGGTTAGCCGGTACGATTAATTTTAGAAAGGACTATTCACCCCCCCCCTCTAGTCCGCCATCTCGACCCTTCAATTGGTATCGGAGCGAGGTCTCTCATTTGTGGTCTTCACCGACCCGAGAGGATGGCGTCTAGTGGCTAGATGATGTGTGTGATACACATATTTTTGATGGCACACACTTTGCACAATGGAAACACCATATGCTTGATCATTTTCGTGCAAAGGGCCAAAGTTTTGGTGGATTGTCACTAGTGGTCTCACTCATGTTTTGGACCATAGAAATCTCACCAAAGCTCAAAAGGATCTCTTTGAACTTGATGCAAATGCTTATTGTTATCTAATCGATGCATTGAGTTTTGAGTTGTTTTATAAGATAAACACCAAGGGACCGCCCTTGAGATGTGGGAATCCATCAAGCACACCTTTTGTGACTCATCTACATGGGATGATGGCAAGTTCAAGGAGGATGAGACCAAGGTGGTGGCACATGAGGATGTTGAGTATGACCACAACTTGGTAGTTGTGGAAGATTGCTCCACCTCATGGTCAAGTGATGATGATGATGATCGATCTACAACAAGCTCACTTGACAAGGTTGATGGTGATGATTCAAGTGTTGCAAGTAATGATTCTACTCCAAGCACACTTGATGATGTTGATGGATCATGCTCGGGTGATGATTGTGATACTACTACAAGCCCATCACCACATTGCTTCATATCACAAGGTGACACCAAGGTATCTAATGCTAGTGTGGTTGATCATGTTGATTCATATGATGAGCTTGTTAGTAGACTTGCTAGCATGACCATGTCTTTAGAAAATGAGAGAAAAATAAAACAATGAAATTAGCAAATGAAAACTCATTTCTAAAGAACTCATGTGAAGAACTGTAACATCCCAAATTTGCATCAATTTAAAAATAGGCAATATGATTTAATTATGCATTTTTATGTGTTGCATGGAAACTAGTTAATAAAATTATTTACAAAAGCTAAAATTAATCCTAGGCCAAAGATCATGTTGATGCATACATGCTGGTGCATATCTTATTTTTGTGATGATTGGTTTTTGCTCAAAACTTGTTGAATTCAAAGGGATTTCAAATTTGCTTTGGAAAAATCAGTTTGGAAATTTGAAAAACCCTTTTCCTTCTCCCTCCTCCTCCTTTCTCCCTTTTTGGTCCGAACCGGCCTGGCCGGCCCGCTTCCCTTCTCTCCGCCGGCCTGCCTCACTCTCCACTCCTTCGCCCGCGTGGGCCGTTGCCTGGCCCAGCTCCCGCGCAGCAGCCTCGCTCGCTCCCTTTCTCTCTCCGTCGCTCGCGTGGGCCGCCGCCCGGCCCAGCAGCCCTGCGCAGCGCCGCCGGCCCCTCCCAGGATCTAATTTGATCCCTCCATCTCAGATCCGACGGCCAACAGAGGACCATACCCCTTCGATGGAAATTTTTCAGAAAAGCCATTACAAGTTTTTAATCCTAAACCCGCGGTCCTTTTGGGCACTGTGCTCTGTGTCTGCGAAAACTTGCTTCTAAGCCCCTGCGTTTCATCCAAATTGAGGCGCAGTCCAGCCAGATCTGAAATTCGTTTTAAATCAATTTAAATTCAAAATCAATTTCAGTTTATTTACAGTTTGGCCACCAGTTTCAAATGCTTATAACTTCTATGTTTTTAGTCCGATTTAGTCCGTTCAAGTTGCGTTAGATTCGTTTTGAAAAGATCTATCTATCTGTATGAAAATCTATACTGTTTTCAGTACTTAAAAGTTGAGTTAGGTTTAATCTACTAATTAAGGTTTAGTAACTTGTTTAGCTCATAACTTTGCGTTATAAATCCGTTTTTAGTGATCTTCGCGTTTATGTGATCGTGTTGGATCGTAGATTCTGTTTTCAAACTTTTTATATTATTCTTGCTGATTGGTGTAATGTTCTAATTATAGCTTGTCTGCTTTGCATGATTGTGTTCCGATGATTGTGTGTTGATGTGGTAATCGAGTATAGACGGTGAGATCTACGCTGGTGATCAGGAACCACTTCTACGACAACCAAGAGCAACCAGAGTTCTCTGAATCAGGCAAGTATAGCATGGGATCATCCTTGTTGACCTATTCACCATGAAGCATCTAAATTCATATGCATGCGTCTAATTTTGATCTCCTATCTAGTTTCCTAGATTGTTGACCGTTACCTTGTTAACCTTGGGTTGCTATGCATATGGGTAGAATTTTGCTAGAGCTTTACTTAAACCAAACATGATCTAATAATGGTGAATAAACTTGATCTTTTTAGCAACATGGTTTAGGGCCTTCTGTCAGCAAAAGCTGGGACATACAGTGCAACCATGAGGGTTATATGGCTCTGACCTTAGCTCAGCATAAGGACCTTTTCTAGCTTGTTAGTGGACACCTGTATAGGCGCGTTGGATCTTGCCGAGACGGGTATAGTGCGGCTTCTGTCCACGTGAGTATAGGCTGCGTGTTATTGTGCCACCTGGAAGGAGGGCTCTACATCCCCTTGCCTTAAGAACTAGCGGCCCTAACTTGTTAGACGAACCTTTGAAAGGCTTTGTGTGTATCCTGCCCACTCACCTCGGAAGTGTTATGGGAGTAATTAACCCGGGCATCTGGATATCACGACTCATCGGGTAAAGTGTACACCTCTGCGCAGAGTTTAACAAACTGGTATATCAGCCGTGCTCACGGATACGAGCGGCCCGGAAAACTCACAGACTTAGTTGTTATATGTTGTTTATTTATGTTGCTCATGTTGATTACCTTATTATTATGTTTCAGTTATTAAGATCATGTGGATTGGGTTTTAAGCATTCATATATGTTCACCTTAATGATAAAATGTTGCCAATTAAAAGCTATCGCAGTCTAACCAGTGTCAGCCTTATTTGAGCCTCATGAACCCCATGTTACACTTGTTAAGTACGAGATGTACTTATGCTTGTTTATTTTCTTTCTACTTGGATAAAAATCCCGGATGGGTAACAGATTGCTATGGTAACGACGACTTCCCTGAAGAGTTCTAGTCTTGCTGTCAACCAGTCATCTTCCCTGTGATGGAGCTACCGCGAGAGATACTTTATTTATCCGCTGCTATGTAAAGACTTTGAATAATATTCGTTATGTAATAAACATATGTGATGGTACTTCCTATATTTGTGGCTTATGTGTGTGATTGATCTCTGGGCACACATGAGTTATTGCATTCAATTTTGTTCTTAAAATTGGGTGTGACAAATTGGTATCGGAGCTATGTTGACTGTAGGACGCAAGCCTAGTTAGATATGGTCGTTTTAGTGGTCCTTGCTTCTCAATTCTTGCTACTTATCTTAGCCTTGTTAATTTATCAAAACTATATGCTTCTCTTTACTTGCTCTATTACACAAATATATTGATTCTATTGTATCTGTCTTTTGGTCTACTCCATAGATGGCTCGTCGTATCAACCGCAGAACCGTCGGTGGACGCAGGAGGGTAGGCAACCCCGTTCCGCAAGCACCGCAAGCACCCCAGGAGCCAGAACAGCAGGAGGTAGCACCGCAAGAGCCAGTACCGCAAGAACAAGCACCTCAAGTAGTGGAAACCACAAGCGCCGGCACCACCAGTACAAGCTCCACAAGTACCTCCCGAGCCAGGTGCCCCCAGAAGTGCTGGAGGTTGAAGACGATGAAGCTTTCCAACGGGTTGGACGTGGACTCCGGGTATCTCGTCGGAGCGCCACAGCAGCCCAGAGTCCTACACATCACAGGCTGATGGGACTTTTGATGCCTACTACCCCGACAAGAACATCATCGTACAATACACCCACTGGAGGTACAGTCATCCCATGGAAAGGACCTACTGGAAGGCAAGAGTGACTGTCGCCGTCCGAGAACCAGAAAGTGGCCTATACGTGCATGAGATGGTGATTGGCCACAGGGCTCGCCGGTCCACTCTAGCGTCAGCCTTGGAAGCCGTGCAGTTGAAGCCTACAAAGCGTTCCGGGGTCGGGTCGCATCGCATGAAGACATGAGGGATGATGCATACCGCTATCTGCCCTATTGGAACAGTGAGAATAGGGAGGCTATGGTAGAATACCCCAATGCAACTCCAACCGAGAAGGCCACACGAGATTTTCTCCTTGACAGGGAAAGATCTAACGCGGACTTGGAAAAGGAGGTGATATCCCTGGGAAAAGATCTCAAAAGATGCTATAGCACCATTGATGGGCTCTTGGAACTTCTCAACCAAACCCCTATGTACAAGAGGCTCCGCGAACCGCTCTACAAATAGGCATAGGTCACCCTTCTATGTAATAAGACGATTTTAGTAAGCGTTTTGTCGAGTCTAGTTAACTTTTGTGCTAGTGTGCTTCCTTATGTGTGAGTTGGATTATTATTATGCTTATGTGTGATTTGGTTCTTTGTAATGAGTGTTGAGATATTGTAGGCTTGTCTACAAATCTCATAGTTAGACATAACGTTTATGAATTATAAGAGGGTAGTTATATCTTGTCCTATGCTGTTTTCTGGAGCAACCTGTGATCTTTTGGTTATATCTCAAGTTCTGATCGTGCGACATGGCTGAAAATTTTGTGGTGGGAAATAGACTCCTATATCTAACCAATGCCTCTGGAATCACTTCAATAGCTGTTATGGTTTGTGAGATATGGCTGTTTCAAGTTAGAGTCTCTGCGCAGTTTTGAGCTCTGGACAGATCTGTTTGTTCTCTGTTTCTGACTAACTTAACGACAGAATCTGGGAAAGTCACTTAAATAAAAGTTGCAGATAATTTCGTTATCTTTCCAACCGTGTATCACACGCCCTGTTTGGATTCCTGGAACTGCACCCATAGCTAAAAGACCATATAGAATGGGAGTACCTGAATTAGATGAACTTAAGAAACAAATTAAAGAGTTGCAAGAAAAAGGGTTTATTCGTCCTAGTTCATCACTTGGGGAGCTCTGTTATCTTTGTTGATAAGAAGGATGGTGGTCAACGGATGTGTGTGGACTATAGATCGCTTAACGAAGTTACCATCAAGAACAAGTACCCGTTGCCGAGGATTGATGATCTGTTGACCAGCTTAAAGGTGCATGTGTGTTCTCTAAGATTGATCTGCGTTCCGGTTATCATCAGTTGAAGATTCGAGCATCTGATATTCCAAAGACAGCTTTCACTACCAGGTATGGGTTGTATGAGTATACAGTCATGTCCTTGGATTGACGAATGCACCTGCCTACTTTATGTATTTGATGAACAAGGTGTTCATGGAATATCTCGACAAGTTCGTTGTGTGTTTTATTGATGATATTCTAGTATACTCTAAGAACAAGGAGGATCATGCTGATCATCTGAGGTTAGTGCTACGAAAACTCAGAGAGCATAAGTTGTATGCCAAGCGCAGCAAGTGTGAGTTTGGTTGAAGGAAGTTTCTTTCCTTGGACATGTTATCTCTAATGGAGGCATTTCAGTAGATCCAAGCAAGGTTGAAGACGTGTTGAATTGGAAGCCACCAACAGATGTGACCGAGATTCGTAGTTTCCTTGGATTGGCCGGTTACTATAGAAGGGTCATTGAAGGATTCTCCAAACTTGCTAAGCCAATGACAGCTCTGCTAGAGAAGAATGCTAAGTTTGTCTGGTCCGATAAATGTCAAGCTAATTTTGAGGATTGAAGAGTTGAAGAAGAAACGTCTGACTACAGCTCAGTGTTAATTCTGCCAGATCTGAGTAAGGATTTCTCTATTTATTGTGATGCATCTCGTCAAGGTTTAGGTTGTGTTCTTATGCAAGAAGGCAGAGTGGTAGCATATGCATCAAGGCAGTTGAGAAAGCATGAGCTGAACTATCCCACGCATGATTTAGAATTAGCAGCTGTTGTCCATGCATTGAAAATTTGGAGACACTATCTAGTGGGTCACAAGACAGACATATATACTGATCATAAGAGCTTGAAATACATTTCACTCAGTCTGATCTGAATTTGAGGCAGCGCAGATGGTTAGAATTGATTAAGGATTATGATTTGGAAATACACTACCATCCCGGGAAGCTAATGTTTGTAGCAGATGCCTTGAGCAGAGAAAAAGCCATGCCAATGAGATCCGAATTGCTTCTATGCCAGATGAGTTGTGTGCTGAATTTGCACATCTAAATTTAGGAATTGTGATCACAGAATGGAGTTAGAACTTGAACCGGTATTGATGCAGAGATACGAAAGGGTCAGATGTCAGATGAGAAGTTAAAGCGAATAGCCGATAATATTGTTCTTGGCAAAGCATCAGGTTTCCGGTTAGACGATGATGGTACATTATGGCATGGGGATAGATTATGTGTACCTGCAATCAAGGAGATACGTGAGTCTATACTGCGAGAAGTGCATGAGTCAGCTTATTCCATTCATCCTGGAAGCACTAAAATGTACCTTGATCTGAAGAAAAAGTATTGGTGGGATGGACTGAAGCGAGATGTAGCCGAGTACGTCGCTTTGTGTGATACATGTCAGAGGGTAAAGGCAGAACATCAGAGACCCGCTGGGTTGTTACAGCCGATGAAGATACCTGAATGGAAGTGGGAAGAAGTTGGTATGGATTTCATAGTTGGGTTACCTCGTACTCAGAAAGGTTACGACTCCATATGGGTAATAGTCGATCGATGACCAAAGTTGCTCACTTTATACCAGTTAAAACTACCTATACTGGAGCTAGATTGGCAGAATTGTAGATCGGAACGATAGTATGTTTGCATGGAGTGCCAAGAAAGATTGTGTCAGATCGTGGTACGCAGTTCACCTCTCACTTTGGCAGATGATACATCGATCATTGGGGACAAGATTGAACTTCAGTACTGCTTATCATCCACAGACTGATGGACAGACAGAAAGAACAAATCAGATTCTAGAAAAAGAATGTTGAGAGCTTGTGCATTGCAATATTGGCACCAGTTGGGACAAGAATTGTGTTATGCAGAGTTCTCATACAAAAATAGCTATCAGGAGAGTCTTAAGATGGCACCGTTTGAAGCTTTGTATGGGAGATCGTGTAAAACACCGTTGTTTTGGGATCAGACAGGTGAAAGTCAAGTGTTTGGACCTGATGTGTTGAGAATGCAGAGGATCATGTCAAGATAGTCAGAGATAACCTGAGAGCCGCTCAGTCCCGAAGAAGAGTTATGCAAATAACGTCGTCGAGATCTGTCTTTTGCAGTAGGGATTATGTCTACCTAAAGGTGTCACGATGAGGGTGTGAAAAGTTCAATAAGAAAGGAAAGCTAGCACCAGGTATATTGGACCATTCAAAATTCTGAAAGACGTGGGGGTTGTGGTGGAAGTGGCATATCAGTTAGAGTTGCCGAGAGGCTTGTCAGGAGTGCATAATGTGTTTCATGTTTCTCAGTTGAAAAGTGCCTGCGAGTACCCGAAGAGCAGAGATACCGTTGGAAGAGCTCACAGTTAAGGAAGATTTGACTTATGATGAGTATCCGACAAAGATTTGGAAACAGTGAAAGAGTTACCCGGAGCAGAGTAGAAAGATGTGCAAGGTCAGTGGAATCGCGTACTCAGGAAGCAGAGGCAACTGGAAAGAGAAGAGGATTTGAGAAAAATCATCCCCGCAGTTGTTTGAGTAAGCACGCTGGAATCCGAGGACGAGATTCTTAAGGGGGGAGAATTGTAACATCCCAAAATTTGCATCAATTTTAAAAATAGGCAATATGATTTAATTATGCATTTTAGTGTTGCATGGAAACTAGTTATAAAATTATTTACAAAGCTAAAAATTAATCTAGGCCAAAGAGCATGTTGATTGCATTACATGCTTGGCATATTGAAGGACCGAGAATGCAAAGCAAGGCGACCAGAGGGGGGGGAATGGGAGCCAATAAAAATTTCTTTCGAAACTTTGGCCAAGTGTCCCAAAATCAACCCCCAAGAGATACTAACGAAAACGTGATACCACGACCCTTGGAAGAGGGTGGATGATCTCTAGGATCACAGCGAGGCACCACAAAAACTTCCACACCCAAGTTCACGCAAGTCAACTAGTGACAGGATGGGTTTTGGGTAACCTCAACCTCCCCCGAGCAACGCGAGGGGGATTCAGGCTATTTTGAAAAGCGAGGAGCCCGATTTCTGTAGAGCACGGAGTCGGGAATCCAACGCAACAAGCAGATCGCAAATCGAAGGTCACCGAACAAACTGCGGACGAAACGATGATGCTGACTGCACCTGACCGGACTCTGCCTGCGTCCGGTCAGCAGGCACCGGACGCGTCCGGTCGTGCAGAAGTGGATTTCGGACCTTACTGTGTTGGACCGGACGCACTGTGCTCTAGCGTCCGGTCGATCACCTAGCGTCCGGTCACAAGTGCCAAACCCCGATGAACAGTAGAAGCGATGAGTCCGGTCAGAATAAAATCGAGCGTCCGGTCATGTGCGTCCGGTCAAGAAGCAGAAGCACACAGGAAGACGTTCAACGACCGGACTCATGAGCAGAGCGTCCGGTCTCCCCGACCCTGCGTCCGGTCACCCCACGAAACAGTTGTTCATTCACCGATCCGACTCGATCTCACCCAAAACGAATCCTCTAGGGATCAAACTTGGTGAGAGGAGTCACAAGGAGGATAGTGAGCTATCTCTAAGAGATCATGGCTCGAACCTATCTCCAAATCGATGAATCAAGAAATTCGGGGGAAAGAGAAAACTTGACCCGGAACGTAAAATCGATCGATCTCCTAGACCGTGGGGTTTGAGATCATTCCTTCGGTGGAAAGGAAGTGCCTCACGATCTAGAACAACTGGTTCAAACGGAATCGCAAACGATGAACCGAGCAAAAGATCAAGCGACGGGAAAATCGTGGAGAAAAATGATTCCGCGAAGAACACAAGGAAAACGCGAATCACACCCACGAACTCGAATCAAGGACGCGAATCATGACACCGATCAGTGCTCCAAGGTGAGGATACGGCCTCACTTCCTCAGATCAACAGTACACAGAGTGGAGTCTCTCTGCGGATCTCAACTAGCTAAAGCAGGGGATGGGAGAGTGGAAACCCTAGGTGCTAGGAAGCAAATGACTGCGCTAACTGAGATAGGAGGAGGGTGTCTCCCCTAGACTACTTATACTAACCTAGCCTAAGCCTATTTCCTACTCTACCCCTCACTACTGTATTTACAGAGCGGACCAGCCTAACCCTAAGGCTATTCTAGTCCACCCGCTGGTGGTAGGTAGATCCGACGGCCACGCCCGCACGGTCTTCCGCGTCGCCTCCACGCAACCTTCAGATCGCCGCCACGTGCCGCCACCACTCTGCACCCCCGGTTTTGTGGCCCAAACCGGGAAACCAGCCTTTTCCATCAGCCCCGGTTTTGAGGCCCAAACCGGGAAACCAGCCTCCAGCCCGAGTTTTGTGGCCAAACTCGGAAACCGTCCGCGCCCGAGTTTTGAGGCCCAAACTCGGAAACCGGCCCACGCCCAGGTTTTGAGGCTCAACCTGGAAACCGTCACGCCCAGGTTTTGTGGCTCAACCTGGAAACCCAGCACCCAGGTTTTGAGGCCCAAACCTGGAAACCGTCCACCGTTGGTTTTTCCCGGGCTCTACCAACAAACCGGCGTCGTAGAGGGGATGCACCGCCTGTGCCCCTTCCACCGACATGATCGCACTTCTCCGCTTGTCGCTGTCGCAGGCTGCCAGCCACCACAGCTGATCCTCCGGCCTCCAGTCCATCAGTCCAAGTCCACGTCCGCCCTTCACCGTCCGATACATCGGCATGGCACGTCCGCCGCACGGCACGCCCATCCTTCATCGCGCCCGGTCCGTCGGCACGGCACGTCGCAACTTGACCTTCACCCGCCATCGATCACTGTCTCCGTGCTCGACACCTGCACAACACAAGCCAAAGAACATGCGCATCATCTCCGTTGACAATCACTCATCACACAGAGACTCGGCATACACCCATGTATCCGCAATCTCCCCCTTGATGAGTGCATTGTCAACTCCACAACAAATCATGAATAAGAAGAAGGAGGTAGGAAGGAGTGGGAGGAGAAAACCCAACCAAATGACCCAAAAGCCTAACAAAAGCCAAAGAAGGTCAAGTGGATGAAGCGAAAACTTGGTCCCCAAAGACATGGGCAACGGCTCGACGCAACCAAGCAAAGCAAAGCTAGCCCTCAAGAAGAGGTAGAACAGGCTCAACACCGCTAGCAGATACCAATTGAAGATCGGAGGACAACAGAAGCAAAATGCTAGTCCCTCAAGATAGAGGCACAGAGGCTCAACACAACTAGCAAGAAAATCACTCCGAACCAATTGGAAATCAACCCAAACAAATGGGAAAGCACACCAGACGATACCAATTGAAAGCCAAATGAAAAAGCTTATGAAAGCTCATGAAAAGCTAGGAACGTTTGCTAGTCCCTCAAGACAGAGGCAACGGCTCAACACAACTAGCAAACTCCCCCTCGACAATGCAAGCAACTAGGACAAATGATTCTCCCCTTAGTTGATCAACACAGGGCATATGATTTGCATAAATTTCTCCCCCTAGTTGAAAATGCACTTATCAAGGCCAAAAGGTATCGGAGAAGCAACTCCCTTCACATAAACTCCCCCTGAACACAAGATCTCCTTCCAAAATGCATATGAAGTCAAAATGCAAGTTAGGAGCTTCAAGTATATAGTCAAAAGAGTGCAAAGATGCTCTAATCAGTATAGCTCCAACATCTCAATTAAGCACTCAAATAGCAAAGGCTCAAACTGATCACTTATACGAAATATGAAGCATAGGAGCATGTGAGCAGTTTTAAGCCAAAAAGGATAGTCACCATCAAAATAGCACTAGACATGTATAGAAGGAATCCAAACAAGTGCTAAACATATATACAAGGTGAACTACCCCTAGCAAAGTTCAATCATCATGCATAGGAATGAAGCATATACTTGTGATTTCAAATTCATATCGGAGTTGCAGCGGTAAAGGAGTTCACAAGTTCATTTTTAGCATGTGATTGCGAGAGGTTGAAAGCTTGTCATGCCTAACTTTTCAACCGTGCGAAGCCTATGCCGAAGCAATCAGAAGCTTAAAGCAACGGTTTCGGTCATACACTACATGGCTCAAGTTTAACTCAAGGTGCAATGAGAAACAGTCTCAATACCATGAGGTGTTGACAAGCAATCCCATCTCGATCTTTTCAATTCAACAATACTTGGTTCAGATTTTAAGCAAGTTATGAACAACCAAGCAAGTGAATGACTCAGAACTAGAGACATAGCAACCTAGCATATATGAAAAGCAGGAATGGACTCAACACACCCTACACATGCTAGTTGCATATCTCAATGGTGAACATTTTCAGATTTATATACATTAGGCATAATTCACCATTCCAAAAATAGCTCGCTCATAACATGTAACAGTGATCAGAAGGAGCATAAGCTACAAGCATCATCATAAGTATCGGAGCAATACTAACAAGAGCATAATTACATTCTAGTGAATATAGACATGAAGCTCAGAATGTAAATGCGTATGCCCGACACAAAACTGAAAGAAGGAAGATACCAATTGGAAAGACTCAAGAAACTCAAAAGAAAAGAGCCTCAAAATAAAAGAGTCAGTCTGTACATCTCAAAATGCTTCCCCCATCTAAAAGGGGAAACACACACCAAGCTCACCCCTCAACCTATTAAAGGTTGATTCGTCTAAAGGCTTGGTGAAAATATCAGCCAATTGGTGATGAGTATCGACATGGCGAAGGTCGATATCACCCTTCTCCTGGTGGTCTCGCAAGAAATGAAAGCGCACATCAATGTGTTTGGTTTTCGAGTGAAGCACGGGGTTCTTAGCAACGCTAATGGCACTCGTGCTGTCACAAAGCAAAGGAACGAGTAAAGCTCAAACCAAAATCACGCAAAGTGGCCATCATCCAGAGTAACTGGGAACAGCAGCTAGCCGCAGCAACATATTCAGCCTCCGTGGTAGACTGAGCGACACTAGACTGCTTGCGAGAAGACCACGATACAAGAGAAGATCCAATAAACTGGCAAGTCCCAGAAGTGGACTTGCGCTCAATGCGACAACCAGCAAAATCAGCATCAGAAAAGCCACAAAGCGAGAGGGTGGAAGAAGCAGAATACCAAATCCCGAACTCAGGCGTGAAACGAAGGTACCTGAAGATGCGCTTCACCGCCTGACGGTGAGAAGTGCGTGGCGAAGCCTGAAAGCGCGCGCACAAGCACACGGCGAACTGAATGTCCGGCCGTGTCCGTCAGGTAGAGCAGCGATCCAATCATGCTGCGGTACTCCTTCTGGTCCACTGCTTCTCCATCCGTGTCGGCATCCAGGGCAGTCGTCGTCGACATGGGCGTCGGAAGAGGCTTGGCCTCACCCATGTCGAACCGCTTCAGCAAGTCCCTCGTGTACTTGCCCTGGTGCACAAACGTCCCCTCTCGGGATTGCTTAATTTGCAACCCGAGAAAGAAGGTCAGCTCGCCCATCATGCTCATCTCGAACTCCCTGCTCATAGTATCTGCAAACTTGGCAACCAAAGCGTGAGAAGAACCACCGAAAATGATATCATCCACGTAAATTTGGACCAAGAGAGTATCTTTGCCTTGCTTGAGGAGAAAGAGCGTTTTATCAACACATCCCATTTTAAAACCCTTAGCTAGCAAAAAGGTTTTTAATCTCTCATACCAGGCTCTAGGGCTTGTTTCAAACCATACAAAGCTTTGTGGAGTTTAAAGACATGGTTTGGAAACTTGGGATTTTCAAAACCGGGGGGTTGCTGGACATAGACCTCCTCCTCAATGTAGCCGTTTAAGAAGGCACTCTTGACATCCATTTGAAAAAGTTTGAAACCCATGGATGCAGCATAAGCCAAGAGTATCCTAATAGCCTCCAAACGAGCTACAGGAGCGAAGGTCTCCTCATAATCTATCCCCTCCTTCTGACTATAACCCTTCGCTACAAGCCGGGCCTTGTTTCTCACAATGTGGCCCTCCTCTCCTTGCTTGTTTTTAAATACCCATTTTGTCCCAATAGGTTTACAGTCAGGAGGTGGTGGCACTAGAACCCAAACCCGATTTCGCTCAAAGTTCTCTAGCTCCTCATGCATGGCATTGACCCAATCCGGATCCGTCAATGCGTGTCCAACATCTCGGGGTTCAAAAGACGCAACAAAAGCAGAATGAGCAAAGTGCGAGATGTGCTGTGACCTGGAGCGAGTAACTCGCTCGTCGATGTCGCCGATCATCTGTTCAGGGGGGTGCTGGCGCTGGATATGTCGTGGCGCCTCCCGGGAAGAAGTGACCTCCCCCTCAACAGCAGCTGGTTCCACCCCGGGTACAAAAGGTACCGCGCGAGGTGGAGGATCCCACGGCCCCCAGGAAGAAGAAGTGTCGGGGCCGTGAGTCGTCGTCGAGGCCGCCTTTGCGGCACGGCAGGTGGAGGGGTGCTGGATCATCTATACCTTCAGCACCCTCGTCCTCATCATCAAAAAGAGGCTCTCCAACCTCATGATCACCTGCACGCTCAAAACGAGAAGAGGGACAAACAAGAGTCTCGTCGAAGGTGACATCTGATGTCTCCATGACTCGGTTAGTGTCAAGGTTAAGTACACGATAAGCTCGAGTGTGAGTGCCATAACCCAAAAACACACCGTCAGAAGAACGAGACTCAAACTTGTCCAGGTTGCCTTTCTTCAATATAAAACAGTGGCAACCAAAGACTCTAAAATAACTCACCTTGGGCTGGCGACCAAACGCAACTCATAAGAGGTCTTCTTCAAAAACGCTCTCAGAAAAATGCGATTCGAAATGTAGCATGCAGTGTTCATAGCTTCGGCCCAAAAACGCCTAGGAGTCCTATGCTCATCAAGCATCGTCCTGGCCATCTCAACAAGGGTCCGATTCTTCCTCTCTACAACACCATTTTGAGGTGGTGTATAGGGGGAAGAAACTGATGCTCCAAACCAAGGCGGTTACAAAACTTCTCAAAATCCGAATTTTTAAACTCGGAACCATTATCACTCCGATAGCTCGCATCGAGTTCAAAGGGAACTCGTTCTGAAGACGCAAAATCAGATTGCGAGCAAATGAGAAAGTCTCGGTCTTCTCAGCTAAAAAGAAGACCCACGAATATCTCGAAAAGTCGTCAACAACAACCAAAACATACCACTTGCCACCAACCGAGCTCACCCGAGCCGGACCAACAAGGTCCATGTGTAAAAGCTCTCCGGGGTGCGAGGTCATGACCTTAGTCACCGGATGGTGGGGAGCAGCAACCATCTTCCCATGTCTGCAAGAATGGCAAACTAGATCCTTCTCCATCGAAAGCTTGGGCAATCCTCGGATTAGGCCAAGTGAGCTAAGTCTTGCAAGCAAGTCGAAGCTTAAATGACCGAGCCTCCTATGCCACTTCCAAAGATCGGAGGAAGAAGGACTAGCCAAAAGACAGCGAGAAGAACCAAACGATTCGAGAAATTCGCACAAAAGACTTTCCCAAAGGGCGAAATCAGACATACAAGATCGCCCTGAGGATCTAAGATGCGACTAAGGTTCGGTTTAAAACGAATCTCATAGTCATCATCAAAAAGTTGCGAAACAGAAAGCAGGTTAAAATGCAGGTTAGAAACAAGAGCAACATCGCGCAACACAAAGTGCTCATTAACCCGCACGTCCCACGAGACAATACCTTACCTTTACTATTGTCGCCGAAGGTTATGTACTCCTTTCCGGCGACCGGGCTAAGGCTGGAGAACCACTTGGTGTTTCCGGTCATGTGCCTCGAACAACCGGAATCCACCAACCAAACGTCCTCCAACCGCCTACCTACATCATAGATAAAAAGACATAGGGTGAGCATACGGTCCAACACTGGGGTTAGTGAAATAAGGGAATACCAGTGTTGGGCCGGCTGCTCAAAAGAACGGTTAGCAGAAAAACCATTCCTAGCACGTCTACGAGGGAAGCGATCACCACGCTGAGAGGAAAACGTGGTCCGCTGGGGAAGAAGCGCTCACCGCGATACTTAAACTGCGGTGGGGGAAAGCGCTCAACTAACCTCCGCCACGGGGTCCGTTACCTGCAAAAGCAGGACCCCGTCGGGCACGCTCTCTACGAGGTTACGCCTAGGAGCCTGGGCTCAACTGCTCTAGCGTCTCTCCTCGGAGCTCTCTCCTGCCTAGGCCTGGGACCCTGACGTCCGGACCTAGCTGCTCTCCCCTGGGCCTTCGGTACATGTCACCATGAGCTGGATGGTACATGTCCGGGGTTCTCCATCTCCCGAGCCCTGCGCGCCTCTCTCCTGCGCCTAAAGCAGAACTCGCTCAAGTGGCCATCTCTCCCACAAAAATCACACTGGTACCTCACCGCACGCAAAGGGGGTTGTTGGTGACCAGGCTGTGGGTGTGGCTCACTTTGCCTTTGCCCTTCTGTGGCAACTCCTCACGATGGGTGGCATAGCATCAAGCTTGTTTCTGAGGTGGTTTGGCTTGGGTGCCCAAACTGGGTTCTTGGGAGGAACTTAGGGGGTTCCTCAACCACACCATCTTTGGTGATAGGCTTGGCTGGCTCTTTGCAGTGGCAGCTTGGCAAGTTTGGGAGTAGTGGTGGAATTGGCTTTCTCACATGGGTTCAGACCACTAGACTCTCCAATCTTCCAAAAACTGAACGATCAACACTCTGAGCAAAACCTACACCAGGGGCACCAACAGCTCGCTTGAATTGGGAGATCATCATCCCGAGCTGCGGCTCACTACTGGAGACCCATGACAAGATGGACCGAAGGTATGTGTTTTCTTCCTCGGTTTGCATCTTGCCATGCTTCACATTGGCAATCTCCATCTCCAGGCCCTCACACAAAGCACACCTCAAGACACAAGTGCTATCTGAGCTGGCCTTGACTAAGACTCAATCTTGGCATCCTTCTCTGCCAACTCAGATTGCAAGACAGGACAAGTCTTGCACGCACCCAATAGCTGCGGCCTAGCACGGAGCTCATCCACCTCTCCAACCAACGCAGCATACTTACCTCTCAGAGTGAGAAGGTCAGTCATGTGCGCGGTGCACGACTCGCACTCCCCTCCTCCGACACAACCACGGTGGACCGAGCGAACTCAAGCTCCTTCACCGTGTCCTCCCACTTCTGCCTGAACTCCTTGCGTTCTCTAGCGGCACGCCTAAGCAACTTATCTTGGCTAAGGAGGGCATCAGTCAACTTCTCAACCTCAGAGGAGGAAAGCTCGTCGTAGGTGAGAGATAACCTGGGAGGTGTCGGTCGTCGTCGTTCCGAGGGGTACGCTCCGGCTTGCCGTCGACCTCATCGCCCAGCGCCATGGTGCAGAAGCCGTCGTCGTCGGCGAAGAAGCAGAGGCCGTTCAGCTTGTCCTCGATCCTCTTCTTCTTCTCGGACTCGTCATCGCTCGAGCTGGCGGAGTCGTCATCCGAGCCGTCGACGTCGCTGAGCGTGGCGAAGAACGCGCGCTGCTCAGCTTGCTGCTTCTCCAAGTACTTCTTCTTGATGTACTCTTTTGTCGAAGCCGCCCCGCTCTTGTGCCTGGGGGGAACGTGCTTCTCCTTGTACTTGGAGTCGCGCCTGTGGCCGTGATCGCCCTTCCCCAGATGCTTGTTCTTCTTCTTGGGGCAGTCGGCGATGAAGTGGTCGGGGTCGCCGCATTCGTAGCATCCGGCGCGTCCTCCTCCACGACGGCGGTTCACGCGGTTGTTGTGGAACCGCGAAAACCGGTTGGCAAGCAAAGCCAACTCGTCGTCTCCAAAGGACTCCAGCTGGTCCTCTGTCACAGAAAGAGAGAGAAGAAAGCGCAAATCCAGCTGAGGGGTTAGAGGAAGAGCCGGAAACCAAAGCCATGGATGGGCGAGAAGGATTTTCAAAAGAAGCCCTCGCCATAGCATCAATCTCACTGGACTTGAGCTTACTGAAGAGCTCGTCGCAGGTGAGGGTCTCATAGTTAGGGGATTCGATGATCGCCTGAACCTTGGAGTCCCACACCGAACGATCAAGAGTGTGCAAAAGCTTCAAAGCACGCTCATGATCGTCAAAAGGCAACTGCTCCTTGTTAGCCCTCATCCTGTTGACAATCACCTGAAAGCGAGCGAATAAACTTTCTATGCTCTCGCCAGGTTGATGTCTAAAGTTCTCATACTCTCGCTTGAACGACTCGTAGAGTCGGGTTTTGACTTGAGAGGTGCCCTCATGAAAACGCATGAGAGTGTCCCAGATCTCCCGAGCCGTAGCGAGGTGAGAAAACACGATCAAACTCACCCATGCTCAAACAAGAGAAAAGAGCATTACGGGCTCGGCTATTGGCATCGTGCTCATCGATCTGCTGTTGAGTCACACGAGCAGCCAAGACCACGTAATCAGGGGAGTTGCAAATATCCCAGATCGAAGCGCCCAAGCTCTGCAAATAGGCCGACATACGTATCTTCCAATACGCATAGTTCGTCCCATCGAAAAACGGCGGTTTGCCCACGCCGCGATCCATGTCGCCTTCGGTGGATCTGGAACCGGCTAAGGTGGAAGATCCTTAACCCGCTCCGATACCAATTGAAGGACCGAGAATGTCAAAGCAAGGCGACCAGAGGGGGGGTGAATGGGAGCCAATAAAAATTTCTTTGAAACTTTGGCCAAGTGTCCCAAAATCAACCCCCAAAGATACTAACGAAAACGTGATACCCACGACCCTTGGAAGAGGGTGGATGATCTCTAGGATCACAGCGAGGCACCACAAAAACTTCCACACCCAAGTTCACGCAAGTCAACTAGTGACAGGATGGGTTTTGGGTAACTTCAACCTCCCCCGAGCAACGCGAGGGGGATTCAGGCTATTTTGAAAAGCGAGGAGCCCGATTTCTGTAGAGCACGGAGTCGGGAATCCAACGCAACAAGCAGATCGCAAATCGAAGGTCAACCGAACAAACTGCGGACGAAAACGTGCTGACTGCACCTGACCGGACTCTGCCTGCGTCCGGTCAGCAGGCACCGGACGCGTCCGGTCGTGCAGAAGTGGATTTCGGACCTTACTGTGTTGGACGGACGCACTGTGCTCTAGCGTCCGGTCGATCACCTAGCGTCCGGTCACAAGTGCCAAAACCCGATGAACAGTAGAAGCGATGAGGTCCGGTCAGAATAAAATCGAGCGTCCGGTCATGTGCGTCCGGTCAAGAAGCAGAAGCACACAGGAAGACGTTCAACGACCGGACTCATGAGCAGAGCGTCCGGTCTCCCCGACCCTGCGTCCGGTCACCCCACGAAACAGTTGTTCATTCACCGATCCGACTCGATCTCACCCAAAACGAATCCTCTAGGATCAAGCTTGGTGAGAGGAGTCACAAGGAGGATAGTGAGCTATCTCTAAGAGATCATGGCTCGAACCTATCTCCAAATCGATGAATCAAAGAAATTCGGGGGAGAAAGAGAAAACTTGACCCGGAACGTAAAATCGATCGATCTCCTAGACCGTGGGGTTTGAGATCAATTCCTTCGGTGGAAAGGAGTGCCTCACGATCTAGAACAACTTAGTTCAAACGGAATCGCAAACGATGAACCGAGCAAAAAAGATCAAGCGACGGGAAAATCGTGGAGAAAAAATGATTCCGCGAAGAACACAAGGAAAACGCGAATCACACCCACGAACTCGAATCAAGGACGCGAATCATGACACCGATCAGTGCTCCAAGGTGAGGATACGGCCTCACTTCCTCAGATCAACAGTACACAGAGTGGAGTCTCTCTGCGGATCTCAACTAGCTAAAGCAGGGGATGGGAGAGTGGAAACCCTAGGTGCTAGGAAGCAAATGACTGCGCTAACTGAGATAGGGAGGAGGGTGTCTCCCCTAGACTACTTATACTAACCTAGCCTAAGCCTATTTCCTACTCAACTACCCCTCACTACTGTATTTAACAGGCGGGACCAGCCTAAACCCTAAGGCTATTCTAGTCCACCCGCTGGTGGTAGGTAGATCCGACGGCCACGCCCGCACGGTCTTCCGCGTCGCCTCCACGCAACCTTCAGATCGCCGCCACGTGCCGCCACACTCTGCACCCCCGGTTTGTGCCCAAACCGGGGAAACCAGCCTTTTCCATCAGCCCCCGGTTTTGAGGCCCAAACCGGGAAAGGGAAACCAGCCTCCAGCCCGAGTTTTGTGGCCAAACTCGGAAACCGTCCGCGCCCGAGTTTTGAGGCCCAAACTCGGAAAACCGGCCCACACGCACGGTTTTGAGGCTCAACCTGGAAACCGTCACGCCCAGGTTTTGTGGCTCAACCTGGAAACCCAGCACCCAGGTTTTGAGGCCCAAAACTGGTGGAAACCGTCCACCGTTGGTTTTTCCGGGGCTCTACCAACAAACCGGCGTCGGAAGAGGGATGCACCGCCTGTGCACCCTTCCACCGACATGATCGCACTTCTCGCTTGTCGCTGTCGCAGGCTGCCAGCCACCACAGCTGATCCTCCGGCCTCCAGTCCATCAGTCAAGTCCACGTCCGCCCTTCACCGTCCGATACATCGGCATGGCACGTCCGCCGCACGGCACGCCCATCCTTCATCGCGCCCGGTCCGTCGGCACGGCACGTCGCAACTTGACCTTCACCCGCCATCGATCACTGTCTCCGAGCTCGACACCTGCACAACACAAGCCAAAGAACATGCGCATCATCTCCGTTGACAATCACTCATCACACAGAGACTCGGCATACACCCATGTATCCGCACATATCTTATTTTTGTGATGATTGGTTTT
This sequence comes from Coix lacryma-jobi var. lacryma-jobi, assembly GCA_009763385.1. Taxonomy (NCBI): domain Eukaryota; kingdom Viridiplantae; phylum Streptophyta; class Magnoliopsida; order Poales; family Poaceae; genus Coix; species Coix lacryma-jobi. The sequence goes on from CM019830.1 coordinate 129,288,134, forward strand.
TGCTCAAAACTTGTTGAATTCAAAGGGATTTCAAATTTGCTTTGGAAAAATCAGTTTGGAAAATTTGAAAAACCCTTTCCTTCTCACTCCTCCTCCTTTCTCCCTTTTTGGTCCGAACCGGCCTGGCCGGCCCGCTTCCCTTCTCTCCGCCGGCCTGCCTCACTCTCCACTCCTTCGCCCGCGTGGGCCGTTGCCTGGCCCAGCTCCCGCGCAGCAGCCCCTCACGCGCAGAAGCTCGCTCGCTCCCTTTCTCTCTCCGTCGCTCGCGGGGGCCGCCGCCAGGCCCAGCAGCCTGCGCAGCGCCGCCGGCCCCCTCCAGGATCAATTGATCCCTCCATCTCAGATCCGACGGCCAACAGAGGACCATACCCCTCGATGGAAATTTTTCAGAAAAGCCATTACAAGTTTTTAATCCTAAACCGCGGTCCTTTGGGCACTGTGCTCTGTGTCTGCGAAAACTTGCTTCTAAGCCCCTGCATTCATCCAAATTGAGGCGCAGTCCAGCCAGATCTGAATTCGTTTTAAATCAATTTAATTCAAAATCATTTCAGTTTATTTACAGTTTGGCCACCAGTTTCAAATGCTTATAACTTCTATGTTTTTAGTCCGATTTAGTCCGTTCAAGTTGCGTTAGATTCGTTTTGAAAAGATCTATCTATATGTATGAAAATCTATACTGTTTTCAGTACTTAAAGTTGAGTTAGGTTTAATCTACTAATTAAGGTTTAGTAACTTGTTTAGCTCATAACTTTTGCGTTATAAATCCGTTTTAGTGATCTTCGCGTTTATGTGATCGTGTTGGATCGTAGATTCTGTTTTCAAACTTTTTATATTATTCTTGCTGATTGGGTGTTGTAATGTCTAATTATAGCTTGTCTGCTTTGCATGAGTGTGTCGGATGATTGTGTGTTGATGGGTAATCGAGTATAGACGGTGAGATCTACGAGGGTGATCAGGAACCCTTCTACGACAACCAAGAGCAACCAGAGTCTCTTTGAATCAGGCAAGTATAGCATGGGATCATCCTTGTTGACCTATTCACCATGAAGCATCTAAATCATATGCATGCGTCTAATTTTGATCTCATATCTAGTTTATCCTAGATTGTTGACCGGTTAACTTTGTAAACCTTGGGTGGCTATGCATATGGGTAGAATTTGCTAGAGCTTACTTGAAACCAACATGATCTAATAATGGTGAATAAAACTTGATATTTTTAGCAACATGGTTTAGGGCCTTCTGTCAGCAAAAGCTGGGACATACAGTTGCAAACATGAGGGTTATATGGCTCTGACCTTAGCTCAGTATAAGGACCTTTTCTAGCTTGTTAGTGGACACCTGTATAGGCGCGTTGGATCTTGCCGAGACGGGGTATAGTGCGGTTCTGTCCACGGTGAGTATAGGCTGCGTGTTATTGGCACCTGGAAGGAGGGCTCTACATCCCCTGCCTTAAGAACTAGCGGCCCTAACTGTTAGACAAACCTTTGAAAGGCTTGTGTGTATCCTGCCACACTCACCTCGGAAAGTGTGTATGGGAGTAATTAACCCGGGCATCTGGATATCACGACTCATCGGGTAAGTTGTACACTCTGCGCAGAGTTTAACAAACTGGTATATCAGCCGTGCTCACGGATCGGATACGAGCGGCCCGGAAGGAAGGCAAACTTCACAGACTTAGTTGTTATTGTTGTTTATTTTAGTTGCTCATGTTGATTTACCTTATTATTATGTTCAGGTTATTAGATCATGTGGATTGGGTTTTAAGCATTCAGGATGTGACGTAACGGCCCTAATCCCATGGCCCACTGATCACTGTCAACCACTGACAGTTGATCCGTACAGCCAAGAGATTACGACCGGGTTCGCCACTGGGCTACATCAGTGCCCGATGTCCGCAGGATCAGCTCACAATTCAGTTACAATCTCTTGAACATTTTGACAAATAACATCGGAGTAAATAGCGGAAGACTTAATAACAATAGTTTTACAAACCAGTGTTCAACATAAACTTAAAGTGAAGTTATTACAGACCATAGTTCAAATAGAGTTGGCAGGGTAGCAGATGACAACAACTAAAAGATAAAGATACATCACCCAGCCCGAGGGTGAATAATCACTCATCGGCCTCATCGGCCTCTTCCTGAACAACAGTCACACAGCAGGGTCCGAGGCATACTGAGGAGTCTGCCATACCTGCAACATGGGTAAAATAACCCTGAGTACAAAGGTACTCAACAAGACTTACCCGACTAAAGAAAAAGGGAGAGAAGACTCAGGAATGCAGGCTTAGGGTAGTCAAGGTAAGGCTTAAGCAAGTTCAAGTATTTTGCAGAAAAGCATTTTTGGTAAACCTCATTTTTATTTTGAAAGGTTCGGTATTCCTTGTTCCATCATAATCATTCATGATTCATTTTATATTTCAAAAACAGGCCTAGTTGAGAACCACTCCCTGTTGACAGTCAGTGACTAAGTCTCCATAACCGAGGAGCAGCGTTAATCCGGATAAATAATACTCAGCTGAGGGTCCCTATCCACACTGCATATGTAGCACCAAGCTTGCATATGCCAACTCGTCTACCACGATTCCTCCAAGATTGGGCCCGGTCCTACGCCACCCGGAAGCACAGTACACCACTCCAATCCGGGCCTCTAACCCACGTGGGTACATGCTACTTCCGCCATCTCTCCACTCCCAGTGCGCGGTTGTCGGTCCAATCAAGGATTCCTCGGAGCCGAAGCTTTCCGTAGTATGTGAATAGTTGCAAGTCTTAGTCAATCAGGCCCCCATACAGGTGGTCCCTAAATTTCCAGCCAGCGACAAGCACCTCGGGACTCTAACCCAAGAGTACAGGTCCTGTCAGTTTTTCAACCCTGTCCCGGTCGGTGTCAACTGTTGAGTCCCGGACTACAACATGACGGCACCGTACGCAAGGACAACCTCTCCTTCCCATTGACTAGGTACGGATCAGATACTTAGCCAATGGTGGGAGTAAACCAGAAATTCCCATAAATATTCTTAAAGTGATCACACTTTTGAACTTGGCATTTTTATTGCAAATCTATCATATAGCATTGCTAAGCATTTTTCAAATAGTTTTGAAAAGCAGGTATCGGGTGTATCATTGGTCAAGGTAGATAATGCATCAGATAGGATTTCACTCAACTCCTATCAACCTAATGCAATAATTTAACTCAAAACATTTAAAGAAAGCATTTATAAAAGCAAGGTAGGGTTAAATGCACCGGGGCTTGCCTTGGATGGCAAAAAGAGCAGAGTCGGGGTAGGTATAAGCGTCGGAGCTTGGGGTTGCCTCGGGGACAGATCCTTCGGCGGCTACCTCGACTTCAGGGCCTTCTTCGTCAACTATACGGATGCAATGATGAATGCTCATGAGAATGATGACATGGACTTCAGGTGCAAGACAAACCACAGATTCAAGATTACTCTCAGGCAAGGCATAATCGAAATCTAGGTTGAGCATAAAAGTTAACCATTTCTTCCTTAAGCAAAATTGATTAAACTAGACTTTATCATAACTATCCTAACATCAATCAAACATATCATCACAAACATCATAGACCAAAGGGTAGGGGTCTATGAACATCAAGCAATCCCAAAAGTCACATCACAGGTCAATCAACGCTAACCCTAATCACCCTTTTCTATTTTTCTTAATTATTTAAAAAGGTCATTTTATGAAGGTGCTCCAAAAATTACCAAATTAATCTCATAAGTTCATTATGGTACAAGTATATGGCAAAACAAATTTCATAATTTTTGGAGGTCATTAAGGTGCTCAATTAAATCTAGACATTTAATTACCAAAGGCACTATTCCTTAATTAAAATAAAGCTCAAAAATCAACTTGTTCCAAATGACTTCAAAATTTCACCAGAGACTTGTCATGGCATAACTAGCTCACAAAAACTTATCTCATAATTTTTGGAGTTATAAATTATTTTCTAAAAATCCAAAACCATCCATTTATTAATTAAATGGGAGATTTTTCATTTTCAAATTTCTGCAGAAAGGTCAAGTTTTATATTTTATAAAATTCTTCAAGGTACAAAGAGTCTATCCTCAAAATTTCAGAATTTTTGAAGCAACTCAGAAAAACACACGAAAATATGAAATTTCAGCACTATTCAAATAAACTGGAAATTGGAAAACGGTACTGTTCTTCTTCCTTGCGCGCAGGGCGGTCTCCCGCGGCGGCGAGAGCCCGTTCCGGCCACAGCGAAGACTCGCGGGCGAAACCGAGCACATGGGGAGGTTCAGGAGCTCACCGGCGATCGATGACGCGCGGCGGCGAGGCGAGGGGGTGGTCGGAGCTAGGAGGTCGACGGAGCGGGGGTCGTCGGCGGGCAGAAAAGCGTCGCGACAGCGTTCCGGCGATCCTGAGCACCACACGGGGTCACCAAGGCATGGTTAGAATCGCAATGATGCGAGGAAGAAGAAACAGAGGTCGGGGAGGGATGATCATGGCCGGGAGAGAGAGAATTTCTCGGACCCGAGCTCAACGGGTGCTTCGCCGGCGTTGGGGAAGTCGGAGTTACGCCGGGCGATTGGGGATGGTAGTGACCAAATTGAGGGGCGGTGAAGCTGCGTGAGACCACGGCGGAGCTTTAGGGCTAGCTGGGAGGGAAGCGGAGGCACTGGCTTGCTCTGGCGACGGTGGCGGAGATGAGTTCTACTCCGGCGACCTCGTCGGGCCTTTTATAGCCGCGGCAAGAGGCTGGCGGAGCGTATTCTGGCGCGGGATAAGATCACACGGAGCGTGCATCGATCGATTGCGGTTGGGCAGAAGGGTTGACGCGCGCTCAGGGACCGGGTGTGCGCTCGCCGGCGACGGCCACGCGGCGGCGCTGTCGGGGAGCAGTGGGGGACGGGTGGGGGGTCGGTTCTTGCGCGTGCGGGTGCGGCGCGATGTCGCGGCTGCAGGCGACAGGTCGGGGATGGGCGTGCGGCTGCCAGGCACGCGGCGCGTGCAGCGCCGGCGAGCGGCCATGGCCGGGCCCCCCCCCCCTACCGGAGAAGAAGAACAGTAGCTAGGGTAGGGTTTGACTTTCTGTATTTTGCAAATTACTTCCAAAATTTGAACTGTGCGACAAAAACTCAAAACACCAAAGTTGTTCAGAAAAATGAGATCTACAACTTTGTCAATATGAACATTTTCAAATTCCAAATAGTTTTTGAACAAATTTGAAAACAGTAAAGGGGACACTTTTTCAAACTTGATTCAAATCGAAATTACTCTGGATTTCAAACTGAAACTTGAAAATCTGTAAACATGAAAGTTGTTCCTTTTATCAAAACCTACAACTTTGCTATTATACATTTTTCCTGAAACTCATTAGTTTTTGAACTCATTTTGAAAACTGAAAAGGGGACAAAAACTGGAGTTTGATTGAATTTGAAATAACTCAAAACTTTGCACTGCAACTTGAAAATTTGTAAATACCAAAGTTGTTTCTCTTTGACAGATCTACAACTTTGCTTTTTGGACCAATCCCAAATTTTGAATAATTTTTGAATCACAACAAGAGGGATAAAATCCAGGATTTGGAAATCAGGGTTTTGCAAAGAGTTTTGAAATCAAATTCTGATTTTTGAACTTTGGCCAACACAACAACACTTCAAGACACCAAAGGAATAAGAATTACACAAAGCTAATCACAGAGATGAAATTACCATTTTGCCCTAGTAGAGAGAGTGGGCTAAATAGGGTTTTGCAATAGAGGTAAATCACATAAAATGATACACTTAGCAAAATGCATACACATGAAATCATGATGCTTAATGATGATAATGATGATATGTCAAGTTAATTACATGCTAAACACCAGAGGTGTTACAGCCTCCCCCCCTTAAAGAAATCTCGCCCCGAGATTCCACGTCTTAAGAAAGGACAAAGAAGGGATAAAGGCAAACTTACATTGACAGGGATTCGAGAAAACGGGGTAGTTCTTTGCTAAGAAGTCTTCAGATTCCCAGGTGGCTTCTTCTTCAGAGTGCTGGTTCCACTGGATTTTGTACCATCTTGTGGTGGTTCTTCGGGTAACGCGATCCTTGTGGTCCAACACGCGAACTGGGTATTCTGAGTAGGATAGATCAGGCTCTAGCTCGACACCTTCAACTTCCACGACATGTTCTGGTACTCGGAGACACTTCTTGAGTTGAGAGACATGGAAAACATTGTGGACAGCGGAGAGATGATCAGGCAACTTCAGCTTGTAAGCTACCTTGCCACAACATTCCAAAATCTCAAACGGACCAATGTAGCGAGGTGCTAACTTTCCTTTGACTCCAAAACGAGTGACTCCTTTGGTTGGTGAGACCTTGAGATATACATAATCTCCAACTTGAAACTTCAAAGGTCGACGTCTCTTGTCTGCGTAGCTCTTCTGTCGAGATTGGGCAATCTTCATATTCTCCTGTATCTGCTTGACTTTCTCTTCCATCTTTGACCAGGTCAACTCCAAAGAATTCTCTTTCTCCGGGCTCAGACCAACTGAGGGGTGTACGACAACGACGACCGTACAGTGCTTCAAAGGGTGCCATTTTGATGCTCTCTTGGTAGCTGTTATTATACGAGAACTCTGCCAAAGGCAAACAGTCATCCCAAGTATCTGCGAAGGTAAGAATACAGGCTCTCAACATGTCTTCCAGCACTTGGTTGACTCGCTCTGTTTGTCCATCAGTTTGAGGATGATAAGCTGTACTATGCAAGAGCTTGGTTCCAAGTGAGGCATGGAACGCTTTCCAAAACTTAGCGACAAACTGGGTACCACGGTCAGAGACAATGCTCTTGGGTATGCCATGAAGCTTCACTATGTTGTTCTTGTACAAGGTGGCATACATGGGGACAGTGTAACTGGTCTTCACTGGCAGAAAGTGAGCTTGCTTAGTGAGTCGGTCCACGATTACCCAAATGGAATCAAAACCTTTCTGGGTTCTGGGTAGTCCATTGACAAAATCCATACTAATGTCGTCCCATTTCCAAGCGGGTACTGACAAAGGTTGCAATTCTCCTCCAGGCTTCATGTGTACTGCCTTGACTCTTTGGCAGGTATCACACTGAGCGACATACCGGGCAATCTCAATCTTCATTTTAGTCCACCAGAATCTCTGCTTTAAGTCTTGGTACATCTTGTTGCTACCGGGGTGAATGAATAGAATCTGGTCAAGTGTGCTTCATCAAGGATTAACTGTCTCAATTCAGGCACCTTGGGAACTACTAGACGGTTCTTGAACCAAACAACTCCTACATCATCGATCCTGAAACAATCAGTCTTTCCAGTCTGGACCTTTTCGATGATGTGCTTGATTCCAGGGTTATCCTTCTGAGCAGCAATGACTTGATCCTTGATGGATGTTTCTATGCTGACATTGTTCAGGCTTCCTTGCGGGATCATTTCGATACCCATCCTTTCAAGTTCATGGCACAAGGAAAGATCATAGGGCTTCGTCGTCAGACAGTTGCAGTGTGACTTGCGACTGAGGGCATCGGCAACTACATTTGCCTTACCAGGATGGTAATGTACCTTGAGATCATAATCTTTAATCAGCTCAAGCCATCTTCTCTGCCTCATATTCAATTCTTCTTGAGTGAATATATACTTTAGGCTCTTGTGATCCGTATACATATTGCAGGTACTGCCTAACAGATAGTGACGCCAAATCTTCAAGGCATGCACGACTGCTGCTAGCTCAAGATCATGGGTGGGGGTAGTTTTCCTCATGTCGCTTAAGCTGTCGTGAGGCATAAGCGATTACTCGTCCTTCTTGCATCAAAACACAGCCCAAACCAGTACCAGATGCATCACAGTATACATCGAAGGGTTTCTCGATATCTGGTTGAGCTAGGACTGGTGATGTAGTTAGCAGTTTCTTCAAGGCTTGAAAGGCTTGCTCACAGGCTGGTGACCAAACGAAATCCACGGAATTCTTCAACAACTCTGTGATAGGCTTGGCGACTCTGGAGAAATCTGGGATGAAACGACGATAGTATCCAGCCATTCCCATGAAGCTGCGAACTTCGCGGACAGTGGTAGGTGGCTTCCAATCCAAGATATCTGCCACTTTTTCAGGGTCAACTGACACACCTTCAGCGGACAGGACATGACCAAGGAATTGAATTTGATCTAGCCAGAATTCGCATTTACTGAACTTGGCATACAGCTGGTGATCTCTGAGACGAGAGAGAACGATTCGAAGATGCTTGGCGTGATCTTCAGGAGTTCTTGAATAGACAAGGATGTCGTCAATGAACACGACTACAAATTTATCGAGCTCTGGCATGAACACAGAGTTCATGAGATACATGAAATGAGCGGGGGCATTGGTCAAGCCAAAGGACATGACCAAGTACTCATATAGGCCGTATCTGGTGGTGAAAGCTGTTTTAGGAATGTCTTCTGGACGGATTTTTATTTGGTGATAGCCAGATCTGAGATCAATCTTGGAGAACACTCTGGCTCCAGACAACTGGTCGAAAAGAAGGTCAATGCGGGGCAAGGGATATTTATTTTTGATGGTGACCTCGTTGAGCGGGCGATAGTCAACGCACAGACGAAGACTTTTGTCCTTCTTCTTCACAAAAATAGCAGGACAGCCCCAAGGAGATGAACTTGGGCGAATGAGACCCTTATCCAAAGCTCTTGCAATTGGATCTTCAGCTCTGCCAACTCTCTGGGAGGCATTCGATAAGCTCTACGGGATATAGGAGCAGTCCCGGGCTTTAGCTCTATGGCAAACTCAACATCGCGGTCGGGAGGCAGACCGGGTAGATCTTCTGGGAAGACATCAGGGAACTCACAGACCACGGGAATATCCCTGACTTCCGGAACACAGGCGGTATTCAACTGGGTGGTTGCTGTTTTTGAGGCATAGGAAGTTGGAGAAGGAGTTTGGAAGTGCTGTTAGGAATATCCACTCTCACAACTCTATTCAAGATGTCTATCATGGCTTTATGCTGACACATCCAATTCATGCCTAAGATGACATCTATCTCTTGATTGCGCGCAGTACTATCATGGTGGTAGGAAAGACATGTTCCCCCAACATTACTGGTATACTGCGGACCACTTCCTTAGTATTTATCCGCCCTCCAGGCGAAAGTATACAGAAACTTTCTTTTAACTCCCCCATGGGTAACTCATGCTTGATGACAAAAGTGCGACTGATGAAGGAATGCGATGCACCAGAATCGAACAAGACGACTGCAGGATGATTGGCAACAGAGAACCTACCGAGCATGACGGGCTCTCCTTCTGGGATGTTACTGACGGTGGTGAAGTAGACTTGCCCGTGCTTCTTGACAAACTTGCCCTTCTGGACGTGCTGCTGCGGTGCACGGTGCTGCTGCTGTGATCCTCCAGGGCCTTTCTGTGCATGCTGGGCATTCTTCTTGGGTTTTGGGCAATCGCGAGACCAGTGACCAACTTGGCCACAGTTGTAGCATGGATGGTTGTAAGCTGTTTGTGGGGTGGTGATACGAACACCTGGGGCGTTCGGCTGAGTGGCACTTTGCTGGTTGGCATTATGAGTGGTGGCCGCGGTACGAACGACCACTTGCTGATGGGGATATGGGGCACGGTTTTGGTGGTGGCTGGGGTGGTAGATGATTCTTGGGCGCTTATGGTTGCTGGAGAAGCTGCTAGACCCAGCCTTCTTCTTCTTCTTCTCCTCCTGATACTGGCGGTTACTTTCCTCGAAAGCGACAGCACGGTCAACGACATCATGATAAGATCCGTTGAGGTTGTTGGATAGACCTCTGCGAATCTTAGGGTGCAGACCCCTAAGGAAACAATCTCTCTTCTTCTCATCCGTGTTGACATAGTCGGAGGCATACTGGCTCAGGTGATTGAACTGACCCACATACTGCATCACTGTGGATTCCTTCTGCTGCAGAGCTAGGAACTGATCAAGCTTCATCTTCATCAGACCTGACGGGATGTGGTGTGCACGAAAAGCGGTGCGGAACTCTTCCCAGGTCAGCTCATGACCTTCAGGCTGGGCAGCCAAGAGGTTGGCATACCAAGCACTTGCTGGACCACGGAGCTGCTGAGAAGCAAACCGGGGCTTCTGGATTTCAGTGCATCGGATGAGACCAAACTTCTGCTCCATGGTGCGGAGCCAATCATCAGCTTCGAGGGGTTCATCGGCTCTGGTGAAAACCGGTGGACGGGTTTCAGTGAACTCCACATAGGTGGTTTCTTGGTTGTGACGACCACGGTGACCAACATTCTGCTGTCCTTGGTTCTGAGCCATTAGGTTGGCAGCGGCGGGCGGCCAAGGCTGCAATGGCATCTGCCAGGGTAGCAGGAACTGGTGGAGGGTTTGGAAGGTTGGCACCTCCGGAACTTCCGGCTCCAGTGCGGGTGTTCACAGGCATCTGTTAAGAATTTGGGAACTTAGCATCCAAAGATTGCTTTTGAACGAAACTGACTGATAAGATTCATTGATGTAAGGGTAGATAACTGATACAGAAGTTCGATAGATAGCTACTAACTGACAAAGGAAAGGTACAAGACATGATACAGACTCGACTAGACAGAAGACCAACTAACGTCCCAAACCTAGACTAAGGCTTTAGGTGAGCAGATGGTACAGACACAAGGAATCTAGTCGTCATCGATGATGATCATCTCTTCATCGTCATCTTCATCTTCGATGATGAGCTCAGGCTCTTCCTCCTCATCTTCATCTTCAACGTGAACATCTCCAGCAGGTTCCATTTCTACATTCTGGACTGGCTCATGTTCTTCTTCAGGTTCCTCCACGACTCCATCTTCTGGATCCTCAGCAACAGGTGGAATCATGGGGTGGAGCTGGTCGTACAGTTGATGTACCTCCTCATGAAGCATATCGTTGTACTGCTCAATCTGGGCAGTGTACTGCTGCAGTCCATGGAGCTGGGCTCTGGCGACGTCCTCGCGGTTCCAAGCCTCGTTGCGCTGCTCGATAGCGCGAACCGTGTTCCGATTGGCCTGCTCCAGGGAAGCTCGTGCCTCATAAAACTCCATGCGGGAAAGATAGAAGTCATGCTCCATGTTCTCCATCTCAGCCTTCAGATTCTTGATCTCCTCCTTCAGGTGCTTGCGGTTGCGGCGGGGGACGACGACCCGTTGGAGGATTCTCCAGTCTCTTCTCCGGTGCGTGGCGCCAGCTGGTGACGCGGCACACCGTTCGGTCCAGTCGACTTGCGAGCAGTCCGCTTGAGGATGACCATATCTGGACAAGAGATTATAGGTGAGAAAGGCTAGCAAGAAAAAGGTAAAGGCATACTAACCCAACCGACTTAGAGAGGAAGTTAACTTAAGTGATTATGACATGATGCATGATTCGTTCCTACGGAACAAGGCAATGCAACTACTAAGGTAAGGTACATAGGGCTTAAACAAGTTGTCTTGCTACTAGTTGCCAAAGACAAGATGAGATGAGAGAAGCAATTTGGACTCAAAATAGTCAAGTTTAGTTTTTGGACTTAAAACCTTTTGAATTTTTGCAAAAAGATTGCAACGTCGTAGTGAGATGCTCTGATACCACTCTGTGACGTAACGGCCCTAATCCCATGGCCCACTGATCACTGTCAACCACTGACAGTGATCCGTACAGCCAAGAGATTACGACCGGGTTCGCCACTGGGCTACATCAGTGCCCGATGTCCGCAGGATCAGCTCACAATTCAGTTACAATCTCTTGAACATTTTGACAAATAACATCGGAGTAAATAGCGGAAGACTTAAATAACAATAGTTTTACAAACCAGTGTTCAACATAAACTTAAAGTGAAGTTATTACAGACCATAGTTCAAATAGAGTTGGCAGGGTAGCAGATGACAACAACTAAAAGATAAAGATACATCACCCAGCCCGAGGGTGAATAATCACTCATCGGCCTCATCGGCCTCTTCCTGAACAACAGTCACACAGCAGGGTCCGAGGCATACTGAGGAGTCTGCCATACCTGCAACATGGGTAAAAAACCCTGAGTACAAAGGTACTCAACAAGACTTACCCGACTAAAGAAAAGGGAGAAGACTCAGGAATGCAGGCTTAGGGTAGTCAAGGTAAGGCTTAAGCAAGTTCAAGTATTTTGCAGAAAAGCATTTTTGGTAAACCTCATTTTTATTTTGAAAGGTTCGGTATTCCTTGTTCCATCATAATCATTCATGATTCATTTTATATTTCAAAACAGGCCTAGTTGAGAACCACTCCCTGTTGACAGTCAGTGACTAAGTCTCCATAACCGAGGAGCAGCGTTAATCCGGATAAATAATACTCAGCTGAGGGTCCCTATCCACACTGCATATGTAGCACCAAAGCTTGCATATGCCAACTCGTCTACCACGATTCCTCCAAGATTGGGCCCGGTCCTACGCCACCCGGAAGCACAGTACACCACTCCAATCCGGGCCTCTAACCCACGTGGGACATGCTACTTCCGCCATCTCTCCACTCCCAGTGCGCGGTTGTCGGTCCAATCAAGGATTCCTCGGAGCCGAAGCTTTCCGTAGTATGTGAATAGTTGCAAGTCTTAGTCAATCAGGCCCCCATACAGGTGGTCCCTAAATTTTCCAGCCAGCGACAAGCACCTCGGGACTCTAACCCAAGAGTACAGGTCCTGTCAGTTTTTCAACCCTGTCCCGGTCGGTGTCAACTGTTGAGTCCCGGACTACAACATGACGGCACCGTACGCAAGGACAACCTCTCCTTCCCATTGACTAGGTACGGATCAGATACTTAGCCAATGGTGGGAGTAAACCAGAAATTCCCATAAATATTCTTAAAGTGATCACACTTTTGAACTTGGCATTTTTATTGCAAATCTATCATATAGCATTGCTAAGCATTTTTCAAATAGTTTTTGAAAAGCAGGTATCGGGTGTATCATTGGTCAAGGTAGATAATGCATCAGATAGGATTTCACTCAACTCCTATCAACCTAATGCAATAATTTAACTCAAAACATTTAAAGAAAGCATTTATAAAAGCAAGGTAGGGTTAAATGCACCGGGGCTTGCCTTGGATGGCAAAAAGAGCAGAGTCGGGGTAGGTATAAGCGTCGGAGCTTGGGGTTGCCTCGGGGACAGATCCTTCGGCGGCTACCTCGACTTCAGGGCCTTCTTCGTCAACTATACGGATGCAATGATGAATGCTCATGAGAATGATGACATGGACTTCAGGTGCAAGACAAAACCACAGATTCAAGATTACTCTCAGGCAAGGCATAATCGAAATCTAGGTTGAGCATAAAAGTTAACCATTTCTTCCTTAAGCAAAATTGATTAAACTAGACTTTATCATAACTATCCTAACATCAATCAAACATATCATCACAAACATCATAGACCAAAGGGTAGGGGTCTATGAACATCAAGCAATCCCAAAAGTCACATCACAGGTCAATCAACGCTAACCCTAATCACCCTTTTCTATTTTTCTTAATTATTTAAAAAGGTCATTTTATGAAGGTGCTCCAAAAATTACCAAATTAATCTCATAAGTTCATTATGGTACAAGTATATGGCAAAACAAATTTCATAATTTTTGGAGGTCATTAAGGTGCTCAATTAAATCTAGACATTTAATTACCAAAAGGCACTATTCCTTAATTAAAATAAAGCTCAAAAATCAACTTGTTCCAAATGACTTCAAATTTCACCAGAGACTTGTCATGGCATAACTAGCTCACAAAAACTTATCTCATAATTTTTGGAGTTATAAATTATTTTCTAAAAATCCAAAACCATCCATTTATTAATTAAATGGGAGATTTTTCATTTTCAAATTTCTGCAGAAAGGTCAAGTTTTATATTTTTATAAAATTCTTCAAGGTACAAAGAGTCTATCCTCAAAATTTCAGAATTTTTGAAGCAACTCAGAAAAAACACACGAAAATATGAAATTTCAGCACTATTCAAATAAACTGGAAATTGGAAAACGGTACTGTTCTTCTTCCTTGCGCGCAGGGCGGTCTCCCGCCGGCGGCGAGAGCCCGTTCCGGCCACAGCGAAGACTCGCGGGCGAAACCGAGCACATGGGGAGGTTCAGGAGCTCACCGGCGATCGATGACGCGCGGCGGCGAGGCGAGGGGGTGGTCGGAGCTAGGAGGTCGACGGAGCGGGGGTCGTCGGCGGGCAGAAAAGCGTCGCGACAGCGTTCCGGCGATCCTGAGCACCACACGGGGTCACCAAGGCATGGTTAGAATCGCAATGATGCGAGAGAAGAAGAAACAGAGGTCGGGGAGGGATGATCATGGCCGGGGAGAGAGAATTTCTCGGACCCGAGCTCAACGGTGCTTCGCCGGCGTTGGGGAAGTCGGAGTTACGCCGGGCGATTGGGGATGGTAGTGACCAAATTGAGGGGCGGGTGAAGCTGCGTGAGACCACGGCGGAGCTTTAGGGCTAGCTGGAAGGAAGCGGAGGCACTGGCTTGCTCTGGCGACGGTGGCGGAGAGATGAGTTCTACTCCGGCGACCTCGTCGGGCCTTTTATAGCCGCGGCAAGAGGCTGGCGGAGCGTATTCTGGCGCGGATAAGATCACACGGAGCGTGCGCAATCGATTGCGGTTGGGCAGAAGGGTTGACGCGCGCTCAGGGACCGGGGTGTGCGCTCGCGCGGCGACGGCCACGCGGCGGCGCTGTTGGGGGAGCAGTGGGGGACGGGTGTGGGGGAGGTTCTTGCGCGTGCGGGTGCGGCGCGCGATGTCGCGGCTGCAGGCGACAGGTCGGGGGGGCGTGCGGCTGCCAGGCACGCGGCGGTGCAGCGCCGGCGAGCGGCCATGGCGGGCCCCCCCCCCCCCCTACCGGAGAAGAAGAACAGTAGCTAGGGTAGGGTTTGACTTTCTGTATTTTGCAAATTACTTCCAAAATTTGAACTGTGCGACAAAAACTCAAAACACCAAAGTTGTTCAGAAAAATGAGATCTACAACTTTGTCAATATGAACATTTTCAAATTCCAAATAGTTTTTGAACAAATTGAAAACAGTAAAGGGGACACTTTTTCAAACTTGATTCAAATCGAAATTACTCTGGATTTCAAACTGAAACTTGAAAATCTGTAAACATGAAAGTTGTTCCTTTTATCAAAACCTACAACTTTGCTATTATACATTTTTCCTGAAACTCATTAGTTTTTGAACTCATTTTGAAAACTGAAAAGGGGACAAAAACTGGAGTTTGATTGAATTTGAAATAACTCAAAACTTTGCACTGCAACTTGAAAATTTGTAAATACCAAAGTTGTTTCTCTTTGACAGATCTACAACTTTGCTTTTTGGACCAATCCCAAATTTGAATAATTTTTGAATCACAACAAGAGGGATAAAATCCAGGATTTGGAAATCAGGGTTTGCAAAGAGTTTTGAAATCAAATTCTGATTTTTGAACTTTGGCCAACACAACAACACTTCAAGACACCAAAGGAATAAGAATTACACAAAGCTAATCACAGAGATGAAATTACCATTTTGCCCTAGTAGAGAGAAGTGGGCTAAATAGGGTTTTTGCAATAGAGGTAAATCACATAAAATGATACACTTAGCAAAATGCATACACATGAAATCATGATGCTTAATGATGATAATGATGAATGTCAAGTTAATTACATGCTAAACACCAGAGGTGTTACAATATAGTGCACATTAATGATAAAATGTTGCCAATAAAAGCTATCGCCCGTCTAACCCGTTGTCAGCTTATTTGAGCCTCATGAACCCATGTTACACTTGTTAAGTACGAGATGATTATGAGTGTTTATTTTCTTTATACTTGGATAAAAAGCCGGATGGGTAACAGAATTGCTATGGGAACGCCGGACTTCCCTGAAGAGTCTAGTTTGCTGTCAAACCAGTATCTCCCTGTGATGGAGCTACCGCGAGAGATACTTTATTTATCCGCTGTATGTAAAGACTTTGATATATTCGTTAAATGTAATAAACATATTTGATGGACTTCCTATATTTGTGGCTTATGTGTGTGATTGATCTCGGGCACATATGAGTATTGCATTCAATTTTGTTCTTAAATTGGGTGTGTGTGTGACAAGAACATAAGCACTTACTTGATGTTCTTAGAGCTTCACATGATGAATTAGTTGAAACATATGGGCTCTCTCATTAAAGCTTTTTCGAAGGAACTTAAAAACAATGAAAGGCTCATCACATGGATCAAATGATCAATTGCAAAATGATGCTAACCCATGTGATGTAGGCAAGAAGATGTATCCACCTCTTGTGATGATTTATTAGCTATGCCATGTTCTTCACATATAGATGCTTGTTCTACTTCTTTGTCTTGTGAGACTAACTTTTGAAGGAGAACAATCAGCTCAAAAATGAAGTGAAGAAGAATTTGAGCAACAAGTTAGAGAGGTGCTACAACTCTAAAGTCCTTGAGCACATGTTAAGAATCAAAAGAACTACGGTGACAAGAGTGGCATTGGTTCAACAAGAGCATGTCCAAGGGGGAGACAAAAAGATTGAAGAAGATGAAGAAGCAAGAACAAAAGAAGCTAGCTCATTTCATGTGCTTCAAATGTTGTGAGATGGGACATCTTGCAAATGCTTGCCCCAATGGAGAAAACCTCAAGTTGAAGAAGGAAGAAGAGAGGATCAAGCATGTCAAATGCTTCAAGTGCCGCACTAGAGGACATCTCACCTCTATGTGCCCAACCAAGCAATTGGTGAAGCAACAAGATGAGCCTCAACCAAAGCTACAAGTTGAGCAAAAAGAGAAGCCCCAAGATCAAAACAAGATCAACCATGATGGTGTGACTTGATGATGAAGAAGAAGAAGAAAACTAGAAGGGGTGGAAGAACAAGGCATCCAACTCATATCCATGATGTCAAGATGATGATGAGCAAGAATAAAGAAAAGAAGAAAGATGTGGCTCACATCAAGTGCTACAAAGTGTGGTGACATGGGACACTTTGCCTTGAAGTGTCCTACCAAGCTTGAGAAGAGGCTCAAGCAAATCATGAGAGGAAGGCAATGAGAAGCAACAAATGAGCAAGGGAAGAGAAGGCTCATCAAAGAGAGTTTGCTACTCATGTCGGGAAAGGGGACACATGGCAAATTCATGCCCCCTAGGTAAAAATTCTAAGCCTATTTCAATTGATGATGATAATGTGCTTAGAAAGGATGACAATGGTACCACATTGGTTGCTATTGCAAAACATCCCGCTACTCATACTAAGGCATTGCCTAAGTATGTTGCACCTAACTTGAGAGGACCCAAACAAGTTTGGGTACCATCAAAAGGTGGATGAATGTGTGTAGGTACCATGGCATTGGAGGCTTGATTCAATTTGTTCCGTATTGATCATCATGTGATTGAATCAAGTAATGAATCTTATTGCTATTCTCATCCCAATGCCAAATCAAGTGAAGTGAAGTCCAAGTGTGCTACAACATGCAAGTGTCACATTCTTGTTGTGGTGATTTATTGGAATATTTGAAGGCTTGCAATCAAATTGAGTTGAAGCTTGATATTGAATGATCATGAGCTACTAAGGTATATCTCTAGTTGATCATGTTCTTTTAGATGCATATGAGATGATTGAATTGGATATATATGCATATGTTGCTTGCTATAAGATGATTGAATGGATAAATTGCTTAGTGATCAAGTTTGAGTTAGTTTGATTGGATATGTTCACAAGATTACATTTAGTAAGTGGATTTGCATGGATATATGTCTTGTGTTGATGTTCAAGCAAGTTTATCTCAAGATTGATTCAATTTGGAGAACTATAGCTCAAATATAGAAATCTGTCCAAAATCTGAAATCTGAGCTAGCTGTGATGATAGCCATGATTGAGTGATCAAATCTATTTGGATTGACTTGAAATTTGGTACACATGCTCTACACTTATGGTATTAGTTGCTGTGAAAAAATCATGATAATTGAATAAGTGATGCTTCGATTTTGGAGTAGATCTTGTCAACCATAGTGCAGCAGTTTTCAGCATGTAGTAGTATGGAAAGATGCAAAATCTGGCAGCAATCTAGAAAGCCAATGAAGCTAAATTTTTTATGGCTGCTAGAACACTTAGAGAAGCATATCTCCACCAAATTTCATGGTCATTGGACTTATATTTTGGGATATATGCATGTTTCTTTGAGAAGGACAGAATCTGCCAGAAAAGTGACAAATATTGGATTGATCTAGAGTCACTTTGATTGAAAGGCCCTCAAGTTGGAATCATGTTTATAAGTGGTTGAGGGACCTATGTTTGGTTTTGAGATAAGCTAGAAGCATGACAAAGATGAGTACAAGTTCATTTGAAAGATGAGTGTATTTGGCACACATTTGGTACTCAAATTGGAGATCAAGACCAATATCAAAATGAAGATGAAGCTCAAGTTCTAGTCTCAAATGAAGATCATTTTGGAAGAAATAAAAGGACTAAAAATAGGATTCAAAGTCACATCTCAAGAAAGAATTCATCATTTGGATCAATCAAACCAAGTCAATTCAAGTGAGTATCAAGGATGATTTTTTGGAGAGAGGTCACTTCTCCCTTTTTGTAGGGGCTTGCCGCCTTTTGTAGGTTAACCGAGCACGAGGCTTGGAAGGCTAACATGGAAGTGGTGATTTAGAGTATCATTGGAGATGCTTAGTTGGAGAAATCAAGATATTGATCAAGAAAGAAAGCAAGCAACACCCAAGATAGAGAAGCAAATCATGAGTGGTATTCATATATGCAAGCTATGATCAAATCAAGAAGCAAGCCAACCACTACAAGATAGTGCACTTGATCATTAGTGGTTCTCAATTCATATGGGTGAAGATTGATATTCAAGTTGGTATCTATTGGTCTTCACCAAGCTTATAAATGGACTTCACATTGCTATTGCGGAGCTTAATTGGAATCTAATGACTATCCTCTACTCCAAGATAGCAAAGGTATCATTGTAATGTGCACGATCATATTCATCCCTTACTAGTATGCGGTTAGTGCATATAGTACATGCTCAATAGGATCATGCATAACAATTGAAAAGTTTAAATTCATAGTCTACCACTATTGCTTGTTTGATTATATGATCTAGTGGTTAGTATATGAGTTTGTTCATGAGCTAGTGAACCCAAGTACTTGATCTAGAAGATGAACTTTCAAGTGTCTAATTCAACATGAGTAAGATAACCATTGAAAGATGTGTGAAGAAGCTTACTCTAGAGCAAACCGAATTAGATTACTTGTGCAATATTGCCTAGTTCAAGTCACAAATGAGAAGCTCATGAAGATGACAAGAGTTCAAGAAGAAGATAATAATGCAAATGGATATCAAGTTAAACTTTCATTCAAGTGGTATCCTACAAGACTTCAAGTGATCCTCAACTTTAAGTGATCAAATCAAGCAAAGCATCCCTCACCAACAAGAGCTCAAGTTTATCAAGTGAATAACTCATGCTAAAAGAGAAGGTGCCCCACCGATTGGTATCAAGGTCAAAGATCCTACAAGTGGCCTTCATGCATGTTCACGAGGTATCTACAAGTAGTGTCATTCCAACATATATGGTAGTGTCCATCAAAAATGAAGACTCAAGTATCAACCATCTACCCTAGTCCAACCCTTTGTATCTAGAGAAGCATGCATTTTATGGTCATTGATGACAAAGGGGGAGAAAGTGCCAAAGATATGATATGATAGGGGGAGAAAACAAGAAAAGAAGATGGACATGGATCAAGAGGGAGCAAGATTGGATAATGCGAAAGGATCAAAATTCTTGGACAAAGAGAGCACACAAGTAGGGGGAGCAACCTCATGAATAAATGTTTGATGCATTTGGGTGTGCATTACATTTGCTTGCTTGCATTGCATATGTTCTAAATTCTTATATGCTTGTGTGCAATATTTGCTAGAGCTAAGACTTGGATGATGATTGTTTTCCTTTATTTGGTATCTAGAGCATAGTCTCAGTGTAGCAAGTGGTAACTAGAACCATGTTTATAATGTTGATCTCACTTGGTATCTAGTTTCACTTGTCTCTAGCAAGGTTGATGCTAAGCATGATTAAAAGTTTGGTTTACACGCTTCAAAGGTAAAATTCTATCTTGTATACCTTAGCATCACTTAGTAGTGCTAACACTCCCACAAATTTCATATTTATGCATGTGTGCAAGCTTGAATCCAAACCATTTGAGCACACATGTAGGGGGAGTTATCACTACAAAGTCGGGTTGTATGGTGCTTATCCAAATTCTCTCATATGGTCTTAATGTTGGATAAGTAACATAGAATCCAAAGAGCTTAATTTCCATATCTTTGTAGAGTTGTCATCAATTACAAAAAGGGGGAGATTGAAAGGTCCTTGTTTGGTTTTGATAATTGAGTGACAACCTAGGTGAACTAATATGTGCTTATGTCAGATACACAGGAAATTAGTTCACATGTGAATGAGCAATGAAGGAGCTTATTGCATATGAGACATGACATGGAGTCATGTGGCTAAGATGGTGAAGATCAAGACAAGACCTTGCTTGATGGACTGATTGCGAAGGAGAAGGGCAAGTTGGAGGCTTTGAAGCCGTTGGTACCGAGTGTCGGGAGGCTTGAGCAAAAACTTGGCGCCGAAGGACCGAAGCAATGGTGAAGAGCAAGTGAGGTCAAGATTGATGGACCATGGAGGCCATGTGATGATATGAAGTGGATCATATCATTTGATGAAGAGGTTGGTGCATGTGTTGCATCAACACCGGAGGAGATGAAATGGAATGCGCAAGGCAAAGGTATACTTGTAGGGCATTTCATTTCACCGGTCATAGGTGTGTAGAGAAGTTTATGACCGGGTTTAGGATAGATGGCCGTACTATCAAGAGGAGCAAACTTGTTTGCATATCAGTCATCTAGTGCCACTTGA
This sequence comes from Coix lacryma-jobi var. lacryma-jobi, assembly GCA_009763385.1. Classification (NCBI taxonomy): domain Eukaryota; kingdom Viridiplantae; phylum Streptophyta; class Magnoliopsida; order Poales; family Poaceae; genus Coix; species Coix lacryma-jobi. The sequence continues at coordinate 129,309,009 of CM019830.1, forward strand.
GTGATCTAACATTGCGATGTTGCTAGGATCGAGTGGCGTGGTGAGTGCAAGTGCTAATCCTTTGAAAAATGATTGTGAAAATGCTAACACGCATGCACAAGGTGGTATACACTTGGTGGTGTTGGCACATTTGCAAAGGAGAAGGTGTTAATTGGATCAACTCGGAGAAGAGAAGGAGGCTTTTCGGTGTGTTCCGGACTCTAGGATGGCTCTTGAATTGGAATTCTGTACTAATCCTTTGTGATATGGATTAGGTCTCTATGTGGGTTGTGTAGCCCTCTAAGTTAGCTTTCCAAAATGTCCAAGATCATCGAAATCGGAGTTCGGCGCTAAGAGTTATAGTCGTTTGAGCGCTGAAAGGTCAGTGACCGGACTCACTAACCGGACGCGTCCGGTCAGTAGAGTGAGTCCGGTCACATGAGTCCGGTCAGTGCATTTTGAGTGTTGATTTGAGGTGTATTGACCGGACGCTCGGTAGAGTCCGGTCAGTAGTGACCGGACGCGTCCGGTCACTGAAAAACAGCCCTGAAACCTCTCTGTTTGCGACCGGACTCAGGCATAGGCGCGTCCGATCATTATGACCTGACACGTCCGGTCAGTAGAAGGCTGAACGCGCACGAAAACTAGCCATTGGGGACGAACGACCGGACTCCAGTGACAGGACGCGTCCGGTCACCCTGTAGTGAGTCCGGTCAGTACGAAAAGTGCCCAGTGAAGGGGGTAACGGCTAGTTGAGCCCTTGGGGCTATAAAAGGAGATGGTGGCCGGCCTGGCTGGTGCTTAGCACCCTTGGGACTTGGTGTCCATACTTGGGGAGTGCTAGGAAGCCCTCTAACTCACTTGTGCTTGCTAGTGTGCGAATCAATTGCGAGCGAGTGATCGCTAGTGCGTTGCATTGAGAGATTGCATCGAGTGGCACTAGGTGTTCGTGTTGCAAGCCGGTGGTGCTTTTTACTCTTGGAGGTTGCCACCTCCTAGACGGCTTGGTGATCGAGTCTTCGTCGTGAAGGTTGCGTGAAGATTGTGCGTGGCTCCGGAGAAGGATTGTGAGGGGCATTGTGCTCGCCCCGCGGGGATCGCGAAGAGCAACTCTAGTAGAGCGTGTCATTGAGTTACCCTCACTTGTGGGTGAGTTCTTGCGGCGCTCGAGTGTTGAGCTAGGTGTGGTGCCTATTAGCCGCCAAACTACCAAAGTGTGTGGTCGACACAACGGGGACTAGCTTGGTGGCAACCAAGTGAATCTCGGGAGAAAAATCACCGTGTCAACTTCGTGTTCATCTTCTCAGTGGTTTGTAAACTCCATTCACTAGCTTGTATTTACTTGTTCATATACTTGTGCTAGTGTAGATTGTTCTTGTGCTTCTAGTTAGCTTGCGTAGCTTGCTAGTTACATTCTTTGCTTATGTAGCATAGAGTTGATCCCATGAATGACTAGTTGACTTGTAGTCTTGCTAGTCACATTGCTTAGTTTGTGTAGCTAAGTTGAGCTCTCTAATTTGACTTGTGTAGCCTTGTTATTGAGCATTGCTAGTGAGCTTAGGCTTTGTGCTTTTGCTTAGTGCCATGTGTAGGAGCTCCCCGGTTGATTGAGTACTAGTTGCTTAGGTTTGTGTAACCTTGTAAGCTAGAATTGTTTAGGTGAGCTCTAGCTAGCCCGACACCTTAATTGCTTTGTTTAGGATCTTTTATAAGGTGCTTGAGAGTATAGATAGAGGGGTGTAGTCTTGTCTAGACCAATAGTTGTTAATTCCGCATTTATTTTGGTTAGCCGGTACGATTAATTTTAGAAAGGACTATTCACCTCCCTCTAGTCCGCCATCTCGACCCTTCACTCGCCCTCCTTACGGTTGAAAGCATTTTGCCATCCCTTCGCAAGTTTCTGGGCTTCTGCATAAATTAAGACAAGACAAGAATGAGCAATATGACTACGCAAACCTATAATAAGATAGGGAGAAGCTTCTTTTGACTAACCAGCAAGGCGCTTCTTGGCGGCTTGAGCCGACTCCTTGGAGCTCTTCTCCATCGTAGAGAGTTTGGCTATCAAATCAATCTCCCGTTGATTAGCCTCATCTCGTTCACCGGCCACCGTCTTCAAATTCTGCTGCAGCTCATTTATACGGTTGCTCAACATTTGAGTAGCTACCTTGTGGCTTATCTGCTCCTGAGCAATGTACTTCTTCAATGATTGAGCTTCGGCGGACAGCTCCTGGTGGATCTGTTGGACCTGCTCGATGACTTTCACATCAAAGCTCTATAAAGGAAGTATTTTAGTACTCGGATCGATCAAATAAAGCTACAGAGATAGTAATTACCTCAATAAACTCCTTGAGCGCCACAACCAGCGCCATGACTTGTTCTCCCAACTCCCTCAGCCGAACAAGGTTCGGGTTATACCCCACAACTTCAAGCTTTGGCCCTTGGAGAGAGGGCTCAGGGGCTTCACTGGAACCTTCAAGCGGGGGAGCGGAGGCTACAACACCACCCCCAGCACTGATGCTAGCCTGGAGTATCTCCAGAGACAGCTCATCAGGCTACCGAATACGAAAGAACCACTCATTGATTACCCATTGTTCAGGAGAACGAAAGATAGAGTACATAGCACCAACCTGGGGATTTGGAAGAACTTTCATCTGAAGACTCTTCTCAAGAATAAGGTCATCAGCAGAAGAAGGACTCGGCTCGGTATTCACCTGGCTGGTAGCAGGGGGACGACCTTCGACTCCGCCTTCTTCTGCGCCTTGACTGTTTCATCTGAAGGAGCTTCAACGTTCTCCACGGTCCTAATGGCAGAAGTGCACGTGACTACTATCAGAAGTCAAGAATTCAGATAAAGACTACCGAAGGTTATGCATATTCAGATATGGCTTACATGGCTAGCTTTATTGACCCAGGAAGCTTAAGCTTTCGCTTCTTTGGCTGCTCCCCCGGGAGGACATCCTTCCACGTGGCTGCTCCACTTGCGGAAGTACCGTGAGTATCCTTCTCCACAGTCCCTTCAACCGAGGAAGAACCCTGAGTAGTTTTTTCATCTGCATCAAAGAGAGATATCAGATATAAGGCATTAAATGGCTCGAAAGAACAACTAACTAACAAGCGGGTTCCCATACCAGAAGTACACGGATTACAATGACTATCAGCCAAGACTTTGGAAGAAATAATTTTTCGACAACCACGACGATTACTAGTGTGAGCCTTCTTGGGGATAGCTTCGTCAGCCTCAAGGAGCGGACTCGCGGATCATTTTTTACTACTCTCAGTGGTGGGATCTAGGATTACGATATCAGAATCAGCCGATTCTGAATCAAATCCACCAAGATCACCAAATGGGTCTGACTCACTCTGAAGGTCCTCACTAGTCATAGGACCCTCATGAACAATTCCTCCTCCCTCTTCATTAGCCGGGGGCAGAGGAGGGTAGACAATATTATTATGCCCTTGGTCCTACAAATCAGAAGGAAGAAATTTAATACTTAGTTGTCAAAGTACTTGAAGACAAGTCTCTAAATGACACGTATTAAGAAATCTTACCTCCAGAGGCGGATTCATGGCAGAAAAAGTCACCATAGTAGGGACAAGGTATTCTTCGCTCTTGAAAAGCCTGTTTATTCTCCTCAAGATCTCCTCGTTTGACAACTCCTCGATGGAGTGTCTGGACGGATCTTTCACGCAAAGATATTCGAAGCCAAAATTGGCTCGTTGCTGAAGCGGATGGACCCGACGAGCAATGAAATCCTGGACGAGGTATAGCCAGTCAGTCCGCTCAACTTCAATGCAGCTATTCTATCGACCAAAGGTTGGATGCGCTCCATCTCCTCATTTGAGACCTTCTCCTTCTAACGGGCGCTCTTCTGCGGAGGCCATCCATCATGATGACGAAGCGCAAGAGGTGGGTTGGCTATGTAGAACCAGCCGCTGGCCCACTCTCGCACTGATTCCGATAGCTCTACAGCAATATATTGAGAGGCAATCTCCAATATTAGTTGTATGCTGGCCCCTCTGACTACTTCCACCTTAGCATAACTCGGTTGACACTTTACCTAGAAGAAGAAGCGGAAAAGTGCAAGAGAGGGACATGTTCCCAAAAATGCCTCACAAAGATGGGAGAAGATGGCAATGTGGAAGATAGCATTGGGGTGATATGGTTAAGAGTTAAACCATAGAAATGAAGAAGTCCTCTCAAGAAATCAGACGTAGGGAGACCTAACCCACGCTCGATGAAGGACTTAAACATGACGATCTCCGTAGTATTGGAAGCTGGAGTCCGATGATCACCAGCAGTTCTCCATCAGTCAATGGGTTGAGGACGCAGCAACCCTTGTTGATTAAGATACACCAACTCCACTTCCTTCATATCAGGAGCCTTCCAGGCAAGGACTTCGGTGGGAGGATTAGGGTGGCGTGGCCTGCCACCGGTGTTCTTGCTCTTCTTCTTTGACTCTGGCATTCAACGGGGACCCATGTTTACTGCAAGGATCTTCTTGCGCATCTAATAAGGATTTGCTCAAGAGAGTTGATTCAAAAGGCTTCTTAAGAAAAGGCGCTCAGAATGCGTGATGAAGACCTTAAGCACGGTGGCTTAATATAGATCTTTCAGGGGCAACCGTTCAGTTTTTCTCAGATGACATTATGAGATCCGTCAGAAATCCTAACAGTTGAGAGAAATACAAATGGCCTTGCATATGATAGAATTTCATTCTTTCAAGAGACAAATTAGTACTCGGAATTAAGTACAAAGTACTCGGATAAACTTCCAGGTACTCGGGTTTTATAAAATATTACTCAGAATAACACAGGAACAATTATTTACATCTGAGGATTATCAGCGCTTTCAATAATTCAGATTACAAGCAAGATCAGGATGTAAAGCATTGTCCTTGTGTTGTCAAGGTACAAAGTCTTGATGCACAGTGCATCAAGGTCTGGGTTCAGTGAGTCAAATCAGTATGGTACAGAACATTGGGTAGATTCTTTCTAGTGCATCCCAAGGTGGGCTTTTGGATCTATCTCAGCACATAATTTGGAGCTAGAGAATTGACCTTAATCCCAACGCCTTTTGACAAACTAACTTGTGACCCAACCGCTGTAATCTACTAGGTGTCACAAGAGTTCTTCTAGGTGCAACTTTGTAATCTACTGCTCTGAATCACTCGAAATCTATCCTAACGGACGACCCCTTCACAAGAATTCTTCTGGGCACTACAACATTCCTACATAAGGACGACTACTAGGCCTGGGGGCTCAAACATCTCAACTATTGACATTATGAGGACCTTGGAGGCAAAGAAGACTAAGCACTGGATTCAAGTGTGGAGTTCTTGCTTCCCAGGTAGGGTATTTATAGGCACCCTACTCTGGTCTATAGACCAAGTCTACAAGAAAAGTTGTAGAATCTTACAGTACAAGCATGGGTGAACTGTTGCGCATGTGATTCTAGGAGTAACAGACTTATCTCTTTCCACATGGAATTCAAGGCGGAGTAGAGGAAGCAGCAGCAGTTGCACTACATGACAAAAGTTATTACAGAGGATGCGTGTCATAGTTGCTCACAATTATTGACGATCTGCACGATAACAATTCCAGTGGGGGTGATAAGAGACGTTTGTTGAAAACGTTCCCCCCTAAAGCTGGCTATGATTACTCGGATGATTGGCTTTAAGAAGTTTTATGTGATTGGCTAACATCATTCTTAAGGTTTATTGGATGATATATATTGGAGACACTCCGACTACCCGAGTACTCGGATTTTAGTCTCGGGGGCTGCAGGGTATATATCACCAGGAAAAAAGTTTTTTCAAGGATTACTTGGATAAATCTAAAGAACCTCAAAGCCATTTTTGTCAAAATAGCAAGAGGCTCGGGGGCTACACCGTATAGATGCACTTTTTCTAAAAAGTACATACCATCGAAGTTTTTTCCTTCCTACAGAGCACCTCAAGGCTTCTCAAGATATTACTTGGTCGACTCTTGAAAGAAGTCATAAGGTAACATTTTAGAGAAACCTTGAAGAGCTCGGGGGGCTTGACAGACCAGAATGCCAGAGATGTTTCATCAATAGATGATTACTCGGAACAATCCTGGGAAGTCTCGAGAAGATCCGAAGACATGACGTAAAGCAACATGGATTAGGACTCTCATTGTAACTTAGTCGAATCACTGAAGGAAGTCTTGTAATTAGAATAAGACTCGGATGTTGTAATCGACTAGGACTCGGTATGCGCTATGCTCTACCAGACTATATAAGGAGAAGCAGACGCATACCCCCATCATCAAATCTTGAATCATAACACAAGGCACACGCCGCAACTGGACGTAAGGTATTACGCTATTTAGCGGCCTAAACCAGTATAAATCATTGTTCTTGTGTACTCGTCGAGTCCTACGAATGTCGATCCCACCGAACAAATCATCTCGAATAATCTCGTGACAATTTGTCGGTTAACAAACATCGACAGATGGTGAACTTAAGGTATGGAGATACGAAGATATTTAAGAAAGAGAAATAGTAACAACACAGAAGAAAGAACAAACATACACTGACCTATGACATGAAGACAAGAAGAGAGCGATAGCGAAGGATAGGAACCTTCTCTTCTATCTTTCCTTGAGAGACTGACCTATTCTCAATACCGGAATCTCCAGGTAAACTAGAACCTACAGAATCCCCAGGTAAACTAGACCTTGTTGAACTAGAACCACTATCACCATCATTTGAACGATATCCTCCAAAGATACTAGCGATTATTCCAATCCAATCTTTTAACTATTCCTCAATCACTGTATTGGATTCACTATCTAATTCTGAGCGAGATTCCTCATTTGATCCTGAATCTTTAGAATCAAATTCATCCATAATATTAGTATCGTCAATGATGTGATTCAATAATGAATCAAAATCATCTAAGTAATTTATAAGAAATTGTTTGAAGAAATTGAACATTGTGTATTTCTTTTTTCTTGCTTGTTGTTGTGTTTTGGTTGGATTTTGATGAGGGAAACTAGTACTTGTAAAGAGTAGTTCCTCATTTGACCATGTAAAAGGAACCCTTGGAGTATCCTTCGTTCGTGATACCCAGCCTGGGCATCACTCCCTCTCATTAATTCTCTTCAAATCAAAGAAAAGAAGTGACTAGTCCGTTAGTGTTGTACTAACCTTATTCATTTTGTTCATTCGATGAACAAAGGCATCTTCTTCCCAAGTCAAGTATGTCTTTTGTCTTAGGACTGACCTCCAATAAGAGAAGAGAAGAGTTCTAGCTCCGAAACTCTTCATTACTCTAAAGTCTAGTTTCTCTCTTCGGAGGACTGTTATGCTTTGTATATGAAGATCTTTCTATGGTGGAGAACTTTGGTCTTTAATTCATTAGGGCATACTGAAATACACTGAAGTTTTAATCTATGCTATGTTGAAGCACCTCTCATACTGGTCATGGAAATTTTATCTGGCATCACTGAAACCTTCCTCTCCACGATGCCTTGTTCTTGATTTAAAAAACAATGAAGATTAAAAAAATCCTATCATCACACTGTCTGGGCAAGGCCATATAAACTAGGAGGTACTACAGATACACCGTCTCAAATGCAAAGCACTCCTAAAATCTTAGTGTTGATTACCTGGGATTGCATTTAATGGCATGCTTTTAAACAATGATGAAGACCCTATGTATAATGCATTAGGCACTGATTTCACGTACACTTGTAAAACCATTTGTGTTGACCACCTCCTGTAATTGCATTTGACCAGTCAGACAGTCACCACCATATTAGTGTCTAATTGTCTACTTCAACTTTTGTTTATGGATTCCATGTAAGATTTTCATGTTTTGTGTTTTGGTATACTGTCAAATATCCACATTTATTAGATGATGATTTTCTGAACATTTGCCAAGTATGTTGCAATTGTAAGGCTTCTCTGCAGGTGGACATAACTAGAGACTTGGAGTCTCGGACAGTAAAATTTATACTCTTGGTTTATTTTTTGTTGTCTTCTAGACCAAGGCATTGTATTTATATATGCTAATATGTGTACACCTTTTGGCTCAAATAATTGCACCAAGAGTATGCTCCTCCATTTGCTATATTCAAACATTTATGTTTTAATCTATCTTGAGATGAGTAAACATATCTTAAGAACCATCTTCAGTTGCAGCTACAACTAGAAACAACTAGGAATTTTTGAGGCCCCTAGCGTCAAATTCAGATCAAAACACATCGAATACCACTGGCCCAATTCAGACTAAGCGCGTCAACGCCGTGCCCACATTTCTAGTATTATACTATTTCTAGAGTTACTTCTGCTGCTTTCGTTCTTCATGAAAATATGACAAGTGCAATGAGCCGATATCTCTCAATATATATGTTACTTATTAATATTTCTAAACGTACAACGACCATACCATTTATAATGACAAACATAGTTATCACATGCATCTCTATCAAGAGCCTAGCACGAAATATTTATTCTATCTCTGACCATGTCGAATACGACATTACATTGCATGTCTGCTAAAATAGGATGTCTTGACTATGAATGGTGTGCCTCCCAATTTCTAATCACAACCTCTTCACTACGCACGTCGATACAAAACCTCTTCACCAGGTCCATACAAAACCAGTGCAGCAGAACGCGCCCTACTGTACTAGTATACTAAATCATTCATACATGGCCCATTAGTTGTCTCACAGATTTTTTAGAGCTTGTGCATCAACTGACTGTAAATCAGTCTGTTTGGTTGTCTCTCAGATTTCTTAGAGCTTGTGCATGAATTGATTGCAAATCTACAGTGCACTTCCCTTCTTTCCTCCCCTCTCTTCAACTCAGCACAAAATTGATGTTGCAGCTCTTACACCCTGCTTACATCGGCTCATTATACTTGCTCTAAGCTACCAAACTGAGTATAGTACGAAAAAATGTTGCAGCAATGAGCCAAAAAGTAGAGTCCAGAACGAATGCACAGGGTAGACATGCAGAGCAGCAGAATGATCTCGCTAATCCAACGTCCACACAGAGCAATTGAAAAATAAGCAAACACCAATCACCTGACAAACGGATGATCCCATTTATAACAGTGATTATATCGCTCATACATAGAATTTAGCCTAGGTCTTTACATAAAAAAATAGCTAAGGTCACATGCCGTGATACAAACGTTGTTAGTAAAGGTTTCGCATGCCATAAAGAATATAAGACCTCTTTTTTTTCTGGCTAGTTACATTTTTTATGAAGCACAACACTTGCACAGGTTTCGCAGCATGTACCACCGTCCAGCAAATTCTCAGCATATCCATTCTCGTAAACTTGTTATGCTGAATACACCAACACCTTTGTCAGGCAAACTGTGGATACACTATATGTCTCCAAAGTAATATCTATTTCATTAATAATCTAGTCAGCATTTGCATGTGTGCTGGCTCTATTAGTGTTTGTTGGATATCATGTACACCTACCATAATATGATGCATTTAGTGGGATAAGGTTAATGAACAATAACAAAACTAAAGCTTCAATACAAGATGATGCTAACAGCTAAAACAGATAGTAATACTTAGTGAGCAGCCAATATATTTATAGTTAGAGAAAGATATTGACTGATAGTCATAGATAGACTCAGCCTCATTAGGGGCCAGGACCCTTCCCACCTCCACTTGATTTCTCTGAAGCTAATCCTAGTCTCGTCTTCTCCATTTGAGCTATTATTCCAATCAAATCAAGAATAACATCTAAATTGTGTGGACCAGTCTGTAAAACAAGACAAACATTAATTAGGTTGAGTCTCTAATAATACATATACAGTATGTTGGTAACAAAAAGTGGTTCTCACTACACCTTTGCAACTTGCTCCTTCACAACAACTTTCACGCCACCCAAACTAATAAAATATGTTGTTTGTGTGGTTCCTCCCATGTGGATACCAACCACACCATTTTGATTCACAACTGGACTACTTGAGTTCCCTTGTCTGCAAGCGTAGTCTGCAGTCACATTATGTTTCATTGTATCACCTCCAAATTTTATTACACCTTCCTCTCTTCTGTGGACACAAACAAAAAAATATTTATCTTAGAAGTTATGGCCGTAATAATCTAAATGCTAAAACCAACAAGTATTAAGAATATAATACATTTTGCATGGACTTACATTACAGAGATAGTGGAAGCGGGAAGGGCCCTGGCCCCTAATGAGGCTGGATCTATCTATGACTGTGAGTCAATATCTTTCTCTAACTATAGATATATTGGCTGCTCACTAAGTATTAATATCTATTTTAGCTGTTAGCATCATCTTGTATTGATGAGAACATATATGATGAATGATTGACTTTGATGAGGAAGGTTTGAGGCTTTACCCGGTTGAGTCATTATTCGCTATGCGCTTAATGTTTATGACTAACCGGTGGCGTTGAGTTGTGGTGTTTCTGTGTTGGTGTGCGTGTGCGACATGTGTCTCTTGGCTGTGTTGATGTGCAGGTGTGGAGCTCGGATACAGTGGTCAATGGCGAGGTGAAGGTCAAGTAGAGACGTGTCGTGCCGACGGACTGGGAGCGGTGAAGGATGGGCGTGCCGTGCGGCGGACGTGCCATGCCGATGTACTCAGAGCGGTGAAGGGCGGACGTGAGGCTTGGACTGACGGACCGGAGGGCCAGAGGACCAGCTGTGGTAGCTGGCACGTGGCATCGGCGAGCGGGAGCACATGGGGATGTGCGATGCATCGGCCGAGTCGGGAGGAAGACGTGGCGTCGTGACACTTGGCGGGAGGTCGGACACGGGCTTGCGTGCGGCGCAAGTGCCGTCGGCCGAGTCAAGGAGGATGGCGAAGGCGTTGTGCCCGGCGTGGAGGCTGGACATGCATCGGCATCGATGTCGGTGGTCGGGGTGTGCGAACCACATCCCGTCTACAGTGCGGGTTCGGTAGCTGAGCCTCAAAAAGCTACCATCGACGGTTTCCAGGTTTGGGCCTCAAAACCTGGGGTGGTGTAACACCTCTGGTGTTTAGCATGTAATTAACTTGACATATCATCATTAAGCATCTTAATCATGATTTCATGTGTATGCATTTTGCTAAGTGTATCATTTTATGTGATTTATCTCTATTGCAAAAACCCTATTTAGCCCACTTCTCTCTACTAGGGCAAAATGGTAATTTCATCTCTGTGATTAGCTTTGTGTAATTCTTATTCCTTTGGTGTCTTGAAGTGTTGTTGTGTTGGCCAAAGTTCAAAAATCAGAATTTGATTTCAAAACTCTTTGCAAAACCCTGATTTCCAAATCCTGGATTTTATCCCTCTTGTTGTGATTCAAAAATTATTCAAAATTTGGGATTGGTCCAAAAAGCAAAGTTGTAGATCTGTCAAAGAGAAACAACTTTGGTATTTACAAATTTTCAAGTTGCAGTACAAAGTTTTGAGTTATTTCAAATTCAATCAAACTCCAGTTTTTGTCCCCTTTTCAGTTTTCAAAATGAGTTCAAAAACTAATGAGTTTCAGGAAAAATGTATAATAGCAAAGTTGTAGGTTTTGACAAAAGGAACAACTTTCATGTTTACAGATTTTCAAGTTTCAGTTTGAAATCCAGAGTAATTTCGATTTGAATCAAGTTTGAAAAAGTGTCCCCTTTACTGTTTTCAAATTTGTTCAAAAACTATTTGGAATTTGAAAATGTTCATATTGACAAAGTTGTAGATCTCCTTTTTCTGAACAACTTTGGTGTTTTGAGTTTTTGTCGCACAATTCAAGTTTTGGAAGTAATTTGCAAAATACAGAAAGTCAAACCCTACCCTAGCTACTGTTCTTCTTCTCCGGTAGGGGGGGGGGGGCCCGGCCATGGCCGCTCGCCGGCGCTGCACGCGCCGCGTGCCTGGCAGCCGCACGCCCATCCCCGACCTGTCGCCTGCAGCCGCGACATCGCGCCGCACCCGCACGCGCAAGAACCGACCCCCACACCCGTCCCCCACTGCTCCCCGACAGCGCCGCCGCGTGGCCGTCGCCGGCGAGCGCACACCCGGTCCCTGAGCGCGCGTCAACCCTTCTGCCCAACCGCAATCGATTGCGCACGCTCCGTGTGATCTTATCCGCGCCAGAATACGCTCCGCCAGCCTCTTGCCGCGGCTATAAAAGGCCCGACGAGGTCGCCGGAGTAGAACTCATCTCCGCCACCGTCGCCAGAGCAAGCCAGTGCCTCCGCTTCCCTCCCAGCTAGCCCTAAAGCTCCGCCGTGGTCTCACGCAGCTTCACCGCCCCTCAATTTGGTCACTACCATCCCCAATCGCCCGGCGTAACTCCGACTTCCCCAACGCCGGCGAAGCACCGTTGAGCTCGGGTCCGAGAAATTCTCTCTCCCCGGCCATGATCATCCCTCCCCGACCTCTGTTTCTTCTTCCTCGCATCATTGCGATTCTAACCATGCCTTGGTGACCCCGTGTGGTGCTCAGGATCGCCGGAACGCTGTCGCGACGCTTTTCTGCCCGCCGACGACCCCCGCTCCGTCGACCTCCTAGCTCCGACCACCCCCTCGCCTCGCCGCCGCGCGTCATCGATCGCCGGTGAGCTCCTGAACCTCCCCATGTGCTCGGTTTCGCCCGCGAGTCTTCGCTGTGGCCGGAACGGGCTCTCGCCGCCGGCGGGAGACCGCCCTGCGCGCAAGGAAGAAGAACAGTACCGTTTTCCAATTTCCAGTTTATTTGAATAGTGCTGAAATTTCATATTTTCGTGTGATTTTCTGAGTTGCTTCAAAAATTCTGAAATTTTGAGGATAGACTCTTTGTACCTTGAAGAATTTTATAAAAATATAAAACTTGACCTTTCTGCAGAAATTTGAAAATGAAAAATCTCCCATTTAATTAATAAATGGATGGTTTTGGATTTTTAGAAAATAATTTATAACTCCAAAAATTATGAGATAAGTTTTTGTGAGCTAGTTATGCCATGACAAGTCTCTGGTGAAATTTTGAAGTCATTTGGAACAAGTTGATTTTTGAGCTTTATTTTAATTATGGAATAGTGCCTTTTGGTAATTAAATGTCTAGATTTAATTGAGCACCTTAATGACCTCCAAAAATTATGAAATTTGTTTTGCCATATACTTGTACCATAATGAACTTATGAGATTAATTTGGTAATTTTTGGAGCACCTTCATAAAATGACCTTTTTAAATAATTAAGAAAAATAGAAAAGGGTGATTAGGGTTAGCGTTGATTGACCTGTGATGTGACTTTTGGGATTGCTTGATGTTCATAGACCCCTACCCTTTGGTCTATGATGTTTGTGATGATATGTTTGATTGATGTTAGGATAGTTATGATAAAGTCTAGTTTAATCAATTTTGCTTAAGGAAGAAATGGTTAACTTTTATGCTCAACCTAGATTTCGATTATGCCTTGCCTGAGAGTAATCTTGAATCTGTGGTTTTGTCTTGCTCCTGAAGTCCATGTCATCATTCTCATGAGCATTCATCATTGCATCCGTATAGTTGACGAATAAGGCCCTGAAGTCGAGGTAGCCGCCGAAGGATCTGTCCCCGAGGCAACCCCAAGCTCCGACGCTTATACCTACCCCGACTCTGCTCTTTTTGCCATCCAAGGCAAGCCCCGGTGCATTTAACCCTACCTTGCTTTTATAAATGCTTTCTTTAAATGTTTTGAGTTAAATTATTGCATTAGGTTGATAGGAGTTGAGTGAAATCCTATCTGATGCATTATCTACCTTGACCAATGATACACCCGATACCTGCTTTTCAAAAACTATTTGAAAAATGCTTAGCAATGCTATATGATAGATTTGCAATAAAAATGCCAAGTTCAAAAGTGTGATCACTTTAAGAATATTTATGGGAATTTCTGGTTTACTCCCACCATTGGCTAAGTATCTGATCCGTACCTAGTCAATGGGAAGGAGAGGTTGTCCTTGCGTACGGTGCCGTCATGTTGTAGTCCGGGACTCAACAGTTGACACCGACCGGGACAGGGTTGAAAAACTGACAGGACCTGTACTCTTGGGTTAGAGTCCCGAGGTGCTTGTCGCTGGCTGGAAAATTTAGGGACCACCTGTATGGGGGCCTGATTGACTAAGACTTGCAACTATTCACATACTACGGAAAGCTTCGGCTCCGAGGAATCCTTGATTGGACCGACAACCGCGCACTGGGAGTGGAGAGATGGCGGAAGTAGCATGTACCCACGTGGGTTAGAGGCCCGGATTGGAGTGGTGTACTGTGCTTCCGGGTGGCGTAGGACCGGGCCCAATCTTGGAGGAATCGTGGTAGACGAGTTGGCATATGCAAGCTTAGGTGGTACATATGCAGTGTGGATAGGGACCCTCAGCTGAGTATTATTTATCCGGATTAACGCTGCTCCTCGGTTATGGAGACTTAGTCACTGACTGTCAACAGGGAGTGGTTCTCAACTAGGTCTGTTTTGAAATGTAAAATGAATCATGAATGATTATGATGGAACAAGGAATACCGAATCTTTCAAAATAAAAATAAGGTTTACCAAAAATGCTTTTCTGCAAAATACTTGAACTTGCTTAAGCCTTACCTTGACTACCCTAAGCCTGCATTCCTGAGTCTTCTCCCTTTTCTTTAGTCGGGTAAGTCTTGTTGAGTACCTTTGTACTCAGGGTTATTTTACCCATGTTGCAGGTATGGCAGACTCCTCAGTATGCCTCGGACCCTGCTGTGTGACTGTTGTTCAGGAAGAGGCCGATGAGGCCGATGAGTGATTATTCACCCTCGGGCTGGGTGATGTATCTTTATCTTTTAGTTGTTGTCATCTGCTACCCTGCCAACTCTATTTGAACTATGGTCTGTAATAACTTCACTTTAAGTTTATGTTGAACACTGGTTTGTAAAACTATTGTTATTTAAGTCTTCCGCTATTTACTCCGATGTTATTTGTCAAAATGTTCAAGAGATTGTAACTGAATTGTGAGTTGATCCTGCGGACATCGGGCACTGATGTAGCCCAGTGGCGAACCCGGTCGTAATCTCTTGGCTGTACGGATCAACTGTCAGTGGTTGACAGTGATCGGTGGGCCATGGGATTAGGGCCGTTACGTCACAGAGTGGTATCAGAGCATCTCACTACGACGTTGCAATCTTTTTGCGAAAATTTCAAAAGGTTTTTAAGTTCAAAAACTAAACTTGACTATTTTGAGTCCAAATTGCTTCTCTCATCTCATCTTGTCTTTGGCAACTAGTAGCAAGACAACTTGTATAAGCCCTATGTACCTTACCTTAGTAGTTGCATTGCCTTGTTCCGTAGGAACGAATCATGCATCATGTCATTATCACTTAAGTTAACTTCCTCTCTAAGTCGGTTGGGTTAGTATGTCTTTACCTTTTTCTTGCTAGCCTTTCTCACCTATAATCTCTTGTCCAGATATGGTCATCCTCAAGCGGACTGCTCGCAAGTCGACTGGACCAAACGGTGTGCCGCGTCACCAGCTGGCGCCACGCACCGGAGAAGAGACTGGAGAATCCTCCAATGGTCGTCGTTTTCCCCGCCGCACCCGCAAGAACCTGAAGGAGGAAATCAAGAATTTGAAGGCTGAGATGGAGAACATGGAGCATGACTTCTATCTTTCCCGCATGGAGTTTTATGAGGCACGAGCTTCCCTGGAGCAGGCCAATCGGAACACGGTTCGCGCTATCGAGCAGCGCAACGAGGCTTGGAACCGCGAGGACGTCGCCAGAGCCCAGCTCCATGGACTGCAGCAGTACACTGCCCAGATTGAGCAGTACAACGATATGCTTCATGAGGAGGTACATCAACTGTACGACCAGCTCCACCCCATGATTCCACCTGTTGCTGAGGATCCAGAAGATGGAGTCGTGGAGGAACCTGAAGAAGAACATGAGCCAGTCCAGAATGTAGAAATGGAACCTGCTGGAGATGTTCACGTTGAAGATGAAGATGAGGAGGAAGAGCCTGAGCTCATCATCGAAGATGAAGATGACGATGAAGGGATGATCATCATCGATGACGACTAGATTCCTTGTGTCTGTACCATCTGCTCACCTAAAGCCTTAGTCTAGGTTTGGGACGTTAGTTGGTCTTCTGTCTAGTCGAGTCTGTATCATGTCTTGTACCTTTCCTTTGTCAGTTAGTAGCTATCTATCGAACTTCTGTATCAGTTATCTACCCTTACATCAATGAATCTTATCAGTCAGTTTCGTTCAAAAGCAATCTTTGGATGCTAAGTTCCCAAATTCTTAACAGATGCCTGTGAACACCCGCACTGGAGCCGGAAGTTCCGGAGGTGCCAACCTTCCAAACCCTCCACCAGTTCCTGCTACCCTGGCAGATGCCATTGCAGCCTTGGCCGCCGCTGCCAACCTAATGGCTCAGAACCAAGGACAGCAGAATGTTGGTCACCGTGGTCGTCACAACCAAGAAACCACCTATGTGGAGTTCACTGAAACCCGTCCACCGGTTTTCACCAGAGCCGATGAACCCCTCGAAGCTGATGATTGGCTCCGCACCATGGAGCAGAAGTTTGGTCTCATCCGATGCACTGAAATCCAGAAGCCCCGGTTTGCTTCTCAGCAGCTTCGTGGTCCAGCAAGTGCTTGGTATGCCAACCTCTTGGCTGCCCAACCTGAAGGTCATGAGTTGACCTGGGAGGAGTTCCGCACCGCTTTCCGTGCACATCACATCCCGTCAGGTCTGATGAAGATGAAGCTTGATCAGTTCCTAGCTCTGCAGCAGAAGGAATCCACAGTGATGCAGTATGTGGGTCAGTTCAATCACCTGAGCCAGTATGCCTCCGACTATGTCAACACGGATGAGAAGAAGAGAGATTGTTTCCTTAGGGGTCTGCACCCTAAGATTCGCAGAGGTCTATCCAACAACCTCAACGGATCTTATCATGATGTCGTTGACCGTGCTGTCGCTTTCGAGGAAAGTAACCGCCAGTATCAGGAGGAGAAGAAGAAGAAGAAGGCTGGGTCTAGCAGCTTCTCCAGCAACCACAAGCGCCCAAGAATCATCTACCACCCCAGCCACCACCAAAACCGTGCCCCATATCCCCATCAGCAAGTGGTCGTTCGTACCGCGGCCACCACTCATAATGCCAACCAGCAAAGTGCCACTCAGCCGAACGCCCCAGGTGTTCGTATCACCACCCCACAAACAGCTTACAACCATCCATGCTACAACTGTGGCCAAGTTGGTCACTGGTCTCGCGATTGCCCAAAACCCAAGAAGAATGCCCAGCATGCACAGAAAGGCCCTGGAGGATCACAGCAGCAGCACCGTGCACCGCAGCAGCACGTCCAGAAGGGCAAGTTTGTCAAGAAGCACGGGCAAGTCTACTTCACCACCGTCAGTAACATCCCAGAAGGAGAGCCCGTCATGCTCGGTAGGTTCTCTGTTGCCAATCATCCTGCAGTCGTCTTGTTCGATTCCGGTGCATCGCATTCCTTCATCAGTCGCACTTTTGTCATCAAGCATGAGTTACCCATGGGGGAGTTAAAAGAAAGTTTCTGTATACTTTCGCCTGGAGGGCGGATAAATACTAAGGAAATGGTCCGCAGTATACCAGTAATGTTGGGGGAACATGTCTTTCCTACCACCATGATAGTACTGCGCAATCAAGAGATAGATGTCATCTTAGGCATGAATTGGATGTGTCAGCATAAAGCCATGATAGACATCTTGAATAGAGTTGTGAGAGTGGATATTCCTAACAGCACTTCCAAACTCCTTCTCCAACTTCCTATGCCTCAAAAATCAGCAACCACCCAGTTGAATACCGCCTGTGTTCCGGAAGTCAGGGATATTCCCGTGGTCTGTGAGTTCCCTGATGTCTTCCCAGAAGATCTACCCGGTCTGCCTCCCGACCGCGATGTTGAGTTTGCCATAGAGCTAAAGCCCGGGACTGCTCCTATATCCCGTAGAGCTTATCGAATGCCTCCCAGAGAGTTGGCAGAGCTGAAGATCCAATTGCAAGAGCTTTTGGATAAGGGTCTCATTCGCCCAAGTTCATCTCCTTGGGGCTGTCCTGCTATTTTTGTGAAAAAGAAGGACAAAAGTCTTCGTCTGTGCGTTGACTATCGCCCGCTCAACGAGGTCACCATCAAAAATAAATATCCCTTGCCCCGCATTGACCTTCTTTTCGACCAGTTGTCTGGAGCCAGAGTGTTCTCCAAGATTGATCTCAGATCTGGCTATCACCAAATAAAAATCCGTCCAGAAGACATTCCTAAAACAGCTTTCACCACCAGATACGGCCTCTATGAGTATTTGGTCATGTCCTTTGGCTTGACCAATGCCCCCGCTCATTTCATGTATCTCATGAACTCTGTGTTCATGCCAGAGCTCGATAAATTTGTAGTCGTGTTCATTGACGACATCCTTGTCTATTCAAGAACTCCTGAAGATCACGCCAAGCATCTTCGAATCGTTCTCTCTCGTCTCAGAGATCACCAGCTGTATGCCAAGTTCAGTAAATGCGAATTCTGGCTAGATCAAATTCAATTCCTTGGTCATGTCCTGTCCGCTGAAGGTGTGTCAGTTGACCCTGAAATAGTGGCAGATATCTTGGATTGGAAGCCACCTACCACTGTCCGCGAAGTTCGCAGCTTCATGGGAATGGCTGGATACTATCGTCGTTTCATCCCAGATTTCTCCAGAGTCGCCAAGCCTATCACAGAGTTGTTGAAGAATTCCGTGGATTTCGTTTGGTCACCAGCCTGTGAGCAAGCCTTTCAAGCCTTGAAGAAACTGCTAACTACATCACCAGTCCTAGCTCAACCAGATATCGAGAAACCCTTCGATGTATACTGTGATGCATCTGGTACTGGTTTGGGCTGTGTTTTGATGCAAGAAGGACGAGTAATCGCTTATGCCTCACGACAGCTTAAGCGACATGAGGAAAACTACCCCACCCATGATCTTGAGCTAGCAGCAGTCGTGCATGCCTTGAAGATTTGGCGTCACTATCTGTTAGGCAGTACCTGCAATATGTATACGGATCACAAGAGCCTAAAGTATATATTCACTCAAGAAGAATTGAATATGAGGCAGAGAAGATGGCTTGAGCTGATTAAAGATTATGATCTCAAGGTACATTACCATCCTGGTAAGGCAAATGTAGTTGCCGATGCCCTCAGTCGCAAGTCACACTGCAACTGTCTGACGACAAAGCCCTATGATCTTTCCTTGTGCCATGAACTTGAAAGGATGGGTATCGAAATGATCCCGCAAGGAAGCCTGAATAATGTCAGCATAGAAACATCCATCAAGGATCAAGTCATTGCTGCTCAGAAGGATAACCCTGGAATCAAGCACATCATCGAAAAGGTCCAGACTGGAAAGACTGATTGTTTCAGGATCGATGATGTAGGAGTTGTTTGGTTCAAGAACCGTCTAGTCGTTCCCAAGGTGCCTGAATTGAGACAGTTAATCCTTGATGAAGCACACTTGACCAGATTCTCTATTCACCCCGGTAGCAACAAGATGTACCAAGACTTAAAGCAGAGATTCTGGTGGACTAAAATGAAGATTGAGATTGCCCGGTATGTCGCTCAGTGTGATACCTGCCAAAGAGTCAAGGCAGTACACATGAAGCCTGGAGGAGAATTGCAACCTTTGTCAGTACCCGCTTGGAAATGGGACGACATTAGTATGGATTTTGTCAATGGACTACCCAGAACCCAGAAAGGTTTTGATTCCATTTGGGTAATCGTGGACCGACTCACTAAGCAAGCTCACTTTCTACCAGTGAAGACCAGTTACACTGTCCCCATGTATGCCACCTTGTACAAGAACAACATAGTGAAGCTTCATGGCATACCCAAGAGCATTGTCTCTGACCGTGGTACCCAGTTTGTCGCTAAGTTTTGGAAAGCGTTCCATGCCTCACTTGGAACCAAGCTCTTGCATAGTACAGCTTATCATCCTCAAACTGATGGACAAACAGAGCGAGTCAACCAAGTGCTGGAAGACATGTTGAGAGCCTGTATTCTTACCTTCGCAGATACTTGGGATGACTGTTTGCCTTTGGCAGAGTTCTCGTATAATAACAGCTACCAAGAGAGCATCAAAATGGCACCCTTTGAAGCACTGTACGGTCGTCGTTGTCGTACACCCCTCAGTTGGTCTGAGCCCGGAGAAAGAGAATTCTTTGGAGTTGACCTGGTCAAAGATATGGAAGAGAAAGTCAAGCAGATACAGGAGAATATGAAGATTGCCCAATCTCGACAGAAGAGCTACGCAGACAAGAGACGTCGACCTTTGAAGTTTCAAGTTGGAGATTATGTATATCTCAAGGTCTCACCAACCAAAGGAGTCACTCGTTTTGGAGTCAAAGGAAAGTTAGCACCTCGCTACATTGGTCCGTTTGAGATTTTGGAATGTTGTGGCAAGGTAGCTTACAAGCTGAAGTTGCCTGATCATCTCTCCGCTGTCCACAATGTTTTCCATGTCTCTCAACTCAAGAAGTGTCTCCGAGTACCAGAACATGTCGTGGAAGTTGAAGGTGTCGAGCTAGAGCCTGATCTATCCTACTCGGAATACCCAGTTCGCGTGTTGGACCACAAGGATCGCGTTACCCGAAGAACCACCACAAGATGGTACAAAATCCAGTGGAACCAGCACTCTGAAGAAGAAGCCACCTGGGAATCTGAAGACTTCTTAGCAAAGAACTACCCCGTTTTTCTCGAATCCCTGTCAATGTAAGGTTTGCCTTTATCCCTTCTTTGTCCTGTCTTAAGACGTGGAATCTCGGGGCGAGATTTCTTTAAGGGGGGGAGGCTGTAACACCTCTGGTGTTTAGCATGTAATTAACTTGACATATCATCATTAAGCATCTTAATCATGATTTCATGTGTATGCATTTTGCTAAGTGTATCATTTTATGTGATTTATCTCTATTGCAAAAACCCTATTTAGCCCACTTCTCTCTACTAGGGCAAAATGGTAATTTCATCTCTGTGATTAGCTTTGTGTAATTCTTATTCCTTTGGTGTCTTGAAGTGTTGTTGTGTTGGCCAAAGTTCAAAAATCAGAATTTGATTTCAAAACTCTTTGCAAAACCCTGATTTCCAAATCCTGGATTTTATCCCTCTTGTTGTGATTCAAAAATTATTCAAAATTTGGGATTGGTCCAAAAAGCAAAGTTGTAGATCTGTCAAAGAGAAACAACTTTGGTATTTACAAATTTTCAAGTTGCAGTACAAAGTTTTGAGTTATTTCAAATTCAATCAAACTCCAGTTTTTGTCCCCTTTTCAGTTTTCAAAATGAGTTCAAAAACTAATGAGTTTCAGGAAAAATGTATAATAGCAAAGTTGTAGGTTTTGACAAAAGGAACAACTTTCATGTTTACAGATTTTCAAGTTTCAGTTTGAAATCCAGAGTAATTTCGATTTGAATCAAGTTTGAAAAAGTGTCCCCTTTACTGTTTTCAAATTTGTTCAAAAACTATTTGGAATTTGAAAATGTTCATATTGACAAAGTTGTAGATCTCCTTTTTCTGAACAACTTTGGTGTTTTGAGTTTTTGTCGCACAATTCAAGTTTTGGAAGTAATTTGCAAAATACAGAAAGTCAAACCCTACCCTAGCTACTGTTCTTCTTCTCCGGTAGGGGGGGGGGGGCCCGGCCATGGCCGCTCGCCGGCGCTGCACGCGCCGCGTGCCTGGCAGCCGCACGCCCATCCCCGACCTGTCGCCTGCAGCCGCGACATCGCGCCGCACCCGCACGCGCAAGAACCGACCCCCACACCCGTCCCCCACTGCTCCCCGACAGCGCCGCCGCGTGGCCGTCGCCGGCGAGCGCACACCCGGTCCCTGAGCGCGCGTCAACCCTTCTGCCCAACCGCAATCGATTGCGCACGCTCCGTGTGATCTTATCCGCGCCAGAATACGCTCCGCCAGCCTCTTGCCGCGGCTATAAAAGGCCCGACGAGGTCGCCGGAGTAGAACTCATCTCCGCCACCGTCGCCAGAGCAAGCCAGTGCCTCCGCTTCCCTCCCAGCTAGCCCTAAAGCTCCGCCGTGGTCTCACGCAGCTTCACCGCCCCTCAATTTGGTCACTACCATCCCCAATCGCCCGGCGTAACTCCGACTTCCCCAACGCCGGCGAAGCACCGTTGAGCTCGGGTCCGAGAAATTCTCTCTCCCCGGCCATGATCATCCCTCCCCGACCTCTGTTTCTTCTTCCTCGCATCATTGCGATTCTAACCATGCCTTGGTGACCCCGTGTGGTGCTCAGGATCGCCGGAACGCTGTCGCGACGCTTTTCTGCCCGCCGACGACCCCCGCTCCGTCGACCTCCTAGCTCCGACCACCCCCTCGCCTCGCCGCCGCGCGTCATCGATCGCCGGTGAGCTCCTGAACCTCCCCATGTGCTCGGTTTCGCCCGCGAGTCTTCGCTGTGGCCGGAACGGGCTCTCGCCGCCGGCGGGAGACCGCCCTGCGCGCAAGGAAGAAGAACAGTACCGTTTTCCAATTTCCAGTTTATTTGAATAGTGCTGAAATTTCATATTTTCGTGTGATTTTCTGAGTTGCTTCAAAAATTCTGAAATTTTGAGGATAGACTCTTTGTACCTTGAAGAATTTTATAAAAATATAAAACTTGACCTTTCTGCAGAAATTTGAAAATGAAAAATCTCCCATTTAATTAATAAATGGATGGTTTTGGATTTTTAGAAAATAATTTATAACTCCAAAAATTATGAGATAAGTTTTTGTGAGCTAGTTATGCCATGACAAGTCTCTGGTGAAATTTTGAAGTCATTTGGAACAAGTTGATTTTTGAGCTTTATTTTAATTATGGAATAGTGCCTTTTGGTAATTAAATGTCTAGATTTAATTGAGCACCTTAATGACCTCCAAAAATTATGAAATTTGTTTTGCCATATACTTGTACCATAATGAACTTATGAGATTAATTTGGTAATTTTTGGAGCACCTTCATAAAATGACCTTTTTAAATAATTAAGAAAAATAGAAAAGGGTGATTAGGGTTAGCGTTGATTGACCTGTGATGTGACTTTTGGGATTGCTTGATGTTCATAGACCCCTACCCTTTGGTCTATGATGTTTGTGATGATATGTTTGATTGATGTTAGGATAGTTATGATAAAGTCTAGTTTAATCAATTTTGCTTAAGGAAGAAATGGTTAA
Organism: Coix lacryma-jobi var. lacryma-jobi; assembly: GCA_009763385.1. Lineage (NCBI taxonomy): Eukaryota > Viridiplantae > Streptophyta > Magnoliopsida > Poales > Poaceae > Coix > Coix lacryma-jobi. Next base: position 129,332,128 of record CM019830.1, read on the forward strand.
CTTTTATGCTCAACCTAGATTTCGATTATGCCTTGCCTGAGAGTAATCTTGAATCTGTGGTTTTGTCTTGCTCCTGAAGTCCATGTCATCATTCTCATGAGCATTCATCATTGCATCCGTATAGTTGACGAAGAAGGCCCTGAAGTCGAGGTAGCCGCCGAAGGATCTGTCCCCGAGGCAACCCCAAGCTCCGACGCTTATACCTACCCCGACTCTGCTCTTTTTGCCATCCAAGGCAAGCCCCGGTGCATTTAACCCTACCTTGCTTTTATAAATGCTTTCTTTAAATGTTTTGAGTTAAATTATTGCATTAGGTTGATAGGAGTTGAGTGAAATCCTATCTGATGCATTATCTACCTTGACCAATGATACACCCGATACCTGCTTTTCAAAAACTATTTGAAAAATGCTTAGCAATGCTATATGATAGATTTGCAATAAAAATGCCAAGTTCAAAAGTGTGATCACTTTAAGAATATTTATGGGAATTTCTGGTTTACTCCCACCATTGGCTAAGTATCTGATCCGTACCTAGTCAATGGGAAGGAGAGGTTGTCCTTGCGTACGGTGCCGTCATGTTGTAGTCCGGGACTCAACAGTTGACACCGACCGGGACAGGGTTGAAAAACTGACAGGACCTGTACTCTTGGGTTAGAGTCCCGAGGTGCTTGTCGCTGGCTGGAAAATTTAGGGACCACCTGTATGGGGGCCTGATTGACTAAGACTTGCAACTATTCACATACTACGGAAAGCTTCGGCTCCGAGGAATCCTTGATTGGACCGACAACCGCGCACTGGGAGTGGAGAGATGGCGGAAGTAGCATGTACCCACGTGGGTTAGAGGCCCGGATTGGAGTGGTGTACTGTGCTTCCGGGTGGCGTAGGACCGGGCCCAATCTTGGAGGAATCGTGGTAGACGAGTTGGCATATGCAAGCTTAGGTGCTACATATGCAGTGTGGATAGGGACCCTCAGCTGAGTATTATTTATCCGGATTAACGCTGCTCCTCGGTTATGGAGACTTAGTCACTGACTGTCAACAGGGAGTGGTTCTCAACTAGGTCTGTTTTGAAATGTAAAATGAATCATGAATGATTATGATGGAACAAGGAATACCGAATCTTTCAAAATAAAAATAAGGTTTACCAAAAATGCTTTTCTGCAAAATACTTGAACTTGCTTAAGCCTTACCTTGACTACCCTAAGCCTGCATTCCTGAGTCTTCTCCCTTTTCTTTAGTCGGGTAAGTCTTGTTGAGTACCTTTGTACTCAGGGTTATTTTACCCATGTTGCAGGTATGGCAGACTCCTCAGTATGCCTCGGACCCTGCTGTGTGACTGTTGTTCAGGAAGAGGCCGATGAGGCCGATGAGTGATTATTCACCCTCGGGCTGGGTGATGTATCTTTATCTTTTAGTTGTTGTCATCTGCTACCCTGCCAACTCTATTTGAACTATGGTCTGTAATAACTTCACTTTAAGTTTATGTTGAACACTGGTTTGTAAAACTATTGTTATTTAAGTCTTCCGCTATTTACTCCGATGTTATTTGTCAAAATGTTCAAGAGATTGTAACTGAATTGTGAGTTGATCCTGCGGACATCGGGCACTGATGTAGCCCAGTGGCGAACCCGGTCGTAATCTCTTGGCTGTACGGATCAACTGTCAGTGGTTGACAGTGATCGGTGGGCCATGGGATTAGGGCCGTTACGTCACAGGTGGCCGGTTTCCGCGTTTGGGCCTCAAAACTCGGCGAGGACGGTTTCCAGGTTTGGGCCTCAAAACCTGGGCTTCCGGGTTTCCGAGTTTGGGCCTCAAAACTCGGGGTGGACGGTTTCCAGGTTTGGGCCTCAAAACCTGGGCTGGCAGGTTTCCCGGTTTGGGCCTCAAAACCGGGGGAAGGTCCAAGAGGACGGTCGACGCATGGCGGCGTGGAGAGGCTGGCGCGGCGGCGAAGCTATCCACGAGGAAGGCGCGGTGGTCGATGGTGGCGGCACGTGGCGGCATCAGGGATGTCGCGTCGAGGCGAAGCTACCGGATGTGCGGGCGTGGCCGTCGGATGAAGATTGACCGGACTGGACGGTTTTACCCCTGGGGGTATTTGGGTTGAGTGCTTAATGTAAGGGCGTTTTGGTCTTCGGACGTGCGCCTATATATATGAAGGGGGCTGCTAGGGCAGCCGCATCCTTGGGAGTTCTTGGTGGTGTCTCTCTCACTTTGTTCCTGTGAGAGAAGGCTAGGGTTAGGGAGAGTTGGCTCTTGTTCTTGAGCTTTTTGCCATCCAAGCTTTGTGTTGCTAGGATTGGCTTGTAGCCCGACACCGAGTGCTTAATCAATCATCCATTCCTCTGAATCCAAGGATCAAATTCGTGGTTGAATTCGCGTTTTGAATTTGTTCTTCGCGTTCTTCTTTTCTCCACGATTTTCTCCTCCCCCGATCTCCCTCTACGCTGCGTCTTTTGCGATTCCGTTTGAATCAACTTGTTCTTTGATGTGAGGAGAACATTTCCACCAGAGGAATTCATATCTACCCTCACGAACAAGTAGATCGAGTCGAAATTGTTTTTGTTCTTCCCTCTTCCCCTTTTCTAGTGTTCTTCGGATTTCTCATGGTTGAGTTGGATTGAAGCGATGATATCCTAGGATTAGCTTCCCAACACGTAGAAGAACACTTGGGAGAAGTTTGGTTGCAGCCCCATTAGATTTGGTGAGGATCCAATCGATTTTGGTTTTGTCCCGTGGGGATTTTGGGTGTTCTGGGCAGTGGCGGACTGTCCGCCCCCTAGTCGCGGACAGTCCGTGAGTCGCGGTTTCAGCCGGTGCAGTGGTTGCCTTCCCCGGCGTTTTTCCCCTCGGGTGACCAGCGGACAGTCCGCCGTTGACAGGCACGGACAGTCCGCGAGTCACGCAGGGAACGTCCAGCAGCTTCGTTGTTTTTCGCTTTTGCCGGCGGACAGTCCGGCCCCCTAGTGGCGGACAGTCCGGCCGACACCGGACAGTCCGGGACCCTGACGGCGGACTGTCCGGAAATCGGCTGTAGGTTGCAGTTTAGTGCTTTTCCTCTCCCGGCTTTTCCGCTTCGTTTCCGGACTTCTCGTTTGCTCCTAGAGTTGACCTAGGAACCTCTCTAACTATCTTTGCTACGTGTTAGCATAGGTATTTGGAGGAATCCCGACGTAGCCCTCTATCTACGTCTGGGAGTCGGTTTTTGAGGCCGAACTTGTTTCGGAGATTTGGGAGTTTTGGTTTGCTCCCTTGTGTGGTGCCTCGTTGTGATCTTAGGGATCATCCACCTTCTTTCTGAGGGTCATGGGCATCGTGTTTGAGTCCGAAGCTTTTGGGGTTGATTTTGTTGGGACAGAGGTCGTAATTTCGAGAAGAAATTTTAGGCTCCCATTCACCCCCCCCCTCTGGTCGCCTTGCTTTAGCATTTTCGGTCCTTCAATTGGTATCGGAGCCAGTTAAGGATCTCTCTACCTTAACCGGTTCCGGATCCGCGAAGGCGACCTTTTGAGAGCGGTTGTGTTTCCGACTTTGCTTGTCGAGGTGTTGAGCTTTTGTTTTAGCTAACACTAATGGTGCTTTTGGAGATGGCACCAAGTTCTTCTTCTAGTGTGTCTTTGTCCTTAGGTTTGAGTCTTGGACATGCGATTGAGGACGACATTTTGTCAAGAAGGAGGAGTGCGGCTCAAGAGGCGGAACGCGAGGTGGATGCTTTGCTGGGCTTCCTAGGAGATGATGAGCATTCAACGGAGGATCGTATACGCGAACTTGGCAAGGCCAAGAAAGGTATTCTCGCTGCTTGTCTTGGAATTTTATCCCAACAATTTGAAGCTTGTTGTGATGATAACTTGAGATATGATGAGCTTTGCGATACCTTGCATAGAAAGATCAAGAAGTTGAAATGCTCCATTGATAGGTTAAAAAGTGGTCTTTTTCATTGGAAGTCTAGTGCATCTTTACCTTGCACCTCTTGTAGTGACATGGTTAGGAAGAATAATGAGCTATGCTTTTCGCTTGCTAGCTTAGAATCTAAAAATGAAATATTGAAATCAAATGCTTCCATACCATGTCTTGTTTGCTTTGACTTGCGCAAGGACCTTGTTTATGCTAAATCTGAAGTAGCCTTGCTTAGGTCAAAAGCTTCTTTGCCATGTGGTTCTTGTGAGTTTTTGCATGCTGAAATTGATAAACTAAAATTGACTCACACCACATGTGTAGATGAACTTGAGCATGCTAGGGCTGAAATTATTCAGATAAATGCTAGGCCTTGTAGCTTGTGCTCTTTGAATAAAGATGCTTGCCAAACTTCTTGTGCTAATCATGATTCCTTGCTTAATGTGAATGGTGATGTTTCTTCCACCAATTTCATTTGCACATCATGCATGGATTTAGAAAAAGAAGTTTTGGTTTTGAAGCAATTGCGTTATGATATGAGCGCCAAGTTGGTTGAGCACAATGATATGAGTGCCAACCTTGAAAAAGAAAATGAACTCTTGCGTACCACATATGCCGAGTGCATTAGGGAGGAGATGGAAAATTTGAAAAACACTCCTTGTGGTACTTGTGATCGCCTCATGTTTGAAAATGAGGTTTTAGCCAAAAGATGCAAGAGTCTTTCTGCTAAGTCTTTTGAGTCACGCATTTATTGCAACTCCGATGTTGGTTTTTCCGCGTCTGCATCTTTGCAACCGGAGTTGAGTTCTTGTGTTGCGCGTGAATCTTTTGACGGTAGCACTTGTGCCAAGGTTTCGGATAGCTCTTTCATAGCTACTCCTAACCTTGTTGGTTCTTCGAGTGATGTCCAAGGGACTTCTCTTGACAAGGGTGCTTCTCATATTTTTGGGACTCGTACTCCCAATCCGGTTTACCATTGCACCTTTTGCAAGAAGGATGGACATTCGCTCGATTTTTGTTTCCGCCGTGTCAAACACGAGCGACGTATTCGAGCTAAGGCTTTTAGGAAGCCGCGTAGCCTTTTCCATGGCACGTGTGCTCCTAGTGTTGGCACCAAGTCTCTTGTTGATGCTTCTTGTTCTAAGCCCCAAGGGACTTCTCACTTGTCGGAGATTGGTGTGCCTTCCAATAGGCCTTTGTACCATTGCTCTTTTTGTGAGAAAGATGGACATCAAGAAAGCTTTTGCTATCGGCGTGCCAAATGATTGCGCCAAGCTCGCTCTTCTAGGAACTTGGTGGTTCATAGCCTTTCTCATGGCATGAACGCGTGTGCTCCTAGTAAGAAGCCCTTCTTTGTTGATGGGTTTTATGACTCGTTTTCTAGTGGGATAGGTCATGATCGTGGACATGCTTCTAGTGCATCTTCTCTTGGTCCATGTCATGCTTTTCATGATGCTTCTATTGGTTCTTCTACAAAGACCTTGGAAGATGTTTGCCTCTTTTCCCGTGGTACGACTCGTTCTTCTCCTCGAGTTGTCCTTTTGAGGAATGCTTCCAAGGGTGTTTCACAATTGCATTTGAACCAACACTTGCATCATGCTAACCCACATGATAAGTTGAGATTTGTGACCAAGTCTTGGGTTCCCAAGTATATGCTTGCTAACCCTTCGAGATCCAAGACTCGGGTTATTGTGTCCTCTTGTGTGTAGATATGAGGACGCGGGGTGGAGAACATGCGCCTGATGGAACTTGATCTTTTAGATGTGATCAAGTTTTGATGGTTCTCTGCATCCCGCTTAGATTTGCCTCCAAAGAGGCTTTTATAGCTTGGTGAGCTTTCTTATACACTCATACCTTGTACTTCCATGATTTATGTCTTGTGGTATGAGATGGATCATCATGTGCTCACTTGTATAGTTCTTACATGTACATTTTTCTTTTGTATCATGTTTCGTTTAGTCTAGCATGTGCTATCTCTGCATGTGCTATCTCTTGTATATCATGTCATGCTAGCTCTGTGTACAGCTTTGGTGGTTAATCCACTTTTCTTGCTAGTTGGTGATCCTTATGAACATTATGTCATGCTTTACCATACTTCTCCATGAGCTTTACTTGTAGAGGTATGATGTTCATTAGGTATCACTTTTTAGGTGCTAGTTTTGTGTAGCTACATGTATCTTGTTGACATGCTTAGGTTGAGCACTAGCCTTTCCACAATTTTATCATGTTACATGCTTTTGGATCTATTGCTATCATTATCTTGCATTGTAGCATGTGTTGAGGTTTAGGCTGTGTTTGGGTTGATCATGTCTTTAGGCTGCATTTTGCTATACAATGCTTTATCCTGTTGCATGGTAGTCTTGACTAGGTTGAGTTCAGTTCTCCTTGCGGTATCATTCATAGGTAGGCCTCTTTTGTTGAGTGTTCACCTTATGCTTATTATGTGACTAACCGTTTTCGTGGAGACCTTGAGGTCACACTAGACGAGACAACGCCTTGTGTTTCTTCTGCTTTTGAGTGTGCAGGAGAACAGGAGCCTGGATAGAGCATTTCGGCTCACGGACCCGATCCGACTTCTTCCATGACTTGGGGTTTCGTTCGAGCAGCTCTCCAGCGAGCACTAGCAGCATCTGTGCGAGCGACAGCATCAGGCGAGGGGAGACGACTTCGGCGAGGCAGGAGCCCCGAAGATTTTAGTAGATTCAGGCATCCCCTCGGGTATCACACCAGCAGGCGGTCATGCGCATCATGAGGTACCCCTGACACCCTTCTGAGTTCGGGCTTGGTACTCTTCCTCTTCGACCCTTTCTGCTGTGTGGTCTTTTCGATGTGGATTTTGCTGGCTGTCGCTTGAGCATTTCTTGGCTCTTCATTTGTGTCTTTGGTGCGTGTTTCCCTTTTAGTTGGGGAAGCATTTTGCTTGTTGTATCTTAGTTGGACTTCTCCGATACCCTTTTGTTTTGGGTTTTCCTTTTGGGCTAGCTTTTGCTCCGTTCCTTGTAGGCTAGCTTTTGCATGCATTTCATCATGTTTATCTTGCATTTTAGAGCTTCATGAATATAGTAATGAAAATGAGATTATGCTCTTTTTGGTATGCCCTGTTTATTCTTGATGATGCTTGTAGCTTAGGCTCTTTTTGATCACTTGATACATGTTATGAGCTAAGCTACTTTTGCAAATGGTGAACTTGACTAATCAACTATGAAACCTTTAATTTGATCACCATTGAGATTGGCAACTAGCATGGGTAGGATGTGTTGAGATCACTTGTGCTATCTTTTGTATGCTAGGTTGCTATGTCTCTTGCACTGAGTCATTCACTTGCTTGGATTGTTCATATTTACCTTGTGCTTAAAATTTGATCCAAGTCTAGTGAAATGAAAAGATCGAGATGGGATTGCATGTGTCAGCACATCACGGTATCGAGACTGTTTCTCATTGCACTTTTGAGTTAAACTTGAGCCGTGTAGTGTAAGACCAAAACCGGTGCTTTAAGCTTCCGATTGCTTTTCTTGCATAGGCTTAGCCCGGTTGAAAAGTTTGGCAATGACCATGCTTTTAACCTCTCGCAATCACATGCTTTTAATTCGAACTTGTGTTAATACTGCTGCAAATTCCGATAAAATTTGATAATGACACAAGTCTATGCTTCATTATATGGCATGATGATTGAACTTTGCTAGGGGTAGTTCACCTTGTATACTTGAGTTAGCACTTGATTGATTTCCTGTCTATTCATGCTAAGTGCTATTTTAGTGGTGAACTCCTTTTCAAATGGCTTAAAACTGCTCATATGCTTAATTGTTCATATTTCGTATTCATTTGATCAGTTTGAGCCTTTGCTAGCATTTGTATTGGTTGCTACACTTTCAGGGCAGCACCCTTTTGAGCATCTTTTCATTCTGATTGCTATACACTTGAAGCTGCTGCATTGTGCATATCATGCATTTTAGCTTAGTGTACATTCCCCCAGCTCTGATACACTTTGTGGTCATTTTCAATGCTTTTCATTGCCCCCATATGCTTTTGGTTGATGACTTGTCTTGTGTTTGTGTCAACTTTGTGGAAAAATGTCAGAACCCCTCAGCATGTTCCCTTTTGTCAAGGGGGAGTAGCTGTTTGCAAGGGGGAGCTTGAGTGTTGGCACAAAGGGGAGAGTCAGGCATTTTGGGGAGAGCTTTGAGCTAGGGGGAGTTTAGTTCTCTTTTATGTCCTTCTTCACTCGGTATAGCTCTTTTATGTGTTTCAATTGGTATCCATCTTTTGGTATGGAATGCAATTGGTGTCATGAGCTTTGTTACATAGCTTTTGTGTATAGGCTTGATTTCAGGGGGAGTCGCTTTTGTCTTGCTGCTTCTCCGCGTGCTCCGAGTGTTTGTGCTCCATTTAGTGTTGAGCTTCTCTTGTGGTCTTTCTCAGTCGGTATCGAGCCTGCTAGTCGTGTTGAGCCGTTTTGCCTCTATCCTGAGGGACTAGCAGTTTTTGCTTGGTATTTTTCGATTGGTATGGACCCTTCAGCTAGTTGCGTTGAGCCTATGTGCCTCTGTCTTGGGGAGCTAGCTGTTTTCACCAATTTTTGGCTGATTGTGCTTTGTTGCATTCTGATGCGTTGTTTCAGCCTTAATTGGTATCGAGCCTTGAGCTAGTGGTGTTGAGCCATTTTCTGCCTCTTCTTGAGGGCTAGCTCATTTTTGACTTGGTTGCGTCGAGCCGTTGCCTATGTCTTTGGGAACCAAGTCTTTGGCTCTATGTGATCGAGTTTGCTCATTGATGAGTTGTTGCTCCGATCCTTTGCTTGGTTGCGTTGAGCCGTTGCCCATGTCTTTGGGGACCAAGTTTTTGGTTTTGGTATCTCAAACCATCTCTTGAGACTAGTTTTTTGTCAATTCAATCATCAAGGGGGAGAAAGAGAAAGAGAAAGAAAAAGGGGGAGAAATCTCGACCCAAGTGAACCCAAGTGGATAAGTACCTTGGTTTCTTTTTGTGATGATTGTTTGACAATTTATTTCAGATTGGTTTTCGAGTACCTTTTTGGGATTTCATGAAACTCTTGTTTTATCATGACTCTTCGGTTGTGTGGAGGCTTTGCCCGCTTTTCCCGTTTCTTTCGGGACCGAGATCTTTTATTTGGAGTTTTCATGATCCTTCCTCATATCAAGTCGCCTTGTGTTTGCTTTTGTTTGGCTTTTGGGCACTTGAATGAGGCTTGCCTTCAAACCCTTCCTTTTTGGTTTTATTGTTAGTCAATGCATTCATCAAGGGGGAGATTGAGAACATATATGATGAATGATTGACTTTGATGAGGAAGGTTCGGGGCTTTACCCGGTTGAGTCATTATTCGCTATGCGCTTAATGTTTATGACTAACCGGTGGCGTTGAGTTGTGGTGTTTCTGTGTTGGTGTGCGTGTGCGACATGTGTCTCTTGGCTGTGTTGATGTGCAGGTGTGGAGCTCGGATACAGTGGTCAATGGCAAGGTGAAGGTCAAGTAGAGACGTGTCGTGCCGACGGACCGGGAGCGATGAAGGATGGGCGTGCCATGCGGCGGACGTGCCATGCCGATGTACCCAGAGCGGTGAAGGGCGGACGTGAGGCTTGGACTGACGGACCGGAGGGCCAGAGGACCAGCTGTGGTAGCTGGCACGTGGCATCGGCGAGCGGGAGCACATGGGGATGTGCGATGCATCGGCCGAGTCGGGAGGAAGACGTGGCATCGTGACACTTGGCGGGAGGTCGGACACGGGCTTGCGTGCGGCGCAAGTGCCATCGACCGAGTCAAGGAGGATGGCAAAGGCGTTGTGCCCGGCATGGAGGCTGGACATGCATCGGCATCGGTGCCGGTGGTCGGGGTGTGCGAACCACATCTCGTCTACGGTGCGGGTTCGGTAGCTGAGCCTCAAAAAGCTACCATCGATGGTTTCCAGGTTTGGGCCTCAAAACCTGGGGTGGCCGGTTTCCGAGTTTGGGCCTCAAAACTCGGGGTGGACGGTTTCCAGGTTTGGGCCTCAAAACCTGGGCTTGCGGGTTTCCGAGTTTGGGCCTCAAAACTCGGGGTGGACGGTTTCCAGGTTTGGGCCTCAAAACCTGGGCTGGCAGGTTTCCCGGTTTGGGCCTCAAAACCGGGGGAAGGTCCAAGAGGACGGTCGACGCGTGGCGGCGTGGAGAGGCTGGCGCGGCGGCGAAGCTATCCACGAGGAAGGTGCGGTGGTCGATGGTGGCGGCACATGGCCGCATCAGGGAGGTCGCGTCAAGGCGAAGTTACCGGATGTGCGGGCGTGGCCGTCGGATGAAGATTGACCGGACTGGACGGTTTTACCCCTGGGGGTATTTGGGTTGAGTGCTTAATGTAAGGGCGTTTTGGTCTTCGGACGTGCGCCTATATATATGAAGGGGGCGGCTAGGGCAGCCGCATCCTTGGGAGTTCTAGGTGGTGTCTCTCTCACTTTGTTCCTGTGAGAGAAGGCTAGGGTTAGGGAGAGTTGGCTCTTGTTCTTGAGCTTTTTGCCATCCAAGCTTTGTGTTGCTAGGATTGGCTTGTAGCCCGACACCGAGTGCTTAATCAATCATCCATTCCTCTGAATTCAAGGATCAAATTCGTGGTTGAATTCGCGTTTTGAATTTGTTCTTCGCGTTCTTCTTTTCTCCACGATTTTCTCCTCCCCCGATCTCCCTCTACGCTGCGTCTTTTGCGATTCCGTTTGAATCAACTTGTTCTTTGATGTGAGAAGAACATTTCCACCAGAGGAATTCATCTCTACCCTCACGAACAAGTAGATCGAGTCAAAATCATTTTTGTTCTTCCCTCTTCCCCTTTTCTAGTGTTCTTCGGATTTCTCATGGTTGAGTTGGATTGAAGCAATGATATCCTAGGATTAGCTTCCCAACACGTAGAAGAACACTTGGGAGAAGTTTGGTTGCAGCCCCATTTGATTTGGTGAGGATCCAATCGATTTTGGTTTTGTCCCATGGGGATTTTGGGTGTTCTGGGCAGTGGCGGACTGTCCGCCCCCCAGCCGCGGACAGTCCGCGAGTCGGGGTTTCAGCCGGTGCAGTGGCTGCCTTCCCCGGCGTTTTTCCCCTCGGGTGACCGGCGGACAGTCCGCCGTTGATAGGCCCGGACAGTACGCGAGTCGCGCAGGGAACGTCCAGCAGCTTCACTATTTTGCCATTTTGCCGGCGGACAGTCTGGCCCCCTAGTGGCGGACAGTCCGGCCCACACCGGACAGTCCGGGAGCCTGACGGCGGACTGTCCGGGAATCGGTTGTAGGTTGCAGTTTAGTGCTTTTCCTCTCCCGGCTTTTCCGCTTCGTTTCCGGACTTCTCGTTTGCTCCTAGAGTTCACCTAGGAACCTCTCTAACTATCTTTGCTACGTGTTAGCATAGGTATTTGGAGGAATCCCGATGTAGCCCTCTATCTACGTCTGGGAGTCGGTTTTTGAGGCCGAACTTGTTTCGGAGATTTGGGAGTTTTGGGTTGCTCCCTTGTGTGGTGCCTCGCTGTGATCCTAGGGATCATCCACCTTCTTTCTGAGGGTCGTGGGCATCGTGTTTGAGTCCGAAGCTTTTGGGGTTGATTTTGTTGGGACAGAGGTCGTAATTTTGAGAAGAAATTTTAGGCTCCCATTCAACCCCCCCCCCCCCTCTTGTTGCCTTGCTTTAGCATTTTCGGTCCTTCAATTGAAGCTTTAGCTTTGTTATTGTTTATTAACCTTATCCCACTAAATGCATCATATTATGGTAGGTGTACATGATATCCAACAAACACTAATAGAGCCAGCACACATGCAAATGCTGACTAGATTATTAATGAAATAGATATTACTTTGGCGACATATAATGTATCCACAGTTTACCTGACAAAGGTGTTGGCGTATGCAGCATAACAAGTTTACGAGAATGGATAAGCTGAGAATTTGTTGGACGGTGGTACATGCTGCGAAACCTGTGCAAGTGTAGTGCTTCATAAAAAATGTAACTGGACAGAAAAAAAACAGAGGTCTTATATTCTTTATGACATGCGAAACCTTTACTATCAGGGTTTGTATCAAGGCATGTGACCTTAGCTATTTTTTTATGTAAAGACCTAGGCTAAATTCTATGCATGAGCGATATAATCACTGTTATAAATGGGATCATCCTTTTGTCAGGTGATTGGTGTTTTCTTATTTTTCAATTGCTCTATGTGGACGTTGGATTAGCGAGATCATTCTGCTGCTCTGCATGTGTACCCTGTGCATTCGTTTTGGACTCTGCTTTTTGGCTCATTGCTACAACATTTTTTCGTACTATACTCAGTTTGGTAGCTTAGAGCAAGTATAATGAGCCGATGTAAGCAGGGTGTAAGAGCTGCAACATCAATTTTGTGCTTTGTTGAAGAGATGGGAGGAAAGAAGAGAAGTGTGCTGTAGATTTGCAATCAGTTCATGCACAAGCTCTAAGAAATCTGAGAGACAACCAAACAGACTGATTTACAGTCACTTCATGCACAAGCTCTAAAAATCTGTGAGACAACCAATGGGCCATGTATGAATGATTTAGTATACTAGCACTGTAGGGCGCGCTCTGCTGCACTGGTTTTGTATGGACATGGTGAAGAGGTTTTGTATCGACGTGCATAGTGAAGAAGCTGTGATTAGAAATTGGGAGGCACACCATTCACAGTCAAGACATCCTATTTTAGCAGACATGTAATGTAATGTCATATTCCACATGGTCAGAGATAGAATAAATGTTTTGTGTTGGGATCTTGATAGAGATGTGGGTGATAACTATGTTTGTCATTATGTCATTATAAATGGTATGGTTGTTGTACGCTTAGAAATATTAATAAGTAACAGATATATAGAGAGATATCAGCTCACAACACTTGTCATATTTTCGTGAAGAACGAAAGCAGCAGAAGTAACTCTAGAAATAGTATAATACTAGAAATGTGGGCACAGCATTGTCGCGCTTAGTCTGAATTGGGCCAGTGGTATTCGATGTGTTTTGATCTGAATTTGACGCTAGGGGCCTCAAAAATTCCTGGTTGTTTCTAGTTGTAGCTGCAACTGAAGATGGTTCTTAAGATATGTTTGTTCATCTCAAGATAGATTAAAACATAAATGTTTGAATATTGCAAATGGAGCATACTCTTGGTGCAATTATTTGAGCCAAAAGGTGTATGCATATTAACATATATAAATACAATGCCTTGGTCTGGAAGACAACAAAAATAAACCAAGAGTATAAATTTTACTGTCTGAGACTCCAAGTCTCTAGTTATGTCCACCTGCGGAGAAGCCTTACAATTGCAACATACTTGGCAAATGTTCAGAAAATCATCATCTAATAAATGTGGATATTTGACATAATCTAATAAATGTGGATATTTGACAGTATACCAAAACACAAAACATGAAAATCTTACATGGAATCCATAAACAAAAGTTGAAGTAGACAGTTAGACACTAATATGGTGGTGACTCTATTTGACTGGTCAAAAGCAATTACAGGATATGGTCAACACAAATGATTTTACATGGGTACGTGAAATCAGTGCCTAATGCATTATATGTAGGGTCTTCATCACTGTTTAAAAGTGTGCCATTAAATGCAATCTCAGTTAATCAACACTAAGATTTTAGGAGTGCTTTGCATTTGAGACGGTGTATCTGTAGTACCTCCTAGTTTATATGGCCTTCCCTAGTCACTGTGATGATAGGATTTTTTTTAATCTTCATTATTTTTTAAATCAAGAACAAGGCATGGTGGAGAGGAAGGTTTCAGTGATGCCAGATAAAATTTCCATGACCAGTATTGTTGTTTCAGGGCCGAAACCCTAAAACAACCGGTTGACGCACGAGCGAATGCACGAGGCGGATACGGAAGCAGACAAGCGTTATCGTCTAGTGAATAGTGCTCTCTCCCCCTCCATTTAGAGGCCGGGGGACCTTTATATTATTCCGAATCGGTTTATAAGTACAAGAATGCCCTCTCAACCACTCCGTTACAATCACAAGGATGCCCCTTTCAACTACTTCACGGCTCCTGCCGCCCCCTTCGGCCTTAGGGGCACCATCGTGACCTCGTCCTTCGGTGGGCCCAGAGTCCTCCGGCTCCTTCCTCTGACCGGTGGGCCCTCTCCCCTTGACTGAACTCTCTGACAACCTACGAAAACCTTCAAGACCAAGGCATGAAAAGCAAAAGTGCCTCAACAAAAGAGCCAGGCCGCTTTCGCACGAAAGCAACCTGGGTCTCCTTTGGCCTCTTCCGAGCGAAAGCTCGGCCTAGCGGGCTCGCTTGCCCGACGGCGTGCTTTCGCGCGAAAGCTGCTTCAAGCCACGGGCCCTGGCCATCTCTGGCCTCTTCCGAGCGAAAGCTCGGCCCGGCGGGCTTGCTCGCCCGACGGCGTGCTTTCGCATGAAAGTTACTTCAAGTCATGGGCCCCGACCATCTCTGGCCTCTTTCGAGCGAAAGCTTGGCCCGATGTACTTTCACGCGAAAGTCTTGGACCTGCGGACTGGAGGCGCCTGCGGCATGGGTACCACCTCAACACTAGCCCCTTACGGTCGGATTTGTGAGTCGGCGAAGTCCGACCGTGTCCTTTCGCTAGGCGCCTACGCCTGCCCATAAAGATCATCGCTTCGTTTAAGGCCAAAGGGGGGGCTTTTGCTTATTATTATTATTATTATTATTATTATTATTATTGGCTCGGCCGTTGCGACGCCTCGTTTCCCATGCCTGGGTGTCTTTTCGTCTCCTCAAAAGCCATGTACAGTCTGTCTAGCCCTTGCGACGCTTCGTTTCCCATGCTTGGACATCTTTTCGTCTCCTCAAAAACCGTGTACATTTTGTTGGGCGCTTGCGCATATATAAGTGGAGACGGTGTTGTCAAAAAGCTTTCCTGGCGCTTAGAATCATCTTCATCCCGTCGTTACTTGCTGGTGCTTCCTATTCGCTGATTGGAGCGCTCGGTGCCTTTTTTGCTGCGCGTAGCTTTCGTCCTGGTATGCTCTTTTATACCTTTCTATTTCATTTCGCCTTGCTGCGTGTTTTTGAGCAGTTGCTTTTTCTCCTTTTTTATCCTTTCGCTTGCATCCTTGTTTATTCGTGCTTCATCGCCATGTTAGATGGCGTCTTCCACTTCCATGTTGTCTTCCAGCTCCCCTAGCGAAAGCAGTGGAGCTCCGGGGTCCTCGCATCGCGAATGTAGTGCTGACATATCCATCGGATCTAGGGAGGCTCCGCGGGTTCCAGAGCATGGTGGTAGCTTGTCTGACGATGGTGACTCGGGTTTGGTGTCGGTGCCTACCGATTGCTCATTTTATCTTGGTGCTTCGCGAATATCGTCTGTCGTGCTGCATGCCTTGAACGAGAGTGGTCCTTTGCGAAGGGATCACCTTGGTAGCTATCGCGTCCCTGGAGATGAAGAGGTTCCCATTCCACGGCCTTATGAAGCTATTGTGTTTCGCGATTACTTTGTTGCGGGACTGGACTTTCCGCTCGAGGGATTTGTTGCGGATGTCCTTTCTGGGTTCAAGATCCAGCTGCATCAGTTGACCCCGAATGCAATTGTCAGGCTTGGTGTTTTCGCGATGGCTATGAAGATGCTCGGTTGTACGCCTCAGGCTGACGTTTTCGTACGATTCTATGACATTCATCGGCGGACGATGAAAGTGGACGACCCTTTTTTGGGAAACAAGTTGCCCAGTGAGATTGGTTGCGTTAACTTCGTTCCACGGAAGACCCGAGGTAGTGTTTCTATTTCGCTTACCTATCGGAATAAATGGCCGGATTGGAGTCACTTTTGGTTCTACTACCGAGTTTGCTCCGACGACACGGTTGTCGCTGAGCTGGGCAAGGGGAAGAGAAAGGCTTCTCCACTTGTCTCAGTTTTGGAGAGATACCCCAGCAAGCGCCTTCCGCCCGTTGCCTTGAACGATGAGGAGAGCATTCGTTGCGGGGACACATTCGCGCTTACCGCTCGGTTTCAAATAAGTCGGGACCTTGTTGAGGAGTGGATGGCGATTGGAGTGAATCCACTCTGCAACGAGATTTCTTTCGAGGGTTTCGCTGACCGAGATGGTTACCGAGGACCCATCCTGTTGCTTGAGAGTCCTAGCAACTTCCCTGACGATGCGTCTTATGTGAAGCACATTGAAGGTGAAGCGAGGAAGATTTGTGGATCGTATCTTCGTAAGGAAAGCGAATTTCAGCTTGGCAATCTCGGTTGAAGCCGTCGCTTGAACCGTGCGTTTGACGCTATGGGGGTCAAATATAGCGAAAGACCCTTGCTAGACGAAAGCAAGGAGGAGGAAGAGGTGTCAAAGGCGAAGGGAAAGGACCTGCTCGCCCACGAGGCCGTAGAGGCGTGGTACCTAGGCGCAAAGCTTTGGAAGTTGGCGACATTCGCATAGGGCGCTTGATTGCTAAGCCCCTGCGAGAGAGCCAGGGAGTCTTTCTGGATTCCATTCCCGACGTTGATCCATTTGATCACCCTAGGGCGGTTAGTTTTCGCATCTCCTGTCACTAATCGGTTTTCGCGTTACTTGCGCTTTTTATGGTTCGTTTTGTTTTGGCTTTTCGCTTTAAGCTCACCCTGCTTTTGTCACATTCGCAGAGTGCATTACAGACTGCGGAGATGGCGCTGAAGAAGTCAAACATGCAACTTTCGCACTCGACTTTTGATGATGATGCCTCTATCGCCGACCTCCCCACATTTGCCAAGCCTGGCTCGCGGAAGGCGCCGCGTCCGTCGGAGCCGGTGGACCGACAGGCAAAAAAGCAAAAAACTCAATGCCCCGAGACTTTGGCTCAGGTGGCCAGCGATAGGGAGGTCATTGGAGAGAAGGGGCCCGGCTCCTCGAGGATGCTTGCTCCCGCAGCCGTTGATAAGGGTAAGTCTCGTTTTTGGGGTGGATGCATTCGCTTGACACAGGATATGATGGATGGGAAACTTCTCGGCCATGGGCGGTTGATTCTTGATGCAGCTCTGTCGGACTATGAAAACCCCCGCTTTTGGTCTCGACGACCAGCATCGTGTCGCGCTTTCGCGAGTGCCTCCATAGCATCAGGGTTGAAGTGGAAGGTCCATTCCAGGGACAATGTTGATGACCTTATTGGATGGATACGCTCGGAGATGGATTCGCTGAAGGGGCACATGGCCCTCGGTCGCGACTATGCTGCGGTTATCGGCATCAAGGCTATCGGTCAGTCTTGTAGATGTCGGCTGTACCCACATCTCTGACCTTCCAGTTAAGGAGGTGGACTACTACTGGCGGACTCCCAAAGCGGCGAAGGTGCTCGAGAAAACGTTTTTCGACAAGTTTTGGCTGGCGGGCGGGAATGACATGTCCCTCATGCAAGCGGCGGTGGGACGAGGCAAGGTGATTTTGATTTCTCTTGATTTTTTTGAGATTTGTTTGGCGCTATGTTTCTTGCTACGATTGAAGTGGATGACGACTTTGCTTATTCGCAGACCCCGGAGGAGAAGGCCCGCATCGAGCATGTCTTTTCGGATTTCATCTTCGAGCGGCGGTCGCGCGAAGCTGAGCCGGATGATGAGGGGACTCCCGTCGTTCGAATGAGGAAAATCCTGAAAGCTCGGCTGCAGCTGCCGCTCGCGACGGAAACGGCGCACAAGATGAGGTAGACGAATGAATGGGCCATGCTTTCTTTCTGGGAGTCGATTGTATCCGTAAAGGCTACCATTGTTTTGTAACCTTTGAACTTAAGTTGGATTGTTGTATTGAACAGGAAGCGAATGCGGGAACACTGAACGTTCTCGACATTTGCCCGTTAATGATTAGATCCGGTGACCTTTGTATTGGAGGTGACTTGTGGAGGAGCTTTCACTCTAGGTTTCCGTCAGCGTCTCTTTCGTCTTATTTGAAAAAACGCGCCAGGAAGATTAAGCGCACGGAAGAGCAATTGCATGCTTTTTATGACAATTTTGACCGTCATGACCTTGAGGCCAGGCGAAAGAGACGCGAAGCTTCGCGTGCACCATCGGCTTCCGACGACGGCCCATCCGTTAAATTGGATCCTGAAGACTATTCCTTTTCGCCTGATGAACGCCGATATAGCGTTTTCCTTGGGGCGCAAAAATGATTTGCACATTTGTCATGTGCTTGATCACACTGTACAAACTTATTTGAATAAAGAGAGGGTGGATTGCGGAAAGTGCCTCTTTAGGGTTCTTTGGATATCGGTGGTCGCTTTCTAGAAAAATGCTCTCTCTCTCTTTTGTTCTTAACTGAATTGTGGGCAATGTTTGCTCGAGGATAGAAAGACGCCTGCCCCCGTATTTTCTTAGTCGAGAAGCGGTAGTATTCGCGCGAGGGTGCTTTCGTTGGAAGCCCCTCGGCAGGTAGCTAGGAAAACGCCCGCCCCCACACTTTTGGTCGAAAGGCGGTAGCATTCGTGCGAGGGTGCTTTCGATACGAGCCCCTCGGCCGGTAGTTAGAAAAATGTCAGCCGCCACACTCTTAGTTGAGGGGCGGTAGCATTCGCGTGAGGGTGCTTTTGATGTGAGCCCCTCGGCCGGTAGTTAGAAAAACGCCCGCCCCACATTCTTGGTCGAGGGACGGTAGCATTCGCGCGAGGGTGCTTTCGTTGTGAGCCCCTCGGCCGATAGTTAGAAAAATGCCCACCCCCACACTTAGTCGAGGGGCGATAGCATTCGCGCGAGGGTGCTTTCATTGCGAGCCCCTCGGCCGGTAGTTGGAAAATGCCCGCCCCACACTCTTAGTCGAGGGGCGGTAGCATTCGCGTGAGGGTGCTTTCATTGTGAGCACCTCAGTGTGAGGTTGATAGATGCTGGCTAGCAATAAGGGGTGTTTCAGAAACCCTTTTGGGAAGGTTGAACTGAAAAATGATGGTTTTTGATCAAGATGAAACGATTGCTACAACTATTGCACTTGTGGTCACCCTGAAGCGAGCTATTGAACTGAGATATTGCACTTGCAGTCACCCTGAAGCGGGACTGTTCTTCCTGTGTTGCAGGCTTTTGCTTTCGACCAGCTCGGTACTTGGGTAGGCTTTCGACTGAGTCTCAATTGCCAAGGATACTTTTTGCCTGTTGTGCTGATGACACAATCATTAAAGCAAAATTGAATATCCTGATGCTTCCTATTCGTAGCTCGCTCATTAGGAATACATTTGAACTGTAACTGAGTGCACTTGGTAGCTTTGGTTGCTTGGGTGGCTTGTGATCTAGCCTCTATTTATGGGCTTTACTCTTTGGGGGCGGGTCTGTGCATTTACTGTGCGGTTGTACCTGCTAGTTAGTTGATTATTAAAGCCAATAGGTTGTGGTAACTGTACAACCGAAGGGGGGTTTAATTGTTGCGCTGCTTAGCGAGCTAGCAGTCGCTCCCTTTGCTGCTAGGCGAGGGTTGTTTTACTGTGCCTTTGCTTCTGCTAAAACTCCCACAAATTTTACTGAAGGGTCTGGTTTCTGTTGCCCTTTGGTTTTGTCTTCCACCTTCTCGCTTTTGTGAGTAAAGTGGGGCTTATTTACTCGCGGGTTTGCTGTTCCGCCCTCTCGCTTTGCTGGAGGATCGGTTTGTATTGCCCGCAGGCTTTCGTTCCACCCTCTCGTTTTGTTGGAAGGTCGGTTTGTATTGCCCGCAGGCTTTGGTTCCGCCCTATCGTTTTGTTGGAGGGTCGGTTTGTATTGGCCCGCAGGCTTTCGTTCCGCCCTCTCGTTTTGTTGGAGGGTCGGTTTGTATTGCCCACAGGCTTTCATTCCGTCCTCTTGTTTTGTTGGAGGGTCGGTTTGTATTGCCACTTGGCTTTTTGCCTTCCACCTTCTCGTTTTGCTGGAAGGTGGATGTTCGTTCGCCCGCGGGCTTTTGAGATTGTCGTTGTCTGTGAAGGACTTCTTTTGTCCATCAAGCCGACATTCTCATTTGATACCGCCTCAACCTTATGTTTGGTTGATTTCATCGTGAAGTGCGTACGCGGCTGATCTGGGGAGTTGTGAATGCTTCCTTAAGGTTGCGGTTACATTCGGTTGCCTCGTTAAAAAACCTCACACCCCGATGAAGGGCTTCCCCGGCGAGGAAAAAGAGTGCAGCCGATTTTGATTACAAAAATTGAAATTGGAAACTTACATCGAGATTAGAGGAAATAATAACAAAAAAACTAAGGATAAAAGCGTCGCAGGTTGTTTGCGTTCCAGGTGTGGGTCGTTTCTTCGCCCTTCTCATCCAGCAACCGGAATACCCCGGGTGTCGCCATGCTTGCCACAACGAAAGGGCCCTGCCATTGAGACTGCAGCTTACCTTGTTTGTCTGGCTGCCGAATGGTGACCATGTCGCTAGGCTTGATGTCCTTTCGAATTAGATCTTTGTCTTTGTGGTGCTTTGTTTCCGCATGGTACTTTTCAAGATTGATTGCCGCTTGCAATCTTACCTCCTCGACGGTGTCTAGCTGGAGGTGCCTTTGCTCTTGGGTTGCTGGCGTCATTTCAGTCCGGAAGGACCCCAATTTTACCTCTTCTGGGGTGACCGCCTCCTCACCGTACAACAAACAGAATGGGGTGAAGCCGGTAGCTCTGGAGCGAGATATGTTGTGCCCCCATACCGCTGTCGTCAGGGCATTTACCCATTTGCCTTTTGGTGCATCAAATAGGGTTTTTGATATTGTTGTAAAGATCAGTCCGTTCGCCCTTTCGATGGCCCCGTTTGCTTGCGGGTAGTTTACTAATGCGAAATTGAGCTTAATCTTAATTTCGTCGCAGAAATTCCTAAATTCTGTGCAATCGAATTGCTTTCCGTTATCATAGGTGATGAAGGAGGGGACGCTGAAACGACAGATTATCCTCTGCCACACAAACTTGGTTAAGGAGGCGAAAGTTATGCTTGCGAGGGCCTTGGCCTCTATCCATTTGGTGAAATATTCGAGGGCAACGGCTGTGAATTGCAAGTTTCCCGGAGCTGACGGTAGTGGTCCCACTATGTCGATGCCCCACCTTTGCAAGGGCCAAGTTGGGATCACTGGCGAGGTTTCGTTTGCGGGGGATTTTTGCCGTTTGGCGAACATCTGGCAACCTTTGCAGCACTTTACTAGTTCCTTAGCGTCTGTTGCGGCGGAAGGCCAATAAAATCCCTGCCTCATTGCTCTGTGTGCAATTTCGTGAGGTCCCCTGTGCGCTCTGCACATTCCGGCGTGCATCTCCTGCAGCAGTTGGATGCCTTCTTGCCTGCTTATGCATTTTAGCAGTGGGGCTACCGTTCTGCTCTTATAAAGTTGTTCCCCGATGACCGAGTAGTTTTTTGCTCTGCTGGCCATCCTTTCGTCGTCTTTTCTTGATTTCGGCTCATATGCCCCGGTTAAGTAAGCGAATATTTGGGATCTCCAGTCGTCGCTAACGATGGTGTGTACGGAGCTCAAGTGGTCTTCTTCCTCTTTAACTGCTTTGGCCGAAAGGACCTGGTAAAAACATCTGGTGGTAATGGCAGATTTTGCGCTGCAGCCTTGGCCAACTCGTCCGCTTCTGTGTTTTCGGCTCTCAGAATGTGCCGGAGAGTGAAGCCTAAAAAGTGCTTTTCCATTCTTCGGTCTGCTGCTAGATATTTTGCGAGCTCTGGCTCTTTTGCTGTGTATTCCTTTTTGGCTTGTCCGACGACCACTTGGGAATCTGATTTGATTATGCACCTTCTTGCTCCGATTGCCCGTAACTTCCGCAGGCCAAGCAGTATCGCCTCATATTCGGCGGTGTTGTTTGTTGTGAGGAACTGCAGCCTTGTGGCAAATCTTACTTTTGGGCCTTTTGGTGGGGTTAAGATCGCTGAAATTTCAGCTCCAACCATGCCCCGTGCGTCGTCACAATTCACTGTCCATACCGGTTCCTCAAACTCGATGTTAGTGTCGAAAGCTGTGGGGGTCCAATCCGCTATGAAATCTGCTAGCGCTTGGGACTTGATAGCTGATCGGTGCTGGAAATCGATCACGTATTCGTTTAGCTCCGTTGCCCACTTTTCCACTCGGTCGATAGCTTCGTTGTTACAAAATAAAGCTTCTAGCGGCTGGGCTGATAAGACTATGATATGATGGGACTAGAAGTAGTGCTTCAACTTCCTTGAAGCC
Organism: Coix lacryma-jobi var. lacryma-jobi; assembly: GCA_009763385.1. Lineage (NCBI taxonomy): Eukaryota > Viridiplantae > Streptophyta > Magnoliopsida > Poales > Poaceae > Coix > Coix lacryma-jobi. Next base: position 129,354,096 of record CM019830.1, read on the forward strand.
ATCACCACTGTGTATGCTATCTTTTCCAATTCTGAATAATTCAGTTTTGCCCCTGACAAAGCCTCAGAGATGAAGTAGATTGGGAACTGCGTCATCTTGTTTTCGTGCTCCCTTTCTTCCACTAACACGGCACTGACGGTAGCGTGGGAAGCTGCGAGGTACAACAATAGCGTGGCTCCTGCCAAAGGCTTGGATAACGTTGTGAGCTTTGTCAGGTATTCTTTCAGTTGATGGAAAGCTTGCCATTGTTCTTCTTCCCAATCGAAAGGATCGGAGCTGCGCAGAGTTCTGAAGAAAGGTAGCCCTTTTTCGACGGACCTTGCAATGAACCTGTTTAAGGATGCCAGCCTTCCGGTCAACTTTTGCACTTCTTTGCGGTTCGAGGGCGGTTGCATGTTTATGATCGCTGTTATCTTGTCGGGGTTGGCTTCAATTTCCCTTGCGGATACAAGACAACCCAAGAGCTTGCCCTTCTTGATGCCAAAAATACATTTATTAGGATTGAGCTTCAAGCCGCTTTTGCGGAGGTTGCCGAAAGTTTCCAGCAAATCCGTTTGATGGTCTTTCTCTCTGTCGCTCTTGACTACTATGTCATCAACATAAGCCAATAATTTTTTCTTCTCTTTCTGGTTCTCAAAGACCTTGTCTGTCATTCTTGAAAAGGTTAGGCCTGCGTTTCTTAGCCCTTCCGGCATTCGCCGATAACAGTATGTGCCAGTAGGGGTGATGAAACTTGTTTTCTCCTCGTCGTCAGGATGCAGCCATATCTAATGATAGCCTGAAAAACAATCTAACAAACTCATTATTTCACAGCCGGCTGCGATATCGACCAACTTGTCAATACGCGGTAAAGGATATGGGTCCTTTGCACAGCATTTGTTGAGGTCAGTGAAGTCGACGCACATTCGACACTTCTCATTCTTCTTTTTCACCAGGACCACATTTGCCAGCCATTCGGGGTACTGGACTGGGCGAATGACTCCTGCATCGAGTAGCCTTTGTACTTCCGCTTTTGCTGCATCTGCCCTTTCATTTGACATTTTTCTCAGCTTCTACTTCCGGGGCATGGAGCCGCTTGCGATATTTAAGCGATGCTGAGCGAGATCCCTGCTGACTCCTTGCAAATCTTTTGCCGACCAGGCAAAAATATCATCATTGGCTGCCAGAAAAGACACCAATGCATCCCTTTCTCCTTCTGGCATGCTCGAACCGATATGCACAGTTCTTTTGGGCCTTGGCGAGTGGGATTTTTACCGTTTCCTCGGCCGCTCCGGCCTTGCTTTCCGGCGAACTAGCAATAAGGTGCTCTTCAACAGTTGCTTGCATTTCATCTTTCTTTGCCACCTCGTTTATTAGGTTGTAGCCGGGGGTTGGCTTGCCCTCGATTCTTCTGGAAGCTTGCTGATCTCCGTGGACGGTAATGACGCCGAAAGGGGACGACATTTTCATACATAAGTAGCTTTGCTTGATGACCACATTGAACTTGTTGGTGAAGCCTCTACCGAAAATGGAGGTGTAAGGGTAGTCCATGTTCACTATGTCGAAAGTCACCGTTTCGGCGCGCACTCTTTCCCCCTCGGCAAAAGACACCGGAATTTGCTTTTTTCTGATAGCATCGATCTTCCTTCCTCCGAAGCCGTATAAGGAGTTACCGGCAGGGTCCAAGCTTCGCCTGTCCATTCCCATCGGTTCGAAAGCTTTGACGAACAAGATATCGGTTGAGCTGCCTGTGTCAATCAAGATGTTGTGCAAGGTGAAACCAGCCACGTTGGCTATAGCAACGAAGGCATCACAATGTGGATAGTCGCAAACTTTGAAGTCTGACTCGTCGAAACATATCGGCATCAGTGACCAGGCTGGTCTGTTCAATGGGAGTCTTGGTGATACGGTCTGGACTCTTCGATGATAGTCCCTTCTTGCTCTTTTACTTTCGTGTTCCAGGTTGGATCCGCCCGTGATGGCGAAAATGTGACCCCGTGACAGAAGGATGTTGTTGACTGCACTAAGGTCATTTTCTACGTTCTGCCCCTGCTGGTAGTTGAGTTGTGTTGGCTGTCCCTGAGGTTGGGCTTGAGCCAGAAACTCTGGTGGTGGTGTTGGCTGACGCTGGTATTGCACGGGAGATGAAACTTCCACCGACTGTGACGGAAAGATTGGGAACTGGTAACCCTGATACGCCGGATTGAACCAGTGCAGGTTTTGGGAGGGGATATACTGGCGGGATGTAGGGGCGTGTTTACATAATTGCCGCCCTATATGGCCCCTGCTGTTGGGTCTTGCGAATTGTGGAAAACGTGCTTGGAGCTTTCGCCGAAACCTGAGGCTTGATCCTTGTCTTTCAACTCCTTTGCCATCTTGCTGTATTTGCACTCTCGGGTGGTATGGCCGAAATTGCGGTCGCAGATAACACAGTATGGGGGCTTAGCTCCCCTTCCGTGGCCTCTCCCGTCATGGCCGCCACGTCTGCCCTTCCGTTGCGTCCTCCGCGAAAAGCTTGATCGAATCCTCTTTGATGCTGAAAGTTGGTCGTGTTGGGTCTTTCTGTATCTGCCATCGATTGGGTTGGTTCTTCTTGCTGAGTGTTAATTGACCGGAAGGGCCTGACAATTCTTTGATTCGGCACCGGGGGTGGGCAGGCTGCTTTCGTTATTTGCCTTTGCATCAAGCGGGAGGCCTTTCGCCGCTGGAAGTCACTGTCTGATCTTGCGTATGCATTCATCACGTCAAACAATTCGTTGACGGACTTGGGCGGTTCTCTGGACAAATGAGCAGTGCACTGCCTAGTCCCCAAGCCTTCAATGGCTGTTGCGATCACCGTGGCTTCCGCCACATTCGGAGCTTGAGCCTTTAGCTGGATGAAGCGTCTGAGATATTCAGACAATAGCTCGTCGTCCTGCTGGGTACAGTTCATGAGGTCGCGGGTGGTCTTGACATCCGGACGGAAGCCTTGGAAAGTGGCGAGTAATTCGGCCTTCAACTGAGCCCATGAATAGATAGACAGCGGTTTGAGGGTCGTGTACCAATCATGAGCTATGTCTTCAACTGCCATAATGAGAGATTTTGTCAGGGCTTGATTGTCCCCGCCTGCCAAAAAGATAGTTGTCTCGTAGCTCGTCAAGAACTTGCGTGGATTCGCCTTGCCATCGAAAGTCGGAATGTGTGGCTTGTAGTTGAGGGGCCATGGATGAGCTTGTAGCTCCCTCAAGAGCGGAGAAGTTTCATCGATGGCGTTGTCAAAAGCTGGCGGCTGCTCTCACCGCGGTACGAATATGTTTTCTTGGATCATTGGGTTTGGGCCTCCCCCGGCCCTTTGCAATTCCTGAATTTCTTTTTCCAGCTGCCTTCTCTGCATTTTCGCTTGACGAATGGTGTTGTGAGTTTCATCCTCCCTTGCTCTTGCTGCAAGTTGTTGCTGCAGCTGATCTCTTTGCTGTAGCAGCTTCTCTATTTCTTCATGTTGTTGTGTCAACATTTTGATCGCTCTGGTGTGCCTGGCGACCTCAGCCTCGTCGTCGTCCTCCTCAACGGGCTCGATTTCGACGTGCCCATCCGGCGTCCCCTCTCTGCCCAAAGGCTACTGACCCGGAGGCGGCATGTCCTGACTTGAAGATGCTCCCGCTGGTGGCCAGTGTCCAGGTGGAACCGTGCCTGCGAAAGCTTGGGGGTTTTGGTTTGGTGGAATTTGGGTTGTGGGAGCGGATGTTACGATTGTGCCATGGGCATTAGTGTTCGCAACAACCACCCTTTCGGTTTCTTAAGGATCAACCATCTTCGACGCCTTCCTTGGTGCCATGACAAGCTCGGGCAACAACCATGGTGGGCGCCAATGTTGTTTCAGGGCCAAAACCCTGAACCAACTAGTTGACACACGAGCGAATGCACGAGGCGAATACGGAAGCAGACAAGCTTTATCGTCTAGTGAACAGTGCTCTCTCCCCCCTCCATTTAGAGGCCAGGGGACCTTTATATTATTCCAAATCAGTTTATAAGTACAAGAATACCCTCTCAACCACTCCGTTACAATTACAAGGATGCCCTTTCAACTACATCACGGCTCCTGCCGCCCCCTTCGGCCTGAGGGGCACCATCGTGACCTCGTCGTTCGGTGGGCCCGGAGTCCCCTGGCTCCTTCCTCTGACCGGTGGGCCCGCTCCCCTTGACTGTTCTCTCTGACAACCTGCGAAAACCTTCAAGACCGAGGCATGAAATGTGAAAGTGCCTCAACAAAAGCGTCAGGCCGCTTTCGCACGAAAGCAGTCTGGGTCTCCTTTGGCCTCTTCCGAGCGGAAGCTCGGTCTGGCGGGCTCGCTTGCCTGACGGCGTGCTTTTGCGCGAAAGCTGCTTCAAGCCACGGGCCCTGGCCATCTCTGGCCTCTTCCGAGCGAAAGCTCGGCCCGGCGGGCTCGCTCGCCCGACGGCGTGCTTTCGCGCGAAAGTTACTTCAAGTCATGGGCCCCGGCCATCTCAGGCCTCTTCCGAGCGAAAGCTCGGCCCGGTGTACTTTCGCGCGAAAGTCTTCGACCTGCGAGCCGGAGGCGCCTGCGGCATGGGTACCACCCCAACAAGTATGAGAGGTGTTTCAACATAGAAATAGATTAAAACTTCTGTGTATTTTAGTATGCCCTAATAAATTAAAGACCAAAGTTCTCCACCAGAGAAATATCTTCATATACAAAGCATAACAGTCCTCTGAAGAGAGCTAAACCTTGTAGTCATTTGATCGAGCCTATGGTGGGTGCCATCCATGGCGCTGTCGCTCGCAACTGCAGGGCCGCAAGGGCATTAGGTGGCACACTATATGGCACTGGAGGAAGCACAGGGGGCCACGAAAAAGCTCTGCAGCATCGGCACCGCACTGCTGCTTGCCTTTTTTCTCGTGGCAGCGACGATGCTTTTACCTTATTCCCCATGGCTGTGAGCTGCGACAGTTGCCTAGCAAGGTCGGGAGTCAGCGCAAGCGGCCTGCGGCTTGACTACGCAGATGCCGGGGCGGGACTGTACGACCTGCGGCGCAAGCGTCTGGTGGTGCGGCGCAGTTGCAGGTCGGTGGGGCGCAGGCACAAAGTTTGATCTCAAGTTTATATAAAACACATTAATAATTATAACATAAAATAGATATTATATTTTATAAAAAATATCTCATGACAAATCTAATAATATTTACCTAGAGTCACTAAATATGGATACTTTTTTTAGGGGAAATCAATTTCCATTATTCAGAAATGCCTGAATCATCAGCAATTACACAAACGATGTTTGCCGGGATGAGGGCCAAGTGTGGTACCTAATCCGGATCACACACTACCAAGGCTAGCCAGATCATGAGCTACCCTATTACATGAATGAGGACGTTGCTGAACTTTCCATGAAATAAATGAAATTCCAGAGAGCAAGCTTCACAATTCTTCAATGAGGTTGGGGACGAAGCTGAGAAAACATTGATACATTTTTTATATAAATACACTTCGTCAAATTTATAAGGTCCCCTTTATGGAGTACAAGAAAGTTCATTGAATCTTGTGTTTTTTATGTGAAATTGGACTAATTCCTATAAAATTTTAGCACAGTTGTTGTGAAATTTTTTCGACTAGAGTTTTACTTGGTACTATGTTAGAATATAATTTTCCTTGACTAATTGACTATATATTATTTTTGGATAATGGTAAAGCGTTCTAGCTTCATACTTTTTCGTGAAGAATCGGTCCAAATTTCTTATAAACGCATCCAAAAGGTATGGGATATCTGTTGATGTTAGCAATTTTGGATTTTACCTTGTGGCTGTTCTTGACGGTTGTGTCGGTTGTAGCGTGGGCCTGAAGAGAAACGGCCCAATTCGCAAAAGTAAAGGGTCGACGGGAGATGTTTCTAGGTGGGGGTCGGGTCCAAGTCGTTTTTGACGTGTTTTTTTGTAATTCAGCTTTTGACGTGTTTTGGCATTTTGTGTGCCCTGATCGCCGAGTGAAGCGCACAAAACGAGTAGTAGTTTGGTTCACTTGCATGAACTACATTTATGGTCCGGTGGGGTGGAGTTGTACGTGGATGTTATGTATACTTCCTCCGATCAAAATTACACAATACTTTGGTTTTTTGGTTTTCCTACTAGATACAAAATTTTTGTTATGTAGTTAAATATCAGATGCACATAGTTAAAGTAATATGTATAGAAAAATAAAATATCTTATAATTTAAAACAAATAGTGTATATTATGTTTAAAACAGATAAGCAAATAACATCTTCTTGGAGCCTGTTTAGATTTTGGTTGGTAGACCGCATGTTGCCCGTCAAACTACGCCTCTGTTCGCTTGAGGTATAAGTTAGCTTTAGTCTATACAAATTAGTTGTGAAAGAGTATTTTTTTCTCACAATAAATCAGTCGTTTTAGCTTATACAAAATATGTTATATGATGAATTTAACAAGACTATTTCATGTTATAAGTATTATGTTATTCTTTTAAAAAAAGGTTTGGCCAAACTGAAGAAGATTTGATTACCACTGTAGCTAGAAGTGCACTTTTTTATGGCAAATAGAGAGTACTCTTTTACCACACTGGTGATTTATATCTAGAAATAAACCAATTTCAGTTCAGCACACCAAGTAGTTGATGCTAGATATTACTCCCTCCATATAGGAAATAAGTGATGTTTTAGATATTGGCATGGTCTTGAAAGTACAACTTTGATTCTCTTTATACTAAAAAATATTTATCAAAAAGTGATATATGTATATTTTATGAAAGTATTTTTTAAAGACAAATTCATTTATATGATTTTTATATTTTCAAACTAAACAATTTAAAAGGTATTCGTGATTTATATTCTTAATATGTTTGACCGAAATCATGTCTAAAACGTTATATATTTCCTATACGAAGTTAGTATAGTATTAATCTATGGATTGATCAGCACAACGCATGTTACTTTCGTGTTTATTTGCGTCATAGGACGACGTGCTACTGCAGCAACTAGCGAGGAAAATGACGGTACGTGCCGACCTTGAATGTGATAGTGTTATCATCACTTTGTCTATATCTTGACATCTCGTACACATGTATATGTACGTGAATGTGGTCAGTGCATACAAGCAATGGACAGTACTCAATTCATCTCAAATTATAAGACGTTTGACTTTTTTTAACACTAAGTTTGATCACTCATTTTATTTAAAATTTTGTGTAAAATATCACTTTTTTGTTGTGGCTTTATTTATTAATAAAAATTCTTTAAGAATAATTTAAATTTGATTTTGTTTATATAAATTTTCTGAATAAGATATGAGTGGTCAAATTTGAGAAAAAAAAATCAAACGTCTTATCTCTACAAGTAAAAAATATGGAGAGGACCCGTCTACCCCACCGTGGTGAAGCCCTCCCCTGCGAAAAATCCCACGCCGTTGTGGTGACTCCCGAAAAAAGAATTCCCGCCTGGCTTTCCCAAAATCACGCCACCTCGCTCCACCAGTTTTCCCAAAATTCCCGCCCGACTTTCCCAAGCGTTTGCCGCAAATTGATCTAGCGGGTTTGCCGTTGTCCGCTCCTTCAACTGTGCGGCTCATATGTGTTTCGCGGACCCTTGGTAGCTGATACCTGCAAGCCCGCAAGGATGTGTGCTACTGATGTTGGTTGCTGGTTACTGGATTGCGCAGACAGCGACCGTCGGTCGCCGCCGTCGGCCCGTGCGGCTCCTCGAAGGCTCGGACACCTGCTCCCAGCTTGCGAACCGGAAGTAGCGCACAACGCCTCTGCAATTAGAAACACCACAAAGGGCCACAAAGTAAGAGAGAGTTCTGGTTTCTTTTCTTATTTACTCTCTTCCAAGCCTCCCACGACTGCAATGACGACAAGAAGACCAAAATTTTTTGGATCATCTACAAGGCCTAAGATAGAAACTCATGGGGTCCACATGACAATTTTATGAAGTCAGACGCCTCATATTAGACTTGAAAATCTTTTTGATCATCGATCGTTTTGGATCATCGATCGGTAACCAGTTGCAAGTGTTATTCTTTACGACTGCATGGCTTACAATTAATCAATGTTGGTGCCATTAACGCATTGAGGTCCTCAACATTGATTACGGGGTCAGTAGGACACGATTTATGATTAAATTTAACTATTTTATTCTATAGTTTTTTATTATTATGCCATGAATTTTTAATGTGATACTATTTTACATTAACATCGCACAATAAACCATGTAATTTAATGATTTTTTATCCAGTCGCAACGCACGGGCACTCACCTAGTAATTAAAAATAAAGGGAATACTTACTAAGGATAAAAGGGATTTGTTGTGATGCAATCTGCTGTGGAGTGCTTCCCAAGAAAACCAAGAATACACATGTGGAAAGTGCAGAATATAGTTGAAAGTACGTGCATCAACGACCTTTGGCTTGAAGCATACTCCCTCCGTCCCTAAATAACTGTCTCTAGAAATCCGTGTGAGTAATAACTGCCTCTAGAAATCTATGTTTTCCTCACCGACACGCTTTCCGGACGACAATTAAAAAGGGACGGAGGGAGTACATATGTGAAGGACCGAATTGGCGACCAGAGGGGGGTGAATGGGAGCCTCAAATTTCTTCTCGAGAAATGATGGCCCTTGTCCCAGAAAATCACCCCAAAAGCGAAGACTCAAACAACCGGTGAGTTCACGACCTACGAATAGGTGGATACCCTAGGAGATGTTCTAGAGGTACAACGGAACTACCGAAGAACCCCCAAAACGAAGCGCCAAAGCAGCGGGGCAAAACTGCACAAGCAAGCTCCTAGAACAATCGAACTTCCGATAACGGAACACCTCACTCCTATGGAGAAGAGAAAAGTGTTCGACCAAAACTACTTAGGCCAACTGGTGGCAAAAGCACCTTGGACAGATCCTTATGAAGTTAGGAAACTAACGCAACAGACGGATCTCAAATCGGAGCTCGAACGCAAAAGATACGGCCGCTAGAACAAACGAAACTCCGAAAGCGGAACACTTAACTCCTATGGAGAAGAAGGAAGTGTCCGACCAAAAGTACTTTGACCAATGGTGGCAAAAGTACTTTGGAATAATCCTTAAGAAGATAGGAAACCAACGCAACAAACGGATCACAAATCCGAGCTCGTACGCAAAAGATACGGACGAAATCAGCAAAACTGTGCAGTCGCGGACTGTCCGCTAGTGAACCGCGGACTGTCCGCTATTGAACCCCGGACAGTCCGGGAATGAGTCCCGGACAGTCCACCGTTCAAAAATGAAAACAGCGACCTCGCTGCCTGTGAACAGCCCCGACCCCCGGACAGTCCGGGGATGAGTCCCGGACAGTCCGCCACTGTCCAGAAAGTCCAAAAACAGCTCGGGACAAAACCAAAATCGATTGGATCTTCACCAAATCAAACGGGGCTGCAACCAAACTTCTCCCAAGTGTTCTTCTACGTGTTGGGAAGCTAATCCTAGGATATCATTGCTCCAAACCAACTAATCCATGAGAAATCGGAAGAACACTAGAAAAGGGGAAGAAAAAAGAACAAAAACGATTTCGACCCGATCTACTTGTTCATGAGGGTAGAGATGAATTCCTTCGGTGGAAATGTTCTCCTCACTTCAAAGAACAAGTTGATTCAAACGGAATCGCAAAAGACGTAGCGTAGAGGGAGATCGAGTGAAGGGAAAATCATGGAGAAAAGAAGAACGCGAAGAACAAATTCAAAACACGAATTTGATCCTTGGATTCAGAGGAATGGATGATTGATTAAGCACTCGGTGTTGGGCTACAAGCCACTCCTAGCAACACAAAGCTTGGATGGCAAAAAGCTCAAGAACAAGAGCCAACTCAACTCTAACCCTAGCCTTCTCTCACAAGCACAAAATGAGAGAGACACCGTCCAAGGATGGGCTGCCCTAACCAGCCCCCTTCATATATATAGGCGCACGTCCGAAGATCAAAACGCCCTCTCATGAAGTACTCAACTCAAATACCCCCAGGGGTAAAACTGTCCAACCCTAGCAGTTTTCATCCGACGGCCACGCGCCTTCTCATCCTTCGCTTCGCCTCGACACAAGCTCCAGGATGCCGCCACGTGCCGTCACCGTCGACCGCCGCGCCTTCTCACCGATAGCTTCGCCGCAACGCAAGCCTCTCGGTGTCGCCACGCGTCGACCGTTCCGCATAGGAACCTTCCCCCGGTTTTGAGGCCCAAACCGGGAAACCTGCCAGCCCAGGTTTTGAGGCCCAAACCTGGAGACCGTCCACCCCGAGTTTTGAGGCCCAAACTCGGAAACCCGCGAGCCCAGGTTTTGAGGCCCAAACCTGGAAACCGTCCATCCCGAATTTTGAGGCCCAAACTCGGAAACCGGCCACCCAAGTTTTGAGGCCCAAACTCGGAAACCGTTGATGGTAGCTTTTTGAGGCTCAGCTACCGAACCCGCGCCGTAGACGGGATGTGGTTCACACACCCCGACCACCGGCACCGATGCCGATGCATGTCCAGCCTCCACGCCGTGCACAACGCCTTCGCCTTCCTTCTTGACTTAGCCGACGGCACTTGCGCCGCATGCAAGCCCGTGTCCGACCTCCCGCCAAGTGCCACGACGCCATCGTCTTCGTCCCGACTCGGCCGATGCACCGCACATCCCCATGTGCTCTCGCTCGCCGATGCCACGTGCCAGCTACCACAGCTGGTCCTCTGGCCTCTTGGTCCGTCGTTCCAAGCCTCACGTCCTCCCTTCACCGCTCTGGGTACTTCGGCATGGCACGTCCGCCGCACGGCATGCCCATCCTTCACCGCTCCCGGTCCGTCGGCACCGCACGTCTCTACTTGACCTTCACCTCGCCATCGACCATTGTATCCGAGCTCAACACCTGCACATCAACACTGCCAAGAGACACATGTTGCACACGCACACCAATACAGAAACACCACAACTCAACACCACCGGTTAGTCATAAACATTAAGCGCATAGCGAGATATGGATTAGACCGGGTAAAAGCCTCAAACCTTCCTCATCAAAGTCAATCATTCATCATATATGTTCTCAATATGAATTTTAAATCTATGTTTAAATTAATATTTCAAAAATATTCTATCAAAAATTATTTCATCCCTGACTCATTTGGTCACTCTAGATCATGGATTCACGGAGCATAACTAAATCATACGGTCTGATTGGTTGTTTGCATAACTACTTCTTCATGCTCCCATAATATAAACTGGACTTGATTGGTTACTTGTACAGAGTCTTATGTAGCGTAATACTATTCTTAAAGCAGTGTTTATCAGCATCCCACTATTCTCTCAAATTTGAGCATATCCAGCTATGCAAAACTATATTGCATTTGCTTTGCAAGAGTCTTATACCTGCTCTGAAGTCAAACCCTCACATATTTGTACTCTCTTGTGCCTATGCATGAGAACCAATCGCGTACATAACAGTATACAACTAACTATCCGGTTGAACCAAACAACTACAAGTTGCATTGTCTAATGTAGGATAAGGGTATTGCTGCATAGGGCTGCACACTATGCAAGTTAGTGCAAGTAACTAATCAGACCCACTGTCAAGCCATATGCATTAGCACAACAAAGGTTGCCAAGCTAATATTACTGGTCTATTTTTGTAGCGCCACTCTGGTTAGCACCACAGGCTGACACTCAACCAAAACTCATTTTTCAATTACCTATACCATCATAGCAAATAATTTGTTATTAACTTTATCTCGTAAAACTCATATTATGTGTGTTTGTATATGGTGTAAATAGTTTTGGGAGAAATAATTTTACTTTCTATCTTTTTTCACTCAAATTTAATTAGTCAATATGCCCCACATGTTTATAAACTTTGAAAGGATGCAACATGGGATTTTAGTAACCTTATTATGAATCCTATATATGTTCCTAACTGAAGTATATTTTATTTATCATAAAGTTAATTCTATTTCTCATATGATATTATGATAAAAAAAGTTAATAGATTCACATAATTTAGTCCTTAATTTCCTGCATGGTTCAACTAAATTATTATTTGGGATAAAAAGATTTAGTTATTGTTATGTGTAAACTCATTCGTTAGAGAAATAGTAAGCTATCACCTATATATGGTATATTGTATGAATGCTTTCCATACCAAGTTTTGACCCTACTTCAACGCCCAAAATGTGTTGCAATAGGCTCAAACTAGTTGCAATTGCAGAAATAGCAACACAGATTTTTCGTTGGGAGGCGTTGCAAGCGCTTGTGTGGGTATAGCCTGAGACAACGCTTTTCTGTGAAGTGTTGCAAAATGCGTTTTAGAACTGCAACCCCTAGGCGTTGCAACCTAAGATTTTGCTACGATTGTAGGTGTGGCAACAATAACTAATGCAACACTTTAAGCGTTGTTATGCATTACAATAGCAATGTACCCATATCGTTGCAAACGGTGCACTAGCAACGACAAACATGTGTTGCAACACAATGTATTGTCACGTATATCAAGTGTGGCAACAAAACTTATGTTGCAACACTAAGAAGTGGTGGCAACATGTTCAATTGCCACACCTAAGATTTGGTTGCTATAAGGTGTAGTCGCTATTGCTACACATAACGAGTGTGGCAATAAGGATTATGTCGCAACACAAGAAGTCGTGGCAACATGTGCAATTGCCACGCCTAACATTTGGTTGCTATAAGGTGCAACTTTTATTGCATCACATAAGGAGTGGCAACAAGACCTATGTAGCAACACTAAGAAATGGTGGCAACATGTGCAATTGCCACATTCAGTATGCCGTTGCTATAAGGTGCAAGCCTCTATTGCCACGTGAATTATTCGTTGCTATAGAATATGCCACAGAAAATATCATTACTAATAGCCACTGTTACAACGCTTTTGGTTTGGTACCACCGAACAATATTGCAACACCAATAATTAATTAAAAACTCAATATACATCAATAAAGCATTTGAATGAAACCAATGAACCAAAATAGACATCCATTCATTAAATTGACAATTTGTTAAAATAGTATCTACATTGAGAATCTCATTAAATCTCAAAACTTGCAGAACTGAAACATATTCTAACATCTCTACAACACTTGCATCAGCCTGACCATGCTTAAGCATAGCTTGTTTCGTATTTTATAATTGCTTCACTCGTGATCATGTCATGACTCCAAGCATGTACTCCAATAACTCACATCTTCCTGCTGAATAAAAAAAATTCACATTAGCATGTAGATTAGCAAATTTAACAACTTTGATGCAAATAGAAAAGATCTAAATAATGCAACATACAGGCTAAACTTGATTACACAACATGATCACACGAGCTCACTTCTTGTTTGTAGAAGAAACATAGATGTTTAGGGAATAGTGATAGTTCTACATTATAAGAAATCAAGTGCTAAGATAGACAACTTGTCTAGAGCATCCAAAAGTAAACATTACTATGCATCCAAAAGTAAACATTACTATACAGATGACTATGCAAAAGAACAATTATTCATCATTCTTAAACAATGAAGAATGGAGACGACAACCCATTGATAGTTAATATTTCTTCTCTATAAAATTCAATTACATTGTATGAAAAACAAAATTGACAATTGTCACAAATGGCTGGGGCAGGACACTAAATGTTACATGTCCAGTTGTTTACACAATATTAGATATGTAGAAATAATTGCTATTGATCTAAGCCTCTGAGCATCATATCCTAAAGCATGTGAATTTCTATTTGATCAAGGCAGAGATGAATGCTTATGGATTGTATTAGGAAAGACAAAGGCAAAGGTCTAGTTACTGTTTCTATTTGTACCCAAATTCACAATGGCAACATCTCTAATTTATCTGTATTAGCTAGCTGATATTAACTAATTCTCAACAGAAAAACAGCTATATATTCTAACAAATATAACAGGCATGGATTTATACAGCTCTAAGTCAAACAAAACATCAGGATTGAGAAAGCCGATGACAATGAGAACAGTCAGTCATAGATACTATCAGGACACAGTAAGATATATGTGTATTAGAGGAACTAGAAATAATTAAAAGGTCCATTATAGAGGAACTAAACTATAAGTACTGAAGATGAGAAAAAAATTAAGTCGTCCACACTTTTGCTTTTATTAGTAAACCGCAGTGTTGCTTCTCTCTTAATTTTGTCAGTTTCAGTAGCAGCCACGAGTTCCTGCTATTTACAGTTCTGATACGTCACCAAGTTTTCTTGTGTGTTGGCAAGTGCAGTACATCAATGGCTTGTGTAGCACCTGTCAAAAAAAAGCTTGTGTAGCACATATCAATGGGTCGGGTTCGATATCTTGCTTCATGTCATTTTTTAGCTGTTTATATAAGGCTATATGTAAAGTGCATGCTTTAATGTTTGCATGGTCAACTCTGTAGGTCCAGCAGCTTAAAGCTCTTGTTTAGTTCCCATCGAAAAAACTTTTTACCTATCACATCGAATATTTAGACACATATGAAATACTAAACATAGACTAAAAAAATAACTAATTACATAGATTGCGTGTAATTTGTAAAATGATTTGTTAAGCCTAATAAATTTACGTCTAAATAATATTGTGTTACAATAAATATATAGGCTAATGATAAATTAATTAGTCTTAATAAATTTGTCTCATGGTTTTTAGACGGAACATGTAATTTATTTTCTTATTAGTTTATTTTTAATAGACTAAATGAGTGTTGGAACATTCAATATGTCACGCAAAAGCTTTTCACACTACCAACTAAACAAGGCCTTTGATAACTTGAATGAAACAGTGCTGGATATATTCTCTAGCATGCATGGGCTGAGAGAACCTTTAATTAATTAGAGCTCTTGTTTGCTAGGTATTACATAAATTATTTAAATACGTGCTTTGCCACTTTGCTTCTACACAACTTTGAGAAATTTCTAACTGTTCTTAGGGTTGGCATATCACTAGTTGAGCTCCATGTTTTCATGTCAAGTTGCCTAATCTTATCTCTTCATTGTGAAAGTGGTGTAGCCATTTTGACCAATTGTCACTTATTTATTTGTCCTTCATAAAAGTCTAATCTAGCACAAATACATGTTATATAGGATGATACCTTTGACTTAGCTATTGGAGTAGAAAATTCAGAAGAAACCCTTCAGAGGATCATCCAAGTTGTGTTTGGCAGGTATGGGAATGGAAGCCAAAGTGCCAAAGTGGTATAGGAAGCTCATCTCCTAGTTTGGATGATGATCTCGCTCGCTACATCACAAACGTTGCATTGTGGCTGGGACTTCTATGCTACAATTTTGGAGCTATTTTTATTGACCGTCACACACCACCTAATAGTTTAAAATGACTTTAGATTGGATCATTGGAACATCATATATGGTTTTTTGTTACAAGTTTTTTTTATGCCAACAAGAAAAATTATCTAATGTACTAGGAGAAACTCTCATGAGCAACTAGCGTAGTTCTAATCTTTCGTAATTCTACTGTCGTGGATTGCTTTCATGAACTATATGGCATGTATATGGTGTTTATTTTCGTCGGAGCTTCCTGATGATGGGCGCCGACCTTCCACGATGACTCCTAGGCGTTGGCCAAAGGTTGATGGCCGCATGGCTCTGACCTTTACTCCCTCCGTCCCATATTGCTGGACGTTTTAGGATTCGAATTTTGTCTCATAAAGCATGATGTTATAGTCAATCAAATAGGCACTACTCTAGGCCAGACATCCCATCGGTCCATCTGTATATGATCAGGACTCTTTTAAACTCACCAGAGGTGAATATAAAAAGAGATGTCATCATTAATTGCGTAGGGGTAGGGGTGGTAATGGATCATGATCATTATCACTCTTTCACAATCCAACTAGACCCTTTCCATTTTTAGTTCAAAATCATATAGTATTACGGCCCGATCCTTATTGAGCCCGATCCTTAAATTTGCTAGGCTAAATTATAGGGCCCTTTACCACCCCTACGTAGGGGTATGCAGGACTTTTAACCTCAGCATTGATCTACGTGATGAATCCTATAAGGTCTAGCTTTGTGAGACAGAGGGAGTAGAAGACAATGGGTGTCAGTGTTTCACATGATCGATTAGTGACCCCGGCCCTAGCTAGCGCCTTGATGTTTAGGATTCTCATTGCAATAAGCGCATAGCAATTGCAACTCTTTTAAAAATTATTACAACAAAAAAATCATGGCAATAAGACGTCAGGAGTTGGTATGGGGCGACAACAGTTCACGTAATCTACCAGTTGAGATGACTCATTCGCAAGCCTAGGCCCATCTGCTAGACCTAAAGCCCACGAAATATAAGTTGTTTTCAACAACAGCATATTACAATGACACTAGAATTTTATAGCAACCAAACCGATCTGTGGCAATAGCAACATGCTATTACATCGTTTTAGATATTTAGTAGCAATAAACAACTACCTATTGCAATGCTCGTGATAAATATTACAACCAAAATAGAACTGTGGCAATAGCAACAATCTATTGCATCTCCTTAGAAATTTAGTTGTAATACCCGGTCTATTTATTGCAATGATCGTGCAAAATATTACAACCCCAAGAACATGTGGCAATAATTTCAACCAATAGCAACACTATTCTATATGGTTGCAAGAGCACAAGAAAGTTGCATCGCCAATTAATACTAATGCAACACAATATCATCGTGGTAATATTTTGAACCTATAGCAACACTTTTTCAAAAAAGGATGCTATAGGTCTCATCTTTTGCAACGGTCAACGTAAATATTGCAATGCACTATTTTTGTGGCAACATAGTCCCCCTGTTGCCACCTTATTGGATAAATGTTGCAAAACACCCCCTATTACAACAAAAAATGTGGCGTTGCAAATTGTGTCACGTGGCAATAGGGTGAAAATCTAGTAGTGTACAAATATTTATTTGGCTATCTATATTTGGCAAGCTTAGCATAATTGGAGGTTCAATCATGGACTTTGAGTTGGATTCTAGTGTAACACTAGTGGTATTGTAAATTTCCCTGCTTGCATATGTTTGCGACTGGAATTATTCATCTTTTAGGAGCATCTAACCATACTCCTTATTCATATTAGAATATCATAACACATGCATCCTATGTTAACATAACATAGGATGCATGTGTTATGATATTCTAATATGAATAAGGAGTATGGTATCCTAGTCTTTAGGTGTTTCTTGAAACCTAGTTACTGCATGATATACCATGATATCGATCCTTGTACCCAACAAGTGTGTGTAGGTCGATATTAGTTGTGCTTAGCTATGTTTAAACTTTGATAAGCCAATTGTTGTCATTATTGTTCATGAGAAATAGGCCTACTTTATTTACTTTTTGGAGTAGCTATTGATATCATGAATCATGACCTAAGTTGATCGAGGCTGGGTGACTATTATTTAAGCCAACAAGGACATGATCATGCTCATCTCGTCTAAGTCACTTGAGGGCTAATCATTTTTGGACCATCGATCAAGTATTGAACATACTATTCACATTCTGATGAATGCGATAAGTAAATCTACGTACCAGACTGCACTAAAGTTTTGAATTTCTAACCGCACTCTAGGCTTGGGATGTTAGCGAGAGTGCTATGTGCCCATGATACTTAGTAAAGATGACAATGGGTAAAACCTGTACCCGCGCCTACGCCCGCTAACTGTCACAGGTAGAAAAACATGCCAGTATCCGCTATCCGCGGATATCACATGCCCGCGGGCAAACCCGTATACCCACAAAAATGAAGCAACAAATCACACAATCATGCCTTAATAGCAAGTAAGAAACAATATATCAAGGAGTAAATGTCTATTTCTCAATGTTAGATAAAGTATGATACATTGACTATACAAAAGTCATCAAAATTCTACATTAATGTATATCAAGTCATCACAAATTAACACAAATAAAGACATATAACCATACAATAGTCATTGATATGGGTCTCGCGGGTTTACGGGTGTGGTTACCATTTTTCATACCCGCGAGCAAATATCCATTGGGTTTAGATTACTATCCACGTTCGTGCCCGTGGGCACAAAACTAAACTCGTATCCTTGCCCATTGGGTTTTCTATCCGCGGGTACGCGGATATTTTATGCCTATTGCCATCTTTAATACTTAGTCAAGCTTGTGATATCATGGTTTGAGACTAGGATCTCGTGTGTAGTATACATGCTCTGGTTATGTAGGTGTGAGAAAGGTTGTCATATATGGTCTTTGACATGCATGTGTCGTGTAGTTAGGTTTATCTAGTTGGATGTAAATAAATTTGAATTGCTAAACTTCTTTGTTATCAGTACCGGTTGGTTGTTGTCCTGCATCATAGTAACAAGAGGAACATGATTTGGATATGAATGACTAGTGGTGATCAACTTTGTGATTGAGGATAGTCCTTCAAACATGGATCCTAATGATTTAAAGTACCATCGAAATAGGCTTGAAAGTAAGGAACGAGTTCAGTAAACTTTTGTGCAAGTTTTTTCCAATTGTTATTGATTAATTACCTTGAATCATGTTTAGCTTTCGTAGCCTTGAAGTCTTTACATATGTGTCATTGTTTAGCCGATTTAAGTCCTACTGAGTATAGTCGAGTACTCATGGCTTTGTTAAAACCCTGTTGTAGGCAAGCACTATGGTACATGGAGTTTTGCTTGTACTGTTATGTGTACCCATAAGGAGTAGCACCCCTCGATGTGTCATCATGTTTACGATCATGTATGTGGGCATGATATTTCTTTGAAGTTGTTCTTCTTAATTGTTTAATTATTGTTGTGCTATCCCTACTCATCAAACTTGTGAGCTTGAAAGTTAAGTTTGAAACACATTTAATAATGATTTCTAAATATTTTACCGGTAAACAATAACAAAAATATAGCATCCACATTGCACAAATAAACTTACTTGAAGAATTTTATTTTGTTTTTTTGCTCAATAACTATATGGTCTATTTCTATTTTAGTAGCAGGGACAACCCCATTAACAACATCCACAACCACATTGCTAGGCATCAACACAATTCCATTGTCATTATCTACGTCCCCACTCTCCATGTTATCCATGTCCCGAAAGTCTCTTAATTTTGATTCAAGAACAACAACCCAATCAGTATCAATTTGGCAAGAAACATAGAAGACTTGAATTGACTGTGATTCTAGAATGAAAGGCTCACCTAATAGTATTTCATCTATATTGAATATATGTTCAAAGTTGATAGTAGTGACCACAAATTGATCAAATTTCAATAGTTTGTCTTGTAGATGGTTGTTGAAAGGATCAAGATGCCCAAGAGAGGGGGTGAATTGGGCTTTTCTAAAACTTCTTGCAATAATAAAACCTATCAAGCCCCAATTAACCCCCTAGTGCCTAGAAGAGTGTATGACAAGAATCAATCGCACAAAAGACTATCGCTAAACCAATTCTACTCTAGCATGACAATTCAACTTATGAGAGAACAACAAGCAAATGCGAAATTGAATTGCTCAAAGGTAAATGCGTAGTAAAGAGAGTAGAGATGACATGACGATCTTTTTGCCGAGGTATCGAGGTGTTGGCACACCCCCCTAGTCCTCGTTGGAGCACCCGCGCAAGGGTATCGCTCCCCCTTGATCCGCGCAAGGATCAAGTGCTCACTACGAGCTGATTCTTCGCCACTCCGGCCCGGTGAATCGCTCGCTACCGGTCACAACTTGGCTTGGGTCATCCACAATGCCTCCGGATGATCACCAAGCTCTCCGATCACCACCAAGCCATCTAGGTGATGCCGATCACCAAGAGTAACAAGCAAGAACTCTCACTTGACCAACGCAAGGCTAATGAGATGGGTGGATGCACACTTGCTACTCTCTATTCACTAATGAGGTGTTTAATCACTCAATTATCAAATCTCTCAACCTCACTAGGCCTCTTGCACTCACTTGGAATCACAATATGTTTGTCAACCTTTCAAATGAGCAAGAGTAACAACATGAATGAAGGGGAGGCATATTTATACCCCCCAACTCAAAACATGCACGAAGGGGTAAACCTAGCCAGTTTACACACTGACCGGACGCACTGTCGGGGTGACCGGACGCGTCCGGTCAGTGCCCAACGGCTACGTGACGTCTACCCTGACACCTGTACGAAGCGTTGATCTGACGCTCTCATGCGTCCGGTCACTACTTACCGGACGTCCGGTCACCATTTTTGCTCTCTGGAACCTCTCTGCATGCGACCAGACTCACCCCCCTGGTGCGTCCGGTCGATTACTGAGGAGCGTTCGGTCATAGCCAGACCCGCTCCTCAGCCAACACTACTGACCGGACGCATGCCCCAGCATCCAGTCATTAGCGTTGAAGCGTCTGGTCGCTATTTGAAGTCCAAAACGACTTCGATTTGCGACGCTCCCTTCATGAACTTTCTTCCTTATGATCTTAGGGACCTTTCTAAGCTACCTAGGGCTTTGGTTAACAAGTGTGCACCACACCTAACTCAAAAGTCTCACCTAGGTCAAGCTACCCATTCAAACCCCTCTTAATAGTACGACCAAAGATAAAACAAAGACCTATGCTACTCTAAGTGTCCTTCAACACCAAATGACACTTAGGACTAGCCTATCACAACCTTCGTCGTCCATCCTTTGAAAACCGAACGAATTCCATCAATAAGGGGGCATGAATACCATAGTGCCCTCACGATCATCATTACCATGACCTAACTCAACTGTTTCTGCAAAACACACGTTAGTCATAGTAATTTACCGTTGTCATCCAATCACCGAAACCCACTGGGGCCTAGATGCTCACAATCTCCCCCTTTTTGGTGATTGATGACAACCTCAAGTATGTTTGAAAGAGAGGTGAGGTTTTCAATCGTTTGGTTCATATAAGCATGTGACAATAAGATCAAAAGGGGTTAGGCATGCTTATACGAACCAAGTCCACATAAGTACTCAACATAATAAGAATTAACACAAGTACTTATGAACAAGCTCATTTATCGGAGTATAAGTGCAGAAGCAAAGTAAATGACCATAATCAAGTGACATGTAGAAAATAACGAGTGAAGCATCACATGTCACAACTGAGCGTAAACGAGTGACATGAGTATATAACAAGAGTAGCATCACATGTCACAACCAAAAGACATACACATATCGTACAAGTGCCAAAAGATAAGCATGTATGCATATGAGTGCAAGGTCACACAAAAGAACCGAAACCCTCTCACAGGCTCCCCCTATATCTAACATACGCTCTCTCCCCCTTTGGCATCAAAGACCAAAACCTAAGGGTCGGAAGGCGGGAGTGGAGCAGACGAGCCGGGCGACGAGGTGCGCGGAAGAGTCTCAAACTGAGCCAGGTAGGCCTCCTCGTCGGACGACGTACTGAGAGCTGACTGACCCTCTGACACTGGATGTGGAGGAGAAGCGGTCTGGGTCTGCTCAACTGCCTCTGGAGCGGCCTCTGGCGCTGGAAGCTCTGGCTGCGGAGGCTCTGGCTGCTGAGGCTCTGTCTCTGTAAGTGTTGTCTCTGGAGGAGGGTCCACGGTCTCAGTCGCGGCCACTGACACGGTCAACGAAGTCTCAGGTGCTGAGCTAACAGGAAGAGTCTGACTCTGAGAGACCGGTGGCTCGGAAGACGCTACTAACGAAGGAAGAGTCTCTGTAGTACCAGTAGCGGGAGCTGGAGCTGGAGCTGAGGTCACCGGTAAGACGAAGTCTGGCGGGGTAGGCAGACCGGTGAGCTCGCTGAACGAAGCCTCTAGACTCCGAGGGGTCACGAGGATCGACTCCGTCTGAGTAGGAGTGAAACCTGAGCGGATCGGGGTGAACCTTGGCTGCTGCCCTGGCAGAGGAGACGAGAACCACTGAGGGTACTGCGGAAAGGGCGAGACCATCGACGAAGGAGCTGACATGTAGAACGAGGTCGACGGTCCGGGCTGCTGCAGCTAAAACTGAGGCAGCGGGGGTAACTGTGGAAGAGCTGCCATCCTCTCCATGAAAGCAAGTGTCTGTGTCTGGAGCTGAATCATCTGCCTCTGGAGAGCGTCCTAGCGCTCCTGTGCCTGAGCTGCTGCCACTGCCTGTGCCTCTGCCAGTCGAGCCTGCTCCTGTGCCTGTCGGAGCTGCTCCTCAGCCTGACGCTGAACCTCCTTAGAGAGACGGGACTGCTGCTGCTCCATCCGAGAAAGTATGGCTAGAAGAGCTGGATCGGAGCCGGCCATACGCAAGGAGGAGGCCTCAGAGTCGTGAGCTCCCTGTGGACGCATCCTCGGAAGAGGAGCGTAGTCGTCGTCGGTGCTGTCAGACGGAAACTCATCGTCGGGGTCCTCTCCCTCTGCCTCAAGTGCTGCGAGCTCAGCCTCTGCCAACTGACTGACAGTCTCGTCCTGCTGTGCCTCTGTCTCTGTGACAACCGGCCTCTGGCGCTGACCTCTCGGACGAGTGTCTGGACGGTCCCCGGCAATCTGGCGAGTGTCATACACGGGGAACTCCGTCAGTGACTGGAGAAGCTCTGGAAGCAATCCCGGAATCATCCGCCTCAAAAGGAAACATATCACGTGAGCATAGGGAAGCTGGCGGTGACCCTTGAAGCCCTCAGCCAATGTGTCCTCCATCTCAGAAATAATGACATCCCAAATGTCAAACTTGAGCTGTGAAACCAGGTGGTGAACTAGCCAGATCTGTATACGTGTCAGCCCCTCTCTGTAGCCGGTCCGGGGTAGAAGAGTGCGCCTCATAACCTCGTTCACGAGACGGGCCGTCGGCGTTAGGTCACGAGGACGCCGGCTGGACCCCTCGCCGAACGGCTCCCGGAAACAGGCGCGAACCAAGTCTGCTGGTGGAATCTCTCCTGCATGTGGTCGCCTGGGTGGCTCTGTCTCTCCATAGCAAACTGTGTGCACTTTGGTCGGATACGCTGTCAGACCGAGGTACTCTCTGGCACGTGAGCTGTAGAGCCTGTAGGACCTCCCCCTGAAAGCAAAGTGGAGGAACCGGTGATACGGGGAGATCCACAGGGACGCGTAAAACTGTCGCACCCAATCCTCGATGTACAGGCCACCTCGTCCAAGAAGATCTGCTAACCCAGGTAGATATGAAAGCATCGGACGGATGGCCTCCCCAGCAACTGCAACTATCGTCTCCAGCGGGCAAACTCTGGGAGCACGGATGTGTACGCCGTTGTTGACATATGCTCTGTAAAAGTCCTCCTGAAGAACTGTGTAGAACCCCTCGGCGGCCTGAGGGTGCCTGGCAGCTGGGAACCACTCCTCGTACGGAATCAGACGCAGTGCCTGTACCTGACGTGTTGTCGCCGCCCGCAGGTCCAAGTGCTCCACAGGTGGGGGTCCCTGTGGCCTCGGAGGGGGTCGACCACCCCGCCTCTGCCCCTCGGGTCGAGGAGACACCTGAGTGCGAGAGCGGGTGGACCGGCGGAGTGGCTGCTGAGCTGGTTGCTCCTCTGTCTGACCCTCTGCCTGGGTCGCTGTAGTGGTGCTGGGCTCTGGAGCGGACCCGCTGGCTGTAGCTGCTGCAAGAGCTAAAGCTGCCTCGGATGGGAACTGAAAGTCAGGAGGGAGGACGTCAGCCGGGTCATCGAGAGAGTACTCATGACCGTGAACCCGGATGACTCCGCCCTCTGTCTGAAGTAAGGCCTAAACCTGCTGCTCGGTGAGGAGGTCACGAACCCGCTGGCTGTTCTGCTGACCACTGCCCTGACTCTCCTGCTCTATAGACTGGTCGAGAATCCGGAGACCGCCTGTGGAACCCCCCTGCTCTGCCCTCTCGGCTGCTCGAGCTGCTGCAAGTGCCATCTTTGAGTCGCGGTCGAGACGCTTACGCTTCTTGGACACAAGCTTCTGCGGCCTCTTCCCCTTGTCACCAGAAGGAGGACGAGGGGGAGGAGGATCTGCCCCGGGACCTAAGCCGACGTTCTTACAGCGAGCCATCGCTACAAGAATGAAACCACTGCCACTGACTGAGAAACTATGCCACTAAAAACCACTGTCACTGACGAGACTCACTGCCACTGAGTACCACTGCCACTGACCCAAGAGAAGCTGGACTGAACCTTGGAGGCTTGGCCTCGTTCCGTATCCGCGAGCTTGGCCCCGGATTTAGCTGTCACTGTGACACTGCTCACTAAAACGGTCCCGACTCGCTGCAATAGATAGATAGGGATATACATAAGCATATAATCTAGAGAGAAGAAGCCCTATCGGAAGCAAAGCATAGAGAGATAAGAAGGAGGAGACGAGGCTTTGCTACCTGATGAGACGCGACAAAACGGCCAAGCAAAGGGAAGACACCGACACGTGTGGGGCACCACAATGTCTCGCCGGAAGGATCTGCGCGAGAGAATGGCCAAGAACCGGGTTAAAACGACATGAACTTTGGTTGAGGCATTCTGTCGAGCACGTGGCAGGCAGGCTATGAGAGGGGTGGGAAGCTCACTCACTGCGGAGGTCTGCCGACCGAGGATGGCACCGGAGAGGAGGAGGACGCTCGAGGAGAGCTCCGACGATCGACACGGCGAGTGCCACCCACTCCGGCGAGGAGCGAGGGGCGGCTGCGGGAGAGGGGCTCGGGCGCGCGTGGGCGAGCGCTGGATCTGGCGCGGCGAGAGGCAGGCACGGGCGGGCGCGGCACGGCGGCCGGGTGAGGCGCGGCGGCTAGGGCACGAGAACGGCGGTGGAGCGGCTAGGGCACGGGAACGGTGGTGGGAGACAGTCGGGGCGAGATGGGCAGGGCGAAGATGAAAGAGGGACCCACGTGTCAGTTGAAGAGCAAGACGCGCCGTTAAAGTGGCGACCGGACGCACTTGAAACGACCGGACGCACGGGACACGAGCGTCCGGTCGCGAACAGAGAGGTCCAAAACCTCATTTTGGCCGACCGGACGCGTCCTGTCAAGCACGACCGGACGCACCCTGCGTCCGATCTCACTTCAACCAACGATCGGACGCTCCAGCTAGCGTGTGACCGGACGCGACGGTGATACTGTTCATCCGCGAGCGAAAAGCATTGACCGGACGCACCTGGTGAGTCCGGTCGCAGCGTCCGGTCACAGGGAAAACCCTGTTTTGACTCGATTTTCGCGCCGACTTCTCCCAACCAAGTTCCAACTCAAATAAGAAGCAAATAAACACCAGTTGGAACCTAGAGGAGTGACCTCTCTCAAACCCTCAAATTTTTCAAATATTTTGCCATAGGCTAAGTTAGTTTTCTAGAAAAAATAGGCAATAAAACTCGAGGAGACAACGTGTGGCCACCAAAACTAGGGGTCTTAACCAATTGGAGCCAGCCTCAAATGCTCCCCTAGCGGTGGACGAACACAAGGTTGCTCAAAGCATAACCGAAAAAGAAACGACAAAGCAACAAACATGCATATGCAATGCAATACGGAATTTGAATCTAGGTTGCTTGTCAAGTTTGCTCATGGGTAAGCTTCTTCACACGCTTTTTAGGGCGGTTATCTTAACCACGTCTGACAAGCCTATGTGCATAGCATAATTTAAACATGGCATATTATACAATGCAATGCAAAGACAACCCCCTTTCACCTTTTGACAAAGTTACTTAGATCAAGCACATTTAGCTCACTTCGCAATCTACAAAGAGTGTTTTCATCTAGGGGTTTTGTGAAGATATCCGCCAATTGATCTTCGGTTCTAACTCCCTCTAAGGATATATCTTTCTTGGAAACATGATCTCTAAGGAAGTGATGGCGAATATCTATGTGCTTTGTGCGAGAGTGTTGAACCGGGTTGTTAGCAAGCTTAACCGCGCTCTCATTGTCACACAACAAAGTACCCTTTCTAGAACTACACCATAGTCTAAAAGGGTTTGTTTCATGTAAAGGATTTGTGCACAACAAGCACCCGCGGCTATGTATTCCGCCTCGGCGGTAGACAAAGCCACACTATTTTGCTTTTTAGAACTCCATGAAACTAGTGATCTTCCAAGCAAATGGCACCCTCCGGATGTGCTTTTTCTATCTATTTTGCAACCCGCGTAATCCGAATCGGAATACCCAACGAGTTGGAAGTTAGCTCCTTTGGGAACCAAAGGCCAATGCTTGGGGTGTGCTTTAGGTACCTAAGGATTCTCTTCACCGCTATGAGATGTGATTCCCTAGGATCGGCTTGAAAGCGAGCACACATGCACACACTAAACATGATATCGGGCCTAGATGCGGTCAAATATAAAAAGCTACCAATCATAGAACGGTAGAGAGTTTGGTCAACCGGGTTACCTCCACATCTAGGTCGAGATGTCCATTTGTTGGCATTGGAGTCTTGATAGGCTTGCAATCATCCATCTTGAAGCGCTTGAGGAGGTCTTTTGTATACTTCTCTTGAGATATGAAAGTCCCCTCCTTCAATTGCTTGACTTGGAAGCCTAGGAAGAATGTGAGCTCTCCAATCATGGACATTTCGAACTCCTTCGACATCAAGTCACCAAATTCCTTGCAATATGCTTCATTTGTTGACCCAAAGATGATATCATCAACGTAGACTTGACAAATGAAGATCTCTCCATCAAGCTTCTTGGTGAATAGTGTGTGTGTCGACCATCCCAATGGTGAAGCCCTTCTCAATGAGGAAGTCCAAGGCGCTCGTACCATGCTCTTGGGGCTTGCTTGAGCCCATATAGCGCCTTGGACAACCTATAAACATGATTAGGATATCTAGGGTCTTCAAACCCGGGAGGTTGATCAACATAGACTAGTTCATTTATGAAGCCATTTAAAATGCACTTTTCACATCCATTTGATATAATTTAATGTCATGATGTGATGCATATGCAAGGAGGATATGGATGGCTTCGAGTCTTGCAACCGGTGCAAAGGTCTCTCCAAAATCCAAACCTTCAACTTGAGAGAACCCCTTTGCTACTAGCCTTGCCTTGTTTCTAACAACCTTGCCTTGATCACCTTGCCTTTGGGTCGCTCTTCAAGTGTCCAAACTTGGTTGCGGGTGAAGTTGTTTAATTCTTCATGCATAGCATTCACCCAATCCGGATCACCTAGAGCTTCATCTATAATGGTAGGCTCAACAAGAGACACAAAGGAGTGATGTTCAATATAAAGCAAGTTTTTGAGATCGAGTCATTACACCCCTTGTTGGACTCCCTATGATGAGTTCTTGAGGATGAGCTTGTAGTAGAGGCGTAGTCCTTTGATCAACCACTTGAGGGGCCGCTTGTGGAGCATCAACATCTTGAGCTTGTACCACCATTTGATCATGGGAGACATGAGTATCTTCAAATGGATCTCTCCCATCTTTGTCATCAACATGTGGTACATTGGATGAGGATGGCTTGTCAATGACTTGCACATCATCATCATCATCATCTTTAGGCTTGATGGCTCCAACCGGCATATTCTTCATGGCTTCCCTCAATGGTTCATCACCTACATCATCAAGATTTTCATGCTCTCCTTGAGAGCCATTAGATTCATCGAATTCCACATCATATGTTTCTTCTACCATCCCGGTGGCATGGTTGAATACTCGATATGCTTTGGACTTCAATGAGTAACCAACAAGAAAACCAATATCACATCGGCGTTGAAACTTCCCTAGGTGTTGGCGCTTCTTGTAGATGTAGCATTTGCACCCAAACACTCTAAAGAATGATACATCCGGCTTCTTGTTGTTGAGTAGCTCATAGGGGGTCTTGCCAAGGAGACGATGGGGGAACAACGGTTTGATGCATAGCAAGCGGTGTTGATTGCTTCCGCCCAAAATCTTTCCGGTGTAGTGTACTCATCTAACATTGTCCTTGCTAGGGTGATTAGTGTTCGGTTCTTCCTCTCAACTACCCCATTTTGTTGTGGTGTAGGTTGCGGAGACTTCATGCTTGATCCCAACTTCATCACAATATTGCTCAATGTGGGTGTTGTCGAACTCTCTTCCATTGTCACTTCTTATCTTCTTGATCTTCAAGTCAAACTCATTTTGGGCTCTCTTGGCAAACTTCTTGAATGAAGGGGTTGCTTCGGATTTGTCATGAAGAAAGAATACCCAAGTGTATCTAGAGTAGTCATCAACGATCACTAGGCAATAGAGATTTCCACCCAAGCTAGCATATGTTGTTGGTCCAAATAGATCCATGTGAAGTAGCTCTAACTCTCTTGATGTTGACACAAAGGCTTTGGTTGGATGTGTATTTGCAACTTGCTTGCCGGCTTGACATGCACTACACAATTTGTCCTTCTCAAATTTGACATCCTTCAAGCCCCTAACCAAATCCTTCTTCAATAGCTTGTTGAGAGTGTTCATTCCCAACATGTGCTAATCTTCTATGCCATAGCCAACCAAGTGATTGCTTAGTGAACAAGCATGTCTTCAAGTTGGCATCTTCGGAGGTGAAATCCACTAGATAGAGATTGTTGTATCTAAAGCCTTTGAATATCACTTGTGTATCATCTTTCTTGGTTACAACCACTTCCTTGTCGGTGAACAAACATTGAAAGCCAAGATCACATAGTTGCCCAACGGATAGCAAGTTGAAGCTCAATGATGCAACTAGAAGCACATTGGAGATGGTATGATCATTTGATATAGCCACTTTGCCCAATCCCTTGACATTGCCCTTTGAGTTGTCACCAAATGTTATCTTTTCTTGGTCATTGACATTCTCTTCAAGTGAGGTGAACATCCGGGGATCACCGGTCATATGTTGTGTGCAACCACTATCAATCACCCAATGAGATCCACCGGTCTTGTAGTTCACCTACACACATAAGAAATCAAGCTTGAGCTTTTGGGACCCAAACTTGTTGAGGTCCCTTAACCTTCTCTACTAGTGACTTTGCAACCCAAATTTTCTTTGGCCTATTCTTGTTAGGAGGCCCCATGAACATGACTTTGATCTTGCCACTAGAATCTTGTCTAAGCATGTAGTGAGCATTGAAAGCAAAGGGCCTAGCATGCTTGGGCAAGGGTGTAGGCTTTGGCTCTTCACAATCATGAGCAAAGTGACCTTCCTTTCCACACTCATAGCATCTTCCAATCTTCTTCTTCTTTTTGTCTTAGTGATGCTCTTGCGTTGCTTCATCTTCTCTTCAAGAAAGCCAATGCCATTTCTATTTGTCTTCATGACCGTGTTCATGAGTAGCTCACTTTGAAGACATTGTCCCTTGGTGAATTTCTTCACCCGGTGGTGAGGTGCTCCTTCTCTTTCTTGAGCTTGTCATTCTCTTGTTGGAGCTCTAATTGAGATGGTGTCATCTTGTAGTCTCTCTCCATCTTCAATCTCTTGTTCTCTTCTTTTAGCATGTCAAGCTCAAGTGTCATGCTATACTCATCATCTTGGGTCTCAACAATGACTTGCTTTGTGGTTGCAAGCTTCTCTAGATCAACCTTGAGCTTTGCATTCTCATTCTTGATCTTGATATAATCATCATAGTGATCGGCCACAACCACATTCTTGCCCTTGCCACTAGCTCTTTGCTCATCATGCTCACTAACCAAGTCCTCACAAGATGTTGCTATGTCACACTTAACAACAAGGTTAGGAGCATCAAGTGTCTCATGTGAAAGCATATCATAAGCAATGGTGAGAGTATCATAATCTACTTTCACTTGAGTGTATTGTTCTTTAAGCAATTGATAACTAGTGGTAAAGTCACTATGCACCTATCAAGTTTCTCATTTTTAGCTTTGAGCTCTTTGTTAGAGGACTTGAGCTCCTTGATAGTGGATGACATAGTAGCAAGTTCATTTTTTAGCTCATCACTACTAGCATGAATAGCATGATCACATTTTTCAACAAGAGATTCATTTTCATCAACAAGCTTTTCATTTTTAGCTCTAGTCTTTCTTATGATTTTAGAGTAGTCATTTAGCAATTTGACAAGTTCATCATAAGTGGGAGCCTCAAATTCACCATCACTATCACTATCACTAGAGTCATCATCGTTTTGTACCTTCCGGTCACCCTTGGCCATAAGGCATAGGTGTGTAGGTGATGATGGCGACGGTGGTGGTGGTGGTGGTGTAGAGGAGCCAATGACTAGAGCGGCCACCTTCTCCTTCTCATCATCACTATCTTCATTTGATGAGCCACAAGAGGAATCAATGTCGGTGAGCCAATCACCAACAATGTAAGCCTTTCCACCTTTCTTGTGGTATTGCTTCTTCTTCTTGCCATCCTTCTTGTAGTAGGGCTTTTCATCCTTCTTCTCATCTTCACTTGATGAGTCATACTTCTTGCCCTTGTTATTGTTCTTGTAGCTCTCTTTCTTGGGCTTGGTGCATTGATGAGCAAGATGGCCAAGCTCACCGCAATTGTAGCAATCCATTTCGGAGATTGGCCTTCTCTTGCTACTTGTGAAGAACTTCTTCTTTCTTGAGTCAAAGTTGACTCCATTCTTGTGAAGCTTCTTCAACATCTTGGTGGTCCTTCTCACCATGAGAGCAATGTTGGAATCATCTTCTTCATCACTTGTGCTCTCATGATGCACCACAATAGCCTTGGACTTGCCCTTCTTGTCATGGCTAGCTTTGAAGGCCAAGTCCTTCTTCTTGTCGGTGGAGGAGCCACCACTTGGTGTGATGTGCATGTACATCTCATGCGCATTGATCTTTCCCAAGATTTGAGTTGGTGTAGCGGTGGAAAGATCACCTTGATGTAGCACCCGTCACGATGTGTCCATACTTCTCAATTGGAAGGACACAAAGAATCTTCCTCACAACATCGGATGTTGCATTTGTGTGAGGCCAAGTCCATTTAGCTCTTCTACAAGAACATTCAACCGTGAGTACATTCATTTGCACTTTCATTAGCATGCATATCAAAAGAGTGAAGCTTTTGCATAACCAAATGATAGAGTTCCTCACGCTCACTCTTGGTTCCCTCATGGAGCGCACAAATGTTTTCCCCATAGATCATGAGCATGGTTCCGAACACGGTTGAACACATCTTTGCAAATGCCTCTAAAAAGAATGTTTTTGGCCTTTGCATTCCATTTCTCATTTTCCTCCTCATTAGGAGTGAGGCTTGTGCCTTCCTTGGGCTTGGCAAAGCCGGTTATGGCAGCATCACGACATTTCACATCAACCGCTTCTAGGTACGACTCCATACGGATTTTCCAATATGGAAAGTCATCTCCCTCAAACATGGTAGGTGGTCCATCACCTCCGGACATCTTAACTCTAGGCGGTTAAGCCTAAATCGAGAGCACGAGGCTCCGATACCAATTGAAAGGATCAAGATGCCCAAGAGGGGGGGTGAATTGGGCTTTTCTAAAACTTCTTGCAATAATAAAACCTATCAAACCCCAATTAACCCCCTAGTGCCTAGAAGAGTGTATGACAAGATTCAATCGCACAAAAGACTATCGCTAAACCAATTCTACTCTAGCATGACAATTCAACTTATGAGAGAACAACAAGTAAATGCGAAATTGAATTGCTCAAAGGTAAATGCGTTAAAGAAGTAGTAGATGATGACACGACGATCTTTTTGCCGAGGTATCGAGGTGTCGGCACACCCCCCTAGTCCTCGTTGGAGCACCCGCGCAAGGGTATCGCTCCCCCTTGATCCGCGCAAGGATCAAGTGCTCACTACAAGCTGATTCTTCGCCACTCCGGCCCGGTGAATCGCTGGCTACCGGTCACAACTTGGCTTGGGTCATCCACAATGCCTCCGGATGATCACCAAGCTCTCTGATCGCCACCAAGACGTCTAGGTGATGCCGATCACCAAGAGTAACAAGCAAGAACTCTCACTTGACCAACGCAAAGCTAATGAGATGGGTGGATGCACACTTGCTACTCTCTATTCACTAATGAGGTGTTTGATCACTCAATTATCAAATCTCTCAACCTCACTAGGTGTAACACCTCTGGTGATTAATATGTAATTAACCTGACATGTCATCATCTTTAGTCATTAATCTTTCTTGCCATGCATTGATGTTTGCCTAAAAACTTGTCTGCTTTTATCTTTCTGAGGTGGCTTGTGCATTGAATCTCTTTTTCAAAAAAAAACCTAAAGGCCCAAATCTTCCTATAAGGGCAAATGGTAATTTCACCTCTGTGTCTAGCTTTGTGTAATCTTGCTCAGTTGATGTCTTGATGTTGTGTTGTGTTGATCAAAGTTCAAAAATCAAAAATAGAATTGGTATTTCTTTTAAAAAAACCCTAATTTCCCAAACTCTAGTTTTAACCCCTCTTTTTATACTGCAAAAACCATTCAAAATTTGAAGTTGGTCCTTTTAGCAAAGTTGTAGATCTTGTCAAGAGGAACAACTTTGGTGTTTACAGATTTTCAAGTTTCAATTCAAAATCAGAAGTAATTTCAAATTCTTTCAAACTGCAATTTTGTCCCTTTTTCGGTTTTCAAAATTATCTCAAAAACTTTTGAGTTTCAGAAAAAGTTTTATATTGGCAAAGTTGTAGATCTCAAAATTTTAAGCAACTTTTGGTGTTTGAGTTTTCTTTGTGTAGTTCAAGTTTTGGGAGTAATTTCAAAAGTTCAGAAAGGGGAAGTTTTGGAATAAATGACGTCTCTGTGCTAGCTTTAAAGCTAGGGGGCCCCGCCGACGGCAGCGCTGCGTCAGCCACGCCGAGCCCGGCTGACCCGCGTCCGTGTCGCCCGAGGCCAACGCTAAAGCGCTCGACTCCCGGCCCCGTACTACCTTCGCGCAGCGCCGCCCATGCCGAGCCCGGCTGACCCGCGCCCGTGCCGCCGCGGCCAAGCGCTGGCACTCGTTTTCCTCTCAGCCCCTACCTACGTCTGCCTTCGCGTTGTTCCCTACCCCTCCTCTTCCCCTACGGCGCGGACAGCGGGCAGCTGCCGGCCGCCGGCAAGCCGCCCCGCCGCGCGCGCGTTCCCTGCCGCACCGAGCCGCCCTACCCTGCTCCCTACCTCCTTTAATGTCGCGCGAGCGCTCTCACCCCTCGCCCGGACCCTCCCCAGCTCCGTCCCGCGGCTATAAAAGCCGTCGAGCTCCGCCATTTCTCCGTCATCGGCGAGCTCCGTGAACCCGAGCCACCGAGCCTCCCCAGAGCCAGCCGCGCCCACCGCTGCCTTCGCCTTGAGCTTCTCCACCTTCCCGAACAAACCAATTTCACCCCTCCGCCCCTCCTTTCGCCGGCGCGAACGGTTCTTCCTCAACTCCGGCGAACGGCCTCGCCTCGGTAAGAGAGAAATTCGCCGCCGTGAGTGTGTCCTCCCGTCCCTCCGGCCCCTGCCCTTTCTTCTCACCTCAGCGCGCTCCTAACCGCTCCTCGGCGATCTCTTTTGGTGGACAGACCCGCCGGTACGCCGCTCGCCGCCGAGAGAGCTCCGCCGAAGCACCGCCAACGTCAAGCTCACTCCTTCAAACCCTTGTTCCGCCCCGCCGAGCCCTGCCTCCGACCCGTGGTAAGCACTCAAAGCCCCCCCCCCCCGGCCTCTGCTTCACGGCGTAAAGCTCGAGCCAGGCCTCGAGCGGATGCACGTTCACCGTTAGCTCGAGCCAGGCCTCGAGCACACGTTTCCCGTCTCGCTCGAGCCAGGCCTCGAGTGGACACACTCACCACTTCGCTCGAGCCAGGCCTCGAGCGAACACACACACCCTCACCACTTCGCCGAGCCTAGCCTCGAGCAAGCGGCACCCTCCGCTTCACCCGAGCCAAGCCTCGAACGAACCCGCGTTTCCGTCTCGCCTGAGCCTCCCAGCCAGGTCTCGGACGGACGATTGTTTCCGTCTCGCCCGAGCCTCCAGCCAGGCTCGGACGGACGATTGTTTCCGTCTCGCCCGAGCCTCCCAGCCAGGCCTCGGACGAAGCGATCGTTTTCCGTTTCGCCCGAGCATCGAGTCAGGCCTCGAGCCTCGAGCAAACACACGTTCACCTTTTCGCCCAAAACCCTGCGAAGAAGGAGCGCAGTGCTCTTTTCTTTTTTCTGAAAGGGTGAATAGGGTCCTTTTTCATCTCTTTTTGTGTGATTTTCTGTGGTGCTCCAAAAATTCTAAAAAAAATCATGGTAGACTCTTTATACCTTGAAGTATTTTATAAAAATATAAACTTGACTTTTCTGCAAGAATTTGAAAACGTAAAATCCCTCTTTTAATTAATAAATGGATGGTTTTGGATTTTTAGAAAATCATGTGTAGCTCCAAAAATATGATGATAAATTTTTTATGTGCTAGTTAGTCATGTTTAGTCTCTGGTGAAATTTTGAGGCCCTTTGGAGCAAGTTGATTTTTGGGGTTTTTTTTAAATTGTTAAATAGACCTTTTTTGTTAAATTAAATTTTGATTTTGTTAAGCACCATAATGATCTCCAAAATTTATGAAATTTGTTTTGACATTCTATTTATACCATAATGAAACCTATGAGATTAATTGCGTAAATTTTGGAGCAACTGCATAAAATGACTTTTTTTATATAATTAAGGAAAAATAGAAAAATCAAGTAGAGTTCATGTTGTATGCCCTGTGAGTGACTTTTGGGATTGTTTGTTGTTCATAGACCCCCCACCCATTGGTCTATGATGTTGTGATGCCATGCAATGATTTATGTTTAGGTCGGATAACTGATACTTAATAGGTTGATTAATTTTGCTTAGAGATCAAGATAAGTACTTTGTGTCTGTTCTAGAAGTTAATTACACGATAGAAAGTTGTGCTCTAGAATCAGTAGGTTTGTCCTATGCTGCATTGTTCATGTCAGCATCCTCATAAGCATACACATCATTGCATACGTATAGTGACCGAAGGAGAGAATGTCAAAGTTGAAACAGCCGCTGACGAACCTACCCCTGAGGCGACCCCGAACTCCGACGCCTGCACTGCCGACCCCGAGCCTGTCCTCTTTGCTCTTCAAGGCAGCCCCGGTGCATTTTTAACCCTACCTCGCTTTTACAAAAGTTTTCTTAAAATGCTTTTGAGTAAAACTACTGCATTAGGTTAAGGAGTTGTGTGATGACCTATTACCTGCATTGTTTACCTCCACCAGAAGATCCACCTGCCCTGTTTTAAAAAACTATTTGCTGCAAAATGCTTAGTGATGCTATACAATAGATTTGCAATAAAAATACCAATTTCAAAAGTGTGATCACTGAGATGAATCATATCAAGGGATTTGGTTATACTTCCCGTTCGATGACTGCTTGCCTAGCTAGCATGTGGTCATTGTCGAGAAGGGTTGTTCGAGCGTACGGTGCCGTCGTCCGGGACTCAACAGTTGACACCGGCCGGGACAGGGTTGAAAAACCGACAGAACCTGTACTCTTGGGTTAGAGTCCCGAGGTGCTTGTTTGCTGGCGGAAAATTTAGGGACCATCCGTATGGGGGCCTGCTGGCCAAGACTTGCAACTATTCACATACTTCGGAAAGCTCTGGCCGAGGAATCCTTTATTGGACCGACAACCGCGCACTGGGAGTGGAGAGATGGCGGAAGTAGCATGTACCCACGTGGTCGTCGTACCTGGATAGGAGTGGTGTACTGTACTTCCGGGTGGCGTAGGACCGGGCCCAATCTTGGAGGAATCGTGGTAGACGAGTTGGCATATGCAAGCTTGGGTGCTACATATGCAGTGTGGATAGGGATCCTCAGCTGAGTATTATTTATCCGGATTAACGTTGCTCCTCGGTTATGGAGACTTGGTCACTGACTGTCAACGGAGAGTGGTTCTCAACTAGGTATGTTTTTGAAAGGTAAAATGAATCATGAACGATGAAGAATTGAGAAATACTGGAATCTTTTTAAAAATAAAACAAGGATTTCAAAATGCTTTTCTGCAAAATACTTGATCTTGCTTAAGCCTTACCTTGACTACCTAAGCCTCTCATTCCTGAGTCTTCTCCCTTTTTTCTTAGTCGGGTAAGTCTTGTTGAGTACCCAGTACTCAGGGTTTGTTAACCCCTGTTGCAGGTTTCTAATAGGTGATGTTGATCATGATCATGTCAGTGGGCTTGACGTGATCTGGTTGTTCTTCCTCCCCAATTAGGTACCCCGCCTAAGTGTGGCTCTGTAATACTATTCTACTTCCACAACACCAGTTATGTTCATGTAAAAGTAACTTATTCATGTTTTATAAAGGTTATCTATCTTGCTTCCGCACCCCGATGGTATTTTGTATCAACTGTTGTAATGTTGTAATTATTCCAACCTTCATGATGATGGTCCTGTGGTTCGTGGATAATTCGGGGTTCCCTCGGGGACACCCGACAGATCTTTCCTGTGATGTGGTACATGTGCACAGTCATTAGAGCTCAGGGAGACGGTGACGTGTGCGGGTGGGCCACATTACCGGGAGGTTCTGCCACACTAGGCCTCTTGCACTCACTTGGAATCACAATGTGTTTGTCAACCTTTCAAATGAGCAAGAGTAACAGCATGAATGAAGGGGAGGCATATTTATACCCCCCCAACTCAAAACATGCACGAAGGGGTAAACCCAGCCAGTTTTACACACTGACCGGACGCACTGTCGGGGTGACCGGACGCGTCCGGTCAGTGCCCAACGGCTACGTGACGTCTACCCTGACACCTGTACGAAGCGTTGATCGGACGCTCTCATGCGTCCGGTCACTACTGACCGGACGCGTCCGGTCAACATTTTTGCTCTCTAGAACCTCTCTGCATGCGACCAGACTCCACCCCTGGTGCGTCGGTCAATTACTGAAGAGCGTCCGGTCACAACCAGACCCGCTCCTCAGCCAAACTACTGACCGGACGCATGCCCCAGCGTCCGGTCATTAGGGTGGTTGGAGCGTCCGGCGCTATTTGAAGTCCAAAACGACTTCGGTTTGCGACGCTCCCTTCACGAACTTTTTCCTTATGATCTTAGGGACCTTCTAAAGCTACCTAGGGCTTGGTTAACAAGTGTGCACCACACCTAACTCAAAAGTCTCACCTAGGTCAAGCTACCCATTCAAACCCCTCTTAATAGTACGGCCAAAGATAAAACAAAGACCTATGCTACTCTAAGTGTCCTTCAACACCAAATGACACTTAGGACTAGCCTATCACAGCCTTCGTCGTCCATCCTTTGAAAACCGAATGAATTCCATCAATAAGGGGGCATGAATACCATAGTGCCCTCACGATCATCATTACCATGCCTAACTCAACTGTTTCTGCAAAACACACGTTAGTCATAGTAATTTACCGTTGTCATCCAATCACCGAAACCCACTGGGGCCTAGATGCTCACAGTTGTCAATCCCAATCACACTGGAAATAATAACATTCCCTTTATGGTTACCATTTAATTCCATAATATCATTAATAATACCATAATAAGTCTTATTTCCTGCTATGACGATGTTATCATTGGTTGACCCCTTGAAAGCATGATGACTCTGTAATTAGAGCAACCCCACTATCTAGAAAAATCTATCCACATAATAGGATTTAGTGTGAAAACCAAATCCATTTATTGTGTAGCTACTATGTTCTTGTGCAACCATCACTTGCACCTTAGCTAAAATTTTGTATCCCATCTAGTGCTTCCTTACAATATCTTTTTCACCTACATTAGTATGAAATATTACTATTATGGTAAATGTGGAAGTTCATCTCAAATAACATGTGTGAAATTATGTTCCAACTTACATGTTTACTAGACCATCCATGGAAGGATTCATGATGCCATTATTTATCTCACTTGTTACAAAGACCAATTGTTGATAGATAGTGAGCATGTTTGCTATAAAACCATTTACCATGTAAAGGAAAGTGCATGTGATGTGATGTGAAATAGATAGTTTACTTCATGTAAGACAACATATCTATGTGCTTGCAACCAAGTCTTGTGGTCTAAACTCACTATGATCATCTTGGTCAAATCCTGACCAATGTTATGAAATTAAGGGCTTGTGTTGCAATTTTCCTCTTGCAGCCCTTTACCATTTTTAGTGGCCAGGTTAGATAAAACCCCACTGTGTAAATAATTACCACATAGTATAGGTCTCTCATAAAACATACAACCCTCTATAGTTGGTACCTTCGAGTGGCTTTTTGTAAGAACATCATCCTTACATCTCATTAGAAACCTATACATATAATAGGATCATAATGTAAAACTAGTAGATATTTATTTATTTTTCCTTGGCTGTATATGCCTACAGAAATAACCTCTCCACATGTTTATTATTAGGCTAGGAATACATGTAATACATAATTTATAAAACCACATAACTTAAGTAATAGTCTGGCATAATTTTCATCATGCAACTTAGACAAATAGGCACATGTAAATATGAACAAGCACACAATTTACACCACATAATAACTTAATGGAAACTTTCTTTGCAACATTCTTTAAAAACAGACTTGAAATGTTTTTAAAAGGTTTTATAGCTAGAAATTTGATGATGATTTTACAATAATATTAATTCAAAAACTACATAAAAGTTTACTAGAAAAGTTGACCTAAAAACATTTCCTATATAAAGGAACATTTTGTGATGTTTGCAATATGGAAAGTCGTGTGAAATTTCATGAGTGTATGAAAATATAATATGTTACAAGGCTTGAGGCACGGGGATTTTTTGTGGTTTCTTGTGTGCGAGCAAGTTATTGTACAATCTTGATATTTTGTCAAGTTGTTATCGAATTAGTGCATGCATTTTTTTGTTGTTACTATTAAAATTTATGATCTTTCATATATGAAGACGTTTATAACAAACTTAAATTTTTTTTATGAAAATACTCCTTTGAAGTCTTTTGAAAAAAATCGCATGCAAGGTTTCCTTAAACATTTCCCAAAAGATTTTCCTACAAGATGTTTCCTAAAACATTTTGAGGAGTCTATTAAAAATTTCATCAATGGTTTTACAAATAAAATATTTTGTAAAAAAGTTTCTGGAAATGTATTACTAAAACTTTATGTGAATAGGTTTTTCAAAAATATGTTGAAAATGTTCCCCTAAAAAGGAAAAGTTATGAAGGAGCAAGGTTTGGCGGGTCTTTTTGCATGCACTAGATTGGTTTTGCAGAACTCTTGTCATTTGTTATCAGAGTGAACATTAAGTGTCAAGTAATATTAATGGTATGTTAGGTTTTCATCATTTGTTGATAAGAGGGAGCATTATAGGTCCGACGATCATAGTCCATCTTCTCTCTTGATGTCTAGTAGGTTTAGCATTTGTAGATTTTTTTGTCGCTTGTTATCAGAGGGAGAATACACTACCCTTTATCATTTGTTGTTCAGGTGAGAAGTGTTTTGTGGTGGTGCATGGGCTAGAGAAATGCTAGGGTTTGGGGATCGTTTGTCGTTTGTTGTGTTGTCATTGATGTAGGGGGTCGGTCTTTTGCTATTGGAGAACCATTAGTAGTATTTGTAGGGGGTTGATCTTTTGTTGTTAGAGAACCATTAGTAGTCTGAAGACTTTTTTGTTGGTCATTGTCAAAGGAACCTTGGTAGCATAAGGTGTTTGTGTTAGTCACTTGACCTAGTGGTCTTGCGTTAGTAATCGTAGGAGGTTTTGTTGTTTGCAGTTGGACGGGCATTAGTAACTGTAGAATTTTTTTACTGTTTGATTTCTGCGTTAGTAGTTGTAGGGGTTTTGTCATTTGTTGTCTGACTGAAGGGCATATATCACCATATCTTTTTGTCCATTTTATTTCAAAGAGACGTTAACAGCCGTAAGGATTTTTGTCGTTTGTTGTCGGAGGGGAGCATTAGTAAACATAAGGCTTTTTTGGTGCTTGATCTCAAAGATGTGATATTAGTCCTTGGGGGTTTTGTGTTTGCTGTCGAAGGGGCATTAGTAACCGTAGGGTTTTTTTAACGTTTGATTTCGAAGAGGCATTAGTAGCCGTAGGTGTTTTTGCCGTTTGTTGTCCGAAGGGCATTAGTAACCATATGGTTTTCCCCTGCTTGATTTCAAAGAGGCGTTAGTAGCCATACAGATTTGGCGCGTGATCACAAAGATGCGTTAGTAGTTGTAGGGGTTTTTATCGGTTTCTGTCGAAGGGGTATTAGTAACCGTATGGCTTTTTTAACGTTTGACTTCGAAGAGGCGTTAGTAGGTGTAGGTGCTTTTGTCGTTTGTTGTCCAAAGGGCATTAGTGGGCATATGTGTTTTTATCGTTTGTTGTCTGAAGGGCATTAGTAACCATATGGTTTTTCCTGCTTGATTTCAAAGAGGCAAGAATAGCCATACAAATTTGGCGCTTGATCTCAAAGATACATTAGTAGTTGTAGGGGGATTTTATCGTTTTCTGTTGAAGGGGCATTAGTAAACGTAGGACTTTTTTGAACGTTTGATTTTGAAGAGGCGTTAGTAGGCTTAGGTGTTTTGTCGTTTGCTGTCATTAGGGATTAGTAACCATATGTTTTTTCCCACTTGATTTTAAAAGGCAGTAGTAGTCGTAGGGATTTTTTGTCGTTTGCTATCGGAGAGGCATTAGTAAACATAGTTCTTTCCTTGGCGCTTGATCTCAAAGATACATTAGTAGTTGTAGGGGGGATTTTATCGTTTCTGTTGAAGGGGCATTAGTAAACGTAGGACTTTTTTGAACGTTTGATTTTGAAGAGGCGTTAGTAGGCTTAGGTGTTTTTGTCGTTTGCTGTCATTAGGGTATTAGTAACCATATGTTTTTTTCCCGCTTGATTTTAAAAGGCAGTAGTAGTCGTAGGGATTTTTTGTTGTTTGCTATCGGAGAGGCATTAGTAAACATAGTTCTTTCCTTGGCGCTTGATCTCAAAGATGTGTTAGTAGTCATAGGGGGTTTGGTCGTTTGTTGTCGGAGGGGCATTTGTAACTGCAGGGGTTTTTTGCCGCTTGATTTCAAAGAGGCGTTAGTAGTCGTAGAGGCTTTTG
This sequence comes from Coix lacryma-jobi var. lacryma-jobi, assembly GCA_009763385.1. Classification (NCBI taxonomy): domain Eukaryota; kingdom Viridiplantae; phylum Streptophyta; class Magnoliopsida; order Poales; family Poaceae; genus Coix; species Coix lacryma-jobi. The sequence continues at coordinate 129,394,814 of CM019830.1, forward strand.
TCGTTTCATGTCCGACGCGCATTAGTAATCATATGGTTTTTTCCGCTTGATTTCATTGAGACGTTAGTAGCTGTAGAGGCTTTTGTCGTTTCATGTCTGAAGCGCATTAGTAGTCATATGGTTTTTTCGCGCTTGATTTCATTGAGACGTTAGTAGCCATAGGATTTTTGGTGTTGTTTGCTGTCGAAGGGGCATTAGTAAGCATAGAGCTTTTTTGGCGCTTGACCTTAAGGGCGCGTTAGTAGTCGTAGAGGGTTTTGTCGTTTGCTGTCGGAGGGGCATTAGTAACCGTAGGGCTTTTTATGGTATGATGATTTTGAAGAGGCATTAGTAGTCATAGGGATTCTTGCCATTTGCAGTCTAAAGGGTATTGGTAACTATCGTTTATTGTCGAGGGGCCTTAGTGCATATTGGTAAGGTGTATGAGATTTGCCACTTGATCGAGTGGTTTTCTTTTCAGAAAAACACATAGAATCTACTCCCTCGGTCCAAGAGAGAACATGTAATTCTAGCACAATGTCATGTTTTAGTATGTTATAAGTTAAACAACTATAGATAAAAATATATTAATATTTACGATATCAAATAAATTCATTAGACTACTTACGAAATATACTTTCATAGTAAATTTATTGGGATTAATAAATATTAAAACTATTCACTAGAAACATGGTCAAATGTGAAATACTTTTTCAGGGTACGTGTCACACCCCAATTTTAGGATAAAACTGAGGCGAAACTCATGTGTGCCCAGGAAACAATCACACACATAAGTAGACAAATTACAAGAGTGGCATCATCACAGGTTTATTACATCACGATAGTATTAAAACAAAGTCTGACAACACACTGAAACACAGATCACTGACTTGTACACAAACTACGCCACAGGGAAACGTCGACTGGGGGGATCAGCTAGCCTAGAAGTCTCAGGAAAGTCGGCCAACTGCACCTTCATCTGTTACCCATCCGTTATTTTGCCAAAAAGAAGATAACAAACAAGCGTAAGTACTCCACGTACTTAGGCAAGCTAACATAGGGTTCATGAGGCTCAAAAAGGCTGACACTGTCTGACTGCAGTTAACTTTTAAGTGGCAAAGTTTTAGCTTTTAAGGTAAACGAGTATTGTGCTTAACCCTTAACCCATGATCCATATGTCCAACCAAGATAAAATGATTCACCATAAGAGCACCATCAACATAAGTATCATTTAAATAAGTATCATAGTTTGCTATTTTCCGGGCCGCTCGTGACCGTGAGCACGGCTGTTATAACAGTTTTACCACTCTGCAGAGGTTGTGCATCTTTACCCACAAGCCGTGTTACCTGTGCCCGGAGGCGGCCAACCTCTTGACCCACTTCCGAGGTAGATCGGCAGGGCCACACTATGAAGCCTTTGCGTGGTTCGTCTAACTGGTCAGGGCCGCTAGGTTCCTTGGCAGGCAGTGTAGCAACCCCCCTTTCCTATGGCACAAGGCCATCGCAGCTATACACATAGGAACAGGGGCAGCCCTACACCCAAAGTGGCAAGCCCCTTTGCGCCCTTTCGGGTCGCCGCTGCCGAGTTAGAAAAGGTCCATTACTGAGTTAAAACCAGAGCCATATAGCACTCATGGTAGCACTGTCAATCCCAGCTTTTGCTAACAGCAAGTTTTATTAACCGTTTAACACGTATCATCATAAGAACATATTCATCATTGGACTGGATCGTTTATAAGTCAGTTAGCACTAGCAAAGCTACCCACATGGCATAATCCCACGGGAACAAGAGCATCACAGATCAAAAAGCTAAAGTGGGTTTCTAAGGTTGCTCAGTTGGACACATGCATAAAGGAGTGATTAACGTAAAGTGTATAGGTAAACAAGGAGATCCCATGCTAACTTGCCTTGGTTGTCGAAAGGTTGATCCTCCTGCTGATCACTGAACGAGGGGTCTGGTCGTACCACACTGACTCACCGGTCTACTCGATCACAACATCACCACGCATTCCAGGGCTGCAACCATACACGATGCAAACAAGGCTATATTAGAAACTACACCAACAGTAATAAACTGAAATAAAACTTTGATAAAACTGAAGTACGCATCTCTACGATCACAACAAGCTTAGGTTCATCGAAAACGGAGTTACGGTGTGAAAGATACGGCCGAAACGGTATATAAACGCCCTAAACAAGATTAACTTGGACCCCTAAAGCTAAACTGTACAAAACAGGACAGGGGTATAAACAGATAAGCACTAAATTACGAAGCTAACGCAATTTGAACGGGTCTCAAATCGGAGCTAAAACGTGGATTTTATAAGCAAAAACAATGTAGTGGCATTTCTGTAAATAGTTTGAATTGCATTTGGATTTAAACCGAAATTTAAATTGAATTTAAACCAATACCGCAGTCAACTGGACTGCGCCTCAATTTCTCCGAAACACAGGGGCCTGGTTGCAAGATTTTCCAGGCACAGGGAATAGTGCCTGGTGGAGTGCGGGTTGGTTCCCGGCTTCTCCAGGGGCTCTTTAGCAAGATGGCCAGCGAAAGGGTATCGCCGATCCTCGGCCGCCGGATCGGAGATGGGCGGCTCGGATTAGTATCCAGGGGAAGTGCACGCGTGGGCGAGCCGGCGGCGCGCCGCGCGCGGGGCTCTGGCCGCGACGCCGCGGGGTGTCGCGACGGCGTGCGCGCACCCGCCATGGGCGACACGCGGGCGCTTGCGGACCCGGCCGAAGGAGGCGCCCCGAGACAAACCAAGAGAAGGAGAGAGAGCGGAGCTCGAGGGGGTTCTTACCGCGGCTAAAGAGGCGGCGAGGAGGCTCGGGTGATGGCTCACGGCGAGGGCGGCGGGGATCCGAACGCCGGCGTCGGAGCTGCGAGCACACGACGGCGGTTAGGGCCAAAACCGAGCACAACGAAAGAGGAAGAAAGTTCGGCGGCTTCACCGTGATGCGGTGGAGCTCGGAAGAGGATGCAATCGGCCGGAGAAGCACCGAGACGCCGGGACGACGGCGGCGGGCGGCGGCAATGGCGCGGGGGCTTCGGCGGCGTGGCTCTGTGCGGCGCTGCGGGAGTGGGAGAGGGAAAAGAAGGAGCGGGGTGCGGCGCATCCGCTAAATACCCGAGGGCGAGCGCGAGGTCGTGGGAGCGGCGCCGCACGACGCGCGGACGACGCGGAGCGCGGCGGTTGCGCTCGGGACGGCGCGCGAGGAGGGGAAGAAGGAGACTGACACGCGGGCCCTGGATGTCAGCGAGAGAAGGGAGGGAGACGCAGCGGTTCGCGCGGCGCGGCGCGAGCAGGCCGGCCCACGGGCCGCGCAGCGAAGAGAAGAAGGGAGGGAGGCCCAGCGCGCGGGAGGAGGGGCAAGGAGGGCGCGCCGGCGGTTGGGCCGCCAGGCCGCCTGGGCCGAAACGAGGGAGGGAAGGAGGGAGAAAAGAAAGAGCTTTTCAATTTATTTCAAGGCTTTTCAAACATTTCCAAAAGGAGTTTGAATTCAAACTAAATTTTGCAAAAACCAGTCACTCCAATAAATCCAGTGCATCAGCATGAATGCATAAACATGTTGCCACCATTATTTTTAATTCAACAAAAATTATTTAACCCCTAGGTTAAATGCTCACAAAAACCTAATTAAATCATTTCCCACCTATTTTGTTTTGGAGAAAATTTTAGGGTGTTACAACTCTACCCCCCTTAAGATGAATCTCGTCCTCGAGATTCGACTGGAGCTTACTCAACCAACTGGGGATAAGATTTCCGAAGATCTTCTTGGTAGCCTCTTCTTCTGTATACCGGTTCCACTGAACTTTGCACATCTTGATAACTCGGCTCCTGGTAACTCTTTCTGCTGTTTCCAAGATCTTGACAGGGTACTCTTCATAAGTGAGATCCTCGCCTATCTTGATCTCTTCCAGGGGAACTTGCTCTTCAGGCACTCTCAGGCATTTCTTTAGCTGAGAAACATGGAACACATCATGCACACCTGACAGCTTTTCAGGTAACTCGAGCTGATAGGCCACTTCCCCACGTCTGGCCAAGATCCGGAAAGGACCTATGTATCTGGGTGCCAACTTTCCTTTCATGTTAAACCTCTTTACGCTTCTCATGGGTGACACTTTCAAATACACATAGTCTCCCACTTTGAAAACTAAGTCCCTCCTGCGAGTATCTGCATAACTCTTTTGTCGGACTGAGCTATCCTCAAGTTATCTCGGATCATCCTTACTTGTTCTTCAGCATTTCTAAGAACATCCGGTCCGAACACTTGAGTTTCTCCTGTCTGATTCCAGAACAGGGGAGTTCTACACTTTCGCCCATACAAAGCTTCGAAAGGAGCCATTTTCAGACTCTTCTGGTGACTGTTGTTGTATGAGAATTCAGCATAGTGGAAGGCTTTTATCCCAGCTAGTCCCATGCTGAAGGGCACATGCTCTCACATGTCCTCCAAGATCTGATTTATCCTTTCAGTCTGCCCTCTGTTTGTGGGTGATATGCAGAACTGAAAGTCAGCTCAGTTCCCAAGGATTGATGTACTTGATGCCAAAAGTGAGAGTGAACTGTGTCCCTCTGTCAGACACTATTTTCTTTGGAACACCATGCAAGAGACACAATCCTCTCCATGTACAGTTCTGCTAACCTTGCTCCAGAATAGGTGGTCTTTACTGGTAAGAAATGAGCGACCTTAGTGAGACGGTCGACTATTACCCATATAGAATCATAGCCTCTTGTGGCGAGGTAAACCAGTAATAAAGTCCATTCCCACTTCTTCCCATTTCCACTCGGGTATCTTGCATAGGCTGTAACAGTCCTGCTGGTCTTTTGATGTTCCTTTGACCTTCTGACAGTGTCCACATAGAGCCACATATTCTGCTAAGACATCTCGTTTCATACCATACCACCAGTATTTTTCTTCAGATCCAAGTACATTTTGGTGCTACCGGGGTGAATGGAATAGGCAGATTCATGTGCATCCCGCAAAATGGCATCACGGATAGCTTTCACATCGGGCACACAAATCCTCTTTCCAAACCAAAGAGTCCCATTATCATCCATCCGGAACCTGGTGCCTTTCCAAGCACTATGTTTTCTGCTATCTCTTTCAACTTCTCATCTTTCAACTGACCCTCACGGATTTCTTTCTCCAAGGTAGGTTCAACTGACATTTCCACCACATTGTTGGCAAAACATAGATTAAGATATGCCATTTCAGCCTCAACTCTGCTGACATGCGTTCCACTTGCAGACCGTTTGCGTAAGTTTTTCTGCTCAAGGCATCGGCCACGACATTGGCCTTTCCTGGGTGATAGTGTACCTCTAGATCATAGTCTTTGATCAATTCTAGCCAACGGCGTTGCCTCAAGTTCAGATCTGACTGGGTAAATATATACTTCAGACTTTTATGATCCGTATACACGTCACACTTATGCCCAACCAGATAATGTCTCCATATTTTCAGAGCATGGACCACAGCTGCTAACTCCAAATCATGAGTTGGATAGTTCACCTCATGCTTCCTCAGCTGTCTAGACGCGTAGGCACTACTCTTCCTTCTTGCATCAGAACACATCCAAGTCCCAGACGAGATGCATCACAATAGATGGAGAAACTTTTGTTCAAGTCTGGCAGAACTAGGACTGGTGCTGAGGTTAATCTCTTCTTTAACTCTTCAAAGTTTGCTTGGCATTTATCAGACCACACAAACTTAGCGTTCTTCTCTAACAAGGCAGTCATAGGCTTTGCGAGCTTGGAGAATCCTTCAATGAACCTCCTATAATACCCGCCAAACCCAGGAAACTTCGGATTTCACTGGCATTAGTTGGCGGGTTCCAATCCAACACATCTTGCACCTTGCTAGGGTCAACGGATATACCTCCGTTAGAGATAACATGCCCTAGAAAGAGACTTCTTTCTTCAGCCAAAATTCACATTTGCTCCTCTTGGCATAGAGTTGATGCTCTCTTAGCTTCTGCAGAACCATCCTTAGATGTTCAGCATGATCATCTTCTGTTTTAGAGAACACTAAAATGTCATCTATGAACACCACCACAAACTTATCTAGGTACTCCATGAACACTTTATTCATCAGATACATGAAGTAGGCTGGGGCATTGGTCAGACCAAAAGACATCACTGTATACTCATACAGTCCATACCGCGTGGTGAAGGCGGTCTTAGGAATGTCTGAGTTCCGGATTTTCAACTGGTGATACCCAGATCTGAGATCTATTTTAGAGAACACACATGCGCCTCTAAGCTGGTCAATAGATCGTCTATCCGGGGTAGAGGGTATTTGTTTTTAATGGTAACCTCATTTAAAGACCTATAGTCCACACACATCCTCTGGCTACCATCTTTCTTATCCACAAAGATCACTGGTGCTCCCCAAGGAGAAGCACTAGGACGTATATACCCTTTCTCTAACAACTCCTTAAGCTGTTTCTTAAGTTCTTCTAATTCATTTACCCCCCCATTCTATATGTCTTTTAGATATTGGTGCAGTTCCAGGCAGTAATTCAATAATGAACTCAACATCGCGATCAGGTGGCATACCTGGCAGATCATCAGGAAAGACATCAGGGAACTCGTCCACCACCGATCTTGCTCTGCACCACTAGCATCCATCTGGTTGACCGTGGCAGTTGGCTGCTCTTTTAACACCACTTGCACACAGATTCTGTCTCCCTTAGGTGTAGTTACAACAACTGACCTCTCTTGACACTGAATGACAGCCCCATGTTGCTTCATCCAGTCCATACCCAAGATGAGATCTATACCTGCTGTTCTTAGCACTATAGGCTTTACTTTAAAGTCTACCCCCCTTAGGTTGACACTAGAGGTGGGGCTCCAAATTTGCAGGCATACTACCCCCTGGTGAGTTTACTATGATGTTTCTTCTTCATTGCACACAAGGCACACCATGCATTCTAACAAACGACTGTGAAATGAAAGAATGCGAAGCACCAGAATCAAAAAGGTAATGGTTGCTGGATTGAGTTGATGCTGAACGTACCCATCATAACATCCGGTGCATCCAGGGCACTCTCGGCAGCTACATGATTCACCCGTCCAGTGTGAGGTGGGCGAGCATTCTGCTTCTGAGCTCCTGCCTGGTTCTGTGGGGCCTGGGGGTTCTGCTTCTTGGGCACTGGTGAGCGTAGTGTCCTGCTCCCCCGCAACGGTAGCAAGCGTTGGGTGTTCTGCTGAGCTGCATTCTTCATGGGAGCGGAGTTGGGTGCTCCCTGGCGTGATGCTTGGCTGCTCTGCTGAGCTGGAACCTTTGTCCTCCTGGCTGCTGCTGGTAGCGCTGACCACCTGACTGCTGCTGATGTGGAAGGCGCTGCTGGTTCTGGTTGCCCTGGGGGTACTGTCCCCTGTTCCACTGGTTGCCTTGACTCCTCTGGGGGTAGCCTTGCTGAGGGTTGGTTCGGGGACGAGTGTTGCTCCGATGACTGGCCTTGGAAGCTTCTTTTCTTTGCCTCCATTTCCTTCCTCTTGTTGTCAATAACTATCGCCCTATTGACCAGGGGCCTGATAGTTCGGGTAGGTGTTGGACATCAACTGGAGTTGCAACCCATCATACAGACCATTTAGGAACGGCGCTGTTTGTCCTTGTCATTGGCCACATCCTGGGGGGGCATTGCATAACGCGATAGCTGAGCAAACTTGTCGCGGTACTGCGCCACTGACATGGACCCTTGCTTCAGAGAGCGGAACTCCTCTTGCTTCAGTTCCAAAGACCATCTGGGATGTGATAGGATCGAAGTTCTCCTTGAACTCCTGCCATGTAACAACTGGGGCCTCTTGGGACGGCCGAACATGAACGCATCCCACCAGTCCTGTGCAGCTCCCTGCAATTGCCCCGAGGCATAGAGCACCTTCTCATAGTCGGTGCACTGGGCAATGTTCAGCTGTTTTTCCACTGCACGGAGCCAGTCATCCGCCTCCAGTGGTTCAGAGGCGTGAGTGAACACAGGTGGATGGCCCTTCAGGAACTCTCCTCGACGGTCCCTGACTTGAAGAGGCTGAGGTGCGGCAGCGGGCGCCTGATCCAGGCGGTTCATCATGGCGTGCATCAGTTGATTCTGCGTGGCCATCAACTGCTCGATGGTCACTGGCGGCGGTGGCGGTGGCGGGTCCATAGGAGCACACACGCCCACGGCCACGGCCTCTCCCGCGTCACCCCTTGCTGCCATCTGCTCACCAACAAATGCGCAAGAGTTAGACCTTATATCCAACATAGGAAGTATATATGACATAAATGAACATTGCTGAAAATTTCTGTGCACATCTTTGTCGACAGCAGCACACTAAAACGGGCATAACTCGAGCTACAGAAATCCAACAGGGATGAACCAGACATCGTTGGAAAGATTAAGAAACCGGCTACAACTTTCGTATAGAACACTTTTTCAGATTCGGCCAGATTCTGGGCCGAAAACAGCATTGAACAGAACCTGTTCTGGACGACAGACTGGCAGAAACATCGACTTAAAACCGCATATCTCCAGATCCGAACAGATAAGGACTTGGTTCCAGATTTGTTTGAAAGGTACATCGTCAGTCTACTCCCCACAAAAATTTGACAATTTTTGGGGTCACGATTAAGAGATACACAGATTAAACACAGGCTGCTCCAGAAAACAGCAACACAGACAAATAAGATAAGCAACTTTATAACATAAGAAGATGTTTAACTTGGAGAAGCACGGACATAACCCATACTTCACCTCACACAGACAAAGATCCAAACAAACATAGTTCACCAACATAAGTAACACAACACCACAGGTTCACATAACACAAACTGAAACTTTAAAACAACGTGTCTAAACGAGGTAACTGATCGTGGTAGGCAAGCTACTGGGCTCCACCGGGGGCATCGTTGGCTCTGTACTTCTTCTTGTAGACAGTTGCATAGTCTAGCTCACCGCGAAGGTAATCCACTTCGCGCTCCAAACGCCTTATCACCTTCTGAGCCGCACGCAGGTCATCTTGCACCTTGTCGGCCTTCCTATGCACCTCGTATGCATGCTGGGCAGTAGAGACCAGAACCGGTACTCCACTGGAGGAGCAGGGTTCGCCACGAGCCCTCCATGTCACTTTGGGGCAGGTAGCGGTAGCGATCATGCCTCATCATCTGGAAGCGAAGGCCATGGTAGTGCAGGTAAGCATCCTGCGCCGCGTCCTACTTGCGAGGGCATCACTACGCTTGGTGGTAGTCCTGTGAGCTGACTCTATTGACATGGGCTTGATCACAGCAGCTTTCCAACCTGTAACCATCAGGTCGGACTTCCAGTATGTAGCCCCAACACGGTGGGTGTACTCTCCGCAGTGGTATTGGAGTTTAGCCTCCAAGTCCGGGTAGTACTCCTCCAGCACGACGAAACCAGCATACTAATGGTAGTACGCTGTCTCGTCGGGCTTCTTAACATGAAGCGACGATCCCAACCAAGGTCTTCCACCACCTGCGCTGCTGGGGAGGCAGGGGGTGCTGGTGCCGAGCTGACGAAGCGGCGGGAGAGTGTACCACCGGGTACACTGGCACGAAGCTGGCGCCGCAGGAGCTGGTGGAGCGTCAGGTGCTGCAGGAACGGGTGCTCTGGAGCAGGGACCTCAGGCGCTGGCGCCTCAGGCTCAGGCTCCACTGGGACTGGCACCTCCGGAGGCAGGCACCCTCCGGAGCCGGAGACTCGGGACTGCTGCAGGGGGGGCGGGATGGCGCTGCTAGCTCCTCAGAAACTGCTGGAGTAACGGTCAACTCTTCTCATCCTCCGCGAAGACGTCGTGGAGGAGCTGGAGGAACCATCACTGTCGGGATGTGAACCACAGGGGAAGCAGGCTGGCTGGTGAAAAGAGCACGGTAGGCGCGGGCGTTCATGCGAGGCATCCTGATGTTAAAAACAAGGTAAGATAAGCGGAAACAATTAGTTTTATGCAAAAGGATAAGAATAAGAAGCAGGTATAAACTTTTAATAAAGTAACGAGTTAATAAAAATGTAAGCGTGAACAGGTAACAAAAAGGTGTTAGACGGCCATTTCCTATCTAGGCTTGCGTCCTACAGTCAACAAAGCTCTGATACCAATTTGTCACACCCCAATTTTAAGGATAAAACTGAGGCGGAAACTCATGTGTGCCCAGGAAACAATCACACACATAAGTAGACAAATTACAAGAGTGGCATCATCACAGTGTTTATTACATCACGATAGTATTAAAACAAAGTCTGACAACACACTGAAACACAGATCACTGAACTTGTACACAAACTACGCCACAGGGAAACGTCGACTGGGGGAGCAGCTAGCCTAGAAGTCTTCAGGAAAGTCGCCAACTGCACCTTCATCTGTTACCCATCCGTGATTTTGCCCAAAAAGAAGATAAACAACAAGCGTAAGTACTCCACGTACTTAGCAAGCTAACATAGGGTTCATGAGGCTCAAAAAGGCTGACACTGTCTGACTGCAGTTAACTTTTAAGTTGGCAAAGTTTTAGCTTTAAGGTAAACGAGTATTGTGCTTAACCCTTAACCCATGATCCATATGTCCAACCAAGATAAATGATTCACCATAAGAGCACCATCAACATAAAGTATCATTTAAATAAGTATCATAGTTCTGCTAGTTTTCCGGGCCGCTCGTGACCGTGAGCACGGCTGTTATAACAGTTTTACACTCTGCAGAGGTTGTGCATCTTTACCCACAAGCCGTGTTACCCTTGTGCCCGAGGCGGCCAACCTCTTGACCCACTTCCGAGGTAGATCGGCAGGGCACACTATGAAGCCTTTCGCTGGTTCGTCTAACTGGTCAGGGCCGCTAGGTTTCCTTGGCAGGCAGATGTAGCAACCCCCCTTTCCTATGGCACAAGGCCATCGCAGCTATACACATAGGAACAGGGCAGCCCTACACCCAAAGTGGCAAGCCCCTTTTGCGCCCTTTCGGGTCGCCGCTGCCGAGTTAGAAAAGGTCCAGTTTACTGAGCTAAAACCAGAGCCATATAGCACTCATGGTAGCACTGTCAATCCCAGCTTTTGCTAACAGCAAGTTTTATTAACCGTTTAACACGTATCATCATAAGAACATATTCATCATTGGACTGGATCGTTTATAAGTCAGTTAGCACTAGCAAAGCTACCCACATGCATATATCCCACGGGAACAAGAGCATCACAGATCAAAAAGCTAAGTGGGTTTTCTAAGGTTGCTCAGTTGGACACATGCATAAATGAGTGATTAACGTAAAGTGTATAGGTAAACAAGGAGATCCCATGCTAACTTGCCTTGGTTGTCGAAAGGTTGATCCTCCTGCTGATCACTGAACGAGGGGTCCTGGTCGTACCACACTCACTCACCGTCTACTCGATCACAACATCACCACGCATTCCAGGTGCAACCATACACGATGCAAACAAGGCTATTATTAGAACAATACACCAAACAGTAATAAACTGAAATAAAACTTTGATAAAACTGAAGTACGCATCTCTACGATCACAACAAGCTTAGGTTCATCGAAAACGGAGTTACGGTGTGAAAGATACGGCCGAAACGGTATATACAACGCCCTAAACAAGATTAACTTGGACCCTAAAGCTAAACTGTACAAAAAGGTTAACAGGGGTATAAACAGATAGAGCACTAAATTACGAAGCTAACGCAATTTGAACGGGTCAAATCGGAGCTAAAACGTGGATTTTATAAGCAAAACAATGTAGTGGCATTTCTGTAAATAGTTTGAATTGCATTTGGATTTAAACCGAAATTTAAATTGAATTTTAAACCAATACCGCAGTCAACTGGACTGCGCCTCAATTTCTCCGAAACACAGGGGCCTGGTTGCAAGATTTTCCAGGCACAGGGAATAGTGCCTGGTGGAGTGCGGGTTGGTTCCCGGCTTCTCCAGGGGCTCTTTAGCAAGATGGCCAGCGAAAGGGTATCGCCGATCCTCGGCCGCCGGATCGGAGATGGGCGGCTCGGATTAGATCCAGGGGAAGTGCACGCGTGGGCGAGCCGGCGGCGCGCCGCGCGCGGGGCTCTGGCCGCGACGCCGCGGGGTGTCGCGACGGCGTGCGCGCACCCGCCATGGGCGACACGCGGGCGCTTGCGGACCCGGCCGAAGGAGGCGCCCCGAGACAAACCAAGAGAAAGGAGAGAGAGCGGAGCTCGAGGGGTTCTTACCGCGGCTAAAGAGGCGGCGAGGAGGCTCGGGTGATGGCTCACGGCGAGGGGCGGCGGGGATCCGAACGCCGGCGTCGGAGCTGCGAGCACACGACGGCGGTTAGGGCCAAAACCGAGCACAACGAAAGAGGAAGAAAGTTCGGCGGCTTCACCGTGATGCGGTGGAGCTCGGAAGAGGATGCAATCGGCCGGAGAAGCACCGAGACGCCGGGACGACGGCGGCGGGCGGCGGCAATGGCGCGGGGGCTTCGGCGGCGTGGCTCTGTGCGGCGCTGCGGGAGTGGGAGAGGGAAAAGAAGGAGCGGGGTGCGGCGCATCCGCTAAATACCCGAGGGCGAGCGCGAGGTCGTGGGAGCGGCGCCGCACGACGCGCGCGACGACGCGGAGCGCGGCGGTTGCGCTCGGGACGGCGCGCGAGGAGGGGAAGAAGGAGACTGACACGCGGGCCCTGGATGTCAGCGAGAGAAGGGAGGGAGACGCAGCGGTTCGCGCGGCGCGGCGCGCAGGCCGGCCCACGGGCCGCGCAGCGAAGAGAAGAAGGGAGGGAGGCCCAGCGCGCGGAGGAAGGGGCAAGGAGGGCGCGCCGGCGGTTGGGCCGCCAGGCCGCCTGGGCCGAAACGAGGGAGGGAAGGAGGGAGAAAAAGAAAGAGCTTTTCAATTTATTTCAAGGCTTTTCAAAATTTCCAAAAGGAGTTTGAATTCAAACTAAATTTTGGCAAAAACCAGTCACTCCAATAAATCCAGTGCATCAGCATGAATGCATAAACATGTTGCCACCATTATTTTTAATTCAACAAAAATTATTTAACCCCTAGGTTAAATGCTCACAAAAACCTAATTAAATCATTTCCCACCTATTTTGTTTTGGAGAAAAGAATTTTAGGGTGTTACAGTACGGATCCATAGTTGCATGTTTTTAATGGACGGAGGAAAGGAGTAATATTTTGTATCAAGAGAGAGAAGTTTTATGTTTTATTAGACCATCTGTAAGTGTCGCATTGTAGCCGGAGTTGGGGAAGGGTTGTATGTGTGAAGAGTTGGAACGTAAATGGAACACAGTGAATGACAAATGAACTCATAGTCCCCATTGATCAATGATGTACCTATATATATATATACACAAACACACACACACACACACACACATGTAGATGAGTAGCAAACTGCCACCATCCGAGGGAGATCGAGAGAGGAAGAGAGCGGATGAGATCAACCGTCTCTTAACACTCCCCCTTTGATCGAATCCATCTTTGAGATCAATGAATAGTATTAATCCTCCAAAAGTCCTGTAGGATAAAAACGAGAAAAAATACTTGATAGATATGCTGTTAAAACTCCTTTAAACCCAATGGAAAAATAAGGAGAAAGTGACAGCATATAATGATATTGCCTCATTGTAAACTCATATGAGAAAACCTTTGTAGGAGAAAACTCATAGATAGTTTAGAAGACAATATATATGTCATTGGTATCTCCTTAAAAACCCCTGTGGGGAAAATAAAAGATACGACATATATGTTGATTATTGTCTCATTGTAAACCTATACGGGAAACCTTAGAAGGAAAAACCCGCAACCAAGTTTAGAGAACAATAAATATGATCTGATGATCATAGTTGGAATTATATGTCTTTGATACCCTCTCAAAAAAACTCTGTGGAGGAAAACAGAAGATATGACATAGGTTATGTCTTAGATACCTCATACAAAAAACCCCCGATGGGGAAATAAGAGATACGACATATAATTGTATTGATATTGCCTCATTAAAAACCTCTATAAGAAACCTATGTGAGGAAAACTTATAGAGGAAAAGAGTACAATATGATGTTTTGAACATGTTCTAGTTTCAAGAGGAGTCTCCCCCTGAACCTTGCAATTCTCAAAGTCATCGCATACCAAACTCAACAACACATTGTGAAATGTGAAAATTGGTAGGGACTTTGTGAAAATCTTGTGGAGTTATCACATGATTTAGTTTACAAGGTGTTATCTCCTCACTTTCGTGAGAATAAAACATTTCTAGAAGGCAATATAGTGATATTGCTCTTATGTAGCCTGTTGACATCTAAGCAACACAAGTTGCATTATCTTTGAAGATAATGGCTAGCGATTCGATGGAATCAAAGTGACCATTCAACGAAGTTATACATATTCATGTAATACTTCAGAACGAGTAGTGGAAGTAGCCACTCGAGTCAAGTTAATGACCTCCATGAGAACTTTACCACTAACATCAGCATGTGATCTGGCATAATAGGGATTAAATAGCCAGTACTTTCATACTCCAATGATCATATCTTAATTTACATAATGATAAATCAAGATGCTTTGTGCCATATAGATATCTGTGGATATCCTTATTAACTCCCACCTTTCGGTGTATAGAAGTCGCGCTATTTCGAGCTATAGCAAGTATCTGCAAATGCAATATCAGGCCCTGTTGCGATATGCAAGATACAAAGCGCTTTGATGGCACTAAGGTTATCATCCCAGGGTCAGAATGAACATTGATCCATATTTAGGGATTGAATGATCATCAGTGTTGGTAGTATGATTGTCCAATATTATTTGGATATTGGTATACAATATCAATTGAATATTGGAAGACTGATGTTTGCTTAAGATATAGACTTAAGCATAATTCGGTGTTAACCAAATTTCTCATCTCAAATTCCGTCTTATACGATGACTTCCTGTTTTGATATGTTCATATGAGATGTATAAAATCCAATTGGGATTTCATTATGAACACACAGGTGATATCATCAAGATGGGAGACATCCTTCTGGAAGGAAAGAACTCACCTAGTCAGTTGTACCACAAACAACTTAACTATTTAAAGTCATGGAGTGACTTGACTTATACACAATGTATGTTGCGATTTATGCTTGGTTCAGAATACAAAGTCCATTGGGACTTATAATCCAAATCTATCAAATCAATTTTGATCTGCTTATCGGTATAGGAACATAATTTCCACACATACCAATGAGTATGTTATGCTAGGTCTCTGCGTGAAACCATGTGCTACAAGCTTTCACTATTTCACCACCTTATGGATGAAAAATCCATAATGCTTCCATAGGGAATGCATTGTGAGGAGAAATCATTAAGAATGTAATGACTTCTCACTTTTGAGTGAAAGCATATCTCCTTAATTGCCACATGTGGTTGACCCATGTGAGTGTGTGAACACTCTGCCTAGGACTTGTGGTCTGGATCCAGATAAGGTATATGGCAACTTTGAGGAGTATGTCGACAAGTTGTAGTCTTTTGAATGATTGATTCAATGGAACCAATTTAAGCATGTGGAAATGATTACCCTTTGAACTCTATGTTATTTCCCATAATAACAGAGTTAGGGCGTTCCAATGACCCAGCGTCTGAATTTGTGCACAATTTGTGTTGGGCTTTAGGATGTTTAACATCCATAGGTTTTGGATAGTAAATATCCATAATGTGTCTATCAACTTGATGTTGATATGCATGTACTGTCTTGGAGAATCCTCTCCCCCTAATTCAAGAATGCTTGCAAGAAGCTATATCCCATGTGGCCATACTTCTCCCCCTCTTATCCAGATTCGGGAGTTGAGTGGTTTGTTAGGTACCTCCACTCTTTTTGGCACACTAAACGGGAATCGGATTGGGTGACAACATTATGACAAGTAAATGCATTTGGCAGACTATTTGCAATGTGTTGCAAATATAAGATATTCTGAACTGCTGGTTCAGATTCTTTGGTACGTGGATATGAGGATAAAACATCAATAATGATATTCTCTTTTTGATTCCTGGCATTCCATGTGTGGTAAGTGTCTCCCCCTAATGCCTGGAATCTTCCTCAAAGATGTAATCAGCATACAGGCATTAAATGAATCCCCATTTAGAGATTTGAGGTATTATCGAATGACGGATAATAGTACCTTCTGGTGATCTCTAAAATGCCCATTGATGTACGCTACGGTGGTGATTTCGGTACGTGCAAAACGTTACCGATTCGCAGATGGGAAATATTTTGACTACTAGGTCAAATTTCCACGTACGAACTGCAACGGAGGGAGCCGTATGTTTGCAGTGTTATGAATTTGGATTGACTATGCGTTGTGTAAGTCCGCATGTCACCAACTAGATGTCGGTAAATTGTAATTCTTTTGGGTCATCAAACAACAAACTTAATTCTCTCAGTGAGAGATTTAGTTCGACCATTATGTGTATGAACATAAGATACTTAATGATGTAGTCCTAAGAACCAAACAATTCCATTTACATGGATTGGATCCCGCGTCCAGGATCGTTTGCTCTAAATTAAAGAATTTGAGCAATGAGTTTGGTAAATTTGTGGTACCTTATGCATAAGGCGCACACTTAGGACAACATTGTAGATGCATAGATGTGCATTACATAGTATCTTTATGGTCCATAAAATGGAAAATAGAGTCACATGCATATTCTTGAATTACTCCAAGAAATTTAGTGGCTCATATTGATGTTGTGACCAATAGAACTAATATTAATTTTCTCATCATTCTAAATATAGAATGATCCAAGGCTACTATGCCCAATCTTGATGGGATCAAGAGAGAAATTATTTTGTACGCAACAAGTGATATGAGATTGATGTATGTATAATACACTCTAGTTGATGTAGAAGGAATATACACAATTATAGTTTTTCATATATGTTGCATCTAAGGCGAGTGAAGAATTTCATCATCGCTCATTAGTATTGGACTTCCGTTTGGAAACCATGCAACTGAATACATGAAAAATATCATGTGGTATTTATAGAACAGGATACATCGATGCATCCACGATTAATTTGAATACCCATGGAGAGATTGTAATCTCTCATAATTGTGTTAGCGGTACAATGGACTAAACAAAATTACTTTCCACCTGGTTGAATCTCATATGATTCTATATAGAGTTTGGCAATATTCAAGTATGAATTTGCACTCATATAGAATATGTATACCATGTATGAGGTACATGATATTTTTGGAAATGGACAACATACTACATGTGGTAGTATGGCATTATTACATTAGGCTAATAATATATCCAATGAAAATATGGAGACATTTTGCAAGCAATTGCTTGTTGAAGTGAACTCCAAATTATTCCAAAGAACTCGCTTGCCTCCAATGAGTTGGAGTTATAGTTGAGCAAATATTTGATTTGGCATTTCTATGTACATGGGCTGTACAATCACAATTTGTGAAAATGTGAGATTTGTCACACAAGATCACTTTTCTAAATGAAAAAATGATATGCGTTCATGAGAATCCATTATGTTACATTGCCATGGATCAAAGATCTTTGATAAATGAATGATTGAACAATCATTTACAATTTGGTCAATGTTACATCCTTTGTTGAAATCCCGATGAGAGATTTGTAAAAAGGTAGATGGATCTCACTCATTGAACACTCAGAATAAAAAAATCCAAGTGCATGAGTTGCATACAAAATGCATCAACGCAAAAGTGTGCAATATCCAGAATGGATTGAGCATTTGGTTGGGGTTGAGCAGCCATAGCTGTGATGCCCTATGCCCCCACTAATATCGTTGATATCTTAATGCTCATGGTATCAAAATAAATTCATCCAATGCGAGGTTGAAAATATTCTGACTGGAAATATTAGTCATGTCCAACATGAGTGATCATGTATCAATTTACCTGATAGTAAACTGTATAGCAATAAAGGCAAAATTGGGTTCAAGGTGAAACTTGATTATGGACTGACCATTCTATTTATGAACAAGCGACAAGATCGCTGCTAAATGTTTGGATCTATTCCGTGGAATAGATAGATGTAAAATCATTGCCAAAACATAGACTTGTATGTGATAAAAAGAGTCACCCAAATAATGCACTATATTGCTATTTATTTAAGTAAATATTACTTAAATAACTTCAGATTCAAGATGTGTCTGAATTGGCATAATGCAAAGATGTGAATTCAAGATGAATCCTGAATCACATATAGTGTTTACCTCATATTGGATAGGTGATAGAGAATCACTACTAACATCATTATGTACAATAATTATTGCCAAAAAAAATAGTCTCAATGATTATGATTAGCATATGGCACATTGAAGGTGCAAACCAAATTGGTGACCTTGAAATAGAGGAGCATAATCTGCAAATATGTGTATGTGCAGTAGAATGTCATCCCACTACTGTGCGTTGCTAATAATAATATAGGTTGATCACACTTTGAAGGTAGTCAAATGTTATGAACATGACATAGACCTTATGGGGTGATTCAATCCAAAGTGTAGTCACTGTGTTTATAGAAACACGGTGTAGACCTTAAATGGTGAGACTATTGCTTAAAAGTAAACACCCATATGGTGTAAACCTTATGAAATCATATTTAGATTGGATAAGCACATGCAGATAATCACTATGTGATGACATAGTGTAGATCCTGCAGTAGTATTGAGATACTAGCTTGTGCATGATCAATCTAAGAGATGAATTTTAGCAATCACTTGTAGGTGTAGACCCCTTGTAGTTCATATTCAAAGTTGGTTTGCACAAGGAGGATGAAAATCTCATGATAGTACTGTGGTACACCTTGCGCATGACCAATTTTTGAAAAATAATGAACAAAAGTTGTCACCGTGAAGGTGAAGGTCATTTATTCTAAAACTTAATATTGAATGCACGTTGAGGATAGTCACTATGTATAGCATAGTGTAGATCCCGCAGTAGTACTATGGTACTACCTTGTGTATACCAAATGTAAGTTTCAGAATATTATACGCAGATAATGAGGTAATCACAAATTATTTGCATGAAATAAATTAAGCGCTTGAAACTAAAAATATAAGTGGAAGCTATTTGTGCCTACATAAGTAGGGCCAAGATTTTGTTAAAAATCTTTTGCAAAGTTGAATAAGTAATGCAAAATGCAAATATCAAGGTAAACTTGAATAAGAGGGATATTCCATCTCATGTGAATAACACTGTTAAGCACCTGATGGTGTTAACTTTGGACTCATTTTTCAACATTGGGTACGCACGTTGAGGATAAAACCCTGCAGTAGTACTATGGTACTACCTTGTGTATGACCAATGTGAAAAAGAACCATGATAATCACTCAAGTGTCCCTTGTATAATTTATTTATCAAATTGGGTACGCACGTTGAGGATAAAAATCCCGCAGTAGTACAGGGTACTACCTTGTGTATGGCCAATTTGAAAATAAATAAAGGTAGGCACTCCAAAGTGTAGACCAAATGATTTAAAAAAATTTGAGTTATTCCAACTTGAGAGAAATCAACCTTAAAGCATTTACAGAGGGAATTCCAAAAGTGGAATGGATGAATTTATTGTAGTAAACCCATCTACAACAGTACATATTATGATGCAATATTTTGAAGACCGGTGGTCTAAAAAATATTATTTACATGAAGTAAATATTGCGCATCATAAAGTATTATTTACATGAGGTAAATAACAGTACACCGTAGATATGTTAAAATCTGAGGATTAAACAATAATCTGGAATATAAATAATCCATTTGGACTATGTATGAATTCACAGAAAAAAGGAAGTTGTGCAAAATGCGCAACCTTATCCACAAATCCAACGAACGGTTTCATCCTGGGAGGAATCGCGTGGATTTTTTTTTCTTCCGTGAGGACGCCGCCACCGCTTGGCTCACATGGTCATGGCTGCCGCTTGGAGGCCGGCCGCCAGGACACGCGACCGGCCGCCGGGCGCGGCTGCTGGTCGAGCACGGGGCCGCCCGCCGCTAGGGCTTGTCCGGCCGGCCACCGCTGCCGCCGCTTGGCACAGTACCACGCCACCGGCTGCCGGGGCCGTCTGCTGCTGGCCGCCGGCCGCCCGGGCACGGAGGCCGCGGAGCCACCCGCCGTCGGAGCGGCTGGTCAGGCCTGTAGGTCGGCGGCGAGCAGAGGCGCCCTGCGGACGAGCAGGTAGTGGCACTCATCCTGTGCCGCGCCATGGCGGTCTGCATCGTGGTGTCGGCGCGCAGGCTCGGTGGCCCGCGAGGCGGGCAGCCACGGCGAGGTACTCCTCGGTGTCCCCGCGCGAGTCAAGCACCAGCGCGTCCCGACGCTCGACCACCTCGCCGTCGGGCCTCACTAGGCCGTGGCCGGCCAGGCGCGTGCGGCCTCATTAGGCGAGCCGCTGGCCAAGCACGAGCAAGCGCGGCGGTTGCCGACTGCCTGCTAGAGCCGCCCGCCGCAGGGGCCAGCCGCCACTGGGCTGGCCGGATACGCACCGCCATGAAGCTGTGCTCGCCGGCCATGAAGCCAGTGGTCCGTGCTTGGATTGAGGTCATGTTTTCCACCCATCCGTTCTCGAATTCCTTCCTGTTCGTGAAATTGATGGCCATAGAGAAGAATTCATCATCTGTATGAACTTGATTTGCGCACAGCAACCGCCACTTTTCTCCGGTTCCTGTGTCCTTCTTCACGTTGACAGAGAGGGCTTTCGTATCCAGCCTGCAGTTCTTCGTTGCTTGTTCTTCGTTAGAACTGCCTCTCTGCGCCTTCCCTTTCGAGACATCGCAGAGATAGCGATTCGTGCTGATAACGTGTGAAGTTTGGAATGTAAATGGAACACAGTGAATGACAAATGAACTCATAGTCCTCATTGATCAATGATGTATATATATATATATATATATATATATATATATATATATAGATGAGTAGCAACTGCCACCATCCGAGGGAGATCGAGAGAGGAAGAGAGCGGATGAGATCAACCGTCTGTTAACAGTATGTACCAAAAAACTGGTGGAGTTTCTCGTGCCGATGTAGCAGCATGGATGCAATACGCAAGCAAGCAAACACTACGTACACGGAAGGAGGTGCGGATAGAAAGATACTCCCTCCGTTCCAAACTATAACACGTTCCAAGAATCTTTGAGAGTCAAAGTTTTTCAACTTTAACCAAAATTATAAAGAAAAATATAAAGATTTATACCATTAAATATACATATTATGGAATATACCTAATGGAGAATCCAATTACACTTAGTTGATATCATAAATATTATTATCTTATTATATAAATTTGGTCAAAGTTGAAAAACTTTAACTCTCCAAGATTCTTGGAATGTGTTATAATTTGAGATGGAGGGAGTAGATTATATAGATGCGGAGAGCGAGCGTTGCAAAACGGCAAAGTAGAGTGCAGAGATGACGATGACGACGATGCGTGGAAGCCGCGCGCGGCAGCACCGGCGGGCCGGGCGGCGTCGATCGCAAGAAACTCGCTATGCTACGGGCGGCACGCATCGTCCAAACTCCAAAGGCCGCGCCCCCGTCCGTCACGCGGCGCACGCAGACGCAACGCAACGCGCGCAGGAGAAGACGGGACGGCCGTCGCGTCGATGACGGAACGCATGCCGCCGCGGCTTTCGTGGGGGCCTGCCGGCGTGCCAGTTTGCGCCGCGGCCGGCGTCCCCGGGCGCGGGACCACGCGCCCCCTTCACCTCCCCGGCCACGTGTCGCGCGCAGTCCACGTCGCGCTTGCGTGGGTCCCGCCGCTGCTGTTCCGTCCACGCGACCGACCCACCACCACGCGGGGGCCGGGGGCCGGGGGCCGCGGGACGCCAACGCCGAGCCCCCAAAAGGAGAGAAGCGCGCCGCGGAGCGACAAGAATAAGACCTCGCCTTTCGTTTCGTCTCCTTCCTTCGCCTGCCCGTCTCTCGAGTCTTCTTCATCACCACCCCGGCCCGGCCGGCCCCGCCTCCACCCGTTCTCCCTCGCCTCCGCCACCTCAACCGACCTCATCCGATGCCCTAGCTCGTTATTCGTTCGCATGGATTCACCTGTGGCTGCGTCGTCGTCGCTGCTGCTCCAGGACGACCAGGACTACTAGCTCGCTCGCTCGTTCGTGTGCCGCCGCTAGCTAGCGAGCTAGCTCTTCCCTTTTCCGACCGCCGCACACCACCGCCCGCGCTGAAGGTGATGGCCAGCGCCGGCGTCAACGTGCCCGGGGCCGGCAGCGACGGGGGAGTTGGGAACCCGACGACCGCCGCGCCCCGCCACGCCCGCCGCCGCCACCCAAGAATGCCGGATGCGCAGCAGGCGCCGCCGCCGCCGTCACGAGCCCCAGCAAGGATCCGGCTCCGGCACCGCGGGCGGGGCCGAGCTGGGTGCGCCGCATCCGCCCCGCGGCCACCCGCTTCTCAATCTCGCCCTCCTCCTCCTCGTCTCCTCCTCCGTCCGCCCAGTCGCAGTCGCCGGCGCCGTCACAGGGCTCCGGCGCCGGCAACAACGACGACGGACACCAGCAAGAAGCAGCAGCAGCAGCAGCAGACCCGCCGGAGGAGGTGCAGGAGATGCAACTGGCGCCGCTCCCGCCAGCCGGGCTGCAGCTCCAGCCCGCCGTCGCTGAGCCTCAGCCTGAGCCTCAGGACGCCGTCGCCGTCGCCGTCGCCGCGCAGGTGTGGCCCGTGGCGTTCGGCTGCCTGTCCCTGGCGGGACGGATGCGGATGATGGAGGACACCGTGTCGCTGCACCCGGACCTGTGCACCTGGCCGGCCGCCGACGGCTCGCCCGTGCACTTGTTCGCTGTCTTCGACGGCCACGGCGGCTCCCATGTACGTACTACGGGTGTCCCGTCTAGCTCTAGCTCTAGCTTTGTCGCCTCTCGCCTTCATTCGCCTCCATCTCGCCTGGCCGCCGCTAATAATCTCCAGCTAATCACTGGTGGATCGATCCCTAGTTCATCCCAACATTTCATGACCATTATTACTCCTAGATAGATATGTCGTCATATATATTCTGCATCTCGTCATCTATCTAATAAGTAGTAGTAAACGGTAAGAAACATTCATCTGCTTACGCCTTGTACTGGTACTGTAATTTGTCTGTTTGTATCATCATCATCATCTTATCTAACCAAAGGCCAAGAAAGGAGAGCAATAAGGCCATGAATGCGTGCCGAAGAAAAGCTGCAACAGCTAGGCTTCCTCCTGCACCGCTAGTCCGTCGTCACTGCTTTTCTGCTGTTTGCTTCTAGTACCGTGTCCAGCTGGCCACATTCTAGCTCATTCCAAATTCGACACCCGATCCGATCCACGTCAGTCGTCCCTTGTCTTTTTGTTTGCTTGGCAGGCTATCAACATTATCCCTGCATGCATGGTAGTAGTAGTCCATTTGACTGCAACACTGATCGAGAGAGATCGCATGACACATACTCCTACTACCAAATAATAATGCAGGTGTCCGCGCTGTGCCGCGAGCGGATGCACGAGTTCGTGGCGGAGGAGCTCGCCAGGGAGGGAGCCCTGTTCCTGCGTCGCCGGCAGGAGAGGCTGCTGCTGGCGCCGCGCGACGGCGGCGGCGAGACGAGCCTCGCCGCGTTCCTCAGAGGCGGAGGCGGCGGCGGCGGCCCTCCCGTAGCCGCGCCCGCGCACATCAGCTGGTCGGAGCAAGAGGAGGAGGAGCCGCGCGTGGCGGGCAGCGCTGGCGCGCAGCTTCCGGCGCGTGGACGCCATGGCGGCGCTGGCGTGCGGGTGCGGCCGCGTGACGCGCCCCAGCTGCACCTGCCCGCTCTCCGGCCCGCCGCCGGCATCGTCGGCTCCACCGCCGTCGTGGCGCTCCTCGTCCGCGGCCGCGTCGTCGTCGCCAACTGCGGCGACTCCCGCGCCGTGCTCTGCCGCGGCCCCGCTGGAACGCCGCCCGTCCCGCTCTCCGACGACCACAAGGTACACGCGGCCGGGGGGGCTTTATTTGTAGGTAGGCCCGTTTGGTACAGGTCAGCTTCACTAGTGAAGCTGTTTTTTTAGAAAATAGCTTCATGAACAACTTCCTAGGTGAAGTCGAGCTGTTTTGGAAAAAATGTTTGGCAAATAAGCTTCACCAACAACTTTATGCATGGTTGGGAGAGAGAAATAGAGATATAAGCTGTGAAAAGCTATTTTTTCAGCTTTACGGGTGAAGCTGTTTTTGTGAGAGAGGAGATAAAATAGCTTCATGGGTGAAGCTATTTTGTAAAATGGTGTTTGACAAAAAAAAATAGCTCATGAAGCTGTTGTGGTGTGTACCAAACAGACCCGTAGTATTCCGACGACGGCGGATACAGAGAGCGCTTGCTGACGTGTCGGCTTTGACTCGCCGTAGCGTGGGTGTGGTCCGGGCGCGCCTGGTCAGTCTCGGCGACGTTGACCGTTGACCCGTGCGCCACGGTGTCAGGTGTGGGGCCCTCCCCCTTGTTGCTGTTGTGAGGTGTCGAGCCTCCAGAAGTTTCGGTCGTCGTCGTACGTCGTCGCAGCCAACTCGTGGTTGGCCGGCGGCGGGTGTTCGTGCTCGCCGACGTGTACCGCGGTGACGTCAGCGGGCTGGAGGGGCCTGGGATCTCTCCATCTCTCGGCACGACAGGGAGGCAGCGGGCGCCCCGCGCCCCCTGGTGCAGCACGGATATCAAAGCGGGCCATGCAGTGGCAGTCCCGTGGATACCCGGCAACTTTCGGGGCGGTCGCGGCGCGCCGTCGCTGTCGCCGTGTGGACACGTGGCGGCGACGGCGACGGGGGGATTCCGAGGGCGAGGGGCACGTGTCGGTGGACGCGGGGGCACGTGTGGCGACCCCAGTGGTCGCCGGCAGGTGGGGCCCTGGCAGCTAGCTGCCCAAAGCCAGCGGCAGTCTCCACTCGCTGTCTGTCGCCTGTGCGGCGGGGCCCGCCGGAGAGGAAAGGGGGTGGTGGCCGGAGGCGCCACCTGCCGTGCTCTCTTTTTCTTTTGCTCTGTTCTTCCTTCCTTTTCCCCCCCCTCGATCTCCGACGAGCGGTACTACTGTAGTAATTAGGGTAAAAACCAGCAAGTTTTTAGGTGACTGGTCGGGGCCACCACCTGCCGTGCTCTCTTTTTCTTTTGCTCTGTTCTTCCTTCCTTTTCCCCCCCCTCGATCTCCGACGAGCGGTACTACTGTAGTAATTAGGGTAAAAACCAGCAAGTTTTTAGGTGACTGGTCGGGGAACAGCCTGGTGCGCCAACATTCGTGCTGATTACGACGCCATGTACTACTGTAGTAATTAGGGTTTTCTGTTTTCCTCCTTATATATAATCCGGGGATGCTTTCATTGTTACTGTATGTACTTTTGAAGTTTGGGACTTTTGCTGCGTGCGAATTGTGGTTTGATCAACTAACTACTGCTTGTTTTTTTTTTTTTTTGGTTTTGTTTGGGGGGGATTGAAATCAAACAATACTTTATTTGTGCAGCCAAATCGTCAGGACGAGGCGGAGCGGATCGCGGCGGCCGGCGGCCGGGTGGTGTACAACAACGGCCACCGCGTGCGTGGGATCCTCGCCATGTCGCGCGCAATAGGTAGGTACTAATGATGTGCTTAATTCTGGTAATTTCCTTCTTTCAGCATTTACCCGAGTAATAGTAGTAAGTATATATGGAAAATGCATTTGTGGGCTGATAGGTAGGTTTCGTTGGCTGTTTAATTCTTGGAATCAAGCTAGTCTGGTCGCACTCGTACTGCCTGCTGAAACTCCTCCCTAGCTAGTGTGTTCTCATCATTTAAAATCAGAAAGTGATACTAGTATACTTGTTTTTGCGCACGTGTTTGGCTTCTCGCATTTGATTTGATTTGATGCCGATGGCGCTTTTGGATCATCCTTATCTTCAACTGCACTTTTTTTAGTTTCTTATTCATAGACTCAGTGATGTGGGGGGAATTTTCCAAGAAAGCCAGCGTTATAGAATCTAATTTTTTCCATGCACATAATAATACACACCTGCTGCTGACTTCTCACGGTTTCAGTTTGGTGGTATGTATATTATGTTCCCATTTTGCACACGTCTTGCTCTTGTTGCTAGGCCACAGCTTTTGCCGGCACAAGCTTAAGTTCAGATAATTTTCGTTCTCTGCTTCTATTGCATCATTCTGATGATGAGTGATACCTTTTTTTTTAGAATTGCATGCATTTACATGCTATGATACTTTACTTTTTTTTAGAATTGCATGCATTTATGTGCTTATTAAAGTTTGCTTTGCTGTTTGCCTTTTGGATTACATTATTTCAATGATGGAGTGAGGCTCTCTTGTACATGTAGTAGTTTCGTTGTAAGACGTGTCCCTTCGCTATTAAACTATAGTTTAGTTCCCAGCAATGTTGGGAGGGAATATAACTATACAAGTACAGAAGTAAGGTAAGGTTCAAAGGGGAATACTATATCTGAAAGGGGGATTTGTTTGTCCGCCTTTGCATCTTTTTATGAGTCCAAAAGGAGAATCTATTCCTTTGCATCTTGTTGCCATGGATCCACCACTTAAAAACCGCCGGAGTGTTGAGGAATCGAACCGGTAATGGTAAACATCGGCTTACTAAAACCGTTCCTTTTTAAGCTCATCTATGATGAATAAAAAAAAAGTGTGGATGGCCTGTATGTTTCGTAGCTTTTGTTCTATGAAATTAATTAGGTTGTTTCGCTTTTGTAACATGGGGTCGAGCCTTGCATGTTCACCACTATTATTATTTTGTATTAGTTCATAAGTACTGCAATAGTATTAGCCACATACTATTATGGCCTGAGCTCCACGTACATGTTGTTACTTGGCAGTTTTTGAGTAGATAAACAGTCACATCACTGATATATAATCCCATGAGTTGTGGCATGCTAATTGGGTGCTAGGAAGAGGATGCATGGCCACATGTTCACCTGGCCATTTTAAGGTTTACCCTTTCAGCTATTCCTTGACAGCGATGATTCGTTTACCGACAGCATGATTCATTTACTTAAGGTATTGGACATGACAAAGGAGGATGAAACATGTAGCGGCTGTGCTAACGCCACGCGTTCGCCTCGGATTCATGGATTATGGAAGTTCCATTTGGCTAAGAGTACTTCCTCTGATGCTAACCCAACCTGGATAAAGAAGAAGAAGTGACCCAGCCGGTCCTTTATAAATTAGTGGGGGTATAGATACATAGGCTTGATTACCCTATATATGGCCTGGCCTATACTAGTGAGGGATGTTGCCTTGTGTTTGTGCCCGCCTGATGAGTGAGATCATGATAGTGATGTCATAGTAAGTAAGTAAGTAAGTAAATGAGCTGCTGACACGTGGATTTGCATTGAGAGTTAGCTGACTTGTGTAGAGTAGTACGTGTAGATGATTATTGTTTGTGTTGCTGATTGATTTCCATTTAATCATCACGCAATGTACGATGTGCATGCAGGGGACAGGTTGCTGAGGCCTGAAGTGATCCCAGTGCCGGAGTTCACCATCACGGAGCGGACGGCGGAGGACCAGTGCCTGATCCTGGCCACCGACGGCATGTGGGACGTGATCACGAACGACGTCGCCTGCAACGTCGCCCGCGAGTGCCTCGAGGACGGGAACCCGCCTCCCGCCGACGACCCGGCCGTCGCCGCCGGCCACCATGCGGAGCCCCGTTGCCTCCGCGCCGCCTCGCTCTTGGCCAGGCTCGCCATCGGCAGGGAGACCCAGGACAACATCAGCATCATCGTCGTCGACCTGAAGCACAGGGAGTGAGCGAGCGGCGCGCCGTAGGCTGCTGCTCTGTTCTGCTGCCGTTCGTTCCTGCAGCGCATCATCAGCTTAATTAATCCGTTTCTAGACCTGACATTTCCTTCGTTCTTTCGATTCTAAGAAGACTTTAAGAGGATTCTAGTTGTTGGTTTTTTCTTTCTTTCTTTCTTTCTTTCTTTCTTTCTCGGTCAAAAAACAGATGCGGAGAGAATGAAAGAAAGCGGATGGAAGATTGCCGTCCTTTAAATTAAAAGAAAAAAGAGAGAGAGAGAGAGGAGAAAAAGAAACAGGGAAAGAGAGCAATTGTACAGGGTATGATATGATGCAACATTCATGTGCATTATGAATAATAGCAACTTTTTTTTCCATTTTCTCAAGGACAAGCTAGCTGCAGTCTCTAGTACTCTCTAGGTTCTGCAGTCCGCAGCCTGATCGGGATCGAAAGAATGCAGTAGTTCGATTCCATCATGTGGTTTTGTTGATTTGCCTGCTTGGCTACGTTCTGTTCTGTATTGTTCTGCTGGGGCCTGGGGGTGCAGTGTGTGATGCCATTTTTATTGCAGGAACTTTGAGAGAGCAGTAGCACTGCCTGCAGGGTGTGATGCCATAGTAATATTCTTGCAGTTTCTTTTTTATATTCGAATTTGTTTTTGTTAAACTCACTCGAATAACCTCTGCCTCTGTCTAACTATAGAAAAAAAGACATTATGATAGATAAACTCACTCGAATAACTTTCTGAATTTTCACATTTCTTATTTAATTGTTCTACTGTTTTTTTTTTTGTTTGTTTAGTCATACACGCATACATACATAGTGTCAAATGTATCCTTGCCCATATATTTAATGTCCACCGTAAAATGCTAATATGATGGTTACTAAATTCAGGTATTGGCTTCTCCTATATAATACCCGGGTTTTTTTGGCTACCATTCAGTCAGCCATTTTATCAAAGCAAATTCCCCAGGTTTTGGCCAGCTTTCAATTGTCCGAGTTCCAAATAGATGCTTCCTATTTGTAATCCTCACTACTTCCTCTATAGTTGTGTTATAATCTTGTCTTCTAGTTGCCATTCAATTGACCTATGGATACATCATCCTCATATCACTTTAAGTCATTTATAATATTTTTATTTGTTAATTTCATTAAAACTTGAATGTGTGAACACTAGCTTTTAATCAGAGAATTGCTACACAACCTATTGTTTTACCTCCTTCAAGCACGCAATTTTATTGAGAATTTGATTTGACATTGGAAACAAGAGTGCTTTCAATAGGCCCTTGTGCAGGTTAAACAAAAAAAACCCTTGTGGTCAGTGATGAAACCAACGATTTTGTTTAAGGAGAGCCAAACACATATGATAACACCTTTAAATATAATAAAGTCACTACTACAGAAAGGGCCTTTAACCCCGGTTGAACGGGGCCTTTAGGCCCGGGTATCCCATCGGGACTAAGAATCCGCGACTAAAGGTCCCGGGCCTTTAGTCCCGGGTGCTTCCAGCCTTTAGTCCCGGGTATCCCAATCGGGACTGGCCCGGGTGCTTTCAGCCTTTAGTCCCGGGTGCTTCCAACCGGGGCTAAAGGTCCAGAGAGAAAAAATAAATGTGTCTTTTGTGAGATTCGAACTCAGCACATCTCGCCTCAGGCACGCTTACCAACTGAGCTACACAACTCACGTGATACAGTTCTGGACGTTTTCCTTTTGAATCCACTCGTGAAGAACCTTTAGCCCCGGTTCGTAACACACCAACCGGGGCTAAAAGGACCTTTAGTCCTGGTTGAGGACCTTTAGTTCGGGTTGATAATACCAACCGGGACTAAAGATTCACCTTTAGCCCCGGTTGGTAATACCAACTGGGACTAAAAGTCTTTAGCCTCGGACGCAAATTTTTCCCGAGACTAAAGCTCAGTTGATAGATCGTCCAAAGGTCTGTTCTCTGGTAGTGAGTATATATAAACATATGTCTCTAAGATTTTTTTTAATGTTTTTACACTAATTATAACAAAAAATCATAATATTTTAATAAAAATAGGTGAATTGATATTTTGTTGTGCTATAAATTCAAATATTTATAGGAGTATTAAAATACATGTACTAAACTTAGGGGTGGCCAAGCCCCTGCTGCCCCCCCCTAGTTCGGTCACTTATAGATGTCGCAAAGCGTAACAGGTGTTTAATTTTGGCCTATTATGCCTAATAAACATTCGAAAGAGTTCTTTAGGAGTTTGTTGTGTTCACCATTAGGATTTATACGGTTAGTCTTCAATATGAGGGGATTGAGGACTTGTTTGATTAGCTTCAATCCAATTCCCTCCCAATTCCCTTGAATTAAAGATTAATCGAATTAGAGCTAATCCACATAGTTTAGGAAGGATTAGAGTGAAATTTAGTTCATATTCTACTCACTCCAACTCACGTGGATTAAGATGAATTTATGTGCAGCCAAATAAAGTTTTAAGAATTAATGGCCGAGAGGTTCGACCATGTTGCAGAATCATAATTTGATATTTTCCTCCTAAGCTGACAAATGTCAAAATGTCATGTGCAAGTGTTGGGCCGTTTGTTTAATGAGATCAAGATCAATTTTTCCTTTTGGTTCTTAACCTGTCCTAGACTTTTTTTTTCAAAAAAAAAAAAAATTTGCGGAGAGAAGGAGCAAGAGCGCGTCAGTCCCACAAACCATCTTTCCATTAGAAAAGTAATAATGTTGTCATTGTTGTCAGGCATTTGAGCTTGTACCGCACATTATTATTACAAACCTAACACGTGAAGCAGGAATTAATTTAAATGCGAGCAAAACGTGTGCTATTTCTGTACGACCTAGTCAGCAGAATTTGCCGAGATGATGATATTGACAAATAAGCAAGGAATACAGGTCTTGCCTTCCTTCCTCGGGGACAAAGCATACGAAGGAGTTCCAGAACCAAGTACCATTATGGGACAGTTATGTGATTTTTTTGTTTATTATTAGGTTAATTTGCAGTCAATGTTTTGCCATCTCCATTCTAGTGTGCCCTGTGCTATTCTGTTGATCCATCCTCGCTTCTCCATTCTAGAAAGAGTGGACGGTTTACACGTCATGTAGTAGTTTGATTAATTCTTTCGAGTACATTGCATTCAGTAGGAAAGAGAGGTGATTCTATGCGTAATGACTACTTCCTTCGTATCTAAATATCTTGTTTTTATTTTTAAAGAAACATCTTTAACTAAGTATATATTAAAAATATTAATATTTATCATACATAATTAGTACAATTAGAAAGATTGAATGTACTTTTTAAACAAATTTATTTAGAGATACAAATGATGTATTTGCTCTAAATCGAGTTAAACTTGTGGCACACACATCATCGACGACGATTATTTAGAGATGAAGTGAGTAAATTAAAGGGCATCATGGCTGCTTCAACGGTCTCACGAGCTAGCTTGTGTGTAACGGTTGCAAGTTTTTTTCTTTTTAAGGGATCCAAATGGAATTTGAAGAGGTTCTCGCCGCATGCTCTTTTTAGTGCTTCACTCTCAGACCAACTATAAGGGCGTGTTTGGTTAGCAGCCAAACCAAGCCATGCCTTAATTGCGGTTGCTACATCTTAAATATTGTTGTTTGGTTCACTTCTACCCTTTGGCCGCCACAGATGTTTGTTCTATCGTTTGCTCCTCCGGCTCATCATCTAGTGTGTGCTAGCGAGATTATAGCGAGTAAGACGAGCTTTCTAGGCGCCACAGTTGTGGCGAGCATGGCCGTGGCGTGGCCAACACTAGCCGAGAACCAAGCAACCCCTAAACCTATAAACATGCATTACAATTTGATGGTCAAAAGTGTGTGTCACACCCCAATTTTAAGGATAAAACTGAGGCGGAATACTCATGTGTGCCCAGGAAACAATCACACACATAAGTAGACAAATTACAAGAGTGGCATCATCACATTGTTTATTACATCACGATAGTACTTAAAACAGAGTCTTACAACATACGGAACCACAGATCACTGAACTTGTACACAAACTAAACCACAGGGAAACGTCGACTGGGGGAGCAGCTAGCCAGAAGTCTTCAGGAAAGTCGCCAACTGCACCTTCATCTGTTACCCATCCGGGATTTTGCCCAAAAAGAAGATAAACAACAAGCGTAAGTACTTCTCGTACTTAGCAAGCTAACACAGGGTTCATGGGGCTCAAAAAGGTTGACGCTGTCTGACTGCAGTTAGCTTTTAAGTTGGCAAAGTTTTAACATTAAGGTAAACGAATATTGTGCTTAACCCTTACCCATGATCCATTTGTCCAACCAAGGTAAGATATGACATCAAAATGTACCAACAACATAAAGTAACAATTGTTAAGTTTCATAGTTCCGCTAGTTTTCCGGGCCGCTCGTGACCGTGAGCACGGCTGTTATAACAGTTTTACACTCTGCAGAGGTGGTGCATCTTTACCCACAAGCCGTGTTACCCTTGTGCCCGAGGCGGCCAACCTCTTGATCCACTTCCGAGGTAGATCGGCAGGGCACACTATGAAGCCTTTCGCTGGTTCGTCTAACTGGTCAGGGCCGCTAGGTTTCCTTGGCAGGCAGATGTAGCAACCCCCCTTTTCTATGGCACAAGGCCATCGCAGCTATACACATAGAAACAAAGCAACACCTACACCCAAAGTGGCAAGCCCCTTTTGCGCCCTTTCGGGTCACCGCTGCCAAATTAGACAAGGTCCAGTTTACTGAGCTAAAACCAGAGCCATATAGCACTCATGGTAGCACTGTCAATCCCAGCTTTTGCTAACAGCAAGTTTTATTAACCGTTTAACACAACGTATCATCATGAGAAACAAATTCATCATAGGACTGGATTGATTATAAGTCAGTTAGCACTAGCAAAGCTACCCATATGCATATATCCCACGGGAACAAGAATATCACAGATCACAAAGCTAAGTGGGTTTTCTAAGGTTGCTCAGTTGGACACATGCATAAATGAGTGATTAAAGTAAAGTGTATAGGAAACAAGGAGGTCCCATGCTAACTTGCCTTGGTTGTCGAAAGGTTGATCCTCCTGCTGATCACTGAACGAGGGGTCCTGGTCGTACCACACCGACTCACCGTCTACTCGGTCACAAACATCACCACGCATTCCAGGTGCAAACATACACGATGCAAACAGAGCTATTATTAGAACAATACACCAAACAGTATTAAACTGAAATAAAACTTTGATAAAACTGAAGTACGCATCTCTACGATCACAACAAGTTTTGGTTCATCGAAAACGGAGTTACGGCGTGAAAGATACGGCCGAAACGGTATATAAAGCCCTAAACAAGATTAACTTGGACCCTACATCTAAACTGTCCAAAACAGACCAACAGGGACATAACCGATAGAGCACTAAATTACGAAGCTAACGCAATTTGAAAGGATCGAATCGGAGCTAAAACGTGGATTTTATAAGCAAAACAAAGTAGTGGCATTTCTGTAAATAGTTTGAATTGTATTTGGATTTAAACCGAAATTTAAATTGGATTTAAACCAATACCGCAGTCAACTGGACTGCGCCTCCATTTCTCCAAACACAGGGGCCTAGACGGAAGTTTTCAAAGACTCAGCGAACAGTGCCGCTGGAGCGCGGGTTGATTCATGGCTTCTTCGGGGGTTCTTTAGCAAAGATCACCCCGAAGGGGTACGGGCCATCACGGACCGTCGGATCGGAGACGGATGGCGCGGATTAGGCCAAGGCGGAGTGCGCGCGCGGGCGGGCGACGGCGCGCACTAGCCGCGGCGTCACGGCTCTCAACGCGACGTCGTGCGCGGCTCCGCCATGGCCGAAGCCACGGAGCTCGCGGGCTCAGGCCTAGGATCCACCACAGGCCAAACCAAGGGGTCGGCGAGCTAGAGGAAGGCAAGGGGATCTCACCGAGGCGGAACAAAGTGGCGGAGACGGCTCGGGAGAGGCGGCCCGCGGCGAACGGCGGTCGACGGCGGACTGCGCAGACAACGGCGGCGGTTAGGGCTTAAACCGAGCGAAAAAAGAGAGGGAAGGGTGTTCGGCAACTTCACCGAGGTGCGGCGGAGCTCGGGGAAGTCGCACACGACCGGAGCGGCGTCGAACCGACGGGTCGACGGCGGCGGCGGAAATGGCGGCGGGGAGGGCTCTGGTGCTGCGGTGCGCGGCGCTGCGGGAGTGGGAGAGGGAAAAGAAGGAGCGGGGTGCGGCGCATCCGCTAAATACACGAGAGCGAGGGCGAGATCGTGGGAGCGGGCTCGCGGGCGAAGCGGAGCGTGCGGCCGAGCGGTTGCGGCTCGGCGCAGACACGCGGAGAAGGAGGGAATTGGGGAAGAAAGGCGCTGACATGTGGGGACGGGAGGTCAGCGAGAGAGAGGGAGGAGAGCGCGGGCGGTGAAGCGAGCACCGGCGGTTGCTGCGTCGGGCCGGCCTATGGGCCGCGCGGGAGGGAGATCCGGAGGGCGCCGGCCCACGGCGAAAGGAGAAGGGACGGACGCGCGGTGGGTGCAGCGGCGCCGAGCGGGCCGACCTGCGGCCGCGCGCGATAGAGAGAAGGGGGAGGGAAAAAGGCCCAGCGGCGGAAAGAGAAGTAGGGGAAGAGCGCCGGCGGGCTGGGCTGCCCGGGCGGTTGGGCCGGAAACCAGGGAGGGAGAGAGGGAGTAAAAGAATTCCTTTTTCATTTAATTCAAAGCATTTCAAAACATTTCCAAAAGGAGTTTGAATTCAAACCAAGTTTTAACAAAAACCAGTCACTTCAATAAATCCAGTGCATCAGCATGAATGCAAAAAACATGTTGCCACCATAATTTTAATTCAACAAAAATTTATTTAACCCTAGGTTAAATGCTCACAAATTCATTATAAATCATTTTCACCTATTTTGTTTTGGAGAAATTTTAGGGTGTTACAAACTCCTACCCCCCTTAAGATGAATCTCGTCTCGAGATTCGACTGGAGCTTACTCAAACAACTGGGGATAAGACTCCCGAAGATCCTCTTCTTCTCTTTCCCAGGTAGCCTCTTCTTCTGTATACCGGTTCCAAGACTGAACTTTGCACATCTTGATAACTCGGCTCCTGGTAACTCTTTCTGCTGTCTCCAAGATCTTGACAGGGTACTCTTCGTAAGTGAGATCCTCTCCTATCTTGATCTCTTCCAGGGGAACTTGCTCTTCAGGTACCTCAGACATTTCTTTAGCTGAGAAACATGGAACACATCATGACACCTGACAGCCTCTCAGGTAACTCGAGCTGATAGGCCACTTCTCCACGTCTGGCCAAGATCCGGAAAGGACCTATGTATCTGGGTGCCAACTTTCCTTTCATGTTAAACCTCTTTACGCTTCTCATGGGTGACACTTTCAAATACACATAGTCTCCCACTTTGAAAACTAAATCCCTCCTGCGAGTATCTGCATAACTCTTTTGTCGGGACTGAGCTATCCTCAAGTTATCTCGGATCATCCTTACTTGTTCTTCAGCATTTCTAAACATCCGGTCCAACACTTGAGTTTCTCCTGTCTGATTCCAGAACAAGGGAGTTCTACACTTTCGCCCATACAAAGCTTCGAAAGGAGCCATTTTCAGACTCTTCTGGTGACTGTTGTTGTATGAGAATTCAGCATATGGCAGGCTTTTATCCCAACTAGTCCCATGCTGAAGGGCACATGCTCTCAACATGTCCTCCAAGATCTGATTTATCCTTTCAGTCTGCCCATCTGTTTGTGGGTGATATGCAGAACTGAAAGTCAGCTCAGTTCCCAAGGATTGATGTACTTGATGCCAAAAGTGAGAGGTGAACTGTGTCCCTCTGTCAGACACTATTTTCTTTGGAACACCATGCAGAGACACAATCCTCTCCATGTACAGTTCTGCTAACCTTGCTCCAGAATAGGTGGTCTTTACTGGTAAGAAGTGAGCGACCTTAGTGAGACGGTCGACTATTACCCATATAGAGTCATAGCCTCTTTGTGTGCGAGGTAAACCAGTAATAAAGTCCATTCCCACTTCTTCCCATTTCCACTCGGGTATCTGCATAGGCTGTAACAGTCCTGCTGGTCTTTGATGTTCAGCTTTGACCTTCTGACAGGTGTCACATAGAGCCACATATTCTGCTACATCTCGTTTCATACCATACCACCAGTATTTATCTTTCAGATCCAAGTACATTTTGGTGCTACCGGGGTGAATGGAATAGGCAGATTCATGTGCATCCCGCAAAATGCATCACGGATAGCTTTCACATCGGGCACACAAATCCTCTTTCCAAACCAAAGAGTCCCATTATCATCCATCCGGAATCCTGGTGCCTTTCCAAGCACTATGTTTTCTGCTATCTCTTTCAACTTCTCATCTTTCAACTGACCCTCACGGATTTCTTTCTCCAAGGTAGGTTCAACTGACATTTCCACCACATTGTTGGCAAAACATAGATTAAGGTATGCCATTTCAGCCTCAACTCTGCTGACATGCGTTCCACTTGCAGACCTTTGCGTAGGTTTTTCTGCTCAAGGCATCGGCCACGACATTGGCCTTTCCTGGGTGATAATGTACCTCTAGGTCATAGTCTTTGATCAATTCTAGCCAACGGCGTTGCCTCAAGTTCAGATCTGACTGAGTAAATATATACTTCAGACTTTTATGATCCGTATACACGTCACACTTATGCCCAACCAGATAATGTCTCCATATTTTCAGAGCATGGACCACAGCTGCTAACTCCAAATCATGAGTTGGATAGTTCACCTCGTGCTTTCTCAGCTGTCTAGATGCGTAGGCAACTACTCTTCCTTCTTGCATCAGAACACATCCAAGTCCCCAGACGAGATGCATCACAATAGATGGAGAAACTTTTGTTCAAGTCTGGCAGAACTAGGACAGGTGCTGAGGTTAATCTCTTCTTTAACTCTTCGAAGTTTGCTTGGCATTTATCAGACCACACAAACTTAGCATTCTTTTCCAACAAGGCAGTCATAGGCTTTGCGAGCTTGGAGAATCCTTCAATGAACCTTCTATAATACCCGGCCAAACCCAGGAACTTCACACTACTTGATTTTTATCATTCCATTATTCCCATTATCCAACCACATCTTGCACCTTGCTAGGATCAACGGATATACCTCCGTTAGAGACAACATGCCCTAGAAAGAGACTTCTTTCAGCCAAAATTCACACTTGCTCCTCTTGGCATAGAGCTGATGCTCTCTTAGCTTCTGCAGAACCATCCTCAGATGTTCCGCGTGTTCCTCCTCTGTTTTAGAGAACACTAAAATATCGTCTATGAATACCACCACGAACTTCTAGGTATTCCATGAACACTTTATTCATCAGATACATGAAGTAGGCTGGGGCATTGGTCAGTCCAAAAGACATCACTGTATACTCATACAGTCCATACCGCGTGGTGAAGGCGGTCTTAGGAATGTCTGAGTTCCGGATTTTCAACTGGTGATACCCAGATCTGAGATCTATTTTAGAGAACACACATGCTCCTCTAAGCTGGTCGAATAGATCGTCTATCCGGGGTAGAGGGTATTTGTTTTTAATGGTAACCTCATTTAAGGACCTATAGTCCACACACATCCTCTGGCTACCATCTTTCTTATCCACAAAGATCACTGGTGCTCCCCAAGGAGAAGCACTAGGACGTATATACCCTTTCTCTAACAACTCCTTAAGCTGTTTCTTAAGTTCTTCTAATTCATTTACCCCCATTCTATATGGTCTTTTAGATATTGGTGCAGTTCCAGGCAGTAATTCAATAATGAACTCAACATCGCGATCAGGTGGCATACCTGGCAGATCATCCGGAAAGACATCAGGGAACTCGTCCACCACCCGATCTTGCTCTGCACCACTCGCATCCATCTGGTTGACCGTGGCAGTTGGCTGCTCTTTTAACACCACTTGCACACAGATTCTGTCTCCCTTAGGTGTAGTTACAACAACTGACCTTTCTTGACACTGAATGACAGCCCCATGTTGCTTCATCCAGTCCATACCCAAGATGAGATCTATACCTGCTGTTCTTAGCACTATAGGCTTTACTTTAAAGTCTACCCCCCTTAGGTTGACACTAGAGGTGGGGCTCCAAAAACTTGCAGGCATACTACCCCTGGTGAGTTTACTATGATTGTTTCTTTCATTGCACATAAAGGCACACCATGCATTCTAACAAACGACTGTGAAATGAAAGAATGCGAAGCACCAGAATCAAAAAGTATGGTTGCTGGGATTGAGTTGATGCTGAACGTACCCATCATAACATCCGGTGCATCCAGGGCACTCTCGGCAGCTACATGATTCACCCGTCCAGTGTGAGGTGGACGAGCATTCTGCTTCTGAGCTCCTGCCTGGTTCTGTGGGGCCTGGGGTTCTGCTTCTTGGGGCACTGGTGAGCGTAGTGTCCTGGCTCCCCGCAACGGTAGCAAGCGTTGGGGTTCTGCTGAGCGGCATTCTTAATGGGAGCGGAGTTGGTTGCTCCCTGGCGTGATACTTGGCGCTCTGCTGTTGCTGGTACCTCTGACCTCCTGGCTGCTGCTGGTAGCGCTGACCACCTGACTGCTGCTGATGTGGAAGGCGCTGCTGGTTCTGGTTGCCCTGGGGGTACTGTCCTCTGTTCCACTGGTTGCCTTGACCCCTCTGAGGGTAACCTTGCTGTGGGTTGATTCGGGGACGAGTGTTGCTCCCCGATGACTGGCCTTGGAAGCTTCTTTTCTTTGCTTCCATTTCCTTCCTCTTGTTGTCAATAACTATCGCCCTATTGACCAGGGCCTGATAGTTCGGGTAGGTGTTGGACATCAACTGGAGTTGCAACCCATCATACAGACCATTCAGGAAACGGCGCTGTTTGTCCTTGTCATTGGCCACATCCTGGGGGGCATAACGCGATAGCTGAGCAAACTTGTCGCGGTACTGCGCCACTGACATGGACCCTTGCTTCAGAGAGCGGAACTCCTCTTGCTTCAGTTCCACGAGACCATCTGGGATGTGATAGGATCGGAAGTTCTCCTTGAACTCCTGCCACGTAACAACTGGGGCATCTTGGGGACGGCCGAACATGAACGCATCCCACCAGTCCTGTGCAGCTCCCTGCAGTTGCCCAGAAGCGTAGAGCACCTTCTCATAGTCGGTGCACTGGGCAATATTCAGTGTTTCTCCACTGCACGGAGCCAGTCATCCGCCTCCAGTGGTTCAGAGGCGTGAGTGAACACAGGTGGATGGCCCTTCAGGAACTCTCCTCGACGGTCCCTGACTTGAAGAGGTTGAGGTGCGGCAGCGGGCGCCTGATCCAGGCGGTCATCATGGCGTGCATAAGTTGATTCTGCGTGGCCATCAACTGCTCGATGGTCACCGGCGGCGGTGGCGGCGGCGGGTCCATAGGAGCACCACGCCCACGGCCACGGCCTCTCCCGCGTCCTCCCTTGCTGCCATCTGCTCACCAACAAATGCGCAAGAGTTAGACCTTTATATCCAACATAGAAAGTATATATGACATAAATGAACATTGCTGAAATTTTCTGTGCACATCCTTGTCAACAGCAGCACACTAAAACGGGCATAACTCGAGCTACAGAAATCCAACAGGGATGAACCAGACATCGTTGGAAAGCTTAAGAAACCAGCTACAACTTTCGTATAGAACACTTTTTCAGATTCGTCCAGATTCTAGGCCGAAAACAGCATTGATCAGAACTGTTCTGGATGACAGACTGCGCAGAAACATCAACTTTAAACAGGCATATCTCCTAGATCCGAACAGATAAAGACTTGGTTCCAGATTTGTTTGAAAGGTACATCAGTCTAGATACTCCCACAAAATTTCACAATTTTTGGGATCACGGATTAAGAGATACACAGATTTAAACATAGGCTGCTCCAGAAAACAGCAACACAGACAAAGAGATAAGCAACTTTATAAACCACAAGAGAGGTTTAACTTGGAGAAGCACGGACATAACCCATACTTCACATCACACAGACAAAGATCCGAACAAACATAGTTCACTAACATAAGTAACACAAACACCACAGGTTCACATAACACAAACTGAACTTAAACAACGTGTCTACACGAGATAACTGATCGTGGTAGGCAAGCTACTGGGCTCCACCGGGGGCATCGTTGGCTCTGTACTTCTTCTTGTAGACAGCTGCATAGTCTAGCTCACCGCGAAGGTAATCCACTTCGCGCTCCAAACGCCTTATCACCTTCTGTGCAGCACGCAGGTCATCTTGCACCTTGTCGGCCTTCCTATGCACCTCATAGGCGTGCTGAGCAGTGGAGACCAGAACCGGGTACTCCACCGGTGGTAGCAGGGTTCGCCACGAGCCCTCCATGTCACTTTGGGGCAGGTAGCGGTAGCGATCATTCCTCATCCTCTGGAAGCGAAGGCCATGGTAGTGCAGGTAAGCATCCTGCGCCGCGTCTTCCATACTTGCGAGGGCATCACCACGCTTGGTGGTAGTCCTGTGAGCTGACTCTATGACATGGGCTTGATCAGCAGCTTTCCAACCTGTAACCATCAGGTCGGACTTCCAGTATGTAGCCTCCAAAGGGTGGGTATACTCGCCGCAGTGGTACTGGAGCTTAGCCTCCATCTCAGGGTAGTACTCCTCCAGCAACGAACCAGCATACTATGATAGTAGGCTGTCTCGTCGGGCTTCTTGAACATGAAGCGACGATCCCAACCAAGGTCTTCCACCACCTGCGCTGCTGGAGAGGCAGGGGGTGCTGGTGCCGAAGCTGATGAGGCGGCGGGAGAGTGTACCACCGGGTACACTGGCACGAAGGCTGGTGCCGCAGGAGCTGGTGGAGCGTCAGGTGCTGCAGGAGCGGGTGCCTCTGGAGCAGGGACCTCAGGCGCTGGCGCCTCAGGCACAGGCTCCACTGGGACTGGCACCTCCGGAGCAGGCACCTCCGGAGCTGGAGACTCGGGAACTGCTGCAGGGGGCGGTGGTGGTGCCGCTAGCTCCTCAGAAGTTGCTGGAGTAACGGTCAACTCTTCATCCTCCATGAAGACGGCGTTGGAGGAGCTGGAGGAACCATCACTGTCGGGGATGTGAACCACAGGGGGAGCAGGCTGGCTGGTGAAAAGAGCACGGTAGGCACGGGTGTTCATGCGAGGCATCCTGACGTTATAAAACAAGATAAGATAAGCGGAAACAATTAGTTTTATGCAATAGAATAAGAATAAGGAGCATAAAAATTTAATAAAGTAACGAGTTAATAAAATAAGCATGAACAGGTACAAAAAGGGTTTAGACGGCCATTTCCTAGCTAGGCTTGCGTCCTACAGTCAACAAAGCTCTGATACCAATTTGTCACACCCCAATTTTAAGGATAAAACTGAGGCGGAATACTCATGTGTGCCCAGAAAACAATCACACACATAAGTAGACAAAATTACAAGAGTGGCATCATCACATTTGTTTATTACATCACGATAGTACTTAAAAAAAACAGAGTCTTACAACATACGGAACCACAGATCACTGAACTTGTTTCACAAACTAAACCACAGGGAAACGTCGACTTGGGGAGGCACTAGCCTAG
This sequence comes from Coix lacryma-jobi var. lacryma-jobi, assembly GCA_009763385.1. NCBI lineage: Eukaryota > Viridiplantae > Streptophyta > Magnoliopsida > Poales > Poaceae > Coix > Coix lacryma-jobi. Next base: position 129,436,033 of record CM019830.1, read on the forward strand.
AAGTCTTCAGGAAAGTCAGTCCAACTCACGTCATCTGTTACCATCAGGGATTTTGCCCAAAAAGAAGATAAACAACAAGCGTAAGTACTTCTCGTACTTAGCAAGCTAACACAGGGTTCATGGGGCTCAAAAAGGTTGACGCTGTCTGACTGCAGTTAGCTTTTAAGTTGGCAAAGTTTTAACATTAAGGTAAACGAATATTGTGCTTAACCCTTAACCCATGATCCATTTGTCCAACCAAGGTAAGATATGACATCAAAATGTACCAACAACATAAAGTAACAATTGTTAAGTTTCATAGTTCCGCTAGTTTTCCGGGCCGCTCGTGACCGTGAGCACGGCTGTTATAACAGTTTTACACTCTGCAGAGGTGGTGCATCTTTACCCACAAGCCGTGTTACCCTTGTGCCCGAGGCGGCCAACCTCTTGATCCACTTCCGAGGTAGATCGGCAGGGCACACTATGAAGCCTTTCGCTGGTTCGTCTAACTGGTCAGGGCCGCTAGGTTTCCTTGGCAGGCAGATGTAGCAACCCCCCTTTTCTATGGCACAAGGCCATCGCAGCTATACACATAGAAACAGAAGCAGCCCTACACCCAAAGTGGCAAGCCCCTTTTGCGCCCTTTCGGGTCACCGCTGCCAAATTAGACAAGGTCCAGTTTACTGAGCTAAAACCAGAGCCATATAGCACTCATGGTAGCACTGTCAATCCCAGCTTTTGCTAACAGCAAGTTTTATTAACCGTTTAACAACGTATCATCATGAGAAACAAATTCATCATAGGACTGGATTGATTATAAGTCAGTTAGCACTAGCAAAGCTACCCATATGCATATATCCCACGGGAACAAGAATATCACAGATCACAAAGCTAAGTGGGTTTTCTAAGGTTGCTCAGTTGGACACATGCATAAATGAGTGATTAAAGTAAAGTGTATAGGAAACAAGGAGGTCCCATGCTAACTTGCCTTGGTTGTCGAAAGGTTGATCCTCCTGCTGATCACTGAACGAGGGGTCCTGGTCGTACCACACCGACTCACCGTCTACTCGGTCACAAACATCACCACGCATTCCAGGTGCAAACATACACGATGCAAACAGAGCTATTATTAGAACAATACACCAAACAGTATTAAACTGAAATAAAACTTTGATAAAACTGAAGTACGCATCTCTACGATCACAACAAGTTTTGGTTCATCGAAAACGGAGTTACGGCGTGAAAGATACGGCCGAAACGGTATATATAAAGCCCTAAACAAGATTAACTTGGACCCTACATCTAAACTGTCCAAAACAGACCAACAGGGACATAAACCGATAGAGCACTAAATTACGAAGCTAACGCAATTTGAAAGGATCAAATCGGAGCTAAAACGTGGATTTTATAAGCAAAACAAAGTAGTGGCATTTCTGTAAATAGTTTGAATTGTATTTGGATTTAAACCGAAATTTAAATTGGATTTTAAACCAATACCGCAGTCAACTGGACTGCGCCTCCATTTCTCCAAAACACAGGGGCCTAGACGGAAGTTTTCAAAGACTCAGCGAACAGTGCCGCTGGAGCGCGGGTTGATTCATGGCTTCTTCGGGGGTTCTTTAGCAAAGATCACCCCGAAGGGGTACGGGCCATCACGGACCGTCGGATCGGAGACGGATGGCGCGGATTAGGCCAAGGGCGGAGTGCGCGCGCGGGCGGGCGACGGCGCGCACTAGCCGCGGCGTCACGGCTCTCAACGCGACGTCGTGCGCGGCTCCGCCATGGCCGAAGCCACGGAGCTCGCGGGCTCAGGCCTAGGATCCACCACAGGCCAAACCAAGGGGTCGGCGAGCTAGAGGAAGGCAAGGGGATCTCACCGAGGCGGAACAAAGTGGCGGAGACGGCTCGGGAGAGGCGGCCCGCGGCGAACGGCGGTCGACGGCGGACTGCGCAGACAACGGCGGCGGTTAGGGCTTAAACCGAGCGAAAAAGAGAGGGAAGGGTGGTTCGGCAACTTCACCGAGGTGCGGCGGAGCTCGGGGAAGGTCGCACACGACCGGAGCGGCGTCGAACCGACGGGTCGACGGCGGCGGCGGAAATGGCGGCGGGGAGGGCTCTGGTGCTGCGGTGCGCGGCGCTGCGGGAGTGGGAGAGGGAAAAGAAGGAGCGGGGTGCGGCGCATCCGCTAAATACACGAGAGCGAGGGCGAGATCGTGGGAGCGGGCTCGCGGGCGAAGCGGAGCGTGCGGCCGAGCGGTTGCGGCTCGGCGCAGACACGCGGAGAAGGAGGGGGAATTGGGGAAGAAAGGCGCTGACATGTGGGGACGGGAGGTCAGCGAGAGAGAGGGAGGAGAGCGCGGGCGGTGAAGCGAGCACCGGCGGTTGCTGCGTCGGGCCGGCCTATGGGCCGCGCGGGAGGGAGATCCGGAGGGCGCCGGCCCACGGCGGGAAAGGAGAAGGGGACGGACGCGCGGTGGGTGCAGCGGCGCCGAGCGGGCCGACCTGCGGCCGCGCGCGATAGAGAGAAGGGGGAGGGAAAAAGGCCCAGCGGCGGAAAGAGAAGTAGGGGAAGAGCGCCGGCGGGCTGGGCTGCCCGGGCGGTTGGGCCGGAAACCAGGGAAGGAGAGAGGGAGTAAAAGAATTCCTTTTTCATTTAATTCAAAGCATTTCAAAACATTTCCAAAAGGAGTTTGAATTCAAACCAAGTTTTAACAAAAACCAGTCACTTCAATAAATCCAGTGCATCAGCATGAATGCAAAAACATGTTGCCACCATAATTTTAATTCAACAAAAATTTATTTAACCCTAGGTTAAATGCTCACAAATTCATTATTAAATCATTTTCACCTATTTTGTTTTGGAGAAAATTTTAGGGTGTTACAGTGTGTGTCAAAAGTGTCACACACGACACCTCTTTGCATTTTTTGCACATCATCTGTCGTGTCAAAGCCATTATGGCCACTGCCATCCACGTCAAAATTGCATCTTATAAGCAGAACGCCGTAGTGTGTAATTAGGCATGCTAATGCTAATGAATTAGGTTGAGATGGATTTAACATATTGGGTTCTCAAGTAGATCCACCTTTTGGGAGCTTATTCAAGATGACCTTATGGTTATGTTTAATCAGTTCCATGATTCCAAACTCTCTTTTTAGTCTTAACTTTGGAATAATTACTTTGTTACCAAAACAAAAGGAAGTGTAACAAATTCAACAATATTGACAAATCTGTTTATTAAATGTGAGTTTCAAAAGGTTTTGGCAAATAGAATTGCTTGACTTTCAAAAGGCTTATGATAAGATAAATTGGTCTTTCCTACAACAACAAACACTAAGAGTGAAGGATTTCTCTCTTATAAGGTGTCAATGGATTGAAGATTGTGTTAGCAAAGGAAGTGTATGTGTTAAAGTAAACGACAACATTGGCCATCATTTCCAAACTAGGAAATGTTTACGACATAGGGACCATGTTTCTTCGTTTCTCTTTAACTTATTAGTAGTGGTTATGCTTGCAAATCTTATGGCTAGAGCTAAGGATAGTGAACAATTTCGAGGTGTTTTAACTTATTTGATCGACAGAGGTCTTTCAATCTTACAATACGCAAATGATACTATTCTTTTTATGGAACATGATTTAGAAGAGGCAAAGAACTTGAAGTTAGTACTATGTGCTTTCGAACAATTATCAAGCCTCAAAATCAACTTTCATAGGAATGAACTGTTTTTATACAATGAGGCACAAGTTTTTACAAGTGAATAAACAAAGACAAAAAGATTCAAAATGGGAGACAAGTTAGATTTTGGGAGGATCTTTGGTGTGGCGATAAACCCTTAATGGTGGCTTATTCCAGACTATAGGGACTTGTGAGGAAAAAGAATGTTATTGCGGGTAATGTGTTGAGTATAGTACCTCTTAATATATCTTTTCGAAGAGCTTTAGTAGGTGACACTCTAGCCGCATGGTTGCAACTAGTTTCAAAGGTAACCACTGTTAGTTTGAATGATGATGAAGACTTCTTTAAATGGGATTTTGATAGAGATGGTAATTTCATGGATCGCTCGATGTATAATGATTTGATTCTGGAAAATACTTTGACAAGGAAATATGATGTTTGGAAACTAAAGGATCCTCTTAAGATTAAATTTTTTCTGGGTACTTGAAAAAAAGGAGTGACTCTGACAAAACACAGTTTGGCCAAAAGAAGTTGGCATGGTAGCATTGATTGTTGTTTTTGTTGTGTGCTAACAAGACCATACAACACTTAATTTTTTGACTACCATATGACTCAGTCCACTTGGAATACCATGTTTATTACTTTTGGTATTCAACCACCTTCTAATGTATCTAATATGTTTAGTTCTTGGCTATGAGGGTTTTCCTTGTAGCTTAGAATCCAAATTTTAGTAGGTGTAGCGGCTTTTTGTTAGGCAATTTAGTTGAGTAGAAATGACGTGGCCTTCAATAAAGCTATCGCTAATTCTTTCGTGCAGGGTATTTTTTTCACGAGGGCTTACTGGATCCAAATTTGGTTGTCGTTCTTTAAAGTGGAAGAGAGAGGGAGAGATTCTGAGGATGGGTTGCAGCATCATGCAGCTTTTCAATGGCTTTCATTTCCTTATGGTTAAGTGAAACTGTGTCTTCTCTTATTGCTTTTAGCTTTTAGTCTAAGTGCTACTGTGGTCTGTATCTTTTGGCTATATACATTCATTTGTGGATATAGAGGCCGGATTGTTATTCCTTTATCTAAAATAAAAAAAATCAGCATTATCACTATAACTATGTAATATTATAAACGTCGTGTGTGGTCCCACAGAGATAGGATGTTCTCTTCTTTTTTCTAAAAAAAGGTAGATCCATTTTAGGACTTATTTGGATGTCATATTATCCACCTAAATTCATATGTGTTGAACTAGATTAGAAGGGACTTTAATTTAATGTTTACCCTAACCCACTCTAATTATGTGGATTGAGGTGGATACAAGCCTTAATAAACGCATCCAAACATGCATGCCTTAATTAGATGGACTCATATCCAGTGACAAATCCTGAACAATATGGGGGGGGGGGGGGATTTGCAAATTTAAACCATATATACATTGGTCATGGGGTAATTAGTTTTAGTATACTTATAATTAGGTCACAGATCACAAGATACATACGTACTGTGCAATGCAATTTGGGGCTGAGGACAATCCAAGCAGCAAAACATTTTAAATTGTCTCAAAAAAGCATTACAAGATTTCAATAGGCAACAAACTATTACTCAATTTGTTACCTCCTAGTACGCATAACCCGTAGATTTTACAGATTGAAGAACTTGGAAGAAGAAAAAATCAAGGACATGCAGAGCAGCACAGGGGCTAGAGGCAAAAGCGGCCACACCGACTGGACGCTATAATGGACCAGTCTTAAATCTTTTGGGGTATAGTATACGTTAATGGACTGGGCCGAAAAACGATGCATATCAACTTATCAAGTTGGAACCCAGGTTTAGGACCTAATTGGATTTTCTTAGAAATCACATAGAAATTTCATTGAGAAAAACGTAGAAATAGACATTGTTTTCCCGTGTTTTAACAGTCCCCGGTGCAATATTCGATAGTGATATTATATCATTGAAATACAGAGAGCAATTTTAACTAAAGGGCCATTTCGATCATTTCGTTTGAAGAAATTGAAATCTACTTAATAAATTAGACTATTTTATTTAGAATATGATATTCCACCAATTTCAAAGTTCACATATAAGCCATACCTTAAATTTATATGATAGAAGATTGAATTTGATTCTACAGAACACCATGCTATGTTTATACTTTGCAACTTATAGCCCGTTCTTTAACTCATTCTCCTACGATAGAAATACAATATATAAATATCTCTCTTATATAGTCAACAATAATATACAAAATATAATTCATATACAACCATATTAGCTTAAGTAATAGTCCATCTATCTTATAAGCAAACGTATCTACTGCAAACTATAATCTTTGTGAAAATACGTGCAAACTACAGTAAAAAATTATCTAAATTCACCTAAAAAAATCACACATGTAGATGGTATGATGATACACAACCTTGTAAAATATCTTATCCAAACTCGACTTCGTTTGTGAGTTATAAAAATAACAAATTTCAAGCCAGAAAGTTTTCCACATGATTTGTTAGAAGTTTGTTATTTTTATATCTCACAAATTAATTCTATTTTGGACAAAATATTTTATAAGGTTGTGTATCATCATATTATCTACATGTGTGATTTTTTTGATGAATTGAAACAACTTTTTTATTATGGTTTGCACGGGTTTTCACGAAGACTGTGGTTTGCACTAGATACGTTCTCATCTTATAATAGAAGTCACCATAAGATGTGTACAGGTCAAACATTCTTAATTTGAACTAGTTTTATAGAAAGTACGTATAATATTTATATCTTCAAATAAGTTTATTATGATAGTATAATCAATGATATATTAAATAATACTACTTATGTATTATAAATATTAATATTCTTTAATATATAACCGGTCAAATTTAAAAGAATTGATTTTTTGGAAAGTCAGAATGATATATATTTTGAAACGGAAGGGATGTATCTAAATTACGAGGATTAAAATAAATTCAATACCAAGGATCTTGCTGTAGCTACGATTTTATGTTAGGGCGGTCCAATAACATAATTTATTTTAAACAATCGTAAAGGTAACATATCAAACAATATAATAAATATAAATTACAAAACATAATATAATTAAGGGTAATTATTTTCTACTTTTTGGGAGTAGTTACTCTCATGTGCTATATCTCTAGATTTATGATGTGCTATATCTCTAGATTTATGATGTACTCCCTCCGTCCCTTTTTAATTGTCGTCTGGAAAGCATGTCTTTGAGAGAAACACAGATTTCTAGAGACAGTTATTTAGGGACGGAGGGAGTATATAGCCTAAGGAAGTATATGTATGCAGAGTATATAATCATACTAAAATATCTACAATAATATTTATGTTGAGTATGTATGTATACATAGAGTATATGGTTATACTTATTTTATATAGTACTGTAATGGCATTTATAGTAATATATTAAAAAATATATATTATGTTAATTTTTTTTCAGGTAGTAAAATTTTGAGTATCTTAAAACAAGTATGTAAAGATATTCAAGGTGATAAATGAGTATATATTCATACACAATGTTGATTATCGAAGATTAGAGTAACTACTCCTAAGAGTATATAAAATTTACCCATTTAATTAAACTAAATATGTTGTCATACAAGCATCTTAAATCAACGAGTCTAGTTTGCTTACGGCAGTCTTAATGGAACATTAATAATATTGTAGTTTCTATCCCTATTAATTACATAGACAACTCAGCAATCTGCTAGTTTCCATCGCGCCTCCTCCATCGCCGAGCCAACCTTTGCGCGCACCGCAAATCCACCGAGGCCCCGACATCCTGTGCGACCTGCATCTTCCACTCCGGTGCGCGCTCTGATGCTTTCCGTTCAGTGACCCGCATCTTCCCCTTCCGGTGTCTGGTGTGCAGTCGCACCATCGCTGGCTACAAGGAATAGTGCTTTACGTGACGATTACTTTAGTCATAAATAGTCGAAAAGATGTCACAGTTAACTTGTCATGACGATCGGAAAATCTATCATGTATCTCACGTCATACATTTGTTGGACCAACTCGAGCCGTCACTAATTGTCATTTCATTTCGTCACTTAATAATTGACAAAGTTTGAGCGAAAAAAATAAAAAAAACAGGGGAAATATTTTTAAAATTAGGAGAGGGGCCCCACTAGCTAGCTACACCACCCATCTATCCAATCATATTTTTTTTTATCTTTTTTGTGATTACTTTAGTCATAAATAGTCGAAAAGATGTCACAGTTAACTTGTCATGACGATCGGAAAATCTATCATGTATCTCACGTCATATATTTGCTGGACCAACTCGAGCCGTCACTAATTGTCATTTTATTTCGTCATAGAATAATTGACAAAGTTTGAGCGAAAAAAATAAAAAAAAACAGGGGAAATATTTTTAAAATTAGGAGAGGGGCCCCGCTAGCTAGCTACACCACCCATCTATCCAATCGTATTTTTTTTATCTTTTTTGTGATTTTTTTTGCACTTTGCATTAACCAAAATTCGAACTAGCGACCTCTCGCACATGCGCGTGTAACCTCCACTACCACTCCACCCTTTTGTCATTTGTGTCTATATTCCATTTCAATTTTCCTCATATTATGCTAAATTATGTGTAAATTGCTTGTTTGATGCTCTAAACGAATTCAAATCAAAAAGTTGTCAACTACAAAGTTTCGTAACTTTTTGAGATCTACACTTTTTGTTTAGAAAGTTTATCCATCCGAGATCATTTACAAAATTTGAATTTCAAATTTGAGAAATTTCAAATGTAGTTTTCATTAACAAAATGGTTTCAAATTAAAAATTTATCAACTAAAAAGTTTCATAACTTTTTGAGATTTATGTCTTTCATTTTGGCTATTTTTCATCTGAGGTATTTTGAAAATTTTGAATTTCAAAATTTTTAAATTTAAATGCAGTTTTGCATGACAACATGATTTCAAATTAAAAGTTGTTAACTACAAAGTTTCATAAATTTTTGAGCTTTTCAACTTTCATAGATCTTTAAAAAAACAAGACCCATGTTGGCAAAAAAAACAAGGCCCATGTTGGCAGGCCATACAGCGCCATGTTGGATGTTGAGCTGTGACGAAACGAAAGTCCTAATTGTCGGGCCCCAGGAATGGTTGAAGCCATACCCAATCGAAAAAGGATATTATCCAAACGCATTTCAAGTAATTGTAGTAAAACCTGACCTGTGGATCTTTTTGCTTTTCCAGCGATATGTACATATCTAAGTAATTGTCGTTCTGTCAGACCATAATGAAAACGCAATTTCTGTTTTTCTTGAAGACGAATACGATATTGCTCCGTCATAGATCTACCACTCAGTTGCTAAGATATGGAAAAATAATCCGTGACGTTCAGATCGTCATATATAAATCACCTAACAAATGAAGAATATGATTCTATGATGCTTTCTGAGAACGTCATCGAAAACCGTCATGTAAAGCACTATTTCTTTCGTGTAGTGGGAGGAGTTTTGACCATGGGCGACAGATGAGGCCACGCCCAACACCGCAGTGTCCGTGAAGCAGCAATAGAGATCCGCGCATGATTGAATCAAGAGCAGAGCTTGTGCAGGCTAGAAGCAGTAGCAGCAGTAGAGCTTGGGGCAGGCAAGTTCATGAATAGAAGAGAAGCAAGCAGCAAGAGTCGAGAAGATGCGAGAGAAGCCAACAGATATTGGTGACCGGACACAAGGCAATAGGTCGAGGACGGAGACAGAACATACGAAAGAATACGGTGAATGATTGCGCAGAGGATCCGAAGACGAGAGAAAAAAATCATGTGAATGATTGAGTAAATTTATACCTAAGCATTAGTAGAAAATTTTCCAATGTGAAAGATTAGTTTCTTCATACGATATCCTATACTACAGAAACTGCTATGATTTCTTTTATTGGGACCGCCCTTAATGTAGATTAGATAGAGCCTTCTTCTTTAATGCATATTTCTAAAAAAAATGCAAATATGTAACATCTCCACTCCGTCGAGTATACTTAAACAATTTTACAAGAGAGTTGTGCGGTGTTACAATTTACTATTCCAACCATGCACTACAATCTTTAAACTGAAGTTATTATATATATATATATATATATATATATATATATATAGAACTGATAAAACAGCGATACCTTCTATTCAGGGCTTTTAACCCTTTTTATTAGAAGAGAAAGAAAAATGAAAACACCAAATAGAGGGCCCCTACGGGCTACCGTGGCAACGAAGATTAATGGAAACGAACGGCGGTGGCTGGACGCCATGGACGGGTCTGGGGCGTGGATACAGCAAGAAATTGGGGGCAGAGCAGCGTAGCGTAGCTGGTGGTGCGTGTGTGTGTGTTGATTGGAAGCATATTTGAAACTATTGCAGACAAGGCGAGCTGAACTTGATGCTGGAGATGAATGATGAGGTGGGTTCACAATGTGAACGTGCGTTTCATATATTTGAAACTATTGCACATTACAATATGTGGTGAAATAATAAGCTCATTATTATTTATGTTTATGGTTTAAAAATATTGTGGTTATGTTTATTATCTTATATATGCTTGATCTCTTTTGTATCACGAATAACATAATACTATAAATAAATTGTATTTAGGCGTTTTTAGCTTACTATGGCAAGGACACTCCCAATGCAGAAACTATCGAAGTTTCTATCCGTATTAATTAGGTTGTCACGTAGACATTTTGCTGACATGGTAAACAATTTAACGAGGAGAGAGAGCTAAAAACGTAGAAACCATTTCTAACTTAGAAACCGAGTCTACACGGGTGTCGAGGCATACGAAACTATGGGAGATGGCGTTGGAGAAAAGCGCGTGGTTTCCATGGCCGATTGGGGGATCCCGTGCGAGGCCTACGCAAATCACGCACAACTAAGGCCTTGTTCAGTTCGCGAAAAATGTGGCGAAATGTTACTGTAGTACTTTCGTTGTTATTTGATAAACTTTGTCCAAATATGACCTAACTAGACTCAAAAGATTCGTCTCGACATGAAAAGACCAAAAAGTACAATTAGTTATTTTTTTACCTATATTTAATGCCCCATACATGCGTCTAAAACGGGTACTGCGCAAAATATTTAGGGAGATTTTGGAATCTGAACGTGCCCTAATCTCGCCGTCGCGGACAGAGCGCACGCGACCGCCATCACCGCCACTGACGGAGCATGTGTAGCTGCCGCCGCCGCCGCTGCCGAGATCTCACACGGCTGCTGCCAATCTTGCTTGCACAGCCGCCGGGCAAGGGCACGGAGGTGGTGGTGGAACCCGACGACCGCGAGACCGGCCGCAAGCAACGGCGAGACGCAGAGAAGCCGTCGTTCCCCGATTCACGTCCGGCACTAGGCACCAAGCTGCACCGTGTACGATTCGCTAGGAAGCTCTGCACCAGGCCACCAACTCACCTTGCTATACTCACGTTGCTTTGCATAGATCTGTGCGTGCGGATGCTCAACGCCTTGGAGCTCTGGCCGCGACCGCCCACCCCGTGCGCAGCTGCTCGACGCCATGCAGGTTGACTGTGGCCACTCGCGGCACTCCTCCCCGCACTGGCTCGCCTCGACGTCCGCTCCTTACGCACAGCGACGAGCTCGCGCATGGAGTCTCTCTTCGCATCTTTGCTCAGGAACCCTCGAGGCGTAGAGGTTACCTCTACGGGTGGCACAAAAGATCTGATACGAGAAGGAAGGATAATAGGTTGGATTTTTTCTTGTTGGACTCTAGATAACATGCTTGTATTGAGGAAAATAGTTTCTCGCTACAATATTCTACACTATAGAAACTACAGATAATTTCTTGTATTGGGAGTGCCCTAACAAGAACAACATAATACTATAAAAAAACAGCTCTTTCTCCTTCAATAATGATATGAGAAGTAGAGGTGGCGAAGAAGGTGGAGTTTTGGGGCTCCGACCAGCTCAGTACTAGTTAGTCGGAGACGCTGCAAATAGGCACTTAATCATGGTTGATTGAAATCATTATACTACTAGTTAATGACAATTAAATAGATCGAGCGATTGTATAAATTATCTGTTCAGTTGTCTCTATTCAAAGTTTAAAGAATTTATAGGCAACAAATTGCATACGTATGGTTTATTTTATTCTTCACAGGAAAAAGAATTACATGAACATGAATTACAAAGCTGGAGGCAGGTGAAAAGCGATTGCTAACCATGATTGACTGCCAAATGGATCTGTAGGGGAGGCCAGCGTCACCAAGCCCCTGCCAGCAACAGCGATGGGTGGTTTCGCTGCATCAATTTGCCGAAGAAAGGGACGGGCAAATGGCCACCGCCGCCGCCGAACTGCTACCCCGGCAAAGAGTATCGGTCACGCCGCCGCCCAGGTTCCCTTGCTCTTCCTAGATCCAGTGCCTTCCTTGCTCTTCCTGGCTGAGCAGACACCGACATGGAAGAAGGGAGGAAGATCAGAGCGGACGACCACGGAGAAATACTGAGGAGGAAGAGATTTTAGCGCGACAGCCAGAACCCCACGCGCACGGGATCCACGCACCGTCGACTCGGGGAGGATTGTTGTACAACGCTGTTGAAGTCGGTCGCCTCGCGAGACGACGATGTCTCTGTCTCCAGGCTTCGACAGGGTTTTTTTTTTTTTTTTTTTTTTGTAAAAGTAGCGATGAAGAGACGAGGTTTAGGGACGCGCTGTACGTGCCATAATCTATTCTCTGGCCTTCACATCTATAATATTAAATGAGTTTAGTAAAATTTACGATGACATATCTACCTTAAAATAATGGTGTAATTGTTTGGTATTTTTTTAGTGGTATATGTCAACAAGAAATTTCAGCAAGTATGATAAATTCGGTTCCCACATTTTTGACATTTTGTCTAGTTTATTTAAACCTACAATTACGAGGTAGTAGTACTAGTCAATGTATCTTTTTATTGTTTGAAACGTACGACGTGTTTGGTTGGGTTGAATGTAACACCGGGTAATGAATAACGATTCAAGTGTTTGGTTCGGCCCGGCCTGTTATAGCCTTACACGCAATCAGAAAACGCTCTATTCATCCCCGATACCGGCCCTCTCCGTCCCTTATCTGATTACGCTCGTCTCCCACCGCTAGCTCGCGGCCTCCGTCCCCAGCTCGCGTTCCCCTTCTGCGCCGCCGCTCGCTACTCGTGGACGTTCGCCGCTCGCCACTCGTCGACTCTCCCCGCTCACCGACGCTCGCCACTCCGGTACGCTCCGCCTCTCCGCTTCTTCTCCCTCCCCTTTCCTCTCTCTTCTCTCCATACACCAACGCGATTTGTTTCTGAACCCTAGGGTTTTTTCTTGTTCAAGATCCTTGCACAGGGAGAAGAGGACACGTTCGCCGGTGCGTCTCCTCTCCTTTCCCTTTTCCTCTCGCTTCTCCCCATGCACCAGCGCAATGACATTTGTTTTCCCTAAAGGTCCAAGATCCTTGCACGAAGGAGAAGAGGACGTGGCACGGAGCAAGCAAGGCACTTCATCGCCGGTGACCGCTGCTCTACCTTGCCTTAGGTATGACATTATGGTTGTCTCATTATCCACCGGTTCGGCGGAGGGGTTGGGAGGGATGAAAGCGATTAGTTTAATTAATTAATTAATTACTCTTCTAGATGGGGTGCGGGATGGGCGGCGTGTGGAGATGGACTAGCTGACTCCACACACACGGTCGCAGTTAAATCTGAATTAGTTATCTGATTATGATGAGTACATAATTTGATTTTCATTCTCTGGCTTATAGCCCATCATTCTTGATACGACCCTGCTTCTGATATACAGTATAGTATTTTAGTACTGTATTTGTGATGCAGTCTCCAAAATTTGTTTCTGGGATATCCTCGTATTTTCTACTCAAGCTGTCATTTTATTTTTAAATAAAGTTATGTACTACTATGTAATAACTAGATGTTGCACACTGGACAATGCTTATTTATCATGGTGCGCGTCCTGTTCGTACTTGGATACTTCTTGCTAATGAGTTATGAGATGATTTTGTCATACGATCATCTCCATTATGAATCTAGAATGCTTGATTATTCCTTGTCAAGAGTTTCACTGATGCCCTGGTTTCTGGAGTACTAGCTAGACTCGTCAGAAACTGAACTGCTAGTAGTTCTGTCACATCTCAGTTTATATGTAGCTTCAGTTCTGATATCTGGTGGTTCAGTTAACTTTTGATGGACACTGATAACTATACTTTTTGTATCATGTAGACAAGATAACTTATTCTAAACTCTGTATTTTCGTTCATCTGTCAATGGAAATTAGAATGTCTCGAGTAGAAAAAAAATGTAGACAAGACAACTAGATCTGCTGCTTGCTAAGCGCTGCCTAAGCTCAGCATGCTTAACTAGATCTGTTATTTTCTAAGGATATAACAAATTATTTTACTGGTTAGTGCTTTAATTAATATTACTATTTTTTTGTGTCCAGCATCATGGCTCGCCTTCCTTTAACTATAAGAACTCGAAGAAGGAACATTGCACTTAGAAATATGTTGACTTGCATAGTCGTCATGTACTATTACATGTGGTTTTTTTTTGCACTAGCACATAGAAGAAGGTGTTTTAAGATAGAGAGAAGGATTATAAACGAAGGCCTTAGAAATGAGAATTTGTTTCAATTAATTCGTAACAGTGACACTACTTGTATAAGTGAGCTTCGTATGGATAGGAGAACATTCTACACCTTGTGTGAGATGCTTAGAGATGTTGGTGGGTTGAAAGGCACACGCAATATGGAGCTAGAAGAGATTTGAATCAGTGATTTTGAAATTACTATGTAGCTATGGACCTTTCTCAGAAATCAACAATTGTGCGAGGAAGGGGAAAGAATAAAAGAAAGTGGACTATGACCGAAGATGATGAGCTTATGAAAGCATTGAACGCATCTTGGCCCCTAGTGGTTTCAGTGATTGGATGAAACACAAGATTACTGTGACTAACGTGTGTTTTGCAGAAACAAGATTAAGTTAGGTCACGGTAATAGCGACGATACGGGCATATGGAGTTCATGTCCCCTGGCGATGGATATCGTTTCGGTTTTCAAAGGGCGAACGACGAAGACGGTGGTAGACTAGGCTAAGTGTCATATGGTGTTGGAGGACACTTAGGTAGTCTTAGGTCTTTGTTTTTCCTTTGGTCGTACTATAAAGGGGAGCATGAATCAGTAGCTTGATCTAGATGAGTCTATTGAGGAAGGTGTGGTGCACACTTGTTATTTCATAGCCCTAGGTAGCTCAGAGAGATGCCTTAAGTTGAGAGGATCAAAAGTCATTTAGGCCGTGTCGCGATCCGAGTTGAGTTTGCCCTTGTTATGGGCATCGGACGCTGGCCAGGTGGGCATCGGACGCGTCCAATGCCCACCCCGACTAGGGTTTAGTCTGGTGCATGGCATCGGACGCGCCGATGTGTTCACATCGGACGCGCCCATGCCACTGTTCACGTGCGCGTGAACTTGAGGCCGCATCGGACGCAGGCATCGGACGCTGAGGGCCAGCGTCCGATGGCCATGCAGAGAGGTTCCAGAGAAGGTAAATCCACATCGGACGCGTCCGATGTGGTGGCATCAGACACTGCCCAGCGTTCGATGTCCCTTTAAACAGTCTGACAAGAAGGTACAGTAGACCGTTGGACGAGGTCATCGGAGCGTCCGATGCCAGGCATCGGCGCGTCCGATGCCCCCGCAGAATGCCTATCTTGTGCTGTTTTTGGATGGCCGGTTGGGGGAGTATATATACTTCCTTCCCCCCATCCATTTGAGTGTTCTTGCCACTTCCATCAGCTGAGAAACACATTGTGAGTGTGAGTGAGTGCAAGAGCCCTAGTGAGGTTGAGTGATTTGCTAATTGTTAGAATTAGACACCTCCTAGTGAGAATTGAGTAGCAAGTGTGCATCCATCCATCTCTTTGGCCTTGTGTTGGTCAAGTGAGAGCTCTAGCTTGTTACTCTTGGTGATCGGCATCACCTAGACGGCTTGGTGGCGATCGGAGAGCTTGGTGATCATCCGGAGGCATTGTGGATGACCTAAGTCAAGTTATGACCGGTAGCGAGCGATTCACCGGGCCGGAGAGGCGAAGAATCAGCTCGTAGTGAGCACTTGATCCTTGCGCGGATCAAGGGGGAGCGATACCCTTGCGCGGGTGCTCCAACGAGGACTAGGGGGGTGTGCCGACACCTCGATACCTCGGTAAAAAGATTGTCGTGTCATCTCTACTCTCTTCTCTACGCATTTACCTTTGAGCAATTCAATTTCGCATTTACTTGTTGTTCTTTCATAAGTTGAATTGCAATGCTAGAGTAGAAATGGTTTAGGGATAGTCCTTTGTGCAATTGATTCTTGTCAAACACACTTCTAGGCACTAGGGGGTTAATTGGGGTTTGATAGGTTTTATTATCGCAAAAAGTTTTAGAAAAGCCCAATTCACCCCCCTCTTGGGCATCTTGATCCTTTCAATTGGTATCGGAGCCTCGTGCTCTCGATCTAGGCTTAACCGCCTAGAGTTAAGATGTCCGGAGGTGATGGACCACCTCCCATGTTCGAGGGAGACGACTTCCCATATTGGAAAATCCGTATGGAGTCGTACCTAGAAGCGGTTGATGTTAAATGCCTCAATGCCGCGATCACCGGCTTTGCCAAGCCCAAAGAAGGCACAAGCCTTACTCCTAATGAGGAGGAAAATGAGAAATGGAATGCAAAAGCCAAAAATATTCTTTTTAGAGGCATTTGCAAGGATGTGTTCAACTGTGTTCGGAACCACAAAAATGCCCATGATCTATGGGACAACATTTGTGCGCTCCATGAGGGAACAAAGAGTGAGCGTGAGGAACGCTATCATTTGGTTATGCAAAAGCTTCACTCTTTTGACATGCATGCTAATGAAAGTGCAAATGAAATGTACTCACGGTTGAATGTTCTTGTAGAGGAACTCAATGGACTTGGCCTCACACAAATGCAACCATCCGATGTTGTGAGGAAGATCCTTTGTGTCCTTCCAATTGAGAAGTATGGACACATAGTGACGGTGCTACATCAAGGTGATCTTTCCACCGCTACACCAACTCAAATCTTGGGAAAGATCAATGCACATGAGATGTACATGCACATCACACCATGTGGTGGCTCCACCACCGACAAGAAGAAGGACTTGGCCTTCAAAGCTAGCCATGACAAGAAGGGCAAGTCCAAGGCTATTGAGGTGCATCATGAGAGCTCAAGTGATGAAGAGGATGATTCCAACATCGCTCTCATGGTGAGAAGGACCACCAACATGTTGAAGAAGCTTCACAAGAATGGAGTCAATTTTGACTCAAGAAAGAAGAAGTTCTTCACAAGTAGCAAGAGGAGGCCAATCTCCGAAATGGATTGCTACAATTGTGGTGAGCTTGGCCATCTTGCTCATCAATGCACCAAGCCCAAGAAAGAGAGCTACAAGAACAAGAACAAGGGCAAGAAGTATGACTCATCAAGTGAAGATGAGAAGAAGAATGAGAAGCCCTACTACAAGAAGGATGGCAAGAAGAAGAAGCAATACCACAAGAAAGGTGGCAAGGCTTACATTGTTGGTGATTGGCTCACCGACATTGACTCCTCCGGTGGCTCATCAAATGAAGATAGTGATGATGAGAAGGAGAAGGTGGCCGCTCTAGTCATTGGCTCTTCTACACCACCACCACCACCGTCACCATCATCATCTACACACCTATGCCTTATGGCCAAGGGTGACCGGAAGGTACAAAACGATGATGACTCTAGTGATAGTGATAGTGATGGTGAATTTGAGGCACCCACTTATGATGAGCTTGTTAAATTGCTAAATGACTACTCTAAAATCATAAGAAAGACTAGAGCTAAGAAGGAAAAGCTTGTTGATGAAAATGAATCTCTTGTTGAGAAAAATGATCATGCTACACATGCTAGTGATGAATTAAAGAATGAACTTGCTACTATGTCATCTTCTATCAAGGAGCTCAAGTCTTCTAACAAAGAGCTCAAAGCTAAAAATGAAAAACTTGATAAGATGCATAGTGACTTTACCACTAGTTATGCCTTGCTAAAAGAGCAATACACTCAAGTGAAAGTAGACTATGATACTCTCACCATTGCTTATGATATGCTTTCACATGAGACACATGATGCTCCTAACCTTGTTGTTAAGTGTGACATAGCAACATCTTGTGAGGACTTGGTTAGTGAGCATGATGAGCAAAGAGCTAGTGGCAAAGGCAAGAGTGTGGTTGTGGCCGATCACTATGTTGATTATGTCAAGATCAAGAGTGAGAATGCAAAGCTCAAGATTGATCTAGAGAAGCTTGCAACCACAAAGCAAGTCATTGTTGAGACCCAAGATGATGAGTATAGCATGTCACTTGAGCTAGACATGCTAAAAGAAGAGAACAAGAGATTGAAGATGGAGAGGGATTACAAAATGACACCATCTCAATTGCAACTCCAATAAGAGAATGCCAAGCTCAAGAAAGAGAAGGAGCATCTCACCACCGGGTTGAAGAAATTCACCAAGGGACAATGTCTTCAAAGTGAGCAACTCATGAACACCATCATGAAGACCAATAGAAATGGCATTGGCTTCCTTGAGGAGAAGATGAAGCAACGCAAGAGCATCACAAAGCCAATGAAGAAGAAGATTGGAAGATGCTATGAGTGTGGAAAAGAAGGTCACTTTGCTCATAATTGTGAAGAGCCAAAGCCCACACCCTTGCCCAAGCATGCTAGGCCCTTTGCTTTCAATGCTCACTACATGCTTAGACAAGATTCTAGTGTCAAGATGAAAGTTATGTTCATGGGGCCTCCTAACAAGAATAGGCCAAAGCAAATTTGGGTTGCAAAGACACTAGTAGAGAAGGTTAAGGGACCTCAACAAGTTTGGGTCCCAAAAGCTCAAGCTTGATTTCTTGTGTGTGTAGGTGAACTACAAGACCGGTGGATCTCATTGGGTGATTGATAGTGGTTGCACACAACATATGACCGGTGATCCCCGGATGTTCACCTCACTAGAAGAAAATGTCAATGACCAAGAAAAGATAACATTTGGTGACAATTCAAAGGGCAATGTCAAGGGTTTGGGCAAAGTGGCTATATCAAATGATCATACCATCTCCAATGTGCTTCTAGTTGCATCATTGAGCTTCAACTTGCTATCCGTTGGGCAACTATGTGATCTTGGCTTTCAATGTTTGTTCACCGACAAGGAAGTGGTTGTGACCAAGAAAGATGATACACAAGTGATATTCAAGGGCTTTAGATACAACAATCTGTACTTAGTGGATTTCACCTCCGAAGATGCCAACTTGAAGACATGTTTATTCACTAAGCAATCACTTGGTTGGCTATGGCATAGAAGATTGGCTCATGTTGGAATGAACACTCTCAACAAGCTATTGAAGAAAAATTTGGTTAGAGGCTTGAAGGATGTCGAGTTTGAGAAGGACAAATTGTGTAGTGCATGTCAAGCCGGCAAGCAAGTTGCAAATACACATCCAACCAAAGCCTTTGTATCAACATCAAGAGAGTTGGAGCTACTTCACATGGATCTATTTGGACCAACAACATATGCTAGCTTGGGTGGAAATCTCTATTGCCTAGTGATTGTTGATGACTACTCTAGATACACTTGGGTATTCTTTCTTCATGACAAATCCGAAGCAACCCCTTCATTCAAGAAGTTTGCCAAGAGAGCCCAAAATGAGTTTGACTTGAAGATCAAAAAGATAAGAAGTGACAACGGAAAGGAGTTTGACAACACCCACATTGAGGAATATTGTGATGAAGTTGGGATCAAGCATGAAGTCTCCGCAACCTACACACCACAACAAAATGGGGTAGTTGAGAGGAAGAACCGAACTCTAATCACCCTAGCAAGGACTATGTTAGATGAGTACACTACACCAGAAAGATTTTGGGCGGAAGCAATCAACACCGCTTGCTATGCATCAAACCGGTTGTTCCCCCACCGTCTCCATGGCAAGACCCCCTATGAGCTACTCAACAACAAGAAGCCGGATATATCATTCTTTAGAGTGTTTGGGTGCAAATGCTACATCTACAAGAAGCGCCAACACCTAGGGAAGTTTCAACGTTGATGTGATATTGGTTTTCTTGTTGGTTA
Organism: Coix lacryma-jobi var. lacryma-jobi; assembly: GCA_009763385.1. Taxonomy (NCBI): domain Eukaryota; kingdom Viridiplantae; phylum Streptophyta; class Magnoliopsida; order Poales; family Poaceae; genus Coix; species Coix lacryma-jobi. The sequence goes on from CM019830.1 coordinate 129,455,802, forward strand.
CTCATTGAAGTCCAAAGCATATCGAGTATTCAACCATGCCACCGGGATGGTAGAAGAAACATATGATGTGGAATTCGATGAATCTAATGGCTCTCAAGGAGAGCATGAAAATCTTGATGATGTAGGTGATGAACCATTGAGGGAAGCAATGAAGAACATGCCGGTTGGAGCCATCAAGCCTAAAGATGATGATGATGATGTGCAAGTCATTGACAAGCCATCATCATCCAATGTACCACATGTTGATGACAAAGAAGGGAGAGATCCATTTGAAGATACTCATGTCTCCCATGATCAAATGGTGGTACAAGCTCAAGATGTTGATGCTCCACAAGCGGCCCCTCAAGTGGTTGATCAAAGGACTACTCCTCTACTACAAGCTCATCCTCAAGATCTCATCATAGGGAGTCCAACAAGGGGTGTAATGACTTGATCTCAAAAACTTGCTTTATTTATTGAACATCACTCCTTTGTGTCTCTTGTTGAGCCTACCATTGTAGATGAAGCTCTAGGTGATCCGGATTGGGTGAATGCTATGCATGAAGAATTGAACAACTTCACCCGCAACCAAGTTTGGACACTTGAAGAGCGACCTAAAGGCGCAAGAGTCATTGGACCAAATGGGTGTTTAGAAACAAGCAAGATGATCAAGGCAAGGTTGTTAGAAACAAGGCAAGGCTAGTTGCAAAGGGGTTCTCTCAAGTTGAAGGTTTGGATTTTGGAGAGACCTTTGCACCGGTTGCAAGACTTGAAGCCATCCGTATCCTCCTTGCATATGCATCACATCATGACATTAAATTATATCAAATGGATGTGAAAAGTGCATTCTTAAATGGCTTCATAAATGAACTAGTCTATGTTGATCAACCTCCCGGGTTTGAAGACCCTAGATATCCTAATCATGTTTATAGGTTGTCCAATGCGCTATATGGGCTCAAGCAAGCCCCAAGAGCATGGTACGAGCGCCTCTGGGACTTCCTCATTGAGAAGGGCTTCACCATTGGGATGGTCGACACCACACTATTCACCAAGAAGCTTGAAGGAGAGATCTTCATTTGTCAAGTCTACGTTGATGATATCATCTTCGGGTCAACAAATGAAGCTTATTGCAAGGAATTTGGTGACTTGATGTCAAAGGAGTTTGAAATGTCCATGATTGGAGAGCTCACATTCTTCCTAGGCTTCCAAGTCAAGCAATTGAAGGAGGGGACTTTCATATCTCAAGAGAAGTATACAAAAGACCTCCTCAAGCGCTTCAACATGGATGATTGCAAGCCTATCAAGACTCCAATGCCAACAAATGGACATCTCGACCTAGATGTGGGAGGTAACCCGGTTGACCAAACTCTCTACCGCTCTATGATTGGTAGCTTGTTATATTTGACCGCATCTAGGCCCGACATCATGTTTAGTGTGTGCATGTGTGCTCACTTTCAAGCCGATCCTAGGGAATCACATCTCATACCGGTGAAGAGAATCCTTAGGTACCTAAAGCACACCCCAAGCTTTGGCCTTTGGTATCCCAAAGGAGCTAACTTCCAACTCGTTGGGTATTCCGATTCGGATTACGCGGGTTGCAAAGTAGATAGAAAAAGCACATCCGGAGGGTGCCATTTGCTTGGGAGATCACTAGTGTCATGGAGTTCAAAGAAGCAAAATAGTGTGGCCTTGTCTACCGCCGAGGCGGAATGCATAGCCGCAGGTGCTTGTTGTGCACAAATCCTTTATATGAAACAAACCCTTTTAGACTATGGTGTAGTTCTAGAAAGGGTACCTTTGTTGTGTGACAATGAGAGCACGGTTAAGCTTGCTAACAACCCGGTTCAACACTCTCGCACAAAGCACATAGATATTCGCCATCACTTCCTTAGAGATCATGTTTCAAAGAAAGATATATCCTTAGAGGGAGTTAGAACCGAAGATCAATTGGCGGATATCTTCACAAAACCCCTAGATGAAAACACTCTTTGTAGATTGCGAAGTGAGCTTAATGTGCTTGATCTAAGTAACTTTGTCAAAAGGTGAAAGGGGGTTGTATTTGCATTGCATTGTATATTATGCCATGTTTAAATTATGCTATGCACATAGGCTTGTCAGACGTGGTTAAGATAACCGCCCTAAAAAGCGTGTGAAGAAGCTTACCCATGAGCAAACTTGACAAGCAACCTAGATTCAAATTCCGTATTGCATTGCATATGCATGGTTGTTGCTTTGTCGTTTCTTTTCGGTTAAGTTTTGAGCAACCGCTGTGTTCGTCCACCGCTAGGGGGAGCATTTGAGGCTCCTAATGGTTGAGACCCCTAGTTTTGGTGGCCACATGTTATCTCCTTGGGGTTTATCGCTTATTTTCTCTAAAAAGGATATGTAGTCTATGGCAAAATATTTATAAAATTGAGGGTTTATGCGAGGATGCTCATACTAGGTTCCAACTGGTGCTTATTTGCTTCTTATTTGAGTTGGAACTTGGTTGGGAGAGGGAGCCGCAACAAAAATCTTCAAAACTGCTCAAAATGCGGCATCGGACGCTGCATCGGACGCTCCCCCAGCGTCCGATGCCCTGCACTGTACACAGCTCCGGCTGAAACAGTGTCAGGGTAGCGTTCGATGCGTTTTCATCGGAGCGTCCGGTGCTCCATCGGACGCTGCCCAGCGTCCGATGCCGAGGCATAGGACGCGTCCGATGCGCAATGAGCGTTTCTGGAAGCTCTCTGGACCGGCATCGGAGCGTCCGATGCGTAATCATCGGCGCGTCCGATGCTTCTTTAAGCGGCGCAGTAAGGTCTTCCTACTGGCTATCCGGTCCCACGTGTCACATACCTTTCGTCCTCTTCCTCTCGCGCCCACCTGCACTGAGCCCGACCCAGCGCCGCCGCCCGCCATTCCTAACCCTAGCACCGCCGCCGGCCGCCGCATCCGCCAGCTGCCGTGCCCCTCGCCGCTGGCCCCTGCTCCGCCGCGCTCCGTGCTCTTCGCCGCGCGCGGCCTTCCCCCGTTGCGGCCGCCTCGTCTCGCGCCGTCCTCGACCGCTGGAGCACCACCTCGCCGGCGCTCCTCGCCGGAGCCCGGGCCTCGTTCGCCGGAGCTAGTTCCTCGTCCCCGAGCACTCCTTCCTCTCCGGCGATCTCCTCCCTGGCCGGCCCATTTCTCCTCCAGTGAGCCCTCTCCTCCACCTCCTTACCATATGTGCTCACGGTGTTTGATGAAATGCACGAATGCGCGTTCACCTTGCGTTTGACCCTGTTTTCGCTCCACTCCTTTGCAGACCTCCCTGGTGTGATTTGTGGGTGCCGGAACATCAGTTCTTACCTTGCTCTTGGGTTGGTTCGTCGATCGTCAGGTAGCATAGCCCGTTTCACCTTCTTATCGTCTATGCTTTGCTTCCGATAGGATCTCTTCTCCCTAGATTATATGTTTCTTATATATTGTCGGTGTTTCTACCCCGGGGGTATGACACCAACTAGTAATTATGATCGCGTGCTCTCTTCCTGGATGGTGATGCAAGATGACACAAGGATTTATCCTGGTTCGGGCAAAGAAGGCCCTACGTCCAGCGGGGGGAGGATGTTCTTGTATTACTTGCACCTAAGTGCTTGTACAGGGGCGTTACAAGCTCAACGAGCGTGAACCGGAGTCCAGACTCGTGTAGGTGTGGTGTTGTATGGACTTGTGTGCTGACCCGAGTGGATGTGGACCTAGACTTATCTCCTCCTTGGAGTTGTGTAACCGGAGGAGCGAAGGGCCCTGGTGTCCCTTTTATAGAGCAAGAGGAGGCCAGGGTTACATAGGTGTGATACAGGAGTCGGGATGTACAATGTCCAATACGGTGAAGAGTTGGAATTCTGTCTTGTCGGGGTCGCTGCAGCCGGCGTGGGGGTTGTTGTTGAAGCGTCCTTGAAGCGTGGCCTCCATCCCTGGCGTGGACGTGGAGACGTGGCGACGTATAGGTCATGCAGCGCCCATCCCGGCGCGTACATAACGTGGCAGGGTTCCTCCGGGTCTTGGGGGTACCTGTCCTCCAATAGCGTGAAAGCTGTCAGGGCTCGAGGGGTGCAGGGCCGGCCTCGAGGTGGCGCCTACGGGGGGCTCGAGCCCCCGCATGTATGGGCAAGCCCCGGGAGACCTGGCCGCACAGCGGGAATCCGGGTCTCGAGACACCACTTGGACGTGTAACAGCGTAGGGTATGGCCCAACAGTGTTGTACTTGTGCCCTTTTGCCCATGCTTGTGGTGAAAACGAGATTTTGACTGTGGCTCCGGTTCACTGTGACACACGTCGTGCACCAGAAGACATGACCGGAGTAGGTGAACGCATTAAATGCGCAGTATGGGGCTGGTATCCAATGTCTGGCGCCGCTCGAGGGAGGTGTGAAGTGTCTCGAGGGATAGGCTGCCGTGCTAGAGAGGCTCGAGGTCCCCCCATGGGGTCTCGAGGAGCGGTGTACGGCGGTGGAGGGCTCGAGGCCTATGTGCCAGAGCTCGAGGGGTAGGTTGCCGCGAGGCGGTCGGCAGGGTTTTGGCGAGCCCGGGCTCCCCAGTGACGGGCCGACGTTGTAGGCCTCGAGGGGTTGGCTTTTTAGAAGGTTAGACTTGCTAGGTTTGTTATTGATTGGTGTTCTAGGTTTAATCTATTTGTTTTGCGTTGATTGGGGATACCCCTTTTGCGGTCCCCCGACAGTAGCCCCTGAGCCCTTGTTTGAGTGCTTGCGCTCGAGCAGGGGCTCCCGATTGGGATCTCAAGGGTCAGCTAGCTGGTTCTCGAGGGTTTGGTTGCTTTAATTCCGTGGGTGTCACGCGAGCGACACCCGCGGGTGTAGCCCCCGAGGCCACGGGGGAGTGGTTAGGACTCCCTCGTGGGCTTTTTCTTGTGTGTGAGTGTTAGTTGCGTTTTTTAGGTTCGGGAGTGTCGAGCCCCCGAGTTTTTTGACCCTCTTTCGTCGAGGGGTGCCAGGCTGAACTGGCCGGCCGGCTCTTCGAGCTGTCCGGCACGCCGGTTGCCCTGGCTTGTCATCCCGCTAGTCCTTTCGATCGGATGCGAGGGGGATGCCTCGTACTACCACGAGCGGGCGAGTATCAAGGTTCCCGGTGAGCTGATAACGGGGAAATCCAAGTGAGACCTCGTGCCCCGTTCGATAGGGTCGACTGAAGCCCGGAGGCGATCTCATAAAGCGTGGGCGCACAGTCTGCAGGAATGCCAGGTCCATTCGATAGGACCTGGTGGCTCGATGCCTCCCTCCGAGGGGATCTCACTGCATGTCGTGCGCCCTGCCTTGGATACACGTGGAGGGCCTCGAGGGCTTGGCCCTCGAGCGATGCTGCGAGTGGCGCCCCTTGGTGTCCCTGACTCGGGTGCTCGAAGCCGGCTGTCGAACCCTCTTCGAGGGCCAGCCTTCGCTGCTTCGAGGCTTAGGGCCGGGGCCCGTTTTTACCTTCTTGAAGAAGCCTCCGTCGCTTGGAATCCTTCTGCCCGTTGGGCACGCCTTTTTAGGCGAGGTAGTGGAGATCGTGGCGCTAGGGCGACTGACAAGAAGTCGGAGCGGCGGCCGTGGTGGGCCCGGAGGAGCGGAGCGAGCGCGGAGTCGCCGCATGTACCTGTCGACTAGCTCGAGATGTGGTTAGGTGGGCACATTAAATGCGTGCGGTTACCTTTTCGACCTCGCCCGTTGGGGTTTTCTCTTATAAATATCGAAAGAGGGGGAGAGGAACCCTTTACTTTGCCTTTGCCTTCACCGCCGCCGTAGCTTCCACACGCCTTCTTCCCAAACCATCGATAGGTAATCTTCCCGGCCGCCCGTCCGCCGCTCAGATCCGCGCCGTCGCCGCCATGGCCGCTTCGTCCCAGGTGCTGCCGGCCGAAGACTGGAGCCCGACGAAGACGACGCAGCAAGAGCTGGAGACGCTGGTGGAGCGGGGGCTTCTCCGCCCCAACCCGCAGGAGGGTCCCGCGTGGTGGATTCTTCCGTCGGCGGACCACCGGGAGCCGCACTCGCCGGAGGGGTACGTGGTGAGCTTCACGCGCTACCACCGCATGGGGCTCGGCGTCCCGCCGAGCCGCTTCATGCGGGGGCTGGCCCACCACTTCGAGGTGGAGCTGCAGCACTTCTCCCCCAACTCCATCTCGCACACCGCCATCTACGCCGCGGTGTGCGAGGGGTATCTGAAGATTGAGCCGCACTGGGAGATGTTCGTCCACCTCTTCCGGGGTGAGCTCTTCCACAAGGCCGCGAAGCTGAGCGGGAGGAGGCTCGCGCGCGTGGGCTCCCTCACCATTACCGCGAGGACTGGTCCCTCGTCGGCCAACGTCCCCCGCGACTACCTCCGCTACAAGCTCTCCACCAACCAGGCGGGGTGGGATGACCACTGGTTCTACCTGCGGAACAAGGACGGGCTCCTTCCGCAGTACACCGGCAGGGTCATCACCCAGCGCCCGGAGAAGTGGAACTGGGGCGTCGCAGCGGACAGGCAGCGCCACCTGGAGCCGCTGATGAACACGATGCGGGTGCTGGTGGAGGAGAAGAAGCTGACCGTCCCGGCGGTCATCTGGGCGTTCCATCAGCGGAGGGTCCTTCCTCTGGCGGACCGCCCCCTTCTCATGTTTGAGATGGGGCCAAACGCCCAGCTCGAGGCGCTGAACCAGTCGAGGATGGCCGAGGAGAGGCTGTCTCGGAACGAGGGTACCTCCCAGGTATCGGTCACGGTTCAGGGGCTGTTTCGCCCTGAGGAGACCAACCTGATCGCCATGGCACCCGACGCGAGGTGCCTCGACCTGGTAAGCCACCCTCGAGTCAGGTTGTCTCGAGCCCCCATCTCCTTTCTCTTTCTCCGAACCTTGTTTACTCTCTTTGTGGTTTTTCACGTCAAGTTTCTTTTTTGCAGGAGGCGTTCACATGCCGCGCGTCGAGGCCCCGGTGAGGGAGGATGCCGCGGAAATACAGGTGAGGCGCCTCTCTGCTCAGAAAGATAAAGAGAGTAAGGATGCAAAGAAGAAGAAAGAAAAAGAGAGGAACTTGCATCGGGCGGCCCGGGAACAGAAGCTTGCGAAGGCTCGTCGTAACCGGCAGCCTGGAGAGGAGTCCCCTGAGCTCAGTTCCTTGAGCTCGGAGGAGGAGGACGACGATGAGGAGGAGAGTGATAACGAAGGGATGGATGCGCGTTTGAGGCGCGCGGGGGTCATCGACGTCAGGGCTGACCGCTCCTCTGTGTAGGAGGATATCTTGGAGGTGCCCCCGGCGAAGGGATCACGCGGGATGCAGCAGCGAAAGGCTGCGCCGAGCCCTGCTTCGTCGGAGGCTCAGGGTCCGTCGAGCTCCATGCCGGACGTGCCCCCTGACGCGAGGAAGCCTCGGACTAGGGGCGCCATCGCCGCGGCGCAGAAGGAGGCCACGACCGCGTCGACCCGGGCGGGGGGTCTCGAGAAGGGCCGGCCCTCGAGAAGCGGCCAGCACGTCGGGAAGGGCTCCGGGCCCGACCGCCGCGAGCCGTCGAGGGCGACATCGAGCCCACGGAGGAGCGGGCAGCACGAGAGGGCGTCGAGCCCCCGCCTCCATGATCGTCGAGGGGGGAGCCCCCGGTCGTCTCGTGACGGGAGTCGCGAGCGACCCCAGAGTCCGTCGCCGCACCGTCGTCGGGAGAAGGAAGCAGGCGCGGGGGGGCGTGACCGTCAGCACGAGCGCCGGAGCAGGTCCCGGAGCCCGCGCCCGGAAAGGCACCCAGATGACCGCTCGAAGGAGACGCGGTCGCCCCCCGGGACAGGAGGCAAAAGGAGACTTCTCCGCCGGGGTCGAGCCACGGGATGCATCGGGAGCCTTCCCCCCATCCGAGCCATGTGGAGACGGCTCAGGGGCGTGGCTCGAGCCAAGGGGCGGGCTCGAAGCCCCCAAGCGGGTCCGGTGATTCGGGGAAGAAGCCCCGCCGTCGTTTTGGGTGAGTTACGCTTCTCAATCTCGTTGGTAGCGAAGCCTTACCTTTTTACCTTTGGTGATGTGTGCCGTTTCTGGTTTTTCAGGGAGAAGCGCCCCCGGCAGGAGGCGGACCCCGCGGTGTCCAAGCGGGCCAAAACCTCGAGCTCTGCCGAGGTCCAAGCACCTCGAGGTATGGCTCCTTCTTCTGCTGGAGAGGCCGCTTGGCTGGTGAAGGCTCGAGCAGCCATGGCTCGAGGGAGCCAGATGGCTGCTGCGGATCTTGGTGAGGCCATCGCCGTCGACCACGGGGGTCGAGGCTCTTTCCTGATTCGGACGACTTTGTTCTCCTTTTCAGCAGGGGCCGCGACTCCTAGCGCCGAGCCTGCCGTTACTGCGTCCGTCGCAGCTCCACCTCCACCACCTCCTCCTCCACCTCCCCCTTCAGTGGCGCCTACCGAACAGGCCATTCTTCCCCCCGTCACGACAACCATCTCGGGGGGAATACCCGAGACAGGCGCGGCCCCGTTGGCGTCTGGGACTGAAGGGGCAATGTCCCTCGAGACCCCAGTTGACGCGAGCCGGCCCGCGGAGAAGGGGAAGGAGGGAGAGGCGTCGGTGGAGAAGGTGCCGACGGTGGAGGAGCTCCTGGACGAGCTGGAACGGGAGCCGTCCCCGGTCGAGGGCTCAACGCTGGAGGAAGCGCTCGAGGCACCGGCCGGGGTCGACAAGACGCCGGAAGACCCGGCGAGGGAGGAGAGCTTGGGGACGAGCCACCCCTCGAGCGATCCGCTACCGCTCGAGTCCCCGCCTCCGCGCGAGGCCGTGCCGTCGCCTCGGGAGGGGACGGAGCAGCAGGAGGAGACTGCGGAGGGGCGGAGGGAGCCGCAACCTGTGCCGCCGGTTGGTGGGCCGCAGCTGGCGCCGCTCGAGCCGGAGGAGGAGGGCCTGCCCCTCGTCGAGATCGATCGATCGGCGTGGCCGTATCCTGACGCGCCGAGCCCGTCCGGCGCCATGATCCCCGTCGAGCGGCCGGCTCGGCAGGGGGTTCCGCGGGGGCGCGGTCCATCTTCAGGGAGGTGGCCGAGCTCATGGTGGAGGCGGAGAGGTCCTTCTCAGAGGAGGCGGAGAAGTCCGCGCAGGTGGCGGCCGACCTCGTGAAGGCAGAGGGGGAGCTCCAGGAGCTCCGCGCCGAGCTGGGTCGGAACGCGCAGATGGCGAGCCGGCTCAACGCGGCGCAGGCGGAGACCCAGGCGGCTCGTGACGAGGCCGCCCAAGCTAGGAGGGAGCCCACCACCGCTCTAGCCACGGTGGAGGCGTCGAGGAAGGAGGCCGCCGACGCCCGAAACGAAGCCGCCACCGCCCGGTCTGCAGCGGAGGCGGCGAAGAAGGAGGCTGTCGATGCCAAAAGCGAAGCCGCCACCGCTCGGTCTGCGGCAGAGGCGGCAAAGAAAGGGGCCGAGGAGGCCAAGAGCGAGGCCGCCACCACCCAGGCTGCAGCGGAGGCGGCGCGGCAGGAGGTGATCCGGAAGGATCTGGCCCTTGCGAAGACGGGCAAGCTGGTCGAGGACCTTAAGGGCGAAAAACTCGACGTGCTGTCCCAGAAGCGTACACTCGAGTAGCGCGTCGAGGTCCTTACCAGCGACTTCGCTTCTCTGGGCGTGCACTGCCAAGGTAATCTTCATGCCTTGTCTTGCTTTGATTTTGAGATTCTTGCCACGCCGCGGACTTACCCCCTTCTGTTTGTTGCACAGATCTCGAGAAGACCTCTGAGGAGCTCCGCGAGACGAATAAGGCTCTCGTGGAGCAACTCCAAGGTGAAACCATGGTGGCGGAACGAGCGCGCGTCACCCTTGACAGGCTCGGCTCCATGTGGGGTGTCGACCCGGTGGCCACGGCCGAGGGCACGGTGGCTCGAGGCGATGCCCTGGTTGACGCCCTGTGCTTCTTTGACGTGGCCGCGCGGGACCGCGTCCGGAGCGCTCTCCACCATGGTGTAAAGCAGGCGCTTGCGGTCGTCCGCTCCGGCTTCCGCTACCCGGTCAACGTCGTTGCCAAGGGTTTCATCGAGATCGAGGGGAAGGACGAGGAATGGAACGACCGCCGCGTCGACAAGATCCTGGAGAAGGTGGAGAGGCCGGGGGCGGCGCTCGCGAAGCTCTTCGAGGAGGACGTGCTGCCTCCCGATGCGGACAGTGGTGTAGGTGGCTCCCCTCCTCCTGGCCCGGACGTCGAGGCTGAGCCCGCGGCAGAAGAGCTTGGGGAGGAATTCCAGACGGATGAAGAATGAGGCCTGCGTGCCAAATTTGGGCGTCGAGGCCCTTGTAAGAATTCAAATCATGACTTATGGCCCGTCGAGGTCAATATGTGTATATGACTTATTTATTTAAAGAGCTGTTTTCTTTTCAAATTTATTCGATCATTTCTCTTTATCGCAAGCTCGAGCTTCAACCGGCTTGGTCTGTGTTCCTTCGATACGCGTCATGAGTTCCTCGAGGGGAGGCGTAGGCAGGGTACCGTAGCCCGGGGGCGTAGGTGGCCGTCTACGTCGATGCCCCCCGACTCTTGGAGGCTCGAGGTATTTACGGATTTAGACGTTGCTAGTATGCTCGAGGTGCGAATCGAGACGAGGGTCGAATTTTTTGAAAAGAAAAACGCGCTTTTTCCGGAGTCTGGGGGGGTCCCCCCTGTCAGCCCCTGAGGGAGGCTCGACCCTGAGCAAGGCAGGGTCGAGGCTACCTTAAGTTGCTAGGTAATATGAAAGATGGTGCACGAGTTTGCTCATTCATATTTAACGTGTTTGTACAAAGCAACAAAATGAACAAGGCCTCGAGGCCCTTAAGGGTAGAAGCGACGTAGCTGAGATATGTTCCACGCATTCGCCAGGATCCTGCCTTGATCGTCGTAGAGTTTGTATGTTCCTGACTTGAGCACCTCAGCTATGGTGTATGGGCCCTCCCATGGAGGGGTGAGCTTGTGGCGCCTTCGATTATCCTGCAGCCGTCGAAGCACGAGGTCCCCCACCGCCAGGTCCCTCTTGCGCACGTGCTTGTCGTGGTAGCGTCGAAGTGTTTGCTGGTAGCGCGCGGATTTGATGAGCGCCACGTCTCGAGCTTCCTTGAGCTGGTCCTTGGCGTTGGCAAGCCTCTCGTCGTTGGTTTGCTCGTTGTAGGCTCGAAGTCGAGGGGAGCCGTACTCGAGGTCCGTAGGCAGGACAGCCTCGGCGCCGTAGGTTAGGAAGAACGGAGTGAACCCAGTGGCTCGACTCGGCGTAGTCCTAAGGCCCCACAGCACCGAGGGGAGCTCGGCAGCCCACCCCTTTCCGAAGTTCTTGAGGGTCTTGAACAGCCTCGGCTTCAGCCCATGGAGTATCATGCCGTTGGCGCGCTCGACCTGCCCGTTGCATTGAGGGAACGCGACCGAGGCCCAGGTCACGCGAATGTTGTTGTCGTCGCAGAAGTTGATGAATTTTTTGCCCGTGAATTGGGTGCCATTGTCGGTGATGATGACGTTAGGCACTCCAAACCGGTACATGATGTCGGCGATGAACTCGACGGCCTTCTCGGAGGTGGGGTCGCCTACAGGCTTAGCTTCGATCCACTTGGTGAATTTGTCGATGGCCACGAGCACATGCGTGTACTTTCCAGTTGTCATCTTGAGGGGACCCACGAGGTCGAGCCCCCAGACGGCAAACGGCCAAGTGATGGGGATCATCTGCAGGGCGTGCGCGGGCTGGTGCGTTTGCTTGGCGTAGAACTGACACCCTTGGCAGGCTCGAACCAGGCGCTTGGCATCTCCGATGGCGGTTGGCCAGTAGAAGCCTTGACGGAAGGCGTTCCCCACCAAGGTCCTTGGCGCAGCGTGATGGCCGCAAGCCCCCGAGTGCATGTCGTCGAGGAGCCTGCATCCTTCCTCGAAGGGGATGCAGCGCTGAAGGATTCCTGATGGGCTTCGACGGTACAACTCTCGTTCGTCGCCGTAGATGACGTAGGTCTTGGCCCTTCGGGCGATGCGTCGCGCCTCCGTCTTATCTTCTAGTAGCACGCCTTGCATCAGGTAGTCGAGGAAGGGGGTCCGCCAGTCGAGGTGTCGTGATGAAGAAGTGGCGGGCGCGTCGATCTGCATTGCCTCAGCGGACGTCGAGGGGTCGTTCTCGAGGGGTGGCGTTGAAGGTCGAGCCCCCGTGTCCGGCCCGAGGGGTGGCGTCGAGGGGCCAGCCCCCGGGCCGATTTTAACGGATGGCTCGAAAATGTCTCTCGAGAAGATGTCTGGTGGGACGGTGCCGCGCGTGGATGCCAACTTAGCCAGCTCGTCAGCAGCCTCATTGTATTTTCGAGCGATGTGGTTGAGCTCGAGGCCGTAGAACTTATCTTCTAGCTTGCGCACCTCCCCGCAGTATGCCTCCATCCTGGGATCGATGCAGCTCGAGGCCTTCATGACCTGATTGACGACGAGCTGCGAGTCCCCTCGAACGTCGAGGCGTCGAACCCCAAGCTCGAGGGCGATGCGCAGCCCGTTGACGAGGGCCTCGTACTCAGCGACGTTGTTGGAGGCGGGGAAGTGCAAGCGCAGCAGGTAGCGCATGTGAACTCCGAGGGGTGAGATGAAGAGCAGGCCCGCGCCTGCCCCTATCTTCATGAGGGACCCGTCGAAGTACATAGTCCAGAGCTCGGCTTGGATTTGTGCCGGCGGGAGCTGGGTGTCGGACCACTCAGCAACGAAGTCCGCCAACACTTGCGACTTGATGGCTTTTCGCGGAGCGTAAGTGATGGCCTCCCCCATCAGCTCGGCAGACCACTTGGCGATGCGCCCCGTGGCCTCCCGGTTATTGATGATCTCTCCGAGGGGGAAGGATGATACCACCGTCACGGGATGAGCGAGGAAATAGTGCTGGAGCTTGCGCCTTGTGATGATGATGCCGTAGAGCAGCTTCTGGATGTGCGGGTACCGGACCTTGGCCTCGGAGAGCACCTCACTGATGAAGTACACCGGCCGTTGGACTGGTAGTACGTGACCCTCCTCGTGTCTCTCGACGACCACGACCGCGCTGACCGCCTGGGTGGTTGCGGCCACGTAGAGGAGGAGAGACTCGGGGGGTCGTCACCCTGGGCTGGTCGTGGTGGCACGAGAATTGGCGCAGAAGTCAGCAACCCCTTCAACTTGGTTAGGGCCTCCTCGGCTTCGACGGTCCACGCAAAGCGTTCCGTTTTCTTCAACAGGCGGTAGAGAGGTAGCGCCTTTTCCCCTAGCCTCGAGATGAACCTGCTGAGAGCGGCTAGGCAGCCTGTCACTTTCTGTACGCCCTTGAGATCTCGAATTGGGCCCATCCTCGTGACTGCTGAGATTTTTTCGGGGTCGGCCTTGATCCACCGTTGTGAGACAATGTAGCCAAGTAGCATGCCCCGGGGCACACCAAAGACACATTTCTCGGGGTTGAGCTTCACATTCTTGGCCCGGAGGCACTCGAATGTGGTCTCGAGATCGCTGATGAGGTCCCCGACTTCCTTGGTCTTAACCATGATGTCATCGACGTAGGCCTCGATGGTTTTGCCTATATGTTCGCCAAAGATATGCTGCATACAACGCTGATACGTTGCCCCGGCGTTTCGAAGGCCGAAGGGCATTGTAACGTAGCAATACATACCAAAAGGCGTAACAAAAGAGGTAGCGAGTTCGTCGGATTCTTTCATCTTAATCTGGTGGTAGCCGGAATACGCATCGAGAAACGAAAGTACTTCACACCCCGCAGTGGAATCGACAATCTGATCAATTCTAGGTAAAGGAAATGGAACTTTTGGACATGCTTTATTCAGACCAGTGTAGTCTACACACATCCGCATTTTTCCATTCTTTTTCCTAACTAGTACAGGGTTAGCTAGCCACTCTGGGTGAAATACCTCCTTGATGAACCCGGCCGCCAAAAGCTTGTGCACCTCCTCGCCGATGATCCTACGCTTCTCCTCGTCGAAGCGGCGCAGGCGTTGCTTCACCGGTCTGGACCCGGCCTGGATCTCCAAGGCGTGCTCGGCGACTCCCCTCGGTATGCCTGGCATGTCCGAGGGGCTCCACGCAAACATGTCAATATTCGCGCGGAGAAAGTCGACGAGCACTGCTTCCTATTTAGGCTCGAGACTGGCGCTGATGGCCAGCGTCTTGCCATTGGTCGAGGTCAGGTCGACGGGTATCTGCTTGGTGTGCTCCGCCGGCTCGAAGGTGCCAGCATGGCGCTTTGCTTCAGGGACCTCCTCGGTGGCCAGGGCAGCTAGGGCCTCGAACGAGTCGAGTTGGACGTTTGCCTCCCCACGCTCGACGCACTCCACGTCGCAGTGGTACGCGTGCTCGTAGGAGGTGTCGACGGTGATGACCCCTTTTGGCCCCGGCATCTTGAGCTTCAAGTACGTGTAGTTGGGAACCGCCATGAACTTAGCGTAGCCGGGCCTGCCGATGATGGCGTGGTAGGTCCCTTGGAACCCGACCACCTCGAAGGTGAGCGTCTCCCGACGGAAGTTGGCCGGCGTGCCAAAGCAGACAGGCAGGTCGATGCGCCCGAGGGGGTGTGCCTTCTTCCCTGGTACGACTCCGTGGAACCCCCCAACGCTGGGTCAGAGCTGGTCCCTCAAAATCCCCAGGAGGTCGAGGGTCTCGAGGTATATGATGTTGAGGCTCGAGCCCCCATCCATCAACACCTTGGAGAACCGTACATCGACGATGACGGGGTCGACGACAAGAGGGTATGCTCCTGGATTTACGACATGATCCGGATGGTCGTCACGGTCGAACGTGATTGGCGCATCAGACTAGTCGAGGTACCGGGGGGCGTCGTGGCGGAGTGCAAAGATCTCCCGGCGCTCCTTCTTTCTCTCTCGAGCCGAGAGCCCGACGGTTGGGCCCCCGTAGATCATGAAGCAGTCACGCACCGGGGGGAAGTCCGCGTCCCCGTCGTCGCATCGATTGTTGTCCTTGCCCTTAGGCGCGTCTTCCTTCTTGTCGTCGAGCTTGGAGTAGAAGCCCTTCAACAGTCGGCAGTCCTTCAACTTGTGATTCACGGCACCCTTGTGATAAGGACAGGGATCCTCGAGCATTGTGTCGAAGACAGCCCCGTCAGGGGGGCCTCGAGGCTTCTTGTGCTCGAGGGCGCCCACGAGCGTTTCTTCATCATCGTAGTCGTCGGCGTCGCGCTTCGCCTTCTGACCTTTGCCTTTGTTCTTCTTCTTTTTGCTGTTGTTATTGTCGCGGTTCTTGACCTCGTTGCCCTTGCTCGAGCCCTCTGGCGCGGCCACTGCCTTACCTTTGTCCGTGGAGCGGCCAAAGAAGGCCCCCACTGCCTCATCGCCTGAGGCGAAGCTGGTGACACGATCCATCAGGTCCTCGACCATCCTGGGACGGTAGCGCCCTAGCTCATGAACTAGCTCTTGGCATGTCGTGCCCGCGAGGAACGCTGAGATGACATCCTCATCAGGCACGTGGGGGAGCTCGAGGCGCTGCTTCGAGAATCGCCGAGCGAAGTCGCGGAGGGGCTCATCCGCTGTCTGCCTGCAACGTCGGAGATCCCAGGGGTTGCCTGGGTGCACGCAGGTCCCCTTGAAATTCCCTTCGAAGACCCTGACTAGGTCGGCCCAGTCGTGGATCCGATCCGGCGAGAGCCCCTTGAGCCACCGACGGGCGGTGTCCGAGAGGTAGAGTGGGAGCTGGCGTATGATCACGCGGTCGTCGCTCTTCGCCCCGCCCAGTTGGCAGCCTAGGCGGAAGTCGGAGAGCCATAGCTTGGGCTCGACCTCCCCGTCATACTTCACGATGTTGGTAGGTGGTCGAAAACGGTCGGGGAGGGTCGAGCTGCGGATGGCCCGGCTGAAGACCCTAGGGCCCGGGGGCTCGAGGGCTTGCCGGTCCTCGTCGCTGTCGTAACGCCCTCCTCGATGGGCGTTATAGCCACGCTCCTCGGCCCCTTTGTCCTTGCACCGGCGGTTGATGTCGTTGCGGGCGTCATTGGCATCTCGGGGTGGCCTGTTGTCAACGATCCGTTCCCGGACTGGCCTGGCTCGAGGGGCGTCCGGCTGGTGGACGGACATCTCCCGCTCGTTGCTGTGACGTAACGGCCCTAATCCCATGGCCCACTAATCACTGTCAACCACTGACAGTTGATCCGTACAGCCAAGAGATTACGACCGGGTTCCGCCACTGGGCTACATCAGTGCCCGATGTCCGCAGGATCAACTCACAATTCAGTTACAATCTCTTGAACATTTTGACAAATAACATCGGAGTAAATAGCGGAAGACTTAAATAACAATAGTTTTACAAACCAGTGTTCAACATAAACTTAAAGTGAAGTTATTACAGACCATAGTTCAAATAGAGTTGGCAGGGTAGCAGATGACAACAACTAAAAGATAAAGATACATCACCCAGCCCGAGGGTGAATAATCATTCATCGGCCTCATCGGCCTCTTCCTGAACAACAGTCACACAGCAGGGTCCAAGGCATACTGAGGAATCTGCCATACCTGCAACATGGGTAAAAGAACCCTGAGTACAAAGGTACTCAACAAGACTTACCCGACTAAAGAAAAGGGAGAAGACTCAGGAATGCAGGCTTAGGGTGGTCAAGGTAAGGCTTAAGCAAGTTCAAGTATTTTGCAGAGAAGCATTTTTGGTGAACCTTATTTTAATTTTGAAAGATTCGGTATTCCTTGTTTCATCATAATCCTTGATTCATTTTACTTTTCAAAACCGACCTAGTTGAGAACCACTCCCTGTTGACAGTCAGTGACTAAGTCTCCATAACCGAGGAGCAGCGTTAATCCGGATAAATAATACTCAGCTGAGGGTCCCTATCCACACTGCATATGTAGCACCCAAGCTTGCATATGCCAACTCGTCTACCACGATTCCTCCAAGATTGGGCCCGGTCCTACGCCACCCGGAAGTACAGTACACCACTCCAATCCGGGACTCTAACCCACGTGGGTACATGCTACTTCCGCCATCTCTCCACTCCCAGTGCGCGGTTGTCGGTCCAATAAAGGATTCCTCGGAGCCGAAGCTTTCCGTAGTATGTGAATAGTTGCAAGTCTTAGTCAATCAGGCCCCCATACAGGTGGTCCCTAAATTTTCCAGCCAGCGACAAGCACCTCGGGACTCTAACCCAAGAGTACAGGTCCTGTCAGTTTTTCAACCCTGTCCCGGTCGGTGTCAACTGTTGAGTCCCGGACTACAACATGACGGCACCGTACGCAAGGACAACCTCTCCTTCCCATTGACTAGGTACGGATCAGATACTTAGCCAATAGTGGGAGTAAACCAGAAATTCCCATAAATATTCTTAAAGTGATCACACTTTGAAATTGGCATTTTTACTGCAAATCTATCATATAGCATTGCTAAGCATTTTGCAAATCGTTTTTTTGAAAAACAGGTATCGGGTGTATCATTGGTCAAGGTAGATAATGCATCAGATAGGATTCCACTCAACTCCTATCAACCTAATGCAATAATTTAACTCAAAACATTTAAAGAAAACATTTATAAAAGCAAGGTAGGGTTAAATGCACCGGGGCTTGCCTTGGATGGCAAAAAGAGTAGACTCGGGGTAGGTATAGACGTCGGAGTTCGGGGTTGCCTCGGGGACAGATCCTTCGGTGGCTACCTCGACTTCAGGGCCTTCTTCGTCAACTATACGGATGCAATAATGAATGCTCATGAGAATGATGATATGGACTTAATGTGCAAGACAATACCACAGATTCAAGATTACTCTTAGGCAAGGCATAACCGAAATCTATGTTGAGCATAAAGGTAGCCATTTCTTCCTTAAGCAAAATTGATTAAACTAGAATTTATCATGACTATCTTAAGCATCAACCAAACATAGCATCACAAACATCATAGACCAAAGGGTAGGGGTCTATGAACATCAAGCAATCCAAAAAGTCACATCACAGGGCATTCAACGCTAACCCTAATCACCTTTTCTATTTTTCTTAATTATTTTAAAAAAAGTCATTTTATGAAGGTGCTCCAAAAATTACCAAATTAATCACACAAGTTCATTAGGGTACAAGTATATGGCAAAACAAATTTCATAATTTTTGGAGGTCATTAAGGTGCTCAATTAAATCTAGACATTTAATTAACAAAAGGCACTATTCCTTAATTAAAATAAAGCTCAAAAATCAACTTGTTCCAAAAGTCTTCAAAATTTCACCAGAGACTTGTCATGGCATAACTAGCTCACAAAAAGTGATCTCATAAATTTTGGAGTTATAAATCATTTTCTAAAAATCCAAAACCATCATTTATTAATTAAAAGGGAGATTTTTCATTTTCAAATCTTTGCAGAAAAGTCAAGTTTTATATTTTTATAAAACACTTCAGAGCATAAAGAGTCTACCACAAAAATTTCAGAATTTATGGATCAACACAGAAAATCACACAAAAATATGAAATCTGAACACTATTCACATGTATGAGAAAATAGAAAAACAGCACTGTTCTTCTCCTCCGTTCGCCGGCGACCGGCCGATGGCGGCAGCGTTGCTACGCCGGCCACGACGAGGCGTCTCAGGCGAAACCGAGGAGATGGGAGGCTTCAGGAGCTCACCGTGAGTCGATTAAGCGGCTCGGCGAGGAAAGGGGATGAACGGAGGGAGGTGGTCGACGGTGGCCGGCGGAAGCTTTACGGCGGCGACCGGCACTCCGGCAGTCCTGCGCGACACAAGCGACCGCAAGGGGTCGGTCAGAGGCGCAAAGGAGTAAGGAAGGTGATGCGGGGGTCGGAGGGAGATGATCAAGGCCGGAGAGGGAGTATTTCACGATCCCGACCTCGACGGGATTCTTGCCGGAGATGGGAACGGCGAGTTACGCCGGGCAAACAGGGACGGTAGAGACCAAATTGAGGAGTGGGGAAGCTGCGCGGGTTCAAGGCGGAGCTGTTGAGCTAGTTGGTTGAGCGGCGGGAGGTCTGGAGTGGGCTGGCCACGGTGGCGGAGGTGAGTGAGGAGCTCCGGCCACCGGCGGCTTCTTATAGCCGCGGCCAGGGACCGCTAGAGAGCGCGCTGGGGTGTGGATTAGGTTCGCAGAGACGTGCGCACTCGATTGCGAGGCCGAGGGTCAGCGGTTTGGCACGCAGGACCCGGGTGTTGTGTTCGCCGGCGACGAACACGCGGCGGCGGCGCGCAGAGCTCTGTAGGGGCCGTGAGCGCGGGTCAGCGCTCGCGTGCGGGCGCGGAGGGGACAAAGGAACATCGGCGACAGGTTGCAGGCGCGTGGGGAGCAGCCAGGCGCGCGGCGCACGCGGCGCCGGCGAGGCGGCCATGGCCGGCCCCCCCCCCCCTACCGGAGAAGATGAACAGGGTAGGGTGTAGGGTTTGACTTTCTGAAATTTGCAAATTGCTCCCAAAATTTGAACTGTGCGACAAAAACTCAAAACACCAAAGTTGCTCAGAAAAATGAGATCTACAACTTTGTCAATATAAACATTTTCAAATTCCAAATAGTTTTTGAACAATATTTGAAAACAGTAAAGGGGACACTTTTTCAAACTTGATTCAAATCAAATTTACTCTGGATTTCAAACTGAAACTTGAAAATCTGTAAACATGAAAGTTGTTCCTTTTATCAAGACCTACAACTTTGCTATTATACACTTTTCCAGAAACTCATTAGTTTTTGAACTCATTTTGAAAACTGAAAAGGGGACAAAAATGGGGGTTTGAATGAATTTGAAATAACTCAAAACTTTGTACTGCAACTCCGCCTATGTTGGGGTGTCTATGGTGGCTCAACATAGCAGGTCCCAAGCCCTGGTTAAGGAGGAGGGTTGTGATAGGCTTGGCGAGCCAACGTAAAAACCTAGCTAACCTTATGGAGATGAAACCCAAAAGAATCCCGTTGGGGCGTAACCCTCTTAGCGACGCGCCATGTCGGAACCCGGGCATGGTGTCAAATGAGCAAGGGCCGGGTCGTCACCCCCGTGACGCGCCGTGTCGTGATCTGGGCATGGTGCCAAGTGAGCAAGGATCGGGTCGTCGCATCCTTAGTGGCGCGCCACATCGGCGCCCGGATGTGGTGAAAAATGTGCAAGGGTCTTCTCATCTGACTCGGCGGGTGAGAAGGGTAAGGAAGCTAGTCGAGCCAACTAGGATTCGTCTAGGCAGTTGGAACGTAGGGTCCCTCACGGGTAAGTTAAGAGAGTTAGTTGATACAGCGGTTAGGAGGCGTGTAAATATCTTGTGCGTCCAAGAGACTAAATGGAAGGGTCAGAAGGCGAAGGAGGTGGAAAATACTGGTTTTAAGCTCTGGTACACAGGGACAACTTCAAATATTAATGGAGTAGGAGTTTTGATTGACAAGAGCCTGAAGGATGGAGTAGTGGAGGTGAGAAGACAAGGAGATAGGATTATCTTAGTTAAACTTGTCGTTAGTGATATGGTTCTAAACGTAATTAGTGCTTATGCCCCTCAAGTAGGCCATGATGAGAGTGTTAAGAGGCAGTTCTGGGAAGATTTGGATGGCTTGGTTAGAGCTGTACCTAGCAGTGAGAAGCTCTTCATAGGAGGGGACCTAAATGGCCATGTAGGGTCTTCAAGTGCAGGTTTTGAGGCGGCTCATGGTGGTTTCGGTTATGGTAGTAGGAACCAGGAGGGAGTGGATGTCCTAGATTTTGCTACAGCTTTCGATCTGATGATAGCCAACACTTTCTTTAGAAAGAGACCTTCCCATTTAGTGACCTTTAGTAGTGGTCGTTCCTCTAGCCAGATCGACTTTGTCCTTACAAGAAGGGAGGATAAACACACTTGCGAGGATTGTAAGGTGATACCTGGGGAATGTGTGGTTTCTCAACACAAGCTATTGGTGGCCGATTTTCGCTTCCTGGTGCATGCTCGTAGGGTCAAACAAGCCAAGAGTGCGAGGACAAAGTGGTGGAATTTAAAGGGAGAAGCATTGAAGGGCTTCAAAGAAAGAGTTATTGATGAGGGCCCTTGGAAAGACGAAGGAGATGCAAACACCATGTGGGAGAAGATGACAACTTGCGTTCGGAAGGTTGCCGCAGAGGTGCTTGGAGTGTCTAAAGGAAGTGGTCGCGATCCAAAAGACACTTGGTGGTGGAATGAAGATGTGCAAAAGGCTATTAAGGAAAAAAAGGAATGCTATAAGTGCTTGTACCAAGACCGGTGCGCGGACAACATAGAAAAGTACAAGGTGGCTAAGAAGGCTGCAAAACGAGCGGTGGGGGAGGCGAAGGGGCGGGCTTACGAGGATCTTTACCAACGTTTGAATACGAAGAAAGGAGAGAAGGACATTTATAGAATGGCTAGGGCTCGTGATAAGAAGACAAGGGACTTCAACCAAGTCAAGTGCATTAAGGATAAGAGGGAGCAACTCTTGGTGAAGGAAGATGAGATTAGACATAGGTGGCAAGAATATTTTGATAATTTGTTCAATGGGGAGAATGAGAACTCCACCGTTCGGTTGGCTGACTCATCTGATGACACCAATAGGCGCTATGTGCGGAGGATCCAAGAGCAGGAGGTTAGAGAAGCTTTGAAAAGGATGAAAGTGGATAAAGCGATGGGTCCTGATGGTATTCCAATCAAGGTGTGGAGATGCCTCGGGGATATAGCTGTAGTATGGCTAACCAAGTTGTTTAACAATATCTATCGTTCAAACAAGATGCCTCAGGAGTGGAGAAGAAGCATATTGGTTCCAATCTACAAGAACAAGGGAGACATCCAAAGCTGCACTAATTATCGGGGAATTAAGTTGATGAGCCACATGATGAAGTTGTGGGAGAGAGTTATTGAGCATAGATTGCGAGGGTCGACGCGGATATCCATGAACCAATTTGGTTTCATGCCTGGAAGGTCAACCATAGAAGCAATCTTCTTAATAAGACAAGTTATGGAGCGGTTCAGGGAGCAAAAGAAGGACCTACACATGGTTTTCATTGACTTGGAGAAGGCGTACGACAAGATACCAAGGAATGTTATGTGGTGGGCTTTGGACAAACATAAAGTCCCAACAAAATATGTTACCCTCATCAAGGACATGTACAACAACGTCGAGACCAGTGTGCGGACAAATGATGGTGACACTGATTTCTTTCCGATTAAAATAGGTCTTCATCAAGGGTCAGCCTTGAGCCCATATCTCTTTGCCTTGGTTATGGATGAGGTTACGAGGGACATACAAGGAGATATCCCTTGGTGTATGCTTTTTGCAGACAATGTAGTGTTAGTTGATGAGAGTCAGACAGGAGTAAATAGGAAACTAGAGTTGTGGCGGCAGACCCTTGAGTCCAAAGGGTTTAGAATAAGCAGGACTAAGACCGAGTACATGAGATGTGATTTCGGCAATGCTGCACAGGAAGAGGGAGAGGTGAGCTTGGAAGACCAAGTGGTGCCTAAGAAAGACGTCTTCCGGTATCTTGGATCGATGTTACAGAAGGATGGAGATATTGATGCAGATGTTAGCCATAGGATCAAAGCGGGGTGGATGAAGTGGCGCCAAGCATCTGGTATTCTCTGTGACAAGAGGGTACCACAAAAGCTCAAAGGCAAGTTTTATAGGACGGCGATTAGACCGGCTATGTTGTATGGAGCAGAATGTTGGCCTACTAAAAGAAGACATGTCCAACAAATGAGTGTTGCAGAAATGCGTATGTTGCGCTGGATTTGTGGCCACACAAGGATGGACCGAGTCCGAAATGACGATATTCGTGACCGGCTAGGGGTGGCACCAATTGAAGAAAAGTTGGTCCAACATCGGTTGAGGTGGTTTGGTCATGTCCAAAGGAGACCTCCGGAGGCACCAGTGCATTGTGGAGTTTTAGCCCAAGATTTTCATGTGAGGAGAGGTAGAGGTAGACCGAAATTGACGTGGGGGGAGGCAATAAAGAGAGATCTAAAAAGTTGGGATTTACCAAGAGATCTATGTTTGGATAGAAATGCATGGAGAGCAGCCATTGACGTGCCTGAACCGTGACTAGGGTCTCTTGTTGGGTTTCAACTCTAGCCTACCCCAACTTGTTTGGGACTAAGAGGCTTGGTTGTTGGTTGTTGGTTGTTGGTCAAAACTTTGTACTGCAACTTGAAAATTTGTAAATACCAAAGTTGTTTCTCTTTGACAGATCTACAACTTTGCTTTTTGGACCAATCCCAAATTTTGAATAATTTTTAAATCACAACAAGAGGGATAAAATCCAGGATTTGGAAATCAGGGTTTTGCAAAAGGGATTTGAAATCAAATCTGATTTTTGAACTTTGACCAACACAACAAAACTTCAAGACACCAAAGGAACAAGAATTACACAAAGCTAAGCACAGAGGTGAAATTACCATTTTGCCCTAGTAGAGAGAAGTGGGCTAAATAGGGTTTTTGCAATAGAGGTAAATCACATAAAATGATACACTTAGCAAAATGCATACGCATGAAATCATGATCAAGATGCTTAATGATGATAATGATGATATGTCAAGTTAATTACATGCTAAACACCAGAGGTGTTACAGCCTCCCCCCCTTAAAGAAATCTCGCCCCGAGATTCCACGTCTTATGAAAGGACAAAGAAGGGAATAAGGCAAAACCTTACATGGACAGAGATTCGAGAAAGTCGGGGTAGTTATTTGCTAAGAAGTCTTCAGATTCCCAAGTAGCTTCTTCTTTAGAGTGCTGGTTCCACTGGATTTTGTACCACCTTGTGGTGGTTCTTCGGGTAACACGATCCTTGTGGTCCAACACGCGAACTGGATATTCCGAGTAGGATAGATCAGGCTCTAGCTCGACACCTTCAACTTCCATGACATGTTCTGGTACTCTGAGACACTTCTTGAGTTGGGAGACATGGAAAACATTGTGGACAGCGGAGAGATGATCGGGCAACTTCAGCTTGTAAGCTACCTTGCCACAACATTCCAAAATCTCAAACGGACCGATGTAGCGGGGTGCTAACTTTCCTTTGACTCCAAAACGAGTGACTCCTTTGGTTGGTGAGACCTTGAGATATACATAATCTCCAACTTGAAACTTCAGAGGTCGACGTCTCTTGTCTGCGTAGCTCTTCTGTCGAGATTGGGCAATCTTCATATTTTCCTGTATCTGCTTGACTTTCTCTTCCATATCCTTGACCAGGTCAACTCCAAAGAATTCTCTTTCTCCGGGCTCAGACCAACTGAGGGGTGTACGACAACGACGGCCGTACAGTGCTTCAAATGGTGCCATTTTGATGCTCTCTTGGTAACTGTTATTATAAGAGAACTCTGCCAAAGGCAAACAGTCATCCCAAGTATCTGCGAAGGTAAGAACACAGGCTCTCAACATGTCCTCCAGCACTTGGTTGACTCGCTCAGTTTGTCCATCAGTTTGCGGATGATATGCCGTACTATGCAAAAGCTTGGTTTCAAGTGAGGTATGGAACGCTTTCCAAAACTTAGCGACAAACTGGGTACCACGGTCAGAGACAATGGTCTTGGGTATGCCATGAAGTTTCACTATGTGGTTCTTGTACAAGGTGGCATACATGGGGACGGTGTAACTGGTCTTCACTGGCAGAAAGTGAGCTTGTTTGGTGAGTCGGTCCACGATTACCCAAATGGAATCAAAACCTTTCTGGGTCTTGGGTAGTCCATTGACAAAATCCATACTAATGTCATCCCATTTCCAAGCAGGTACTGACAAAGGTTGTAATTCTCCTCCAGGCTTCATGTGTACTGCTTTGACTCTTTGGCAGGTATCACACTGAGCGACATACTGGGCAATCTCAATCTTCATTTTAGTCCACCAGAATCTCTGCTTCAAGTCTTGGTACATCTTGTTGCTGCCGGGGTGAATAGAGAATCTGGTCAAGTGTGCTTCATCAAGGATTAAGTGTCTCAATTCAGGCACCTTGGGAACTACTAGACGGTTCTTGAACCAAACAACTCCTACATCATCGATCCTGAAACAATCAGCCTTTCCGGTCTGGACCTTTTCGATGATGTGCTTGATTCCAGGGTTATCCTTCTGAGCAGCAATGACTTGATCCTTGATGGATGTTTCTATGCTGACATTGTTCAGGTTTCCTTGCGGGATCATTTCGATACCCATCCTTTCAAGTTCATGGCACAAGGAAAGATCATAGGGCTTCGTCGTCAGACAGTTGCAGTATGACTTGCGACTGAGGGCATCGGCAACTACATTTGCCTTACCTGGATGGTAATGTACTTTGAGATCATAATCTTTAATCAACTCAAGCCATCTTCTCTGCCTCATATTCAATTCTTCTTGAGTGAAGATATACTTTAGGCTCTTGTGATCCGTATACATATTACAGGTGCTGCCCAACAGATAGTGACGCCAAATCTTCAAGGCATGCACGACTGCTGCTAGCTCAAGATCATGGGTTGGGTAGTTTTCCTCATGTCGCTTAAGCTGCCGTGAGGCATAAGCGATTACTCGTCCTTCTTGCATCAAAACACAGCCCAAACCAGTACCAGATGCATCACAGTATACATCGAAGGGTTTCTCGATATCTGGTTGAGCTAGGACTGGTGATGTAGTTAGCAGCTTCTTCAGGGCTTGAAAGGCTTGCTCACAGGCTGGTGACCAAACGAAATTCACGGAATTCTTCAACAACTCTGTGATAGGCTTGGCGACTCTGGAGAAATCTGGGATGAATCGACGATAGTTTCCAGCCATTCCCATGAAGCTGCGAACTTCGCGGACAGTGGTAGGTGGCTTCCAATCCAAGATATCTACCACTTTTTCAGGGTCAACTGACACACCTTCAGCGGACAGGACATGACCAAGGAATTGAATTCGATCTAGCCAGAATTCACATTTACTGAACTTGGCATACAGCTGGTGATCTCTGAGACGAGAGAGAACGATTCGAAGATGCTTGGCGTGATCTTCAGGAGTTCTTGAATAGACAAGGATGTCGTCAATGAACACGACTACAAATTTATCGAGCTCTGGCATGAACACAGAGTTCATGAGATACATGAAATGAGCGGGGGCATTGGTCAAGCCAAAGGACATGACCAAGTACTCATATAGGCCGTATCTGGTGGTGAAAGCTGTTTTAGGAATGTCTTCTGGACGGATTTTTATTTGGTGATAGCCAGATCTGAGATCAATTTTGGAGAACACTCTGGCTCCAGATAACTGGTCAAAAAGAAGGTCAATGCGAGGCAAGGGATATTTATTCTTGATGGTGACCTCATTGAGCGGGCGATAGTCAACGCACAGACGAAGACTTTTGTCCTTCTTCTTTACAAAGATAGCAGGACAGCCCCAAGGAGATGAACTTGGGCGAATGAGACCCTTATCCAAAAGCTCTTGCAATTGGATCTTCAGCTCTGCCAACTCTCTGGGAGGCATTCGATAAGCTCTACGGGATATAGGAGCAGTCCCGGGTTTTAGCTCTATGGCAAACTCAACATTACGGTCGGGAGGCAGACCAGGTAGATCTTCTGGAAAGACATCAGGGAACTCACAGACCACGGGAATATCCCGGACTTCCGAAACATAGGCGGTATTCAACTGGGTGGTTGCTGGTTTTTGAGGCATAGGAAGTTGGAGAAGGAGTTTGGAGGTGCTGTTAGGAATATCCACTCTCACAACTCTATTCAAGATGTCTATCATGGCTTTATACTGACACATCCAATTCATGCCTAAGATGACATCTATCTCTTGACTGCGCAGTACTATCATGGTGGTAGGAAAGACATGTTCCCCTAACATTACTGGTATACTGCGGACCACTTCCTTAGTATTTATCCGCCCTCCAGGCGAAAGTATGCAGAAACTTTCTTTTAACTCCCCCATGGGTAACTCATGCTTGATGACAAAAGTGCGACTGATGAAGGAATGCGATGCACCAGAATCGAACAAGACGACTGCAGGATGATTGGCAACAGGGAACCTACCGAGCATGACGGGCTCTCCTTCTGGGATGTTACTGATGGTGGTGAAGTAGACTTGCCCGTGCTTCTTGACAAGCTTGCCCTTCTGGACGTGCTGCTGCGGTGCACGGTGCTGCTGCTGTGATCCTCCAGGGCCTTTCTGTGCATGCTGAGTATTCTTCTTGGGTTTTGGGCAGTCGCGAGACCAGTGACCAACTTGGCCACAGTTGTAGCATGGATGGTTGTAAGCTGTTTGTGGGGTGGTGACACGAACACCTGGGGCGTTCGGCTGAGTGGCACTTTGCTGGTTGGCGTTATGGGTGGTGGCCGCGGTACGAACGACCACTTGCTGATGGGGGTATGGTGCACGGTTTTGGTGGTGGCTGGGGTGATAGATGATTCTTGGGCGCTTATGGTTGCTGGAGAAGCTGCTAGACCCAGCCTTCTTCTTCTTCTTCTCCTCTTGGTACTGGCGGTTGCTTTCCTCGAAAGCGACAGCACGGTCAACGACATCATGATAAGATCCGTTGAGGTTGTTGGATAGACCTCTGCGAATCTTAGGGTGCAGACCCCTGAGAAAACAATCTCTCTTCTTCTCGTCCGTGTTGACATAGTCGGAGGCATACTGGCTCAGGTGGTTGAACTGACCCACATACTGCATCACTGTGGACTCCTTCTGCTGCAGGGCTAGGAACTGATCAAGCTTCATCTTCATCAGTCCTGATGGGATGTGGTGTGCACGGAAAGCGGTGCGGAACTCCTCCCAGGTCAACTCATGACCTTCAGGTTGGGCAGCCAAGAGGTTGGCATACCAAGCACTTGCTGGACCACGAAGCTGCTGAGAAGCAAACCGGAGCTTCTGGATTTCAGTGCATCGGATGAGACCAAACTTCTGCTCCATGGTGCGGAGCCAATCATCAGCTTCGAGGGGTTCATCGGCTCTGGTGAAAACCGGCGGACGGGTTTCAGTGAACTCCACATAGGTGGTCTCTTGGTTGTGACGACCACGGTGACCAACATTCTGCTGTCCTTGGTTTTGAGCCATTAGGTTGGCAGCGGCGGCCAAGGCTGCAATGGCATCTGCCAGGGTAGCAGGAACTGGTGGAGGGTTTGGAAGGTTGGCACCTCCGGAACTTCCGGCTCCAGTGCGGGTGTTCACAGGCATCTGTTAAGAATTTGGGAACTTAGCATCCAAAGATTGCTTTTGAACGAAACTAACTGATGAGCTTCATTGATGCAAGAGTAGTTAACTGATACAGAAGTTCGATAGATAGCCACTGACTGACAAAGGAAAGGTACAAGACAAGATACAGACTCGACTAAACAGAAGGCCAACTAACGCCCCAAACCTAGACTAAGGCTTTAGGTGAGCAGATGGTACAGACACAAGGAATCTAGTCGTCATCGATGATGATCATCTCTTCATCGCCATCTTCATCTTCGATGATGAGCTCGGGCTCTTCCTCCTCATCCTCGTCCTCGGCATGGACATCTCCTGCAGGTTCCACTTCTTCATTCTGGACTGGCTCATGTTCTACTTCAGGTTCCTCCACGACTCCATCTTCTGGATCCTCAGCAACAGGTGGAGCCACGGGGTGAAGTTGGTTGTACAGTTGATGTACTTCCTCATGAAGCATATCATTGTACTGCTCAATCTGGGCAGTGTACTGCTGCAGTCCATGGAGCTGGGCTCTGGTGACATCTTCGCGGTTCCAAGCATCATTGCGCTGCTCGATAGCGCGAACCGTGTTCCGATTGGCCTGCTCCAGGGAAGCTCGTGCCTCGTAAAACTCCATGCGGGAAAGATAGAAGTCATGCTCCATGTTCTCCATCTCAGCCTTTAGATTCTTGATTTCCTCCTTCAGCTGTTTGCGAGTACAACGGGGAAAACGACGTCCATTGGAGGATTCTCCAGTCTCTTCTCCGGTGCGTGGCGCCAGCTGGTGACGCGGCACACCATGCGGTCCAGTCGACTTGCGAGCAGTCCGCTTGATGATGACCATATCTGGACAAGAGGTTTTAGGTGAGAAAAGCTAGCAAGAAAAGGTAAAGGCATACTAACCCAACAGACTTAGAGAGGAAGTTATTATCTTAAGTGATTGTGACATGATGCATGATTCGTCCCTACGGAACAAGGCAAAGCAACTACTAAGGTAAAGTACATAGGGCTTATACAAGTTGTCTTGCTACTAGTTGCCAAAGACAAGATGAGATGAGAGAAGCAATTTGGACTCAAAATAGTCAAGTTTAGTTTTGGACTTAAAAACCTTTTGAAGTTTTCGCAAAAAGATTGCAACGTCGTAGTGAGATGCTCCGATACCACTCTGTGACGTAACGGCCCTAATCCCATGGCCCACTGATCACTGTCAACCACTGACAGTTGATCCGTACAGCCAAGAGATTACGACCGGGTTCCGCCACTGGGCTACATCAGTTTCAGTTACAATCTCTTGAACATTTTGACAAATAACATCGGAGTAAATAGCGGAAGACTTAAATAACAATAGTTTTACAAACCAGTGTTCAACATAAACTTAAAGTGAAGTTATTACAGACCATAGTTCAAATAGAGTTGGCAGGGTAGCATATGACAACCACTAAAAGATAAAGATACATCACCCAGCCCGAGGGTGAATAATCATTCATCGGCCTCATCGGCCTCTTCCTGAACAACAGTCACACAGCAGGGTCCAAGGCATACTGAGGAATCTGCCATACCTGCAACATGGGTAAAAGAACCCTGAGTACAAAGGTACTCAACAAGACTTACCCGACTAAAGAAAAGGGAGAAGACTCAGGAATGCAGGCTTAGGGTGGTCAAGGTAAGGCTTAAGCAAGTTCAAGTATTTTGCAGAGAAGCATTTTTGGTGAACCTTATTTTAATTTTGAAAGATTCGGTATTCCTTGTTTCATCATAATCCTTGATTCATTTTACTTTTCAAAACCGACCTAGTTGAGAACCACTCCCTGTTGACAGTCAGTGACTAAGTCTCCATAACCGAGGAGCAGCGTTAATCCGGATAAATAATACTCAGCTGAGGGTCCCTATCCACACTGCATATGTAGCACCCAAGCTTGCATATGCCAACTCGTCTACCACGATTCCTCCAAGATTGGGCCCGGTCCTACGCCACCCGGAAGTACAGTACACCACTCCAATCCGGGACTCTAACCCACGTGGGTACATGCTACTTCCGCCATCTCTCCACTCCCAGTGCGCGGTTGTCGGTCCAATAAAGGATTCCTCGGAGCCGAAGCTTTCCGTAGTATGTGAATAGTTGCAAGTCTTAGTCAATCAGGCCCCCATACAGGTGGTCCCTAAATTTTCCAGCCAGCGACAAGCACCTCGGGACTCTAACCCAAGAGTACAGGTCCTGTCAGTTTTTCAACCCTGTCCCGGTCGGTGTCAACTGTTGAGTCCCGGACTACAACATGACGGCACCGTACGCAAGGACAACCTCTCCTTCCCATTGACTAGGTACGGATCAGATACTTAGCCAATAGTGGGAGTAAACCAGAAATTCCCATAAATATTCTTAAAGTGATCACACTTTGAAATTGGCATTTTTACTGCAAATCTATCATATAGCATTGCTAAGCATTTTGCAAATCGTTTTTTTGAAAAACAGGTATCGGGTGTATCATTGGTCAAGGTAGATAATGCATCAGATAGGATTCCACTCAACTCCTATCAACCTAATGCAATAATTTAACTCAAAACATTTAAAGAAAACATTTATAAAAGCAAGGTAGGGTTAAATGCACCGGGGCTTGCCTTGGATGGCAAAAAGAGTAGACTCGGGGTAGGTATAGACGTCGGAGTTCGGGGTTGCCTCGGGGACAGATCCTTCGGTGGCTACCTCGACTTCAGGGCCTTCTTCGTCAACTATACGGATGCAATAATGAATGCTCATGAGAATGATGATATGGACTTAATGTGCAAGACAATACCACAGATTCAAGATTACTCTTAGGCAAGGCATAACCGAAATCTATGTTGAGCATAAAGGTAGCCATTTCTTCCTTAAGCAAAATTGATTAAACTAGAATTTATCATGACTATCTTAAGCATCAACCAAACATAGCATCACAAACATCATAGACCAACGGGTAGGGGTCTATGAACATCAAGCAATCCAAAAAGTCACATCACAGGGCATTCAACGCTAACCCTAATCACCTTTTCTATTTTTCTTAATTATTTTAAAAAAAAGTCATTTTATGAAGGTGCTCCAAAAATTACCAAATTAATCACACAAGTTCATTAGGGTACAAGTATATGGCAAAACAAATTTCATAATTTTTGGAGGTCATTAAGGTGCTCAATTAAATCTAGACATTTAATTAACAAAAGGCACTATTCCTTAATTAAAATAAGGCTCAAAAATCAACTTGTTCCAAAAGTCTTCGAAATTTCACCAGAGACTTGTCATGGCATAACTAGCTCACAAAAAGTGATCTCATAAATTTTGGAGTTATAAATCATTTTCTAAAAATCCAAAACCATCATTTATTAATTAAAAGGGAGATTTTTCATTTTCAAATCTTTGCAGAAAAGTCAATTTTTATATTTTTATAAAATACTTCAGAGCATAAAGAGTCTACCACAAAAATTTCAGAATTTATGGATCAACACAGAAAATCACACAAAAATATGAAATCTGAACACTATTCACATGTATGAGAAAATAGAAAAACAGCACTGTTCTTCTCCTCCGTTCGCCGGCGACCGGCCGATGGCGGCGGCGTTGCTACGCCGGCCACGACGAGGCGTCTCAGGCGAAACCGAGGAGATGGGAGGCTTCAGGAGCTCACCGTGAGTCGATTAAGCGGCTCGGCGAGGAAAGGGGATGAACTGAGGGAGGTGGTCGACGGTGGCCGGCGGAAGCTTTACGGCGGCGACCGGCACTCCGGCAGTCCTGCGCGACACAAGCGACCGCAAGGGGTCGGTCAGAGGCGCAAAGGAGTAAGGAAGGTGATGCGGGGGTCGGAGGGAGATGATCAAGGCCGGAGAGGGAGTATTTCACGATCCCGACCTCGACGGGATTCTTGCCGGAGATGGGAACGGCGAGTTACGCCGGGCAAACAGGGACGGTAGAGACCAAATTGAGGAGTGGGGAAGCTGCGCGGGTTCAAGGCGGAGCTGTTGAGCTAGTTGGTTGAGCGGCGGGAGGTCTGGAGTGGGCTGGCCACGGTGGCGGAGGTGAGTGAGGAGCTCCGGCCACCGGCGGCTTCTTATAGCCGCGGCCAGGGACCGCTAGAGAGCGCGCTGGGGTGTGGATTAGGTTCGCAGAGACGTGCGCACTCGATTGCGAGGCCGAGGGTCAGCGGTTTGGCACGCAGGACCCGGGTGTTGTGTTCGCCGGCGACGAACACGCGGCGGCGGCGCGCAGAGCTCTGTAGGGGCCGTGAGCGCGGGTCAGCACTCGCGTGCGGGCGCGGAGGGGACAAAGGAACATCGACGACAGGTTGCAGGCGCGTGGGGAGCAGCCAGGCGCGCGGCGCACGCGGCGCCGGCGAGGCGGCCATGGCCGGGCCCCCCCCCCCTACCGGAGAAGATGAACAGGGTAGGGTGTAGGGTTTGACTTTCTGAAATTTGCAAATTGCTCCCAAAATTTGAACTGTGCGACAAAAACTCAAAACACCAAAGTTGCTCAGAAAAATGAGATCTACAACTTTGTAAATATGAACATTTTCAAATTCCAAATAGTTTTTGAACAATATTTGAAAACAGTAAAGGGGACACTTTTTCAAACTTGATTCAAATCAAATTTACTCTGGATTTCAAACTGAAACTTGAAAATCTGTAAACATGAAAGTTGTTCCTTTTATCAAGACCTACAACTTTGCTATTATACACTTTTCCAGAAACTCATTAGTTTTTGAACTCATTTTGAAAACTGAAAAGGGGACAAAAATGGGGGTTTGAATGAATTTGAAATAACTCAAAACTTTGTACTGCAACTTGAAAATTTGTAAATACTAAAGTTGTTTCTCTTTGACAGATCTACAACTTTGCTTTTTGGACCAATCCCAAATTTTGAATAATTTTTAAATCACAACAAGAGGGATAAAATCCAGGATTTGGAAATCAGGGTTTTGCAAAAGGGATTTGAAATCAAATCTGATTTTTGAACTTTGACCAACACAACAAAACTTCAAGACACCAAAGGAACAAGAATTACACAAAGCTAAGCACAGAGGTGAAATTACCATTTTGCCCTAGTAGAGAGAAGTGGGCTAAATAGGGTTTTTGCAATAGAGGTAAATCACATAAAATGATACACTTAGCAAAATGCATACGCATGAAATCATGATCAAGATGCTTAATGATGATAATGATGATATGTCAAGTTAATTACATGCTAAACACCAGAGGTGTTACAGTTGCGGGGCGCGTCTGCTGGCTTCCCCGAGGCCGCACCGCGCCGTCGCGAGGCCGAGCTCTCGGCCTGCTGCACAGCGGCTATCTCGAGGAGGTTCTTCATTTCCCCGAGCATGCGCCTGGCGTCAGGGTTGGAGACGGCGGGTAGATCACGGAGCAGCATTGCCGCCGCCACCACGTTCTGCCCGGCTCGCGGGAAACGCACCTCGGGGCGTGCTGGTGCCCCGTCCTCGAGGATCTGCCGGTGGACCTCTCGAGCGCGGCCACGAACACCGGCGCCTCGAGGCTGGGCTGGTTCCTGTGCAAGAGTTTTCTCGAGCTGCAGCAGGCGTTGTCGTTCCTCCTCAGCCTTGGCGATGGCCTCCCGCAGCTGCGCGAGCTGCGCCGCCCGGTCGTCGCTGTGCTGAGACGGTGCAGCCGGTGCCGGGGGTTCATTCCTCCCCTGAACGCGTGATCCGCCTGCCGCAGCCACGTCTCCGGGCTCTTCGAGGTTGAGCGCCGGCCTGGTGTCGTCGTCGCCGCCGTCCTCGGCGTCGTCCACGACCCCCTCGAGCTGGAAGCACTCCCTGGTGGGGTCCCAGAGGTTAGGGTTGTGGTAGTCGTACTCGTCGGAGTCGGAGCTATTGATGCCGCGCCGTCCTGGCTCGTGCCGGGACTGCAGCTCGCGGTACCACTCCCCGAAGGTGGCTCGCCAGGGTGGCTCGACGACTCGTGAGAAGCCGTGGTCGACATGCGCGGGGTAGACGACCTCCAGGTCGGTGGTGGCTAGTAGGAGCACGCCCGGACGTTCCTCCTGCTCTGCCGCCACCCGGTCCTGACGGCGCTCGTCGAGGCGGCGGGCGTAGACAGCAGCGGAGATGCTGAGGCCGAACGGGAGCCGCTGGCGTCGAGCGCGGTACACTCTGTGTGGGAGGGAGCCAGGTGGTGTCGACGGAGCATGGCTCGGGGGCCTCTGGCCAGGCTCCCGGTCCGTGCGCATGACGAACGCGAACCCGCTGGGAGAGTGCGCGCGCGCCCTAGGAGTCTCCAGCCGTGCGCCGGGCAGGTTCCTCCTCGGGGACTCCGCGCCGGCCGCGGGGAACTGGGTGTACGCCGCGGACACCGCCTGTGCGTGGCGACGATGGTGACGACGGCGCCGCTCATGAGGTGGCGACGCGTGGTGGTGCGGGCGACGCGCCATGCCTCCCGCGCGGGGTGGCGTGACACGCCCTCCGCTCGGGCCCTCCGTGGAGAGCAGGGTCAGCTCGTTGCCACTGCCGGTGGCCAGGAACTCGAGGCTCCCGAACGAGATGACGGCACCAGCAGAGAACGAAGGAGTGGAAGAAGCCATCCAGGAAACAACGAGAAATCGACTCGGACACGCGAAGGCCCCTACCTGGCGCGCCAACTGTCGGTGTTTCTACCCCGGGGGTATGACACCAACTAGTAATTATGATCGCGTGCTCTCTTCCTGGATGGTGATGCAAGATGACACAAGGATTTATCCTGGTTCAGGCAAAGAAGGCCCTACGTCCAGCGGGGGGAGGATGTTCTTGTATTACTTGCACCTAAGTGCTTGTACAGGGGCGTTACAAGCTCAACGAGCGTGAACCGGAGTCTGGACTCGTGTAGGTGTGGTGTTGTATGGACTTGTGTGCTGACCCGAGTGAATGTGGACCTAGACTTGTCTCCTCCTTGGAGTTGTGTAACCGGAGGAGCGAAGGGCCCTGGTGTCCCCTTTTATCGAGCAAGAGGAGGCCAGGGTTACATAGGTGTGATACAGGAGTCGGGATGTACAATGTCCAATACGGTGAAGAGTTGGAATTCTGTCTTGTCGGGGTCGCTGCAGCCGGCCTGGGGGTTGCTGTTGAAGCGTCCTTGAAGCGTGGCCTCCATCCCTGGCGCGGACGTGGAGACGTGGCGACGTGGAGGTCATGCAGCGCCCATCCTGGCGCGTACATAACGTGGCAGGGTTCCTCCGGGTCTTGGGGGTACGTGTCCTCCAATAACGTGAAAGCTGTCAGGGCTCGAGGGGCGCAGGGCCGGCCTCGAGGTGGCGCCTACGGGGGGCTCGAGCCCCCGCATGTATGGGCAAGCCCCGGGAGACCTGGCCGCACAGCGGGAATCCGGGTCTCGAGACACCACTTGGACGTGTAACAGCGTAGGGTATGGCCCAACAGTGTTGTACTTGTGCCCTTTTGCCCATGCTTGTGGTGAAAACGAGATTTTGACTGTGGCTCCGGTTCACTGTGACACACGTCGTGCACCAGAAGACGTGACCGGAGTAGGTGAACGCATTAAATGCGCAGTATGGGGCTAGTATCCAATGTCTGGCGCCGCTCGAGGGAGGTGTGAAGTGTCTCGAGGGATAGGCTGCCGTGCTAGAGAGGCTCGAGGTCCCCCCGTGGGGTCTCGAGGAGCGGTGTACAGCGGTGGAGGGCTCGAGGCCTATGTGCCAGAGGTCGAGGGGTAGGATGCCGCGAGGCGGTCGGCAGGGTTTTGGCGAGCCCGGGCTCCCCAGTGACGGGCCGACGTTGTAGGCCTCGAGGGGTTGGCTTTTTAGAAGGTTAGACTTGCTAGGTTTGTTATTGATTGGTGTTCTAGGTTTAATCTATTTGTTTTGCGTTGATTGGGGGTACCCCTTTTGCGGTCCCCCGACAATAGCCCCCGAGCCCTTGTTTGAGTGCTTGCGCTCGAGCAGGGGCTCCCGATTGGGATCTCAAGGGTCAGCTAGCTGGTTCTCGAGGGTTTGGTTGCTTTAATTCCGTGGGTGTCGCGCGAGCGACACCCGCGGGTGTAGCCCCCGAGGCCACGGGGGAGTGGTTAGGACTCCCTCGTGGGCTTTTTCTTGTGTGTGAGTGTTAGTTGCGTTTTTTAGGTTCGGGAGTGTCGAGCCCCCGAGTTTTTTTGACCCTCTTTCGTCGAGGGGTGCCAGGCTGAACTGGCCGGCCGGCTCTTCGAGCTGTCCGGCACGCCGGTTTCCCTGGCTTGTCATCCCGCTAGTCCTTTTGATCGGATGCGAGGGGGGATGCCTCGTACTACCACGAGCGGGCGAGTATCGAGGTTCCCAGTGAGCTGATAACGGGGAAATCCAAGTGAGACCTCGTGCCCCGTTCGATAGGGTCGACTGAAGCCCGGAGGCGATCTCATAAAGCGTGGGCGCACAGTCTGCAGGAATGCCAGGTCCATTCGATAGGACCTGGTGGCTCGATGCCTCCCTCCGAGGGGATCTCACTGCATGTCGTGCGCCCTGCCTTGGATACACATGGTGGGCCTCGAGGGCTTGGCCCTCGAGCGATGCTACGAGTGGCGCCCCTTGGTGTCCCTGACTCGGGTGCTCGAAGCTAGCTGTCGAACCCTCTTCGAGGGCCAGCCTTCGCTGCTTCGAGGCTTAGGGCCGGGGCCCGTTTTTACCTTCTTGAAGAAGCCTCCGTCGCTTGGAATCCTTCTGCCCGTTGGGCACGCCTTTTTAGGCGAGGTAGTGGAGATCGTGGCGCTAGGGCGACTGACAAGAAGTCGGAGCGGCGGCCGTGGTGGGCCCGGAGGAGCGGAGCGAGCGCGGAGTCGCCGCGTGTACCTGTCGACCAGCTCGAGATGCGGTTAGGTGGGCACATTAAATGCGTGCGGTTACCTTTTTGACCTCGCCCGTTGGGGTTTTCTCTTATAAATATCGAAAGAGGGGGAGAGGAACCCTTTACTTTGCCTTTGCCTTCACCGCCGCCGTAGCTTCCACACGCCTTCTTCCCAAACCATCGATAGGTAATCTTCCCGGCCGCCCGTCCGCCGCTCAGATCCGCGCCGTCGCCGCCATGGCCGCTTCGTCCCAGGTGCTGCCGGCCGAAGACTGGAGCCCGACAAAGACGACGCAGCAAGAGCTGGAGACGCTGGTGGAGCGGGGGCTTCTCCGCCCCAACCCGCAGGAGGGTCCCGCGTGGTGGATTCTTCCGTACGGGCCGCCGCAAAGCGTGCTGAGCGTGGTGGTCGTACGGGCGGACTCAGAATTGAGGACCAGTTGTCCCCCGAGCAGCGCAGGGCGATTGAGGAGGTTGAGCGGTTCCACCACTCTCCGGCTGGCACGCTTATGGCTGCCGGTCGTCGGACGACGTTCACCTCCCCCGGAGTCGAGCCCCAGAGCTCGCAGCAGGGCCAGGCAGAGGCCGAGGCAGCTGAGGCAGCAGCGACACCGGAGGCAGAGGCCGAGGCCGAGGAGGACGTTCCTGAGGAGGTTCCCCTGTGCCGGTCCACGCGTCGCAGGACAGCGGTGCCACCCCGGCCCGATGTCCCTCTGCGGGGAGCACGTGCTCCATCGAGGCGTGCGCCCCCGCCGATCCCGCGACTGGACCTCCGGGCGGCCACCTGCTCACAGATTCAGGCACTCCGGCTCGTTCCAGTTGACCAGTGGTTCCCGAGGGAGCGCCAGGCACAGGCAGGGGCAGAGTTCTTCACAGTCCTGCAGGAGGACTTCTACCGTGGATACAGGAACGCTGGGATCAGTCTTCGCTCTCAGCGTGTTTGTCCCCTGGAGGCAGTTGTGGCAGCAGCAGGAGAGCAGATCCGCCCCATACTCTCTTACCTACCTGGTCTAGCAGACCTTCTGGGGCGGTCTGGCTCGTATATCGAGGATTGGGTCTTCCAGTTCTACGCGTCACTATGGGTGCACCCGGACCACGAGACCATAGAGTTTGCTTTTCAGGGGGAGCACTACAGGCTTTTCTCGTCAGAGATCCGGGGTTGGTTCGGCCTGCGACACTCTCAGACCCGGATCCACGACTTGTGCTACGACCGGACGGAGCCACCCCGCCGCCCTCACGGTGGTGCCCAGCCGACGACATACTTGGTCCGCCCCTGCTTCAGTGAGCCCTTCGGTGAGGGTTCGAGTCGAGCGCCTAGGGATCTCACCCCTACGACTCGGATCCTCAACGAGGTTCTCAGGCGGAACTTGCTTCCTAGGGTTGGTTTCCGCGAGGGTCTGTCTTGTCTTCAGCTCTGGTTACTTGCTTACCTTGTCAGACAGCAGGAGTTTGACGTCTGGGACGTGATTTTGTGTGAGATGGAGGACACCGTGGCAGAGGGCATTAAGGCCCGCAGGCAGCTACCGTACGCTCAATGGATCTCTTATATTCTTTGGAAGGTAGCTGCCACGACCGGATCTGACCTCGGCCAGTCTCTTACTGGGTCCGCGACCGTGTTCCCTGAGTACAACATGAGTCAGCTGTTGGGACACGGTCGGGATCGCAGGCAGCAGCAGGAGGACGCCCCGTCTAGCTCGCGCCAGAGGCCAGCAGTTCCAGAGTCACTTTAGGAGCAGGACGAGGCCGTTCAGGCCCTCGCAGAGCAGGAGCTAGCAGAGCTCGAGGGTGGTGACACATACATCACAGAGGACCCCACCGACAGCTCAGACAAGGACTACCAGCTCCCGCCTCGCTACCAGTCGCGTGCTCACGACTCACAGGCAGAGTCCAGTGGTACTGCTTCCTCCGATCCCGCTTTACTTGCTATTCTTGCACGGATGGAGGAGCAGCAGAGGACAGTCACTCAGGATGTCCAGCGGCTTGCTCAGGAGCAGCAGAGGCTGGCCCAGGCCCAGGCCCTCGCACAGCAGCAGGCACAGGAGAGGTCCGATGCCCTTCAGCGCCAGATGATGACTTTACAGCAGCAGACATTGAGCTTCATGGAGAGACTCGCCAGCGGACCTCCCCAGTGGCAGTGGCAGTAGCCTCCACCTCAGCAGCAGCTTCAGTGGTAGCCACCTGTCCCTTCTCAGTCGCAGCCACAGTTCGGACAGCCTCCGCCGTTTCCGCAGCAGTTTACAGGCCCCGGCTCCTCTCACTTCACTAGCTTCACCACTCCTCCAGGCAGGGCCCGCTCTTCAGTCCACTGCAGACCGGCTTCACACCTAGGCCGACAGAGTCTCTGTTTGCCACGACGACCTCTGTGACTCGAGACTTGTCCGCCACTTTCAGTGAGCTTACCGGATTCCCCACTCCAGATCTTCCGGATCCAGTGCAGACGTCGACAGCTCCAGTGATCTCCACCACAGAGACTCTCCCGAGCTCAGTCGCGTCTTTAGAGCAGACAGAGCCTGTGCAGTCCGAGACGACCACGACAGTTCAGCCTGAGTTGTCAGTTATCCCAGAGCTTCCGCCCTCCGATACTCAGGTTGACACAGTTACCGTGACTGCGACAGCGCCAGAGCAGCCAGAGCAGTCAGTACCCGAGCCGACCTAGACCGCTTCACAGCAGCTTCCAGCTTCAGAGGGTCAGCAGGCTACCGGCGCCTCGTCTTCCGACTCCGAGGAGTATCTTCAGCAGTTTGAGTTTACTCAGCGCTCTCCGGAGACGGCACCTGCCTCGTCTGCACCACCTCTGCCCTCCGACGCGTAGTTTGGCGCTTGATGCCAAAGGGAGAGAGTGGTTGAGTATAGTGATAGGGGGAGCGCCGTGAGAGGGTTTTGCATCTTATGTTGTGTTTTGTTCACATACGCTCTTTACTTATCGCATCATTTGTGCATATTTATGTGATATACTTATGTTATGGACCTTTATGTCATGTATGTGCTCACTATGATATATGATATGTCATTTCGCCTTACTCGATTACTTGTGCTCAATTCTCATTTGATTATGTATTCGAGCTCTTTACTCTTGCACTTGGTATTCACTCTAACTTGTTGAGTGCAGGATGATGGCATGACATGTTTGAACTTGCCCCTAACCAATTTCTCTTATTCATCGCAAGTTCATACATGTTATGATTTAAAAACCTTTTCTCTCTATACTCGATCTCGTGTTGTCATCAATCACCAAAAAGGGGGAGATTGAATGCATCTTGGCCCCTAGTGGTTTCGGTGATTGGATGAAAAACAAGATTACTGTGACTAACGTGTGTTTTGCAGAAACAGGATTAAGTTAAGTCACGGTAATAGCGACGATACGGGCATATGGAGTTCATGTCCCCTGGCGCTGGATATCGTTTTGGTTTTCAAAGGGCAAACGACGAAGACGGTGGTAGACTAGGCTAAGTGTCATATGGTGTTGGAGGACACTTAGGTAGTCTTAGGTCTTTGTTTTTCCTTTGGCCGTACTATAAAGGGGAGCATGAATCAGTAGCTTGACCTAGATGAGTCTATTGAGGTAGGTGTGGTGCACACTTGTTATTTCATAGCCCTAGGTAGCTCAGAGAGATGCCTTAAGTTGAGAGGATCAAAAGTCATTTAGGCCGCGTCGCGATCCGAGTTGAGTTTGCCCTTGTTATGGGCATCGGACGCTGGCCAGGTGGGCATCGGACGCGTCCGATGCCCACCCTGACTAGGGTTTAGTCTGGTGCGTGGCATCGGACGCGCCGATGTGTTCACATCGGACGCGCCCATGCCACTGTTCACGTGCGCGTGAACTTAAGGCCGCATCCGACGCAGGCATCGGACGCTGAGGGCCAGCGTCCGATGGCCATGCAGAGAGGTTCCAGAGAGGGTAAATCCACATCGGACGCGTCCGATGTGGTGGCATCGGACGCTGCCCAGCGTCCGATGTCCCTTTAAACAGTCTGACAAGAAGGTACAGTAGACCGTTGGATGAGGTCATCGAAGCGTCCGATGCCAGGCATCGGCGCGTCCGATGGCCCCGCAGAATGCCTATCTTGTGCTGTTTTTGGATGGCCGGTTGGGGGAGTATATATACTTCCTTCCCCCCATCCATTTGAGTGTTCTTGCCACTTCCATCAGCTGAGAAACACATTGTGAGTGTGAGTGAGTGCAAGAGCCCTAGTGAGGTTGAGTGATTTGCTAATTGTGAGAATTAGACACCTCCTAGTGAGAATTGAGTAGCAAGTGTGCATCCATCCATCTCTTTGGCCTTGTGTTGCTCAAGTGAGAGTTCTAGCTTGTTACTCTTGGTGATCGGCATCACCTAGACGGCTTGGTGGCGATCGGAGAGCTTGGTGATCATCCGGAGGCATTGTGGATGACCCAAGTCAAGTTGTGACCAGTAGCGAGCGATTCACCGGGCCGGAGAGGCGAAGAATCAGCTCGTAGTGAGCACTTGATCCTTGCGCGGATCAAGGGAGAGCGATACCCTTGCGCGGGTGCTCCAACGAGGACTAGGGGGTGTGCCGACACCTCGATACCTCGGCAAAAAGATTGTCGTGTCATCTCTACTCTCTTCTCTACGCATTTACCTTTGAGCAATTCAATTTCGCATTTACTTGTTGTTCTTTCATAAGTTGAATTGCAATGCTAGAGTAGAAATGGTTTAGCGATAGTCCTTTGTGCAATTGATTCTTGTCAAACACACTTCTAGGCACTAGGGGGTTAATTGGGGCTTGATAGGTTTTATTATCGCAAGAAGTTTTAGAAAAGCCCAATTCACCCCCCCTCTTGAGCATCTTGATCCTTTCAAGCATTATATGAGATATCATTGGAGCCAAAGTGGAAGGGGCAAGGAGGCTTTAATAATGGGTATTTATCTGCATTGGAGGATATCCTGGTTGAGAAGCTACCAAATGCTGGAATTTCAGCTTTACCTCATATTGAGTCTAGAGTTAGGCATTTTAGGACAAAGTTTGGAGCACTGGAACAAATGTTGAATAATAATGGCTTCACCTGGGATGACACTAAGAAGATGCTTCAGTGTGAGAAGAACCAATATGATAAACATTGCAAGGTATGTAGCTTCTCGTTTTTGTGAATAACACTACTCATTTAAGTTATGTGCAAAGGCTGCTGGTACTGCCAGTTTATTTATGCGGTATTATTATCAGTAAACATACCTACTAGTGTAACAATGCTTGCTGGTACCTGTCTCATTTAGGACTGGATATATCAAGTCTGATTTATATTAATCTAATTACCTGATAATAGGATGAGACCGTCTCAGATGGGGCTTGTGATGTTCAATGCTTGGTGCATCATCTGTTTAGTCATTGTTATTTTTATTCTACTGGACATCAGTGCACCACTAGTGTAACATACTCAGTTTTATCGGTTGTGCTTCTTCTTCAATAGCTAGTGGACTCAAAGAGGAGAACATGCTGCCATAGCTGCAGCCATTCCAGAAAAAGGATAGCTCTATCTTTTTCCACTAATGATGACCATACTTTGTTTAAAGTTTCACTAAGTTAATAATATTTGCTTGTCTCTGTTTTGTAATAGTACTTATCCATGGTTTTCAGAGAAAACATTACAAAATACTCGTTCATATGGTTGTAGTTATTGCAGTATTTTCACTGATGATGACCATACTTTATTTATTAGTTTGTATTTTTCAGCACATAAGTGATACATATAATAACTGATAATATATTGCTACTATCATATGTAGGATCATCCTAATGCTAAGGGCCTGTGACGTAACGGCCCTAATCCCATGGCCCACTGATCACTGTCAACCACTGACAGTTGATTCGTACAGCCAAGAGATTATGACCGAGTTCCGCCACTGGGCTACATCAGTGCCCGATGTCCGCAGGATCATCTCACAATTCAGTTACAATCTCTTGAACATTTTGACAAATAACATCGGAGTAAATAGCGGAAGACTTAAATAACAATAGTTTTACAAACCAGGGTTCAACATAAACTTAAAGTGAAGTTATTACAGACCATAGTTCAAATAGATAGAATTGGCAGGGTAGCATATGACAACCACTAAAAGATAAAGATACTTCACCCAGCCCGAGGGTGAATAATCACTCATCGGCCTCATCGGCCTCTTCCTGAACAACAGTCACACAGCAGGGTCCAAGGCATACTGAGGAATCTGCCATACCTGCAACATGGGTAAAAGAACCCTGAGTACAAAGGTACTCAACAAGACTTACCCGACTAAAGAAAAGGGAGAAGACTCAGGTATGAGAGGCTTAGGGTAGTCAAGGTAAGGCTTAAGCAAGATCAAGTATTTTGCAGAAAAGCATTTTCGTAACCTTATTTTATTTTGAAAAAAATTCAGTATTCCTCAATTCTTCATCATTCATGATTCATTTTACATTTCAAAACATTCCTAGTTGAGAACCACTCCCTGTTGACAGTCAGTGACTAAGTCTCCATAACCGAGGAGCAGCGTTAATCCGGATAAATAATACTCAGCTGAGGGTTCCTATCCACACTGCATATGTAGCACCCAAGCTTGCATATGCCAACTCGTCTACCACGATTCCTCCAAGATTGGGCCCGGTCCTACGCCACCCGGAAGTACAGTACACCACTCCAATCCGGGACTCTAACCCACGTGGGTACATGCTACTTCCGCCATCTCTCCACTCCCAGTGCGCGGTTGTCGGTCCAATAAAGGATTCCTCGGAGCCGAAGCTTTCCGTAGTATGTGAATAGTTGCAAGTCTTAGTCAATCAGGCCCCCATACAGGTGGTCCCTAAGTTTTTCCAGCCAGCGACAAGCACCTCGGGACTCTAACCCAAGAGTACAGGTCCTGTCAGTTTTTCAACCCTGTCCCGGTCGGTGTCAACTGTTGAGTCCCGGACTACAACATGACGGCACCGTACGCAAGGACAACCTCTCCTTCCCATTGACTAAGTACGGATCAGATACTTAGCCAATAGTGGGAGTAAAGCCAAATTCCCATAACATTCTTAAAGTGATCACACTTTTGAAATTGGCATTTTTATTGCAAATCTATCATATAGCATTGCTAAGCATTTTTCAAATGGTTTTTGAAAAGCAGGTATCAGGTGTATCATTGGTCAAGGTAGATAATGCATCAGTTAGGATTTCACCCAACTCCTATCAACCTAATGCAATAATTTAACTCAAAGACATTTAAGGAAACATTTGAAAATTCAAGGAAAAGGGTTAAATGCACCGGGGCTTGCCTTGGATGGCAAAAAGAGTAGACTCGGGGTAGGTATAGGCGTCGGAGCTCGGGGTTGCCTCGGGGACAGATCCTTCGGTGGCTATCTCGACTTCAGGGCCTTCTTCGTCAACTATACGGATGCAATGATGAATGCACATGAGAATGATGAGATGGACTTATGGTGCAAGACAATACCATTGATTCTAGATTACTCTAAGGCAAGGCATAATCGAAATCTAGGTTGAGCGTAAAAGGTAACCATTTCTTCCTTAAGCAAGATTGGTTAAACTAGACCTTATCATAATTATCCTAAGCATCATCTAAACATAGCATCACAAACATCATAGACCAAAGGGGTATGGGTCTATGAACATCGAGCAATCCAAAAGTCACATCACAGGGCATTCAACACTAACCCTAATCACATTTTTCTATTTTTTCTTAATTATTTAAAAAGGTCATTTTATGAAGGTGCTCCAAAAATTACCAAATTAATCACATAAGTTCATTAAGGCATAAACAGATGGCAAAACAAATTTCATAATTTTTGGAGGTCATTAAGGTGCTCAATTAAATCTAGACATTTAATTAACAAAAGGCACTATTCCTTAATTAAAATAACGCTCAAAAATCAACTTGCTCCAAAAGACTTCAAAATTTTACCAGGGGTTCAGCATGTTATAACAAGGTCTCAAAAATTTATCTCAAGATTTTTGGAGTTATAGATCATTCTCCAAAAATACCAAAACCTTCATTTTTCAATTAAAAGGGGAATTTTACATTTTCAAATTCTTGCAGAAAAGTCAAGTTTCATATTTTTATAAAATACTACACAGTGCAAGGAGCATACCATAATTTTCTCAGCATTTAAGGAACAACAGATTAATTCCCACAAAAAAGAGAAAACAGAACACTATTCCCAACTCTCAGAAAAAAAAGAGCACTGTGCTCCTTCTAAGAAAAGCTCGGGCGAAACGGGCTCGGGCGAGACGGAAACTAAGTGCTCCG
Source organism: Coix lacryma-jobi var. lacryma-jobi (assembly GCA_009763385.1). Taxonomy (NCBI): domain Eukaryota; kingdom Viridiplantae; phylum Streptophyta; class Magnoliopsida; order Poales; family Poaceae; genus Coix; species Coix lacryma-jobi. Next base: position 129,500,749 of record CM019830.1, read on the forward strand.
TCCGAGGCCTGGCTCGACGAGCGGAGGGAGCACGGGTTCGCTCGAGGCCTGGCTCGAGCGAAGTGGTGAGGGTCTGTCCGCTCGAGGCTCGGGCTCGGGCGAGACGGAAACGCGTGCTCGAGGCTTGGGCTCGGGCGAGACGGAGTGGAAGCAGAGGCCGGAGGCCTCGGGTGCTTACCACGGATCAGAGGCAGGGCTCGAGGTTGAGGCTCGACACGTGCTCGAGGGTGAGGCTCGACACGCGCTCGAGGGGCGGTGGTTCGGTGGAGCTTCTTCGGCGGCGAGCGGCGGACGGCGCTCCGGCGACCCTGCGCAACACATGAGACCGCAAGGGTCTGGTCAGAGTCGCACGGGACCAAGGAACACGACACGGGGTCGGTGAGGGATGATCATGGCCGGAGACGGCGAATTTCACGAACCCGAGCTCGCCGGGGTTCCGTCGGAGTTTGAGAAGATGGAGTTACGTCGGGCGATTGAGGGCGGGGAAGGTGAAATTGGAGGGTGGAAAAGCTTCACGAGCTCAAGGCGGAGCTTCTGAGCTAGGTGGTGGAGCGGCGGAGGCACTGGACTGTGCTGGCGACGGAGGCGGAGGTGAGTGCGGAGGTCGGGCTCCGGCGGCCTTCTTATAGGCGCGGCCAGGGGCCGGTAGAGACCTCGGGGTGGTGTGGATGAGGACGGCGAGCGCGTGCGCACTCGATTGCGCTCTGGCGGACAAGCTGGCGTGCAGCCGGGGCTCGGGCGTGTGCTCGGCCGGCAATGGCCACGCGGCGGCGACGCGGAGAGGACTGTAGGGGACGGAAGAGAGGGTCAGCGCTCGCGTGCGGGCGCGGAGGGAACAAGGGGACAGCGGCGACAGGTTGGAGGCGCGTGGGGAACAGCCGGGCGTGCGGCAGGCGCGGCGCCGGCGCCATGGCCGGGCCCCCCCCCCTTCTGACGCTAGGAAGAAGAGGAACAGTGTAGGGTATAGGGTTTGACTTTTGGCTAAACTCAGAACTTTGCAAATTTCTCCCAAAATTTGAACTGTACGACAAAAACTCAAAATACCAAAGTTGCTCAGAAAAACGAGATCTACAACTTTGTCAATATGAGCATTTTCAAATTCCAAATAGGTTTTGAACAATATTTGAAAACAGTAAAGAGGACACTTTTTCAAACTTGATTCAAATCAAAATTACTCTGGATTTCAAACTGAAACTTGAAAATCTTTATATATGGAAGTTGTTCCATTTGTCAAAACCTACAACTTTGCTATTATACATTTTTCCTGAAACTCATTAGTTTTTGAACTCATTTTGAAAACTAAAAAGGGAACAAAAGTTGGAGTTTGATTGAATTTGAAATAACTCAAAACTTTGCACTGCAACATGAAAATCTGTAAATACCAAAGTTGTTTCTCTTTGACAGATCTACAACTTTGCTTTTTGAACCAACCTCAAATTTTGAATAATTTTTAAATTACAAAAAGAGGGATAAAACCCAGGGTTTGGAAATCAGGGTTTTGCAAAGAGATTTGAAATCAAATTCTGATTTTTGAACTTTGGCCAACACAACAACACTTCAAGACACCCAACTGAACAAGAATCACACAAGGCTAGGCACAGAGGTGAAATTACCATTTTGCCCTAGTAGAGAGAAGTGGGCTAATAAGGGTTTTTGCAATAGAGGTACTTTACATAAATGACACTTAGCAAAATGCATACACATGAAATCATGATCAAGATGCTTAATGATGATAATGATGATATGTCAAGTTAATTACATGCTAAACACCAGAGGTGTTACAGCCTTCCCCCCTAAAAGAAATCTCGCCCCGAGATTCCACGTCTTACGAAAGGACAAAGAAGGGATAAAGGCAAAACTTTACATAGACAGGGATTCGAGAAAGTCGGGGTAGTTCTTTGCTAAGAAGTCTTCAGATTCCCAAGTGGCTTCTTCTTCAGAGTGCTGGTTCCACTGGATTTTGTACCACCTTGTGGTAGTTCTTCGGGTAACACGATCCTTGTGGTCCAACACGCGAACTGGATGTTCCGAGTAGGATAGATCAGGCTCAAGCTCGACACCTTCAACCTCCACGACATGTTCTGGTATTCTGAGACACTTCTTGAGTTGGGAGACATGGAAAACATTGTGGACAACGGAGAGATGATCGGGCAACTTCAGCTTGTAAGCTACCTTGCCACAACATTCCAAAATCTCAAACGGACCAAATGTAGCGGGGTGCTAACTTTCCTTTGACTCCGAAACGAGTGACTCCTCTGGTTGGTGAGACCTTGAGATATACATAATCTCCAACTTGAAACTTCAGAGGTCGACGCCTCTTGTCAGCGTAGCTCTTTTGTCGAGATTGGGCAATCTTCATATTCTCCTGTATCTGCTTGACTTTCTCTTCCATATCTTTGACCAGGTCAACTCCAAAGAATTCTCTTTCTCCGGGCTCAGACCAACTGAGGGGTGTACGACAACGACGACCGTACAGTGCTTCAAAGGGTGCCATTTTGATGCTCTCTTGGTAACTGTTATTATAAGAGAACTCTGCCAAGGGCAAACAGTCATCCCAAGTATCTGCGAAGGTAAGAACACAGGCTCTCAACATGTCCTCCAGCACTTGGTTGACTCGCTCAGTTTGTCCATCTGTTTGCGGATGATATGCCGTGCTATGTAAGAGCTTGGTTCCAAGTGAGGTATGGAACGCTTTCCAAAACTTAGCGACAAACTGGGTACCACGGTCCGAGACAATGGTCTTGGGTATGCCATGAAGCTTTACTATGTTGTTTTTGTACAAGGCGGCATACATAGGAACGGTGTAGCTGGTCTTGACTGGCAGGAAGTGAGCTTGTTTGGTGAGTCGGTCCACGATTACCCAAATGGAATCAAAACCTTTCTGGGTCTTGGGTAGTCCATTGACAAAATCCATACTAATGTCGTCCCATTTCCAAGCGGGTACTGACAAAGGTTGCAATTCTCCTCCAGGCTTCATGTGTACTGCCTTGACTCTTTGGCAGGTATCACACTGAGCGACATACCGGGCAATCTCAATCTTCATTTTAGTCCACCAGAATCTCTGCTTTAAGTCTTGGTACATTTTGTTGCTGCCGGGGTGAATAGAGAATCTGGTCAAGTGTGCTTCATCAAGGATTAATTGTCTCAATTTAGGCACTTTGGGAACTACTAGACGATTCTTGAACCAAACAACTCCTACATCATCGATCCTGAAACAATCAGCCTTTCCGGTCTGGACCTTCTCGATGATGTGCTTGATTCCAGGGTTATCCTTCTGAGCAGCAATGACTTGATCCTTGATGGATGTTTCTATGCTGACATTGTTCAGGCTTCCTTGCGGAATCATCTCGATACCCATCCTTTCAAGTTCATGGCACAAAGAAAGATCATAGGGCTTCGTCGTCAGACAGCTGCAGTATGACTTGCGACTGAGGGCATCGGCAACTACATTTGCCTTACCTGGATGGTAATGTACTTCGAGATCATAATCTTTAATCAACTCAAGCCATCTTCTCTGCCTCATATTCAATTCTTCTTGAGTGAAGATATACTTTAGGCTCTTGTGATCCGTATATATATTGCAGATGCTGCCCAACAGATAGTGACGCCAAATCTTCAAGGCATGTACGACTGCTGCTAGCTCAAGATCATGGGTTGGGTAGTTTTCCTCATGTCGCTTAAGCTGTCGTGAGGCATAAGCGATTACTCGTCCTTCTTGCATCAAAACACAGCCCAAACCAGTACCAGATGCATCACAGTATACATCAAAGGGTTTCTCGATATCTGGTTGAGCTAGGACTGGTGATGTAGTTAACAGTCTCTTCAAGGCTTGAAAGGCTTGCTCACAGGCCGGTGACCAAACGAAATCTACGGAATTCTTCAACAACTCTGTGATAGGCTTGGCGACTCTGGAGAAATCTGGGATGAATCGACGATAGTATCCAGCCATTCCCATGAAGCTGCGAACTTCGCGGACAGTGGTAGGTGGCTTCCAATCCAAGATATCTGCCACTTTTTCAGGGTCAACTGACACACCTTCAGCGGACAGGACATGACCAAGGAATTGAATTCGATCTAGCCAGAATTCACATTTACTGAACTTGGCATACAGCTGGTGATCTCTGAGACAAGAGAGAACGATTCGAAGATGCTTGGCGTGATCTTCAGGAGTTCTTGAATAGACAAGGATGTCGTCAATGAACACGACTACAAATTTATCGAGCTCTGGCATGAACACAGAGTTCATGAGATACATGAAATGAGCGGGGGCATTGGTCAAGCCAAAGGACATGACCAAGTACTCATATAGGCCATATCTGGTGGTGAAAGCTGTTTTAGGAATGTCTTCTGGACGGATTTTTATTTGGTGATAGCCAGATCTGAGATCAATTTTGGAGAACACTCTGGCTCCAGATAACTGGTCAAAAAGAAGGTCAATGCGAGGCAAGGGATATTTATTCTTGATGGTGACCTCATTGAGCGGGCGATAGTCAACGCACAGACGAAGACTTTTGTCCTTCTTCTTTACAAAGATAGCAGGACAGCCCCAAGGAGATGAACTTGGGCGAATGAGTCCCTTATCCAAAAGCTCTTGCAATTGGATCTTCAGCTCTGCCAACTCTCTGGGAGGCATTCGATAATTTCTACGGGATATAGGAGCAGTCCCGGGTTTTAGCTCTATGGCAAACTCAACATTACGGTCGGGAGGCAGACCAGGTAGATCTTCTGGAAAGACATCAGGGAACTCACAGACCACGGGAATATCCCGGACTTCCGGAACATAGGCGGTATTCAACTGGGTGGTTGCTGGTTTTTGAGGCATAGGAAGTTGGAGAAGGAGTTTGGAGGTGCTGTTAGGAATATCCACTCTCACAACTCTATTCAAGATGTCTATCATGGCTTTATACTGACACATCCAATTCATGCCTAAGATGACATCTATCTCTTGATTGCGCAGTACTATCATGGTGGTAGGAAAGACATGTTCCCCCAACATTACTGGTATACTGCGGACCACTTCCTTAGTATTTATCCGCCCTCCAGGCGAAAGTATACAGAAACTTTCTGTTAACTCCCCCATGGGTAACTTATGCTTGATGACAAAAGTGCGACTGATGAAGGAATGCGATGCACCAGAATCAAACAAAACGACTGCAGGATGATTGGCAACAGGGAACCTACCGAGCATGACGGGCTCTCCTTCTGGGATATTACTGACGGTGGTGAAGTAGACTTGCCCGTGCTTCTTGACAAACTTGCCCTTCTGGACGTGCTGCTGCGGTGCACGGTGCTATTGCTGTGATCCTCCAGGGCCTTTCTGTGCATGTTGGGCATTCTTTTTGGGTTTTGGGCACTCGCGAGACTAGTGACCAACTTGGCCACAGTTGTAGCATGGGTGATTGTAAGCTGTTTGAGGGGTGGTGACACGAACACCTGGGGCGTTCGGCTGAGTGGCACTTTGCTGGTTGGCGTTATGGGTGGTGGCCGCGGTACGAACGACCACTTGCTGATGAGGGTATGGGGCACGGTTTTGGTGGTGGCTGGGGTGATAGAGGATTCTTGGGCGCTTGTGGTTGCTGGAGAAGCTGCTAGACCCAGCCTTCTTCTTCTTCTTCTCCTCCTGATACTGGCGGTTGCTTTCCTCGAAAGCGACAGCACGGTCAACGACATCATGATAGGATCCGTTTAGGTTGTTAGATAGACCTCTGCGAATCTTAGGGTGCAGACCCCTAAGGAAACAATCTCGCTTCTTTTCCTCTGTGTTGACATAGTCGGAGGCATACTGACTCAGGTGGTTGAATTGTCCCACGTACTGCATAACGGTGGAATCTTTCTGTTGCAGAGCTAGGAACTGATCAAGCTTCATCTTCATCAGACCTGACGGGATGTGGTGTGCACGGAAAGCGGTGCGGAACTCTTCCCAGGTCAGCTGGTGACCTTCAGGCTGGGCAGCCAACAGGTTGGCGTACCAGGCACTTGCGGGACCACGGAGCTGCTGAGAAGCGAACCGAGGCTTCTGGATCTCTGTGCAGTGTAAAAGACTGAACTTCTGTTCCATGGTGCGTAACCAGTCGTCAGCCTCAAGAGGTTCATCGGCCTTTGTGAAGACCGGTGGTCGGGTTTCAGTGAAGTCCACGTAGGTTGTCTCTTGGTTGTTGCGACGACCACGGTTGCCGTTGTTCTGCTGCCCTTGGTTCTGAGCCATCAGGTTGGCAGCGGCGGCCAAGGCTGCAATGGCATCTGCCAGGGTAGCAGGGACTGGTGGAGGGTTTGGGATGTTGGCATCATCCGAACCTCCAGCTCCGGTACGGGTGTTCACAGGCATCTGTTAAGAACTTGGGAACTTAGCATCCAAAGATTGATTTTGAACGAAACTGACTGATAAGATTCATTGATGCAAGGGTAGATAACTGATACAGAGGTTCGATAGATAGCCATTAACTGACAAAGGAAAGGTACAAGGCAAGATACAGACTCGACTAGACAGAAGACCAACTAACGCCCCAAACCTAGACTTAAGGCTTTAGGTGAGCAGATGGCACAGACACAACGAATCTAGTCGTCATCGATGATGATCATCTCTTCATCGTCATCTTCATCTTCGATGATGAGTTCGGGCTCTTCCTCCTCATCTTCATCTTCAATGTGAACATCTTCAGCAGGTTCCACTTCTACATTCAGGACTGGCTCATGTTCTACTTCAGGTTCCTCCACGACTCCATCTTCTGGATCCTCAGCAACAGGTGGAATCATGGGGTGAAGTTGGTCGTACAGTTGATGTACCTCCTCATGAAGCATATCATTGTACTGCTCGATCTGGGCGGTGTACTGCTGCAGTCCATGGAGCTGGGCTCTGGTGACATCTTCGCGGTTCCAAGCATCATTGCGCTGCTCGATAGCGCGAACCGTGTTCCGATTGGCCTGCTCCAGGGAAGCTCGTGCCTCGTAAAACTCCATGCGGGAAAGATAGAAGTCATGCTCCATGTTCTCCATCTCAGCCTTTAGATTCTTGATCTCCTCCTTCAGCTGCTTGCGGGTGCGGCGGGGAAAACGACGACCATTGGAGGATTCTCCAGTCTCTTCTCCGGTGCGTGGCGCCAGCTGGTGACGCGGCACACCGTTCGGTCCAGTCGACTTGCGAGCAGTCCGCTTGATAATGACCATATCTGGACAAGAGGTTATAGGTGAGAAAGGCTAGCAAGAAAAAGGTATAGGGACACTATCCCAACGAACTCTTTTATATACTTAAGTGATTATGACATGATGCATGATTCGTTCCTACGGAACAAGGCAATGCAACTACTAAGGTATGGTACATAGGGCTTATACAAGTCGTCTTGCTACTAGTTGCCAAAGACAAGATGAGATGAGAGAAGCAATTTGGACTCAAAATAGTCAAGTTTAGTTTTTAGACTTAAAAACCTTTTGAAGTTTTCGCAAAAAGATTGCAACGTCGTAGTGAGATGCTCCGATACCACTCTGTGACGTAACGGCCCTAATCCCATGGCCCACTGATCACTGTCAACCACTGACAGTTGATTCGTACAGCCAAGAGATTATGACCGGGTTCCGCCACTGGGCTACATCAGTGCCCGATGTCCGCAGGATCATCTCACAATTCAGTTACAATCTCTTGAACATTTTGACAAATAACATCGGAGTAAATAGTGGAAGACTTAAATAACAATAGTTTTACAAACCAGGGTTCAACATAAACTTAAAGTGAAGTTATTACAGACCATAGTTCAAATAGATAGAATTGGCAGGGTAGCATATGACAACCACTAAAAGATAAAGATACTTGTAAGTGCAATCAAGCCCTAATTGTGGGTTTTGGTGATAATGACCACACGATTAGAGGACTAATGAGATTTATGAAGTTGACAAGCAGGTTATGATAAGAAAGGATGGTGTATATGCGTTGGTGGACCCCTCACACTACATTTCATCGGTTCCGGACTCAAAGTGCTTCAAAGATATTCTATTTTGGTTATTTGAGTTTTAGGAATGCCGTACTATAAAGGGGGAATGCAAATTCACTGATATGGCTGAATGACATGTGCTCAAACCAACTCAAACCATCCACATTTCCAACCAAAGACAGCTGCACCCATTGTAGATCTGTTCCTGTCTGTTTGGTGGGCACAGCAGTGCCGCTCTAGGCGCGGCAGTGCCGGGCCGCGGCACTACCGGGCTAAGGCCGGCACTGCCGCGACTTGATTTGTCCGTTGGATGGCAGGGGGTATTTACTTCACCACCTCTGCCTCCCAACGGTCATCCACGACCAGAACACTCCACCTACCTCCAGACAAGCTCTCTCTTCTCCATTGAAGGCCCTCCAAGCTCCCAACCACCAAAATCTTCATTCCCATTGATTCCAAGTGGTTGAGAGGCTCAAACCTTCACCAAAGAGGAGCCCTAGCTGAGATCTACTGCCTAGAGCACTTGATTTGAGCCATAGCCGGTGGATTTGCTTCTATTACTCTTGGGTTCTTGGAACCCTAGCCGGCTAGGCGTCGCCCTAGAGCCTTGCCAACTTGTGTGGCGGCCTAGGGAGGTTTGTAATCACTTGTGCAGCTAGTAAGATTACCCCTCACCTCAAGGATTTGGTTCCTTGACTTGAGAACGAGGTTGAGTTGCAAAGCTCATGACCTAAGTGGTCAACCTCAACAACGTGGAGGTAGGCAAGCCTTGGTGGCGAGCTGAACCACGGGATAAATCGCTTGTCTCGCGTGCTTGCTTGGTTTCATTCTCTATATTCATGAGCTTGTGATATATTCTAGGGTTTGGCCCGATCTACTTTATCTTTCATATTTGGCTTGGAGTAGTTATTTCTGCTAGTTCATATAGTCTATTGTTACATTCCTATTCATATAGAATCTGCAGATTGTGGTTAGATTTCGAATTGCAGCTTCTGGTCTTCATCTGCGCGGCAGTACCGCGCTGAGGCCGGCAGTGCCGGGGAGCGGCAGTGCCGGGCACAGGGCGGTAGTGCCGGGTCTATCTAATTTAGTTTTAAGCTGTGATTTTTGACAGGCCTATTCACCCCCCCCCCCCTCTAGGCCATACAGGTCCTTACAATACTTCACCCAGCCCGAGGGTGAATAATCACTCATCAGCCTCATCGGCCTCTTCCTGAACAACAGTCACACAGCAGGGTCCAAGGCATACTGAGGAATCTGCCATACCTGCAACATGGGTAAAAGAACCCTGAGTACAAAGGTACTCAACAAGACTTACCCGACTAAAGAAAAGGGAGAAGACTCAGGTATGAGAGGCTTAGGGTAGTCAAGGTAAGGCTTAAGCAAGATCAAGTATTTTGCAGAAAAGCATTTTCGTAAACCTTATTTTATTTTGAAAAAAATTCAGTATTCCTCAATTCTTCATCATTCATGATTCATTTTACATTTCAAAACATTCCTAGTTGAGAACCACTCCCTGTTGACAGTCAGTGACTAAGTCTCCATAACCGAGGAGCAGCGTTAATCCGGATAAATAATACTCAGCTGAGGGTTCCTATCCACACTGCATATGTAGCACCCAAGCTTGCATATGCCAACTCGTCTACCACGATTCCTCCAAGATTGGGCCCGGTCCTACGCCACCCGGAAGTACAGTACACCACTCCAATCCGGGACTCTAACCCACGTGGGTACATGCTACTTCTGCCATCTCTCCACTCCCAGTGCGCGGTTGTCGGTCCAATAAAGGATTCCTCGGAGCCGAAGCTTTCCGTAGTATGTGAATAGTTGCAAGTCTTAGTCAATCAGGCCCCCATACAGGTGGTCCCTAAGTTTTTCCAGCCAGCGACAAGCACCTCGGGACTCTAACCCAAGAGTACAGGTCCTGTCAGTTTTTCAACCCTGTCCCGGTCGGTGTCAACTGTTGAGTCCCGGACTACAACATGACGGCACCGTACGCAAGGACAACCTCTCCTTCCCATTGACTAAGTACGGATCAGATACTTAGCCAATAGTGGGAGTAAAGCCAAATTCCCATAACATTCTTAAAGTGATCACACTTTTGAAATTGGCATTTTTATTGCAAATCTATCATATAGCATTGCTAAGCATTTTTCAAATGGTTTTTGAAAAGCAGGTATCAGGTGTATCATTGGTCAAGGTAGATAATGCATCAGTTAGGATTTCACCCAACTCCTATCAACCTAATGCAATAATTTAACTCAAAGACATTTAAGGAAACATTTGAAAATTCAAGGAAAAGGGTTAAATGCACCGGGGCTTGCCTTGGATGGCAAAAAGAGTAGACTCGGGGTAGGTATAGGCGTCGGAGCTCGGGGTTGCCTCGGGGACAGATCCTTCGGTGGCTATCTCGACTTCAGGGCCTTCTTCGTCAACTATACGGATGCAATGATGAATGCACATGCGAATGATGAGATGGACTTATGGTGCAAGACAATACCATTGATTCTAGATTACTCTAAGGCAAGGCATAATCGAAATCTAGGTTGAGCGTAAAAGGTAACCATTTCTTCCTTAAGCAAGATTGGTTAAACTAGACCTTATCATAATTATCCTAAGCATCATCTAAACATAGCATCACAAACATCATAGACCAAAGGGGTATGGGTCTATGAACATCGAGCAATCCAAAAGTCACATCACAGGGCATTCAACACTAACCCTAATCACATTTTTCTATTTTTTCTTAATTATTTAAAAAGGTCATTTTATGAAGGTGCTCCAAAAATTACCAAATTAATCACATAAGTTCATTAAGGCATAAACAGATGGCAAAACAAATTTCATAATTTTTGGAGGTCATTAAGGTGCTCAATTAAATCTAGACATTTAATTAACAAAAGGCACTATTCCTTAATTAAAATAACGCTCAAAAATCAACTTGCTCCAAAAGACTTCAAAATTTTACCAGGGGTTCAGCATGTTATAACAAGGTCTCAAAAATTTATCTCAAGATTTTTGGAGTTATAGATCATTCTCCAAAAATACCAAAACCTTCATTTTTCAATTAAAAGGGGAATTTTACATTTTCAAATTCTTGCAGAAAAGTCAAGTTTCATATTTTTATAAAATACTACACAGTGCAAGGAGCATACCATAATTTTCTCAGCATTTAAGGAACAACAGATTAATTCCCACAAAAAAGAGAAAACAGAACACTATTCCCAACTCTCAGAAAAAAAAAAGAGCACTGTGCTCCTTCTAAGAAAAGCTCGGGCGAAACGGGCTCGGGCGAGACGGAAACTAAGTGCTCCGTCCGAGGCCTGGCTCGACGAGCGGAGGGTGCACGGGTTCGCTCGAGGCCTGGCTCGAGCGAAGTGGTGAGGGTCTGTCCGCTCGAGGCTCGGGCTCGGGCGAGACGGAAACGCGTGCTCGAGGCTTGGGCTCGGGCGAGACGGAGTGGAAGCAGAGGCCGGAGGCCTCGGGTGCTTACCACGGATCAGAGGCAGGGCTCGAGGTTGAGGCTCGACACGTGCTCGAGGGTGAGGCTCGACACGCGCTCGAGGGGCGGTGGTTCGGTGGAGCTTCTTCGGCGGCGAGCGGCGGACGGCGCTCCGGCGACCCTGCGCAACACATGAGACCGCAAGGGTCTGGTCAGAGTCGCACGGGACCAAGGAACACGACACGGGGTCGGTGAGGGATGATCATGGCCGGAGACGGCGAATTTCACGAACCCGAGCTCGCCGGGGTTCCGTCGGAGTTTGAGAAGATGGAGTTACGTCGGGCGATTGAGGGCGGGGAAGGTGAAATTGGAGGGTGGAAAAGCTTCACGAGCTCAAGGCGGAGCTTCTGAGCTAGGTGGTGGAGCGGCGGAGGCACTGGACTGTGCTGGCGACGGAGGCGGAGGTGAGTGCGGAGGTCGGGCTCCGGCGGCCTTCTTATAGGCGCGGCCAGGGGCCGGTAGAGACCTCGGGGTGGTGTGGATGAGGACGGCGAGCGCGTGCGCACTCGATTGCGCTCTAGCGGACAAGCTGGCGTGCAGCCGGGGCTCGGGCGTGTGCTCGGCCGGCAATGGCCACGCGGCGGCGACGCGGAGAGGACTGTAGGGGACGGAAGAGAGGGTCAGCGCTCGCGTGCGGGCGCGGAGGGAACAAGGGGACAGCGGCGACAGGTTGGAGGCGCGTGGGGAACAGCCGGGCGTGCGGCAGGCGCGGCGCCGGCGCCATGGCCGGGCCCCCCCCTTCTGACGCTAGGAAGAAGAGGAACAGTGTAGGGTATAGGGTTTGACTTTTGGCTAAACTCAGAACTTTGCAAATTTCTCCCAAAATTTGAACTGTACGACAAAAACTCAAAATACCAAAGTTGCTCAGAAAAACGAGATCTACAACTTTGTCAATATGAGCATTTTCAAATTCCAAATAGTTTTTGAACAATATTTGAAAACAGTAAAGAGGACACTTTTTCAAACTTGATTCAAATCAAAATTACTCTGGATTTCAAACTGAAACTTGAAAATCTTTATATATGGAAGTTGTTCCATTTGTCAAAACCTACAACTTTGCTATTATACATTTTTCCTGAAACTCATTAGTTTTTGAACTCATTTTGAAAACTAAAAAGGGAACAAAAGTTGGAGTTTGATTGAATTTGAAATAACTCAAAACTTTGCACTGCAACATGAAAATCTGTAAATACCAAAGTTGTTTCTCTTTGACAGATCTACAACTTTGCTTTTTGAACCAACCTCAAATTTTGAATAATTTTTAAATTACAAAAAGAGGGATAAAACCCAGGGTTTGGAAATCAGGGTTTTGCAAAGAGATTTGAAATCAAATTCTGATTTTTGAACTTTGGCCAACACAACAACACTTCAAGACACCCAACTGAACAAGAATCACACAAGGCTAGGCACAGAGGTGAAATTACCATTTTTCCCTAGTAGAGAGAAGTGGGCTAATAAGGGTTTTTGCAATAGAGGTACTTTACATAAATGACACTTAGCAAAATGCATACACATGAAATCATGATCAAGATGCTTAATGATGATAATGATGATATGTCAAGTTAATTACATGCTAAACACCAGAGGTGTTACAGCCTTCCCCCCTAAAAGAAATCTCGCCCCGAGATTCCACGTCTTACGAAAGGACAAAGAAGGGATAAAGGCAAAACTTTACATAGACAGGGATTCGAGAAAGTCGGGGTAGTTCTTTGCTAAGAAGTCTTCAGATTCCCAAGTGGCTTCTTCTTCAGAGTGCTGGTTCCACTGGATTTTGTACCACCTTGTGGTAGTTCTTCGGGTAACACGATCCTTGTGGTCCAACACGCGAACTGGATGTTCCGAGTAGGATAGATCAGGCTCAAGCTCGACACCTTCAACCTCCACGACATGTTCTGGTATTCTGAGACACTTCTTGAGTTGGGAGACATGGAAAACATTGTGGACAACGGAGAGATGATCGGGCAACTTCAGCTTGTAAGCTACCTTGCCACAACATTCCAAAATCTCAAACGGACCAATGTAGCGGGGTGCTAACTTTCCTTTGACTCCGAAACGAGTGACTCCTCTGGTTGGTGAGACCTTGAGATATACATAATCTCCAACTTGAAACTTCAGAGGTCGACGCCTCTTGTCAGCGTAGCTCTTTTGTCGAGATTGGGCAATCTTCATATTCTCCTGTATCTGCTTGACTTTCTCTTCCATATCTTTGACCAGGTCAACTCCAAAGAATTCTCTTTCTCCGGGCTCAGACCAACTGAGGGGTGTACGACAACGACGACCGTACAGTGCTTCAAAGGGTGCCATTTTGATGCTCTCTTGGTAACTGTTATTATAAGAGAACTCTGCCAAGGGCAAACAGTCATCCCAAGTATCTGCGAAGGTAAGAACACAGGCTCTCAACATGTCCTCCAGCACTTGGTTGACTCGCTCAGTTTGTCCATCTGTTTGCGGATGATATGCCGTGCTATGTAAGAGCTTGGTTCCAAGTGAGGTATGGAACGCTTTCCAAAACTTAGCGACAAACTGGGTACCACGGTCCGAGACAATGGTCTTGGGTATGCCATGAAGCTTTACTATGTTGTTTTTGTACAAGGCGGCATACATAGGAACGGTGTAGCTGGTCTTGACTGGCAGGAAGTGAGCTTGTTTGGTGAGTCGGTCCACGATTACCCAAATGGAATCAAAACCTTTCTGGGTCTTGGGTAGTCCATTGACAAAATCCATACTAATGTCGTCCCATTTCCAAGCGGGTACTGACAAAGGTTGCAATTCTCCTCCAGGCTTCATGTGTACTGCCTTGACTCTTTGGCAGGTATCACACTGAGCGACATACCGGGCAATCTCAATCTTCATTTTAGTCCACCAGAATCTCTGCTTTAAGTCTTGGTACATTTTGTTGCTGCCGGGGTGAATAGAGAATCTGGTCAAGTGTGCTTCATCAAGGATTAATTGTCTCAATTTAGGCACTTTGGGAACTACTAGACGATTCTTGAACCAAACAACTCCTACATCATCGATCCTGAAACAATCAGCCTTTCCGGTCTGGACCTTCTCGATGATGTGCTTGATTCCAGGGTTATCCTTCTGAGCAGCAATGACTTGATCCTTGATGGATGTTTCTATGCTGACATTGTTCAGGCTTCCTTGCGGAATCATCTCGATACCCATCCTTTCAAGTTCATGGCACAAAGAAAGATCATAGGGCTTCGTCGTCAGACAGCTGCAGTATGACTTGCGACTGAGGGCATCGGCAACTACATTTGCCTTACCTGGATGGTAATGTACTTCGAGATCATAATCTTTAATCAACTCAAGCCATCTTCTCTGCCTCATATTCAATTCTTCTTGAGTGAAGATATACTTTAGGCTCTTGTGATCCGTATATATATTGCAGATGCTGCCCAACAGATAGTGACGCCAAATCTTCAAGGCATGTACGACTGCTGCTAGCTCAAGATCATGGGTTGGGTAGTTTTCCTCATGTCGCTTAAGCTGTCGTGAGGCATAAGCGATTACTCGTCCTTCTTGCATCAAAACACAGCCCAAACCAGTACCAGATGCATCACAGTATACATCAAAGGGTTTCTCGATATCTGGTTGAGCTAGGACTGGTGATGTAGTTAACAGTCTCTTCAAGGCTTGAAAGGCTTGCTCACAGGCCGGTGACCAAACGAAATCTACGGAATTCTTCAACAACTCTGTGATAGGCTTGGCGACTCTGGAGAAATCTGGGATGAATCGACGATAGTATCCAGCCATTCCCATGAAGCTGCGAACTTCGCGGACAGTGGTAGGTGGCTTCCAATCCAAGATATCTGCCACTTTTTCAGGGTCAACTGACACACCTTCAGCGGACAGGACATGACCAAGGAATTGAATTCGATCTAGCCAGAATTCACATTTACTGAACTTGGCATACAGCTGGTGATCTCTGAGACAAGAGAGAACGATTCGAAGATGCTTGGCGTGATCTTCAGGAGTTCTTGAATAGACAAGGATGTCGTCAATGAACACGACTACAAATTTATCGAGCTCTGGCATGAACACAGAGTTCATGAGATACATGAAATGAGCGGGGGCATTGGTCAAGCCAAAGGACATGACCAAGTACTCATATAGGCCATATCTGGTGGTGAAAGCTGTTTTAGGAATGTCTTCTGGATGGATTTTTATTTGGTGATAGCCAGATCTGAGATCAATTTTGGAGAACACTCTGGCTCCAGATAACTGGTCAAAAAGAAGGTCAATGCGAGGCAAGGGATATTTATTCTTGATGGTGACCTCATTGAGCGGGCGATAGTCAACGCACAGACGAAGACTTTTGTCCTTCTTCTTTACAAAGATAGCAGGACAGCCCCAAGGAGATGAACTTGGGCGAATGAGTCCCTTATCCAAAAGCTCTTGCAATTGGATCTTCAGCTCTGCCAACTCTCTGGGAGGCATTCGATAAGCTCTACGGGATATAGGAGCAGTCCCGGGTTTTAGCTCTATGGCAAACTCAACATTACGGTCGGGAGGCAGACCAGGTAGATCTTCTGGAAAGACATCAGGGAACTCACAGACCACGGGAATATCCCGGACTTCCGGAACATAGGCGGTATTCAACTGGGTGGTTGCTGGTTTTTGAGGCATAGGAAGTTGGAGAAGGAGTTTGGAGGTGCTGTTAGGAATATCCACTCTCACAACTCTATTCAAGATGTCTATCATGGCTTTATACTGACACATCCAATTCATGCCTAAGATGACATCTATCTCTTGATTGCGCAGTACTATCATGGTGGTAGGAAAGACATGTTCCCCCAACATTACTGGTATACTGCGGACCACTTCCTTAGTATTTATCCGCCCTCCAGGCGAAAGTATACAGAAACTTTCTGTTAACTCCCCCATGGGTAACTTATGCTTGATGACAAAAGTGCGACTGATGAAGGAATGCGATGCACCAGAATCAAACAAGACGACTGCAGGATGATTGGCAACAGGGAACCTACCGAGCATGACGGGCTCTCCTTCTGGGATATTACTGACGGTGGTGAAGTAGACTTGCCCGTGCTTCTTGACAAACTTGCCCTTCTGGACGTGCTGCTGCGGTGCACGGTGCTGTTGCTGTGATCCTCCAGGGCCTTTCTGTGCATGTTGGGCATTCTTTTTGGGTTTTGGGCACTCGCGAGACCAGTGACCAACTTGGCCACAGTTGTAGCATGGGTGATTGTAAGCTGTTTGAGGGGTGGTGACACGAACACCTGGGGCGTTCGGCTGAGTGGCACTTTGCTGGTTGGCGTTATGGGTGGTGGCCGCGGTACGAACGACCACTTGCTGATGAGGGTATGGGGCACGGTTTTGGTGGTGGCTGGGGTGATAGAGGATTCTTGGGCGCTTGTGGTTGCTGGAGAAGCTGCTAGACCCAGCCTTCTTCTTCTTCTCCTCCTCCTGATACTGGCGGTTGCTTTCCTCGAAAGCGACAGCACGGTCAACGACATCATGATAGGATCCGTTTAGGTTGTTAGATAGACCTCTGCGAATCTTAGGGTGCAGACCCCTAAGGAAACAATCTCGCTTCTTTTCCTCTGTGTTGACATAGTCGGAGGCATACTGACTCAGGTGGTTGAATTGTCCCACGTACTGCATAACGGTGGAATCTTTCTGTTGCAGAGCTAGGAACTGATCAAGCTTCATCTTCATCAGACCTGACGGGATGTGGTGTGCACGGAAAGCGGTGCGGAACTCTTCCCAGGTCAGCTGGTGACCTTCAGGCTGGGCAGCCAACAGGTTGGCGTACCAGGCACTTGCGGGACCACGGAGCTGCTGAGAAGCGAACCGAGGCTTCTGGATCTCTGTGCAGTGTAAAAGACTGAACTTCTGTTCCATGGTGCGTAACCAGTCGTCAGCCTCAAGAGGTTCATCGGCCTTTGTGAAGACCGGTGGTCGGGTTTCAGTGAAGTCCACGTAGGTTGTCTCTTGGTTGTTGCGACGACCACGGTTGCCGTTGTTCTGCTGCCCTTGGTTCTGAGCCATCAGGTTGGCAGCGGCGGCCAAGGCTGCAATGGCATCTGCCAGGGTAGCAGGGACTGGTGGAGGGTTTGGGATGTTGGCATCATCCGAACCTCCAGCTCCGGTACGGGTGTTCACAGGCATCTGTTAAGAACTTGGGAACTTAGCATCCAAAGATTGATTTTGAACGAAACTGACTGATAAGATTCATTGATGCAAGGGTAGATAACTGATACAGAGGTTCGATAGATAGCCATTAACTGACAAAGGAAAGGTACAAGGCAAGATACAGACTCGACTAGACAGAAGACCAACTAACGCCCCAAACCTAGACTTAAGGCTTTAGGTGAGCAGATGGCACAGACACAACGAATCTAGTCGTCATCGATGATGATCATCTCTTCATCGTCATCTTCATCTTCGATGATGAGTTCGGGCTCTTCCTCCTCATCTTCATCTTCAATGTGAACATCTTCAGCAGGTTCCACTTCTACATTCAGGACTGGCTCATGTTCTACTTCAGGTTCCTCCACGACTCCATCTTCTGGATCCTCAGCAACAGGTGGAATCATGGGGTGAAGTTGGTCGTACAGTTGATGTACCTCCTCATGAAGCATATCATTGTATTGCTCGATCTGGGCGGTGTACTGCTGCAGTCCATGGAGCTGGGCTCTGGTGACATCTTCGCGGTTCCAAGCATCATTGCGCTGCTCGATAGCGCGAACCGTGTTCCGATTGGCCTGCTCCAGGGAAGCTCGTGCCTCGTAAAACTCCATGCGGGAAAGATAGAAGTCATGCTCCATGTTCTCCATCTCAGCCTTTAGATTCTTGATCTCCTCCTTCAGCTGCTTGCGGGTGCGGCGGGGAAAACGACGACCATTGGAGGATTCTCCAGTCTCTTCTCCGGTGCGTGGCGCCAGCTGGTGACGCGGCACACCGTTCGGTCCAGTCGACTTGCGAGCAGTCCGCTTGATAATGACCATATCTGGACAAGAGGTTATAGGTGAGAAAGGCTAGCAAGAAAAAGGTATAGGGACACTATCCCAACGAACTCTTTTATATACTTAAGTGATTATGACATGATGCATGATTCGTTCCTACGGAACAAGGCAATGCAACTACTAAGGTATGGTACATAGGGCTTATACAAGTCGTCTTGCTACTAGTTGCCAAAGACAAGATGAGATGAGAGAAGCAATTTGGACTCAAAATAGTCAAGTTTAGTTTTTAGACTTAAAAACCTTTTGAAGTTTTCGCAAAAAGATTGCAACGTCGTAGTGAGATGCTCCGATACCACTCTGTGACGTAACGGCCCTAATCCCATGGCCCACTGATCACTGTCAACCACTGACAGTTGATTCGTACAGCCAAGAGATTATGACCGGGTTCCGCCACTGGGCTACATCAGTGCCCGATGTCCGCAGGATCATCTCACAATTCAGTTACAATCTCTTGAACATTTTGACAAATAACATCGGAGTAAATAGCGGAAGACTTAAATAACAATAGTTTTACAAACCAGGGTTCAACATAAACTTAAAGTGAAGTTATTACAGACCATAGTTCAAATAGATAGAATTGGCAGGGTAGCATATGACAACCACTAAAAGATAAAGATACTTGTAAGTGCAATCAAGCCCTAATTGTGGGTTTTGGTGATAATGACCACATGATTAGAGGACTAATGAGATTTATGAAGTTGACAAGCAGGTTATGATAAGAAAGGATGGTGTATATGCGTTGGTGGACCCCTCACACTACATTTCATCGGTTCCGGACTCAAAGTGCTTCAAAGATATTCTATTTTGGTTATTTGAGTTTTAGGAATGCCGTACTATAAAGGGGGAATGCAAATTCACTGATATGGCTGAATGACATGTGCTCAAACCAACTCAAACCATCCACATTTCCAACCAAAGACAGCTGCACCCATTGTAGATCTGTTCCTGTCTGTTTGGTGGGCACGGCAGTGCCGCTCTAGGCGCGGCAGTGCCGGGCCGCGGCACTACCGGGCTAAGGCCGGCACTGCCGCGACTTGATTTGTCCGTTGGATGGCAGGGGGTATTTACTTCACCACCTCTGCCTCCCAACGGTCATCCACGACCAGAACACTCCACCTACCTCCAGACAAGCTCTCTCTTCTCCATTGAAGGCCCTCCAAGCTCCCAACCACCAAAATCTTCATTCCCATTGATTCCAAGTGGTTGAGAGGCTCAAACCTTCACCAAAGAGGAGCCCTAGCTGAGATCTACTGCCTAGAGCACTTGATTTGAGCCATAGCCGGTGGATTTGCTTCTATTACTCTTGGGTTCTTGGAACCCTAGCCGGCTAGGCGTCGCCCTAGAGCCTTGCCAACTTGTGTGGCGGCCTAGGGAGGTTTGTAATCACTTGTGCAGCTAGTAAGATTACCCCTCACCTCAAGGATTTGGTTCCTTGACTTGAGAACGAGGTTGAGTTGCAAAGCTCATGACCTAAGTGGTCAACCTCAACAACGTGGAGGTAGGCAAGCCTTGGTGGCGAGCTGAACCACGGGATAAATCGCTTGTCTCGCGTGCTTGCTTGGTTTCATTCTCTATATTCATGAGCTTGTGATATATTCTAGGGTTTGGCCCGATCTACTTTATCTTTCATATTTGGCTTGGAGTAGTTATTTCTGCTAGTTCATATAGTCTATTGTTACATTCCTATTCATATAGAATCTGCAGATTGTGGTTAGATTTCGAATTGCAGCTTCTGGTCTTCATCTGCGCGGCAGTACCGCGCTGAGGCCGGCAGTGCCGGGGAGCGGCAGTGCCGGGCACAGGGCGGTAGTGCCGGGTCTATCTAATTTAGTTTTAAGCTGTGATTTTTGACAGGCCTATTCACCCCCCCCTCTAGGCCATACAGGTCCTTACAATACTTCACCCAGCCCGAGGGTGAATAATCACTCATCGGCCTCATCGGCCTCTTCCTGAACAACAGTCACACAGCAGGGTCCAAGGCATACTGAGGAATCTGCCATACCTGCAACATGGGTAAAAGAACCCTGAGTACAAAGGTACTCAACAAGACTTACCCGACTAAAGAAAAGGGAGAAGACTCAGGTATGAGAGGCTTAGGGTAGTCAAGGTAAGGCTTAAGCAAGATCAAGTATTTTGCAGAAAAGCATTTTCGTAAACCTTATTTTATTTTGAAAAAAATTCAGTATTCCTCAATTCTTCATCATTCATGATTCATTTTACATTTCAAAACATTCCTAGTTGAGAACCACTCCCTGTTGACAGTCAGTGACTAAGTCTCCATAACCGAGGAGCAGCGTTAATCCGGATAAATAATACTCAGCTGAGGGTTCCTATCCACACTGCATATGTAGCACCCAAGCTTGCATATGCCAACTCGTCTACCACGATTCCTCCAAGATTGGGCCCGGTCCTACGCCACCCGGAAGTACAGTACACCACTCCAATCCGGGACTCTAACCCACGTGGGTACATGCTACTTCCGCCATCTCTCCACTCCCAGTGCGCGGTTGTCGGTCCAATAAAGGATTCCTCGGAGCCGAAGCTTTCCGTAGTATGTGAATAGTTGCAAGTCTTAGTCAATCAGGCCCCCATACAGGTGGTCCCTAAGTTTTTCCAGCCAGCGACAAGCACCTCGGGACTCTAACCCAAGAGTACAGGTCCTGTCAGTTTTTCAACCCTGTCCCGGTCGGTGTCAACTGTTGAGTCCCGGACTACAACATGACGGCACCGTACGCAAGGACAACCTCTCCTTCCCATTGACTAAGTACGGATCAGATACTTAGCCAATAGTGGGAGTAAAGCCAAATTCCCATAACATTCTTAAAGTGATCACACTTTTGAAATTGGCATTTTTATTGCAAATCTATCATATAGCATTGCTAAGCATTTTTCAAATGGTTTTTGAAAAGCAGGTATCAGGTGTATCATTGGTCAAGGTAGATAATGCATCAGTTAGGATTTCACCCAACTCCTATCAACCTAATGCAATAATTTAACTCAAAGACATTTAAGGAAACATTTGAAAATTCAAGGAAAAGGGTTAAATGCACCGGGGCTTGCCTTGGATGGCAAAAAGAGTAGACTCGGGGTAGGTATAGGCGTCGGAGCTCGGGGTTGCCTCGGGGACAGATCCTTCGGTGGCTATCTCGACTTCAGGGCCTTCTTCGTCAACTATACGGATGCAATGATGAATGCACATGAGAATGATGAGATGGACTTATGGTGCAAGACAATACCATTGATTCTAGATTACTCTAAGGCAAGGCATAATCGAAATCTAGGTTGAGCGTAAAAGGTAACCATTTCTTCCTTAAGCAAGATTGGTTAAACTAGACCTTATCATAATTATCCTAAGCATCATCTAAACATAGCATCACAAACATCATAGACCAAAGGGGTATGGGTCTATGAACATCGAGCAATCCAAAAGTCACATCACAGGGCATTCAACACTAACCCTAATCCCATTTTTCTATTTTTTCTTAATTATTTAAAAAGGTCATTTTATGAAGGTGCTCCAAAAATTACCAAATTAATCACATAAGTTCATTAAGGCATAAACAGATGGCAAAACAAATTTCATAATTTTTGGAGGTCATTAAGGTGCTCAATTAAATCTAGACATTTAATTAACAAAAGGCACTATTCCTTAATTAAAATAACGCTCAAAAATCAACTTGCTCCAAAAGACTTCAAAATTTTACCAGGGGTTCAGCATGTTATAACAAGGTCTCAAAAATTTATCTCAAGATTTTTGGAGTTATAGATCATTCTCCAAAAATACCAAAACCTTCATTTTTCAATTAAAAGGGGAATTTTACATTTTCAAATTCTTGCAGAAAAGTCAAGTTTCATATTTTTATAAAATACTACACAGTGCAAGGAGCATACCATAATTTTCTCAGCATTTAAGGAACAACAGATTAATTCCCACAAAAAAGAGAAAACAGAACACTATTCCCAACTCTCAGAAAAAAAAAAAGAGCACTGTGCTCCTTCTAAGAAAAGCTCGGGCGAAACGGGCTCGGGCGAGACGGAAACTAAGTGCTCCGTCCGAGGCCTGGCTCGACGAGCGGAGGGTGCACGGGTTCGCTCGAGGCCTGGCTCGAGCGAAGTGGTGAGGGTCTGTCCGCTCGAGGCTCGGGCTCGGGCGAGACGGAAACGCGTGCTCGAGGCTTGGGCTCGGGCGAGACGGAGTGGAAGCAGAGGCCGGAGGCCTCGGGTGCTTACCACGGATCGGAGGCAGGGCTCGAGGTTGAGGCTCGACACGTGCTCGAGGGTGAGGCTCGACACGCGCTCGAGGGGCGGTGGTTCGGTGGAGCTTCTTCGGCGGCGAGCGGCGGACGGCGCTCCGGCGACCCTGCGCAACACATGAGACCGCAAGGGTCTGGTCAGAGTCGCACGGGACCAAGGAACACGACACGGGGTCGGTGAGGGATGATCATGGCCGGAGACGGCGAATTTCACGAACCCGAGCTCGCCGGGGTTCCGTCGGAGTTTGAGAAGATGGAGTTACGCCGGGCGATTGAGGGCGGGGAAGGTGAAATTGGAGGGTGGAAAAGCTTCACGAGCTCAAGGCGGAGCTTCTGAGCTAGGTGGTGGAGCGGCGGAGGCACTGGACTGTGCTGGCGACAGAGGCGGAGGTGAGTGCGGAGGTCGGGCTCCGGCGGCCTTCTTATAGGCGCGGCCAGGGGCCGGTAGAGACCTCGGGGTGGTGTGGATGAGGACGGCGAGCGCGTGCGCACTCGATTGCGCTCTGGCGGACAAGCTGGCGTGCAGCCGGGGCTCGGGCGTGTGCTCGGCCGGCAATGGCCACGCGGCGGCGACGCGGAGAGGACTGTAGGGGACGGAAGAGAGGGTCAGCGCTAGCGTGCGGGCGCGGAGGGAACAAGGGGACAGCGGCGACAGGTTGGAGGCGCGTGGGGAACAGCCGGGCGTGCGGCAGGCGCGGCGCCGGCGCCATGGCCGGGCCCCCCCCCTTCTGACGCTAGGAAGAAGAGGAACAATGTAGGGTATAGGGTTTGACTTTTGGCTAAACTCAGAACTTTGCAAATTTCTCCCAAAATTTGAACTGTACGACAAAAACTCAAAATACCAAAGTTGCTTAGAAAAACGAGATCTACAACTTTGTCAATATGAGCATTTTCAAATTCCAAATAGTTTTTGAACAATATTTGAAAACAGTAAAGAGGACACTTTTTCAAACTTGATTCAAATCAAAATTACTCTGGATTTCAAACTGAAACTTGAAAATCTTTATATATGGAAGTTGTTCCATTTGTCAAAACCTACAACTTTGCTATTATACATTTTTCCTGAAACTCATTAGTTTTTGAACTCATTTTGAAAACTAAAAAGGGAACAAAAGTTGGAGTTTGATTGAATTTGAAATAACTCAAAACTTTGCACTGCAACATGAAAATCTGTAAATACCAAAGTTGTTTCTCTTTGACAGATCTACAACTTTGCTTTTTGAACCAACCTCAAATTTTGAATAATTTTTAAATTACAAAAAGAGGGATAAAACCCAGGGTTTGGAAATCAGGGTTTTGCAAAGAGATTTGAAATCAAATTCTGATTTTTGAACTTTGGCCAACACAACAACACTTCAAGACACCCAACTGAACAAGAATCACACAAGGCTAGGCACAGAGGTGAAATTACCATTTTGCCCTAGTAGAGAGAAGTGGGCTAATAAGGGTTTTTGCAATAGAGGTACTTTACATAAATGACACTTAGCAAAATGCATACACATGAAATCATGATCAAGATGCTTAATGATGATAATGATGATATGTCAAGTTAATTACATGCTAAACACCAGAGGTGTTACAGGGCCTATATGGCATAAGGTTCCCTTACTATGATACATTATCTGCAATATATAAAAATGACATAGCCACTGGTGAAGGTGCCGAAGATATCGGTGAGGCTGTCGGTAACGTGGAAGAGGAGCTTGCTGCTGAACATGGTAATCTACATGACGAAGAAGAGGATAGGATGTGTAGAGAAACTCCTAAACGGTCTGTTGACTCAGCAACATCTAGTTGCAAGAGGAGGAAGCGACAAGGAGGGAAGAGCAAGGATAGTGCAACAAGTGTTCCTTTTTTTGGACATGTTACATGAAGTCCAAGGTGATCTCAAAGGTGTGGCTAGTAATGTTGGGAAAATGGCAGAGGCCATGGATCGTGAGGCTGCAATTCAGGAGAAAATGATGAATGACAATCCACAACAGACATTAAGGGAGAAGGCAGTAGGAGAGTTGCGCAAGCTTGGGTTTACTGGAACTGAACAAATCAAGGCTGCTGCTGTATTTGTCAAAATGTCACAACAAATGAGCATTCTCTTAACCCTTGATGAGTCTTTGAGGAGGGAGTTCATTCTAGACATGCTTAGCGGTATGATTACTTGCTTTCCAATTCTCTATTCTACTTTCTTTGTTAACTATGCACATATTTTGTACTATTATTTTGTAAACCATACACTTGATCAAGCTTACATAATTATTCCTTTTTAGAGCCTTGTTTTTATAAACTCTTATTTTTTGTAGAGGAGGAGAGAAAGAAGCGCAGAGAAGGTGGAGGAAGATAGGATTTTGCATATGCATAGAAGACTTGAAGCTAGAAGAAAGCATTGAGAATACTTGTTTTTTGTTTCAGCCTATCTCAAGCGCTAAACTGTGTTGGGTTTTTATTAATATATGAATCTCGGTCTTGCTCTAGTGCTATACTTGATGGTTTGCAATATGGATAAACTCCTATATAAGTAGTCCTTTCTATTATGGATCGGTTGTTTCATTTGTAATGAACTTGTTAATGTAATGATGGTGTGGTTGCCAATTTCAGATTTTTTTTTTTGACGTTCAGTTGTTATTATCCAAATATATATTCTTGTTAATGTATTGAACTTGTAAATGTACAATGATGGTGCGCCTGAATTTCAATACTAGTATTTAAATTGGCAAAATGAATTTTAATACTGCATGTACCAGCAACCAAACGATCCTAAGGGTATTAGATACCTTTACCTTGTGCAACCAAACAAAATAAGTAAATGGGTATCGTATTCATGATCTGATTCTCTTTACGTTTCCATTAGCTGTACCTCAACCAAACAGCTCGGTAAGGGTATCAACTACTTTTCTGACTCCATAATCTTCTTCTCGAAAGAAAAATCGACTAATCGACTTGAAGAGTCCAAACGTAATAAACTCAGAGGAATCTTCACCATATAAACAGAGTAATAACTATTCCCACCCCAAAAAAACACAAACAAAACCATCCATCCTTTGACCGCCCAACTGCCCCACCATGGCGGGCGTGTCGGCGAGCATCCCGTACACAATAAACTCATCACGAATCAAATAAACAGAGGAATCTTCACCATATAACAACAACTATCCCACCCCAAAAAAAAAAAAACAAAAACAAAGAAGCGCACAAACAAACCCATCCATCCTTTGACCACCGCCCAGCCCCACCATGGCGGGCGCGTCGGCGAGCATGAGCATCCCGTGCGTGGCGCTCAACACGGGGCACGCGATGCCCGTGCTGGGCTTCGGGACGGGCTCCTCCAGCACGCCGGAGGATCTGCCGGCGACCATCCTCCACGCCGTGCGCCTCGGCTACCGCCACATCGACACGGCGTCCATGTACGGCACGGAGGGGGCGGTGGGCGCGGCCGTGGCCGACGCCGTGGCCACGGGGGCCGTCGCCTCCCGCGCCGACCTCTTCGTCACCTCCAAGCTCGTGATGAAGGACGCGCACCCGGGCCGCGTGCTCCCCGCGCTCCGGGACTCGCTGGCCCGCCTCCGCCTCGACTACCTCGACCTCTTCCTCGTCCACTGGCCCCTCGCCGCCGACGAGACCAGCGGCAAGCTCGTGCCGTTCGACATGGAGGGCGTCTGGCGCGCCATGGAGGAGTGCCACCACCTCGGCCTCGCGAGGTCCGTCGGCGTCAGCAACTTCTCCGCGGACAAGATGTCCCGCCTGCTCGCCTTCGCTGCCGTGCCGCCGGCCGTGAACCAGGTGGAGCTCAACGTCGGCTGGCGTCAGGAGAAGGTCAGGGAGGTGTGCGACAAGAACGGCGTCGTCGTCACCGCCTTCTCACCGCTCGGCGCGTTCGGCACGGCGTGGGGATCCAACGCCGTCATGGGGAGCGGCGTGCTGCACGACGTCGCCGCCAGGAGAGGCAAGACGATTGCTCAGGTAAATTAAATAAAAATTATATCAAAAGCAAAAGGGGAAAAGATTAGATTGGCTAATTTTTATTACTCTAATAATATCTAGATATATAATAAAAAACTATGTATTTTATCTAATAATAAAAAATAGATAATAGAAGCAAGAACACACGTGATTGGACATAATTTATTTTAAAAAAAGACAACTATTTAGAATATGGTTTTTAGATGTAGTGTCTCTGTAGAGTTTTGTTTATAAATGAATTAGACACCGCCTATTGTTTGTGAAAATAGGACCACAACATGGATGTTTGCCCTTTCCAACAAAAAAAGAAGAAGAACGTGTATAAACTCTTCTTTTCGAAGGCGAAAAGAAGGGATTGGTCTTATACTGATTATATATATATATATATATACATCCTGTTTGCGTCAACTTATCGGGCTTTATCAGCCATGGTAGGCAACAAAAACAGCATCAGCCACAGCTGCAGACGCAATAAGTCCTGCTGAACAAAACTATAAATAAAAAATATTTCTTCTTTGCTCTGTAGACTGTAGATAATTGAGATAAATTCTTTTTTGAATTGAAGATAAGCTGTTTAATTTGGGTATATTGTTTAGGACATGGTACTGTGTTCTCCTTCCAGCCTCCTAGTTTATGACTTCTTTATTTTTTTTTTAGGGATAAAAAGACAAATAAAGTTGCGTCTGTTGGAATGACTAAGAAGATTTTTGAAACGTTGTAGCTACTAGCAATGCGTCTGTGACCTACTGCGGCATGTATTTGTGACCTGATCATCATAATCCATTTGCATTTCTAGGTGGCGTTGAGGTGGCTGCACGAGCAAGCGGTGTGCTTCGTGGCCAGGAGCTTTAACAAGGAGAGGTTGAAGCAAAACATGGAGCTTTTCGACTGGGAGTTGAGCGACGACGACAAGGAGGAGATCATGGGGATTCCACAGAGGAGAGCATGCCGTGGGGAGTTATTTTTGTCACCAGACGGGCCATACAAGACCTTGGAGGAGCTATGGGATGGAGAGATATGAGAACAAATTGTTATTTTGTTCCAAACCAATATCTGTATCCTGAACTATCAAATTCTATATATCTATCTATTGTTTGATTGTCCAGCATCGTTGTTTGCTTGCTGTGTGGGGAAATATCTTCCGGTTTGTTAGTTCGATTTCACAGCAATGTGTTTGCAACCTGAATGAGTTATGAGTATATCTGTATAATATGGACTACAGTCGGTACGGGACAATTGCCTCGGAAGTCAATATACATGATGTTACACTAAGGATGGGTTTGATGGTGCTGCTATTGGTTAAGATTATTAGGCTTCCTTAGGGCACGTACAATGAGTTGTTTTCCCATATGGTGTTTTTTTGCGAAAAGGTCATCCTCGTCGTTTCATGAGCCCATATGGTGTTTTTTTGCGAAAAGGTTATCCTCGTCGTTTCATGAGGCGACGAGTCCGGTTCGTGCTCTGAGGCTCGAAGCGACGAGAAGTTTGTGTTGTACAGCCTCGTCTCTGAGATTTCAGATCCACTGCGGCGGGCGAGAAAAGTCTCCTCCATGCGGCACTTCTTCCCTACTTGCCTTGCTCGTGGCATCGTCGGGTGGTCATGTGGGAGCCGTGCGCCTATCGCGGGGCTGCTGCTGGCCGCCTAGGTGTCCTGCGTGTGCCATCGGATCACCATGTGGACCGTTGCCAGCCACCATGTTGCTCTGTGTGTGTCGCTGCCGGGTGCCCGGCACGAGCGACCACCGGGCTGTTCGATCTGCTCTCTGATTTGATCTGGCTCTGTTCGGGCAGTGCTAGTACATGTGAGCATCAGAGCTTGGCTACCACCACACGGCAAAGTGATAAAGATAAGAGAAGCCACAAGAGAGGACGAGGACATGAGTGACTATATATATAATATAATTATTATATTGATGGTTTTAAAAATTATTATAATTATATTACTCTTATTTATCCTTGACATATTTTATATCAAATAGCCACACATTAGTTTATTTATAGTTGATCTTAACTGCATGCAAAACATTAAACAGGTTAGAGACGAACCCCTGTCTTTGAGTTGTATAATATGTCTTTATATCTGTCTGTACGATAGATTCGAAGTGCTTAGAGACGGATCCGTGTCTGTGGGTTGTACATGCCTTAGACCACGTACAACACGGACCTTTAGCTGGCCTTAACTCGATTAGATGGTGGCAGTTGGCCAATTAAATTTGATTTTGTATCATTAAGCCAAATGTCCCGTTAGCGCTGACATCCCATCATATTGATCATGTGAAGAGCGTTTTCACCGTCTAAGTGGTTGAGCCACATATATGAAGTCGTGTCAAAAAGATACAAGTGAGTCACATATTAGAGCAAGGCTAATAATACAACCAGCAAGTTGTTGTTTCTTACAACCTTCTTTCAGTTGACTCGCATAATAGATAGCTTTTCACATCGTCTCATATTATTTCTTAGTCCTTATGCTAAGCCGGATATAAGGTTACAACCCGTTTTTTCTCTCTCTCTTCTCTACTCTCTCCTCTACCTCAACATTTAGCCAACTTACAGCTTGCTATTATACTTGCTCTTGATAGTGAAGAACTTACTACTATATGAATAAGCTGAAAAAAATTGGTGTTGCTTGCTGTGTGGGCAAATATCTTCCGGTTTGTTTAGTTTGATTTGATTTCACAGCAATGTGTTTGCAAACCTGAATGGGTATATCTATATATGGACTACAGTTGGTGCTGGACAATTGCCTTGCATGTCAATATACATGATGCTACCTCTAAGGATGGGTTCGATGGTGCTGCTATTGGTTAAGATTATTAAGGCTTCCTTGGGCTATGTTTGGTTACATGAGTTATTTATTTAAGTTGAGTCATCCTTGAAAAAATGGCTTAAATTGTTGTTTGGTTTGGGTGACTTAAAATGACTTAAAGTGTCTTTTAAAATCTGAGTCACTTTGAGACCCAAAATTGACTCAACCATCTACTTCAAATAAGTCACTTTAAGGAGGTGTTTGGGACTGCTCCGCTGCAGCCTAAGTTGCACGGATACGGATACGCGTATCGGTATCAGGCCGATACGGATACGCGGATACGTCATTTTTCTAAAAAACTCGATACGCCGATACGTTTTATATTTTTAAATAAAATAAACAATAGTATATATTCATATGTTTTTTAGAGATATGTTTTTTAGAAGACAGTGTATATTCATATGTATATAATATAAAAGGAGAGTCAAAAGAAAAGCATATCAAAAGAGTCCACTCATCTTGTCAATAGTCAATACTCCTTCTAACCCTTTTCCCTTTCGTACGCATAACCAGCAGCACCTTCCTCTCAAAAAAAGAACCAGCAGCACCTTATCCTTATCCATCCACCTATCTTTCCCAGCCGTACACACCCTTCACGTAGCCGCAAACGCTTCTCTCTCTTGTGTGCCCGTCGTCATCCGACTCTAACTGCTCCTTCCCCACGACACTAACTGTCGGTCGTTGTTCCTAGGATACTCCTACGATACGTCCTAGGATACGTATCGGATGGCGTATCCGATTTTTTTCTTTTTTCTTTTTTTCCGGATACTCCTTGGATACGTATCGAAGGTGTATCGGAGGCGTATCGGTATCCGATACATATCGGATACGCGATACGTGCCTTCTCGAAGTATGCGTGTTTCATAGGCTGCAGCTCCACAGTGTCAAACGCGTCCAACTCCAAGAACTCTGCTCCACAAAAAACATGGAGCTCGAGGCCAACTCCACGTTTTTTTCTGGAGCACCTTAAGAGGTACTCTAGTTTTTGGAGTTTTGTACTCCCTGTAAGAAAAATGGACCTCAGACCATTTAACTTCGGATTTTGGTGTTTGATGAACAACATAACCAAATTAGACTAATGCGTTTGCAAGTGTTTGTTTTGTAGTCCAATAGGGTGCAAGTGCAAATGTGACTTGGACCAAGTCGATGTGGTGATCCGATGATCAACACTTCAAGCAAGACTTTAAAAGCTCAGTAGAAGACTCACAAAGATCAAGCAAAGTCCAAGGCACAAGAATGGAACCAAGACGGCGCAAGAAATCACGAAGAAATGAAGAAACATGGTCATCGGACGCTGGCTAAGAAGCGTCGGACGCACCGATGGTAAACCCTAGCTCGTGTTGGCGCCAGCAGAAGCATCGGACGCGCCGGTGGTGCCACATCGGACGCGACGGTAACACTGTGCGCCGTGCACAACGTTACATTGGACGCTACAGTGATGCATCAGACGCTACAGTCCCAGAGTCCTATGCCTATGCAGAGAGGTTCCAGAGAGGCTCTGATAGCATCGGACGCATCAGGTGTTCAAGCATCGGACGCCGAGGTAGCCGTTGCAACATAGTGCCAGGCTGACATCTAGCCGTTAAAGGAGCATCGGACACGCGTCTGATGGTCTCGACTCCAGCGTCCGATGCTATGCTGTGAAGT
This sequence comes from Coix lacryma-jobi var. lacryma-jobi, assembly GCA_009763385.1. Classification (NCBI taxonomy): domain Eukaryota; kingdom Viridiplantae; phylum Streptophyta; class Magnoliopsida; order Poales; family Poaceae; genus Coix; species Coix lacryma-jobi. Next base: position 129,531,825 of record CM019830.1, read on the forward strand.
CCAAAGACTTTCTCCAACGACTCTATTTGGTTGGGGCTCTATATATATCCCCATGGTCGGCCAAAACAAGTAGGTTGGAGCTCAAGGAAGTGTACCAAGTGCATAGACACATATTTAGTTGCTCTAGCCACCAAAGTGCTCAAGTGATATACTAGCTGATTAGTATAGGTTCTTTGCGAAGTGCTTAGACCACCGCTTTGCGCTTGCTCTAGGTGTTAGGCCTAGTGTTTAGTGAGGTTGAAAACCTTTTACCTACTGGTGCTTGCATGCACCATTGTTTGTACATCGGAGGGGCTTGTAGTCTTGCGATATGACACCAACCGCGTTTGTGGTGTGGCCGCCACCGTGTACCGAAGGGAACAAGGCCCACGACGGTTCGGCCGGAAGCTTGATAGTGAAGACGGCGGGAGCATCCGGGAGAGGCTGTGCCTTGTGAGGCTTAACCGGAGACCCACTTGCGCATGAGGAAGGCCCGGGGCTATCCATAGAGTTACCTGACCGATATCTTGGCCCTTGCTACGGATTCCTTGCGAGGGGCTCCAACGAGGACTAGGGGGAAGCTTGCGCGCTTCTCGATACCTCGGTAAAAATACTGGAGTCATCGATGGGAGTTTGCATCTCTACCACTCTCTTTAGCTTCCGTATTTACTTGCTACCTTTGTTGTGTGCTTTACCTTTCCTAGCTTGATTCATAGGCTAGTTGATAGATTTGGATCATAGGTTGCAAAACTCTTTTACGGTAGAGATAGCAAAACACTTAGCAAAACCTTAGTTGCACATTGGATAGTTTGCTTTCTTGCATAGGTTTTGACTAGGTAGAATTTAGAGGCCATAGTTTAGAATAGAAGTTTCTAAATAGCCTAATTCACCCCCCCTCTTAGGCGTCACGGTCCTCTCAATTGGTATCAAAGCCAAGTTGGCTCATTTGTGGACTCTTGGCTTCACCACCTTCGAGCCGACGCCCCTAAGAGAGGTTGAGATGGATACCTCTAGGCCTCCGCACTTTGACGACACTAACTTCTCTTACTATAGTGCTAGGATGGCTTGCTTTTTAGAAGCCATTGATCTAGGTGTTTGGAGAGTCACCCGCGATGGGATGAGACCCCTTAAGAATCCTATCAAGTTAACTGCGGGCGATGAAAAAGAAATTCATCTTAATGCTAGAGCTAAAAATTGCTTGTTTGAATCTATTAGCATGGATGTCTTTAACCAAGTTTTTACTTTACAAACTTCTCATGAAATTTGGTAAAAGCTACATGAGCTACATGATGGTACAAGTAATGAACGTGAGCAAAAACATCACCTAACAAAAACAAGCTATGATTCCTTTAAAATGAATGATAATGAGCTTGTTCGTGATATGTATTCTCGTTTGAATCTAATTATCAATGAGCTCAATTCTATAGGAATCACAAAGCTAGGTGATACGGATATTGTGAGGAAGATCATCTCCGTGCTTCCAAAGAAAAAGTATGCAACCATCATCACCATCCTCCACAACATGGAGGACTTGAGCACCATGACCCCGACCATTGTCATTGGCAAATTGGTGGCATTTGAAATGTCACGCAAGATGGGCCAAGAAGAAGTCGCTTCATCAAGCAAAAGCATTGCTCTCACATGTGATGAGCACAAAAAGATGAAGGGCAAAAAGCAAGTTGAGACAAGCTCAAGCTCCTCAAGTGAAGAAGTTGAAGAGGATAATGAAGATGAAGAATCAAGTGATGATGATCAAGCCTCCGCCTCATTCGACTCCTCCTTAGATGAAGAAGAAACAATCAAGCTTATAAAAGGAGTGAAGAGGATGATCCGCAAGCTCAATGTCAAGGGTGTGCCCATCACAATTGAAGATTGCCTCTTCACCAATCAAAGAAGAGAGCAAAGGAAAAATGGATGCTATAGATGTGGCAAGAGAGGGCACTTTGTGGAAGATTGTCCAAAACAAAATCCCACACCCAAGGACAAGAAAAAGAAAGGTTGCAAGGTCAAAGCCCTCACCACCATCAAGACATGGGATGATTCATCAAGTGATGATGAAGCCCAACACAAGAGGCATGACCGCAAGCACTCATCATCAAGCTCCTCGCCTATGTGCCTTATGGCACAAGGTAACACAAGCTCTATCTCTAGTAATAGTGATAGTGATAGTGATGATGAGCTTCCTTCTTATAATGAACTTGTGCAAGATAATCTCAAATATGCTAAAGCTTGTACTAGCCAACAAAAGAAAATCAATGTTTTAAAAGAAAAATTAGATAGCTCTCAACAAGCCTACAATTCTATGCTTGAACAATATGAAACCTTCTCAAATTTGAATGTTGAGCTATCTAACAAAATTAAGAAGCTTGAAGCTAGTATAAGCACATATGATATCACAAGTAATGATGAGAAACTTGCTAAGAAAAAGAAAAACTAAAAGCAAAGTTAGCTAGCACACAGGATGCTTACAAAAGTTTGCTTGCTAAAATAGAAATCATGTGCAAACATTGTGATGAGCTAGCTAACAAAGTTGCTAATCTTGAAACCATCAGAGCAAACCCCACCGAGGCACCTAAAATTGAGAAATCAATCTTTGATATGCCTAAAAAATATGCCTCTACTTCTTGCATTGACTTACTTGATTTAGACTCACCCATTTGCAAACAAGCTTGTGTTGAGAATGTGATTGTAGATACATGTACACAAGAAGTTGCAATGGAGAATGAGCTACTTAGGCAAGAAGTGACTCGCCTCACCAAGGACTTGACCCAAGCAAAAGGCAATGGAGAATGAGCTACTTAGGCAAGAAGTGACTCGCCTCACCAAGGACTTGACCCAAGCAAAAGGCAAGGCGAAGCAAACCCGAACTCATCAAGATAACACCGTCAAGGGAGTGAAGAAGCTTGATGAGGAGCAAATCGTGGTTTGTTACGTTTGCCACGAGAAAGGCCACAAGTCCTATGAGTGCAAGGTGAAGCACGGGGGAGAGAAAAAGAAGAAAAAGAAAAACAAAAAGCAAACAAGCAAGCTCCCCAACACCTACACCAACAAGGTGAACAAGAAGGTCACCACACCTTATCTCTTGAAGAAGAAGAAGAATGACAAGGTGGTGGCCATCAAGGTAAACAAGCAAGCCAACAGTGGGGCCAAATGTATTTGGGTGCTGAAGGACATTATCTTAACCATGAAGAGCACCAAAAAGGTTTGGGCCCCGAATGGGAAGTGTCAAGTGGACCATGGGGAATTTGGAGACTTGGCAAAGGTTGGGTGCATACCATGGGGTGCATCACATTGGATCATGTCATTGCCAAGTAAAGCTAGTGGCTACTATGGACCCAAGTTCCCCTACCCATGTTAGGTAACTAGATTTAAATTCATGAAATTCTTTTTGCATCTAGTTCCTTCCATTGCCTATGTTTGCATTTGCATATTTTAATACTTTGTCATGCATACACTTAGCTTATCACATGGTAGGATTGCTTGATATCATGTCTTATCTTTAGAGCAAACCTACATGGTTTAAATTGTTTAGAAGCACGACACATAGCTTCTTCGCGGCGGTTCCGCCAGAAGCTTGATAGTGAAGACGGCGAGAGCATCCAGGAGAGCCTGTGCCTTGTGAGGCTTAACCGGAGACCCACTTGCGCGTGAGGAAGGCCCAGGGCTATCCACGAAGTTACCTGACCGGGAGCTTGACCCTTGCTTGGGATTCCTTGCGAGGGGCTCCAACGAGGACTAGGGGGAAGCTTGCGCGCTTCTCGATACCTCAGTAAAAATACTGGAGTCGTCGACGGGAGTTTGCATCTCTACCACTCTCTTTAGCTTCTGTATTTACTTGCTACCTTTGTTGTGTGCTTTACCTTTTCTAGCTTAATTCATAGGCTAGTTGATAGGTTTGGATCATAGGTTGCAAAACTCTTTTATGGTAGAGATAGCAAAGCACTTAGCAAAACCTTAGCTGCACATTGGATAGTTTACTTTCTTGCATAGGTTTTGACTAGGTGGAATTTAGAGACCATAGTTTAGAATAGAAGTTTCTAAGTAGCCTAATTCACCCCCCTCTTAGGCGTCACGGTCCTCTCACTCCCACATGGAGTTGAGAGGTAATTACACACCTTGCCACTCGTTAATAACTAGTTATTTCTTCTAATCTCTCCCTCTCCCCGTGGTTGTGTATTTATTTAAAAATGACGGGTGTTTGGTACTCTAGTTGTCTAATCTCTTCTAATTTTTTCTAATCTCTTCCCCTCAAAAATATTTATTTAAAATCTCAGTAATAATAATATCAAGTGGAATTTTAATTAGGGGTATAATGGACTATTTGTATGAAAACAACTCATTCCTAGAGCTGGAGTACAGTTGTGTACTAAACAAGATCATTTGCTCCACAAACTCCACGGTGGAGCTGCTCCATGGTGGAGCTCGTGGAGCGGAGCAGTAAAAACTGGAGTGGAGCAGTCCCAAACACCCCCTAATCCAGGGTTATTTAACACTTGAGTCACCTAACTCACTGACTTATTTATGTTGACTTATTTAAGTCAGTTTGCCACTTGAGTCAGCTAAACTGGCCCTTAGACCATGAACACGGACCTTTAGCTGGCTTTAATTAGATTAGATGGTGGCAGTTGGCCAAATAACTTTAATTTTGTATCATTAAGCCAAATATCCTGTTAGCGCTGAGCCGCTGACATCCCATCATATTCTATCATGTGGTTCTATTCACCATCTAAGTGGTCATAATCACGAGCCACATATACGAAGTCGTGTCAAAAAGATGCAAGAGAAGGTGAATTTGTCCGTAGCTGAGATTAACTTTGATATTTTTGCAATGTTATAATACCAAATATTCCACATTGATGATGATAAAAAGGCATGCCAAGCAACCATGCACTAGGGCCAGATGGTATCAATGGACTCCTTATCAAAAGGTGTTGGTCTATCATTAAGCAGGATTATTTTATAAGACTGGTAAAAAGACTTTTGCATACTTCCATGGACATAAGCAGCCTCAATTCTAAACATGTTGCTCTAATCCCAAAGAAACCCAACCCTAAAGTTGTGCATAATTAAAGACTGATCTCTCTGTTGAATTACTCTATGAAGAGCAGTATCAAGCTTTTGTCATTTAGACTTTAGTAAGTTATTTTGCAGCTGGTGCATGCGAATTAGTATGGTTTTATTAAAGGAAGTACCATACAAGATAGCTTAGCCTGGGCTTTTCAATTTCTTTACCTCTCTCATCACTCCAAAAGGATGTAGTAATCCTAAAATTAGACTTTGAGAAAGTTTTTAATAATTAGAGCATGAGGTAATCTTGCAACTACTCAAATTCAAAAGTTTCTCTGACAACTGTATTAGTTGGGTTAAAAAATTTAAGGATTGACAACTCCTCTGTAATGCTAAATGGAGTCCACGGGAAGACTTTTAGCTGCAAAAGAGGTGTGAGACAAGATGACCCCTCTCTGGTTGTTTGCTCCTTTTTCACAGCAGTTGACATACTTCAGTCCGTAGTTAACAAAGTCCGACATCTAGGTGTGCTTAAATACCCCCAACTTAGGAATTTAGACGGGGGTTATATATCCAATAGTCCAACAGGTGTGGGGTTGTACGCGCGCAGAGAGAGATGCACCAGCACCTCGGCATCCCCGTTTCCAATTTTTTTTTTTTTTTGATCTGTCCCCGTTTCCAAATTGAGTGGCTTAGAGCATGGTCAATAATAGAGCCAAGTATTTGGCTATAAGCCAAGTTATAAGAGCTAGGCTATACAATAGTTAATGTCTTATTTGTTTCTAAACTTTTTTTTGTTTCCTATCCTCCACACATACATCTTTATTGGGCCCCATTAATATATCTATGCTTCTGTGCCCAGCTGGTGCTTGCATGGGAGTCAAGCTCTCATCTATCTTCTCTCTTCTCTCCTCCACATCAACATTTGTTTGGCTATAAGCTCATTATTGAACCTACTCTTATTGGGGTAGGGCTCGATAATCACAACGCTTGGGTGCAGTCCTCGGATTTTGCCCTTGGAGGCGGCTCTTAGGGTCGATGACTAGATCTTGCCCATGGCATCTCGAAGACACGAACAAAGTCTTTTTTTTTGAGGAAGCTATTTGGCGCACTTTATTAATCATCGAACATGGTTACATCGTTCACCAAGGCTGCTAGGATACTCCTAGGGGGTTCATCGACCCAATTACAAGATAGTTTTGACCTCATAGCTAATCTGGCTATCTCATCTACTACTTTATTACATTCTATAGCACAATAATCTATTGAAATAGATAAAAAAATCTTGCCATAAAAGCCGACATTCATCATATATTGGAGCGCTTGCTGTCGCCGATACACCTCCTTTCTTCATTGTGTCCACCCCTTCAATACAGTCCGACTGGATCATAAGACGGCTACAACCCAAGTGTTGCGCTAATAACATACCTTCCTTGAATGCCATTGCTTCAGCCATTGGCGCGTCGAGAACATGTTCATAGAAGTTTGCTGCGGCCGCCACAAAGGAGCCATCTGAGTCCCTAATCACGACTCCAGCGCTCCCCGAGCTTCTCTCCTGAATATAACTTGCATCCACATTAAGCAAGACGAAATCTTCTAGTGGTTTCTTCCATCCTGATCTAATCTTCACCTTCTTACTCCCAACCTTCAGATAATTAGTTGCAAGCGCTGCAATGGACATGGCTGATCTTGTAGGACTTTGAACAGATTCGCCATGAACCAATTTTCGTTGTTCGCACCACAACTACCATCCCCCAGTTAGTATAAGTTCGGCCAGACTAATCTGATTCAAATGCCTTACTACCTTTGAAAGCTTAATAATGTCAGCAACCACCATTGAACCTGATCGGTCGAGTGTAATAACCTTCCGTATATCCTCTGCCACTCCTAGCTGACTCCATATCTCCGAAGCTCGCTTACACAAAAATAAAACATGTTTAATGTCCTCACATCCTTCTTGGCAACTTGGGCAGCTACTCACCTCTCCTATATGTCGGTTTGCTAAAACACCTCGATAGGGTAGGAGACCATGCAACACTCTCCACCCAGAGATTTTATTTTTTTCTGGGATGTTTAACTTCCACAAATCTCGCCAAACTCTTTCATCTCCACTTCCACCCGCCTGTTGGTTCCCCACTCGATCACCAAATTTATGTTGCCATTGAACATGATATGTCGAACCCACTGTAAAGAAACCGTTTTGATTGTAATGCCACGCTACTCCATCCTCTCTTCCTTGCCTCAACGGGATTTGTAAGATCCTGTTTGCATCCACAGGCCAAAATATATCCTTTATGAGATCTACATCCCACACCCCAGTGACCGGATTAATGAGCTCCTCAACTCTGGTCAACAGATTATGTCCTCTTGGAGTTAATACCTTCCGATTGTGACTAGCCGAGATCCAGCAATCTTCCCAAATATTTATTTGTGATCCATCTCCCACTCTCCAAATACATCCTCTTTTGAAACAGTCCAAACCTGCTAAAATACTTTGCCAAGTATATGAACTACCACTCTTCTGTCTCGCCTCCAATAATTTTCCATCCGGATAATATCTCGCTCTTAGTACTATGGCACATAAAGAATCAGGTTCTAATAGCAACCTCCACACTTGTTTAGCTAATAAGGCCCGATTAAAGCTTTTGAAATCTCTGAACCCCATCCCTCCTCTATTCTTTGGAATGCACAACTTCCACCAAGCTTTCCAATGAATTCTTCTATGATCACCGTCATCACCCCACAAGAATTGAGATATGGCATCACACATCCCTTTGCAAATGTTTTTTGGGATTTTAAACACCATTTAATCAGGATTTCCTTGCCACCCATGCTTAGAAGCTTTTCCTTCCATCCTTTGGTTTTTGACCGAACCCTATCAACCAAGTGCTTGAAACAGTCACTTCGGTCAATCCCCACCAAGGCCGACAGACCCAAATATTTATCACTCAATGATTCTGTAAAGATATTCAAAGCTTCGCATACTTCCTCCTTAACTGTCACCTCTGTGTTTTGACTGAAAAATACTGCACTTCTCTGCACTCACCATCTGACCAGAGTTTGCACAATAGCTATCCAGCAAAGTTTTCAGATTTACTGCCTGCTCCCTATTTGCTTCCATGAGAATTAAAGAATCATCCGCGAAAAGCAAATGAGATATCACTGGTGCACTTCTACACACTCTGATCCCTCAAATTTCTTCTCTATTTTCAGCTCCCCTCAACAAGCTTGAAAGACCTTCTGCCACCAACAAAAACAGGTAGGGAGATAATGGGTCCCCCTGCCTTAAGCCTCGAAACAGGACAATAGTATCAGTCTCCATATTATTTATTCTAACCTTATATTTCACTGATCTGACACACCCCATAACAAGATCCACCCATCTTTGAGCAAAGCCCATCTTCAACATAATATTCTCGAGAAACACACATTCCACTCTGTCATATGCCTTGTGCATATCAAGTTTTACTGCACATAGACCCTTCTTCCCCCGCTTCTTTTTAATGGTATGAATACTCTCATAAGCCAATAAAATATTATCTATGATAAGTCTCCGAGGCACGAAAGCACTTTGATTGTCACTAATAACATCCGGTAAAACTACTCTGAGTCTATTTGCCAGCATTTTTGATATAATTTTATACACAACGTTGCACAAACTGATAGGACGGAATTGGGAAACCATGGTTGGGTTATTTACCTTTGGGATAAGAACAATAGACGTGTCATTCCAACCTTCTGGTATTTTTGCCAGGTTCACAGCTTCCAAAACCTCTCTCACTAGATCATCACCCAAAAGCTCCCAGAAATTCTTGTAGAAAATAGCATGCATCCCATGAGGCCCTGGGGCTTTAAGATCACCAATTTGGAACAAAGCTTTCCTCGCCTCATCCCCGAAAATGGGGCCAAGAGCATGGTGTTCATCTCCGAAGAAATACTGTGCTTCACATCCGATAAAATATTCTGGTCCACTTCGCATACCTCCGATGTGAACAAATTCTGAAAATAATCACCCACTATATTGCACATCAGGCCACCATCTTCCTGTAACACACCATTAGGGTCAGTAAGCCCTCTGATCGTATTCTTCTTCCTCCTCTTTGAAGCATAGTTATGAAAAAATTAGTGTTCCTGTCTCCCTTCCTCATCCAATTTGCCCTGGCTCTTTGTACCCAGTGTATCTCCTCCTGCTCCAGCATCAGTTCTAGACGTAGCATGATCTCCTTCTGAGATTCTAAATTTGCATCCGTCATTGGCCCCCTTCTAAGGCACTCTAGCTCTCTTTTAAGATCAGACATTCTTTTCTCCAGTTTCCTCAAAACCTCCTTGTCCCACACATGCAGTTCTCATGGACATCATTAACCTTCTCAGCGAACATCGGGCCATCTCCTCACGCCTTTGCTCGAGCCCAAGCCGCTTTGATCATCTCCTCTATTGTATCTTCTTGTAAGCAACGTGCCTCAAATCTCTTCTTTCTTCGCCCCTCTTGGACCGGAGTGAGGAACTGGGTATCCATCAAAATAGGTCGATGATCTGACCAAATCATCTCACTATTGATAAGTGTTGCCTGGGGGAATAAATTGGACCAGTGAATATTTGCAACAGCCCTGTCCAATCTCTCTCGAATATGCCCTCTTTGCCACGTATATATATCCCCAGAAAAACCTATATCATTCAGTTCACACTCCGAAAGCACCTCATGAAACGCTTGCAATTGCCTCTGCGACCTCGGTCTTCCTCCCTCCCTTTCTGAGTTATACATAATCTCGTTGACATCCCCCATAATTAACCAGGGGATCGCCAGGTCTTTCTTGATTGACCTAATAGCGTCCCACGTTCTGCCTTTCTGATTCCACTCCGGCTCTCCATAAATTCCCGTGAATCGCCAACCACCATATTCCTCTATGACAACATCAATATAATTCTTCGTGACGCCTTGCAAACTAATTTTTATATCATCCTTCCACATCAGCAGTAAACCCCCACTCCTTCCATCACTCTCATGAGCTATCATATGATCAAACCCCACCTTTCTTTTCACCTTTTCTACCTTCTCTTTATCCAAATGTGTCTCAGACAGGAAAAACACATCTAGGATTAATCGCTTCTTGACGTCAAGAAGCGCACGAACTGCACGAGAGCTCGAGAGCCCCCGGCAGTTCCAAGCCAGGAGTTTCATTGTGCCCAGCCACTCTCCTCGAAGGAGAGCGCCGATCTTGCAATTGTAATTTCTTTGTTGACCTCCTCACCACCCCCGCTCCTCCTGGGCCTCTTCTTTTCTTGTTCAGCAATCGGGCTTATAGCGTCAGTCATCAGAGCTGGAAACTCCAACTTCGATGGTACCTCGCCTGGGTATTGCATGGTCTCGTCCCTTTTCTCCATTGGCATACCATCTTCCACTTCAACATCCCCCTCCAACGAGACCTCCATATCATGTGGATCATCAGCTATCCCACTACCACGACCAGCACCTCTACCCCAACCTCTCCCTCTTCCTCCACCTCGTCCCCCTCGATCATCCCTCACCATTGCCAACGACATGAAGGGAACCCTCAACCAATCCCCCCAATCACACGTCTCCTTTGGGTGAACCCCGTCTCCACACTCTTCAACCTCATGGCCCAGGCATCCACAAAAGAAACAGAAGGTAGGTAGCTTCTCGTACTGCACCAGACACATCATCCTCTCCTTCAAAGTGATCGGCACCACCCGGACTAATGGTTTTGTGAGGTCAATCCAAACCCTAGCCCTCAGGAATGGTGTCGAATTAATCTTCCCATCATTCACCAAAACCGTGATGCACTCTCCCACCTTCCTGGCTACCTTCTCAGCCAAATCTTTTTTCTTCATTAACATATCTGGCACCCCTTGGATCCTTGCCCAAATTGGGATCTTATCCAGCTTGTACGTCTTCACGTTGGAGAAGCCATCATACTCCTCCATAACAATGGCTGCCCCACGGAACAGCCAGGGCCTTCCTTCCATGACTCTGGTCCAATCTCCCAAACAATGGAGTTGGATGACAAACAGATTCGGCTCAAGCGCCTTGAACGTCACCTCCTTCGCCGCTCCCCACGTGTTCCTCAGTGCGCCAAATAGGGCAGCATGACTGAAGGGCTTCGTCGTGTGAACCCTAAACAGGGCTAGCCATCGAACCTCCTTTACTAGTTCTTCAAATTCCCCTGAGAAATCTAGATCTTCTTCCTCTTCCCCCTGCAGCTTCATCCCTTCAAGGTGCTTCTCCAGACTTGACACCATCCTCTCCTCCGTCTCCTTCCCCTTCCCCTTCTCGCTCGAATCTTTTTCCGCCATGCAGCCCGTCCGCCTAAGACTTCCACCCCTGCGCAGGGATCGGCAGTACCGGCGTCATGTTCTGGAAGGAGAATCACGTCTATCACGACGTGAGAAAGTATGACTCCGACGGCGCCGTCGCTGGAGGACCAAGAAACCCTAGGTTAGGGGAAATTACACGAACAAAGTTTTTGCCTCCAGCAGTGTCTTCACATAACTCTAGGGTGGCCGAGGGGGTGGGGAACCACTGCAGTAGTCGTCACAAGATGGAGGCACACTCGTGTGGTTGGTTGATTTGGCATGTTGGTTGTTGGGATCTAAGGACTGCGGTTGAAGAAGGGGGCAACGCCGACGGTTGGGGCAGGTGTCTTTTAGATAGTAACCAAGATCTAGCTATCCAAGAGCTAACAAACATCCCTGAAGGAATATTAGCAACATTTATATCTCCAAATATGTATATTATAATAATGTATTAAACGATTAATCTAATGATTCCAATCATGTACCATAAAATTTATTATTCTTTTGTATATATATTGGTCAAAATTAAAATTTTTTAGACTTACTAAGAAGAGAGAGTGACACTTTAATTTTTATAGAACTGGAGGAGTATAGACTACCCAAAAGCCAACATACTAGTAAACTTAATAATATTTAAAATGACTATTTGTTTTTATATTTTTTTACTTAAATGATATTATTTAAAAAACCGGTTGTAGAGGCTGAAAATGCCTAGCTTTTTTTTGAGAATTATATAGTACAAACCAACAGGCTAGTAAAATCAATAATAGTTGAAACGGCTATTTGCTTTCATAGTTTTTTACAATAATAATAATATTTTTTTAAAAAAAATTGGTTGAACTTATTGTAGCCTACAAGCGATCCAATAAGCTAGTCATGCGCTCTCGTTACACACATCTTATTGTTTAGGGAGCGTATCCTGTGCAACCATCGTTCGTGTGCAACCTTTGCAACATCCAACCACAGTCACAAGATCTGCATCCGATGGCTAGATTGAGAGATGGGTAATTTAACCCTTAACCCCCCCACCATGTAACAAGGTTTTGTTAGTAAATGTAATGGTGGGGGGTTTAAGTGTACCTCTTAATCTGGCCATCGGATGCAGATCTTGACTGTAGTTGGATGTTGCAAGGGTTGCACACGAATGATGGTTGCACAAGATACGTTTCCTATTATTTATTATAGATCTGGCCATCTGGTCCATGGTCCGTTGCTAGGCATCCACTGCTCGATGGGCCCAAAAGATAAAAACAAAACACGACAAACGAATTGTAGCAAATGGCCCATAAAGAAGAAGCAAATACACAGTAGTTTTTCTACAGTAACAGTGGTTTTGCTACAGTGACTATGGTTTTGTCCTTTTCTTCTTTTTATTTATTTTCGCTTAATCTTTGAAAAATCATAGTAAATCACAGAAAAATCATAAAATAGAAAATCCAATTTTTTTTGGACTCCACATGAGTAGATATATACAATGAACATATAATATGGTATACTTTAGTACAAAGTTTTTGTTGTAGCTTTAGACCCATGTTTTTATGTAACTAAAAAAAATTATAACTAAGTTATACATGATCCAATGAGTATAATTTTTTTAATATATTTGAAGCATAAAATAATTATCTCACCATAAAAATTTGACCACAATTAGACTATAGAAACTGCAGCTATGAATTATTACAATTAATTCCATACGATAATATGTTTTTTTGTAATTATTTGGATTAATTCATAGCTACAGTTTGTATAGGCTAATTATGATCAAATTTTTATGGTGGACTAATTATTGTATGCTTCAACTTTATTAAAAAATTTATACTCATTAAATCATGTATAACTTATTTATAAATTTATTTTAATTACAAAAACATAGATCTAAATCTACAACAAAAACTTTGTACTAAAGTATACCATATTATAAGTTCACTGTATAGATCTACTCATATGGAGTCCAAAAAATTGGATTTTCTATTTTATGATTTTTTCAAAAATTCAGCAAAAATAAATAAAAAATGAAAAAGACAAAACCACTGTTACTGTAGCAAAACCACCGTTCAAAACCGGTCAAAGAGGTAAAATGCACGGATTCAAAAGTTGAGGAAGGTTGTTTGTCCGGTTTTGAAATTGAGGGAGGAAAATCGGACTTTCTTAAAAGTTGAGGGAGAAAAAGTAGACTTTTTCCACATAATAATAAAAACCACAGGCTCTTCGAACCTTTTAGCCTTTGTCCTCAATCCTTGGGCTGGCAACAAAATAGTTTCATGGTCCTTGGGCCACGTTCATAGGCTAAAACAAGCCCAGTATGTTTTCATCTTCTTCTTGTTGGGACGATGCACGGCCGGCACAAGGTCTAGCGAGCCAAATCGCAGCCATCGCCGCCATCTTGTGCTGTGCTTGCCGCTGTCATCCTCGTTGGATCAAACATCTTTGGAGGAACGTCTAACAAAATAGATCTTATTTTAGAGATACATCTTTAAAATAGCTGTATCTGTTAATTGATTGTCATAGGTGGATCCTCAATTAACTGCCTTCATAAATAAGCAGGATGCCTCTAAAAATTGCTCTGCCTTTGGAAGAGACACAGATAATGCACGATGGGTTACGCGTCGCTTGTGACCCGTCTTCAACCTTTATGTCACGTCGTGTTCTGTCTCCTTCCGCGCCGCTTTCTCCCTCCCCACGCCTCACCTCTCCTCCGCTGCCTCCTCCCTCACCATTGAGCACCTGACGCTAATATACGACCTCACTGCCCTCCTCCTCGCGCTCGCCACCGATCACCGGCTCGCCGCGGTCGCACTAGGATTTTCCCACCACTGTCGTAGAGCTTCGGTCAAACCCTAGCACGGTCGTGGCGCAATCTTTTCCCCCTCCACCTTTAGCCACGATGACCTCCCTTCGACCATAGCGCCCCTGCCTCTCCCTGGCCCGGTCACCACTGGTCGCCCCTGCCTCTCCCTGGCCCGGTCACCGCTAGCTTACTTCCAAGGCCCCTAAGCCAGCCAACCTCTTAACCTAATACCAGGTCAACCTGCCACCTCCGACCAGCACCTTCTAAGTCCACTGAAAATAGAGAGCAAAGAGGGCACGCTCTGCGAGCTCGGCATCTCCGACACCAGTGACCTCTCGTTGAAGGCCTAGCCTCCTCCTTCCTCTCCGGCGAGGGAATATGCTCTTTCCTCTTTCTCTCTGTCGGACGCGGGCACAGACGCAGGCGTGACATAGTCACGACTAGCTAATACCTGAGCACAGTCGTCACCAAGTAAACTTTGCGTTTTGGGAGACCACCTTTTTCCTATCACCTATGTTTTTTTATATATTCCGATCACCTATGTTAATAAGAGTCCCTAAAACCTTTTTTTTCCTGTTGTAGTGGCAGTTAGCTGGGCTGGGGCAGATGGCAGCCCACCGTATTATATTGGGCGGTGGTCCACCTTTGGTTCTTTATTGAGCCAAACGGATAAATAAATATGTTTTTGCCGAAATTGTTGATGATGTAGTGTTTGTTCGTACCAGTGTGTTTGGTTAGATGGATATCTCTACATGGGATATGACCATCCATAGATAGGTGTTGTTTAGTTCACAGATAAGTTAGATATGGATATCTCTAAAAGTGGAATATTCTTCTAGATGATGCTGGATATCCTTACCACCAAAAAAATGTCAGGCGAGCTCATCCGTGTTTTCTATTTTTTTGTCATTAGTAAATATGTTAAGGATTGTTAGTTTGTTATATTATTACTTAGTAATTATGATGACAAGATTAATTTTAATGAGTGCTAATATGATGATTAGTGTATATTTTGTGTGCCAATTAGGGTAGCATGAGTGTAAATTAACACATTTCAGGTAAAACTAGTGATTATGATGACGATAGTGTTAGTGTTTAGCTGTTATTTTTAAATAATAGATACAAGTAGTCAACTATTATCATCTCATCCATTCCATTCGTATCTATCCAACCAAATAGAAAAATTGCTGCTCGCTCAATCGCTGCAACCAAATAACAAGCATGGATAAGCAGCTCTCACAATAAAACTCATAGATGGACATATCTGATCCAACTTCGTCCTAAAACCAAACGCACTAAATGATGACATGGCCTTGTAGACCATCTCTAGATGTGTGTGTATATTGAGGAAAGATTGGAACTTGGAAGGACAAAATGAAAGGCTGCAACCTCTTTGGTGACATGCGTAAGATGAATCTGCGACTCGTCATTATTCTTATGGGCTGGAATTCGATCGAGTGTATGAATTTTGGTCTATTATCACCAACTCATCTGTGTTAAACATCATTATTACATTTTGGTCTATTATCACCAACATCATCTGTGTAGTACTGTTTCTTCTATAAGCACTGAAGCGAACCGGGATTTCCAAAACAGAAATTCCGACTCTCTTGCCCCTCTGTGATAGTCCCAGGATAACTCGGCTATCACGGGTATCCATTTCCAGCTGATTACAAAGTTATACAACACATCAGAGTACAAGAACTAAACCTATTACAAGGATCTAATTACAAATTCTAAGTTGGAGTCAAACAAAACACCGAGGCTCTACTCGTCGCACTGAAGCTTGGCGATTCTTCCAATCCACGTGCATCCTTGAGAGTAGACCGCAAAACAACTACTAATCTCAACAACACTGCAAGTCAAGAAAACTGCACACCGCCAGATGTGGCAGGCATGGTCAGCACCCAGTGAGTTTAGTGGAATAGAAAATAAAAGGGATTCTGGCGATCCTAACATTTGGCTGTGGGTGCATCCTAGCGCATGCAGAATAGCATAAATAATAATAATATATATCTTCTCAAACCCAAACATATCTCATTCTCACATCTCAACGACAGTATCACCATATGTCCACACATCTCACCACTCATCATCCCTCACAACACCCTCAGTCTCTCAGTCTAGGCGACGAGGCGGCCTCCGCGTGCCCCTCGTCTCAACGGCCTCAAGCTGGACCTATCTTTGGGGGAGAGAAGAAGCACAAGAGAAGACTAGTAGGATATGAAACAGTCCACAAGAATGATTATGACCGAGATCACGGCTATACGTATAGTTTTAACTCTGCAGAGTGTGTACACCTGTACCCAACAGGATCACCATCATCGACCGTGGCCGCAGTCTAGGCAAACACCGCTCAAGAACTAGCACATTCCTCACCAGACTGCCCCTAAGTGGAGTAGCATATGGCACGACGCATACGCTTGGGGTCGTGATTAGGGTAGCCGGAACAACCCATCGACATTCTTCTCACTGTGCTACCAGGGCCAAACCCCGTGCACCCTTTCTCCCGCAGAACTGGCTTAGTCCACACTAACCCAATAGAACGGGCCCCACCTCATACAGGGCCTGTGGCGTGCACGTTTGACATAGTCCCGTGTTCCAGGCATCAGCCCACGACGGTTCCTAAGTGGCCAGAGCAAGCACCTTCTACCAATCACATGGCCTACCTCGCATGGGTAGCCATCCACACCACATCTGCCTCATCATATCCATCATAACATCACATACCATATCCGGGGGCACTCCTGCACCCTGTGCACCCCCAAAATAAATCCTCTCACTCCGGCCGATATCTCCAAGGAAAAGGGTCAAGACAAGAAATATCTCCAGAGCTCCTCAACACCACCACCCACATGGGATTAACGCTCCCGTCGCGCCAGCCTACCATCTATCTCACGGGGAAAGCCCCACGGCCAACCCCGATCCCCAACCACATCACCAACCAACCATCACATCACATAACAAGGCATATATGTAATAATGATGAAGTAATGCAAGCAAGCAGGTAAGCAATATATATAAGTGCAAGCGCGAAGCTGGGTAGTTAGGGTGAAGAGGTTTCAAGCAAGGCAATCAAGGCTCAGGCAATAGCATGCATCACATATACTAGCAAATGAGTAAAAGTAAAGCGCTAGCATTTCTACTTTGCAATGTCTAATAGGATTCTCTAGAGTAAGGTGCTGCCATGACACCTGCGATGTCGAGGAAGTAGTGGTACACGTCTCTGGGAGTCGGGGTCGTCCACCATCGGGTTCCATCACCTCCGGGAGCATCGTCGGATCCATCCGAGCTCGAGTCGTTGCTACGCAAAGAAAATGCCGAGAACGACCACTAATAAGAGGCAATAAAACTGAGACAAAATTAACTTAAAAGGACACAACAACTGCACTAGGAGGTAGATTAGGATTTTAGAAAAATTATGAAACTGGTTTCATAATTTTTGGAGCAAGGACGAATTTTGTGTGAATTTTTGAAGGTGGATAGAATTTTTGAAAATTAGATAAAAGGGTTCAGGGCTTGGGCTTGCAGTGCCTGCTAGGCTGGCTGGTTGGGCCTTTCAGGCAGCAGCAAGGAGAGAGGGGAAAGGGGCCCGTGTCGGCCTTGGCCTGGTGCCGAGCGTGGGCCAAAACTGGCCTGTGAAGCTGGCTTGGTTTATGGGCTTCCCCCAATGTGCAGAGAAGAGGAGGGCACCCTTCAGGTGTTCGACGGAAGGCCGACAAGGTCCCGGTGGCAGTTTCTTGCCATAGCGAGCGCAAGCACGCATGCGGCCGCCGCGTGACGGCTCCTAGAGCATAGAGAAAGGGAGGTGGTCCGTGCTTGGTGCTGGTGTGGTGTAGCGCACATGACGCACGCGTTCACGGCTGGTGCCGGGATGTGCTGCAACGGCAAGACGGGAATCAGCAGCATAGCCGTCCATCGATGCCTAGGCTGTGGTGTCGTGCTTGTGCAGGGGCATGGTTAGGTGGCGAACGGGTCTGGCACTTAACCGCGAAACCGCGACATGGTCGTTTGCCACGCCGCAAGGTAAAGGCTTGTGCATGCTTGCCATGGTGGTCGTGCTGAAGCGGTGCGGGTGCGTGCGGTGCTCAGCATGTGTCCATGATTGAGGTCTTGGTGCGTGAAGGACCGAGAATGCAATAGCAAGGCGACCAGAGGGGGGTGAATGGGAGCCAATAAAATTTCTCTCGAAACTTTAGGCCAAATGTCCCAAAATCTACCCCGAGAAGCAACGACCGAAACCGTGATGCTCACGACCCTTGGAAGAGGGTGGATGATCCCTAAGATCACAGCGGAGCACCACCAAGCTCAAGCAAACCAAAGACCAAAACTCCGGCTCAAGTTCACCCTTGAAAACCGAGTCCCGAACGTAGATTGGAGGCTACATCGAGAAATCCCTAAATACCAATGCTAACAAGTAGCAAAGATACCTAGAAATGTTTCTTGATAGGGCCAAACGAGAAGTCCGAAATCCAAGCGGAAAAGCCGGGAGAGCAAACGCACTAAAACGGAGCACTCAGCAGGTTCCGGACTGTCCGGCCCTGGGTCCCGGACTGTCCGCCCCTACTGCGGACTGTCCGCGCTCTGGTGGCGGACTGTCCGCCGGTCAAGAGTGCAAAACCACACTGCTGCTGAAGAGTCCCTGGATGTTCCCGGACTGTCCGCCAAACACAACGGCGGACAGTCCGCGGTTCAAAACGGACTTGTCCGAAGGAGCCCCGCAGCCACTGATCTGGCTGGATCGCGCGGACTGTCCGCGGGTACAGTGGCGGACTGTCCGCGAGTACCCAGAAAGGGCGATTTTAGTCGCCCAAAACTCAAATCTTCTCCAAATCGATTCAAACCAAAATCCCTTGATCCCAAACTTGGAGAGAATGATCACGAGGTAGTTAGAAGACTATCCCCAAGAAATTATCCGCTCAAATCAACTCAATCAACGGAAAATCGAAGGGGAAGGTGTATGAACCGAAAAAGCGCCACAAAAACGAAATCAACCCGATCTACTTGTTCGTGAGGAGTTAGATGAATTCCTTTGGTCGAAATGACCTCCTCAATAAAACGAACAAGTTCATTCAAATGGATTTTGCAAAGACACACTAGAGAGGGAGATCGAGTGACGGGAAAATCGCGGAGAAACGAAGAACGCGAAGAACACGAACCCAAACGCGAATCACACATCGATCTGCAACCGTGTGGCTACCACACGCTACAATGGTGAGGTTACGGCCTCACTTCCTCAAAATCAACAGTACACAGAGGCAAGGTTCTCTGCGGATCTCAGCTAGCTACAGCAGGGGATTGGGAGAGCAGGAAACCCTAAGTGCGAAAGAGCAAATGACTGAGATAGTTGGGGAGGAGGGTGTCTCCCCCTACTTAACCTATTCCTAATTCCTACTCTATTCCTATTCTACCCCTCTCTACTTACAGAGCGAACCAGCTAAACCCTAGGGTTATTCTGGACCAACTCGGTGGTAGGTGGATCCGACGGCCACGCTCACACAACTCGTAGCGTTGCCTCGACGCAACCTCCCGATTGCCGCCATGTGCCGCCCTCGCTCTGCACCCCCGGTTTTGTGGCCCAAACCGGGAAACCAGCTTTTTGCAGCCAACCCCCGGTTTTGAGACCCAAACCGGGAAACCAGCCCACCAGCATCTGAGTTTTGAGGCCCAACTCAGCAAAACCCGCAGCGCCCAGGTTTTGAGGCCCAAACCTGGAAACCGTCCTCAGCCCGAGTTTTGTGGCCAAACTCGGAAACCCTCAGCACCCAGGTTTTGAGGCCCAAACCTGGAAACCGTCCACCCGATGGTTTTCTCTGGCTCAACCACCAACCGAAGCTGTAGAAGGGATGCACCGCCCGTGCACCCCGTCCACCAACACGTGTCCCCAGGTCCTCGACCCAGGCACCACCGTGCCCGCAAGTCTCCGCTCGTCGCTGTCCCAGACTGCCAGCCACCACAGCTGATCCTCGGGCCACCGGTCCCTCAGTCCAAGCCTCACGTCCGCCCTTCGCCACTCTGGGTCCATCGGCACGGCACGTCTCTACTTGACCTTCACCTTGCCTCTGATCACTGTCTCCGTGCTCGACACCTGCACAACACAAGCCAAAGAACATGCGCATCATCCCAGTTGACAATCACTCATCACTCAGAAACCCGGCATACACCCATGTATCCGCAGTGCAGTACGATGCGCAGGCGCCGGTAGGGTTCGGTGCAGGCAGGGCTGGTGTAGACGGTGTGCACGCTGACGTTCGTGGTGGCGAAGAGGCTGGATGGCGAGGTGCCCCGATTCGGCGCGACTTCGCTTCAGGCTCCCGTGGCACCTCCGTGGCTCGCGGTTCGTCACGGTGGAGGCTGCGGCTTGCACGGTCGGCAGCGCAAAGGCTGTCAGGCAAAGGCGGATGATGAAGACAACACCAAGTGCGAACTTGAGTCCAGGGATGGCTTACCAGTGGGCTTTGAACGCAATTTGCGTGACGCCGATCGGGGTCGGTGTAGGCAGGACGAGCACGCCGGCGCGGTGCAGAACAAGGCGAGGCCGTGTCGATGCTGCGACGGTAGCAAAGACGCCTGGTGCGTCGTTTGCCGAGGTCGTGGGCGACGTCGCAGCGGGGTCTCAGCACGCGGCTCGTCTGGGCTTCGTCGGGTCATCGCCGCAAGGGGAAACGGCGGGGCTCGGCAAGGTCGCACCTTGGCGGGGTCTCTTAGGCTGCTTGGCGAGGATGGGGACGTCGACGAGCACAAAGTTGTTGCCGCACACAACTCGTCGTGGTGGTATGGTCGCCGTGCCGCTCCACGGCGTGCCGTGCCGCTCGGGGTTGAGGCGACTCCCGCTGTGAAGACTCAACGTTGCGTTCCGAGTTCCCAGCAGAGGAGTCGCTTGTGAGGCCACGACAAGAGGGGTAGAGGAAAGGGAGTGGAGCGGAGAGGGTGTGGCGGCGGTAAAGAGGAAGATGGAGAGGGAGGAACCGGCTGGGGGTTCTTATACCCGCAAAGCTAGGGTTCGCAGAGGGGCGCAGTGTGCTACGGGCGGCGGCGATCCTCGAAGGCCGTGCGGCCGGAACACGCGTCGCCCATCCAAGCACAGACAGATGAGGAGGTCAGGAAGGTTCGAGAAGCGGATAGCGGGGCTTGGTCCGGGCCACCGGGGCACGGTCAAGGTGACGCGCGGGCAGGCTCCGCATCCGCATCACGCGAGGGTATCCGAGGCTGGGCGCCGTGGCTCGCGACGGAAAGCAGGACGACGAGTTGCTCGACTTTGGACGGAAAGAAGCAAGGAGCTGAGACGTCGAGAGGAGGAAGGAAACGGCAAGCTAATGGAGGAAGACAGCGTCAGGCGGACTCGGAGGGGATAAGGGTGAGCGGCAAGCCCGCGTGATGCGCACGCGAGTGGGGGATGGACTTCTCCCGCTCAGTCTTTCGGCTGGCAAGCGGGACCCACGCACAGGGACATGCAGCGACGGCAGCGTCCTTGCGCGCGAGCGAAGGTAGCAGGCGGCCGACTCTGTAGCCGCGCGGCCTCTCCTCCCGGTGTGTGCTGCACACGTGATTGGCTGAGAAGGGAAGCTGTGCTGCATCTGCAGGCTGGTGCTCGGTTGGGCCAATGGAAGCTGGGCCTGGCAATCACGTGAAGAGGGAGCTGGGCTGGGTGGTGATCGACCGAAGATCATGGAGAGGGCTGCATACTTAATTCATGCAAAAGGAAGGGTAACAGGAGCATGCACGGTTGGGTGATTAACAGATGGAGACATGGAGAGGATCGGTGGAGCAAGCAAGAGTTAAAAGAAGAGGGGCTTTCCTATTTTCTCTAGGAATTTAAGGAGAAGAAGCTACCTCCAAGCGCAACCAATAAGAAGCAAAAACTCATGCATCTATACTACATGGTGCACTAATTATTGTAAACCTAATTTGAAGGGGATGAGAGTGATTAGTGTTTCTATTTTAGAAATAAAAATCATGTGAGAGTTGTATGATGAATTCGGACGCGAGTCGAATTCAACCAAGATTTTAATTTATCTCAAAAACATTTTTATTTCAAATACTCTTGTCACGTAGGTGATCCATCATGACAAGTAGTTTCTTATAAAAAGTTTTGAAATTCAGATTTTGGATTCATGGCGAAAAGGAAAAAACATTTGACTTTAGTTTGACCTACAATTTACATGCAACGCACATTCAACGAAAATTTTAAAAAGTTTGGATTTTTATTACACAGAATTACGGAATGTTACAAGCACGATCGTGGCCGGATGGAGCAGGAGATGGTACTTATATACAGATATACTAGGTATTGCACATGACACGAACTAGCTGAGCTGTATGGATGATAGACTTTTCTATGTAACTCAATTCGTGTTGCCAATTAACAGATGGGCATAAGGCCCGAGGCACGATGCCCCAGCCCATGGTTCGTTTTTTGGTCTGGCCCAAGCACGGCCCGGCTCGTCTCTAGGGCCGTGCCTAGGCCGAACTCTCGGCACGACCCGATATATACATATGTATATATATATATAAGTATATATATAATATATAAATATATATTTATATAGGGTAATTATTTCTACTCAGAGGGAGTAGTACTCCTATATGTAATATCTCTTGATTTATGAAGTTTATGATCCGACGAAGTGTATATAGTCAAGTATATAATGATACTAGACATTTTAGGGTACGATATATATCAAGTATGCAAGCATATATAGAGTATATGGTCATACTTATTTATATATTTACTGTAGTGACATTTTAGTAATATATTAAAAAGTATGAGATCTTTTGAATTTTTTTGCGTAAGTAAGATTTGAAATATTTTAAAATAAGTATATAAACATACTAAAACTAATAAATTAGTATACACACATACGTAATGTGGTTTATTGAAGATGAGAGTAATTACTCCGGGGAGTATAGAAAACATATATATATACATATTAATACCTAGTTTCACTGACAGGCCTAGCAGGGCTGGTGGGTCTGGCGGGCCTTCGGGCCGACCCGCATGGCACGACGGGCCTCGTTGACCCGACCTTCATCGGGCCGGGCCAGGCTGGCCCAGCCCATTGCCCATCTATAGCTATGATTGTTTGGTGACAAATCAGATCTGCTACTGAAGAAGGACACATCTACAGGGACTGTGATGCCTAAGAGAGAGGGTTGAATTAGGTAACTTAAAACTTCTACTCTAAACTATGGCCTCTAATTTCCACCTAATCAAAACCTATGCAACAAAGAAAGCAACCTAAAGGAACTAAGGTTTTACTACGTGTGTTGCTATCTCTACCGCAAAAGGAGTATCAACCTAGGTTCCAATCCTATCAAGTAGCCTATGGACTAAGCTAGAAAAGGTAAAGCACCCAACCAAAGTAGCAAAGTAAATGTGAAAGCTAAAGAGTGTGGTAGAGATGCAAACTCCCATCGATGACTCCGGTATTTTTACCGAGGGTTCGGTATCGGAAGTTCGCAAGCTTCCCCCTAGTCCTCGTTGGAGCCCCTCGCAAGGGTCAAGCTCCCGGTCAGGTAACTCCGTGGATAGCTCTGGGCCTTCCCCACGTGCAAGTGGGTCTCCGGTTAAGCCACTCATGGCAAAGCCTCTCCCGGATTGCTCCCTGCCGTCTTCACTATCAAGCTTCCGGTCGAACCACCATGGGCCTTGTTCCCTTCGGTACACGCTGGTGGCCACACCACAAACTCGGTTGGTGTGATCTCGCAAGACTACAAGCCCCTCCGATGTACAACAACGGTACGCGCAAGCACCAGTAGGTAAGAGGTATGCAAACCTCACTAAACACTAGGCCTAACATCTAGAGCAAGCGCAAAGTGATGGTCTAACTAGCTTAAGCACTTCGTAAAGCACCTACACTAATCACCTAGTATATCACTAAACACTTTGGAGGCTAGAGCAACTAAATATGTGTCTATGCACTTGCTATACTTCCTTAAGCTTCAACCTTGTGTTTTTGGCCAGCCATGGGGGTATATATAGAGCCCCAACCAAATAGAGTCGTTGGACACCAAAGATGGACTTTTCTGCTTAGCATCGGACGCTCCTGTCAGGAGCATCAGACACGCGTTTCATGTCACTATAATGGCTAGTTGCCGACCTAGCACTGAGTCACATCGGACTCGACATCTGACGCGTCCGATGTATTCAGAGCCTCTCTGGAACCTCTCTACATAGGCATCATACGCAAGGGTCCTATAGCGTCCGATGTGCATCGGTGCGTCTGATGTGTCACTGTGCACGATGGACAATATTACCGTCGTGTCCGATGTCCTCGGATCGGCGCGACCGATGCTTCTGCTGGCGCTGACTTGAGCTAGGGTTTACCATTGGTGCGTCCGACGCTTGAATGGACAGCGTCCGATGCAGCGTCCGATGTACCGTTTGGTTTGTTTCTTCATGATTTCTTGCGCCGTCTTGGTTCCAGTCTTGTGCCTTTGACTTTGCTTGATCTTGAGAGTCTTCTACTAAACTTCAAATGTCTTGCTTGAGGTGTTGATCATCAGATCATCACTTTGCCTTCGTCCAAGTCACATTTGCGCCCTATTGGACTACAAAACAAACACTTGCAAACACATCAGTCCAATATGGTTATGTTGATCATCAAACACCAAAATCCAAAGTTAAATGGGCTGAGGTCCATTTTCCTTACAATCTCCCCCTTTTTGGTGATTGATGACGACACGACCAAAGCAAGCAAATAATAGATACAGAATTTAAAATGCAATCTACTTGCTAGGATGCAATGCAAGGCAAGATCATATGATGCTAAAAGATACCAAATGAAAAACACTTATTATAACATATCTTGTCTTGCCATAGAGTCCTTTTATAGTACCATGGATTTAAGCCTCCCCCTAACTCCATAATCCATTCCTTCCTTTCTCGGACCATCCCAAAATAACCACAAGAAATTTGAATTTTTGTTTTGGGTTTATTTTGAGTTGGGCTTGCTTTTGGTCCTTCAAATTCTCCCCCTTTGGAATCAAACACCGAAAAACGAAAACATTAGTGGCACAAGAGAGGGTCAAATTTTGTGATCCTTTTATGTGGAGTGAAATTGATCACAAAATTTGACTCTCATATTATATAAACTAAACTCCCCCTAAGTGTATGCATACATATGGTGTATGGCAAAATATATGCATAACCGGCAAATTAATGCACAAAGGAGTTTAATCTATATAATGCACATAGAAAGCATATAAGAGTATCAAGTTGAAATCAACAAAAATGATATCGGTTAAGAATACCACATGTAGACAACAAAATGGATTATCGCCACACACGATGCTTGTCTCTAGGGACTCCACTTTCCTTGCAATGAGACTACTACACACATGATAAACTTGAAAGTAGTGTTAGTCTCAAAGCTTCCAATTGTAGATTAAACTTCCCCTAAAAGTGTGCATACAAGATTGAAATACTTGTAGGAGACATGCACATTGATTGTAAGGTCAAACTCCATTTTGCAAGTTGACATCACTAGAAATGTGACACCAATTAAAGATGATAATCGGGGTAGTTTATATACTATTTGGACTTTGGCACATATAGGATAAATACAAGTAAGAGAAGTTATGTGCCATGCTCCTAAGCAAATTAAACATGTAGGTTTGCTCCAGGATGAGAGTGATACCGAGCAAAACTACCATATGATAAACCTAGTGAATGCATGACAAAAGATTTGAATATGCAGATGCAAACCTAGGCAATGGAAGGAACTAGATGCTGAAAGAAATTGCAAGAATTTAAATCTAGTTACTTCACATGGGAAGGGGAATTTGGGTCCATAGGTTCCAATAACCCACTTAGTAATAACATGATCCAATATGATGCACCCCAAGATATGCACCCAAACTTTGCCAAGTCTCCAAATTCCCTGTAGCCAATTTGGCTACTCACTTTCCTTTCGGGATCCAAAACTTTTTGGTGCTCTTCATGGTTGAGATAATGTCCTTAGTGAAGGGTCGAGATGGCGGACTAGAGGGGGGGGGGGTGAATAGTCCTTTCAAAAGAAATCACGTCGGCTAACCAAAACAAATGCGGAATTAAAACTATCGGTCTAGCCGAGACTACACCCCTCTACTTATACTCTATGACACCTTACAAAAGATCCTAAACAATGCAAATAAGATGTCAGGCTAGCTAGAGCTCACCTAACCAATTCTAGAAGCAGGTCAACACAAACCTATGCAACTAGTACTTCAAACACCGGGGAGCTCCTACACAATCTAGTAAGCAAAGCACAAAGCTCCTAAGCTCACTAGGAATGCTCAATAACAAAGGCTACACAAGCCAAATTTAAAGAGCTCAACTTAGCTACACAAACTAAGCAATGTGATTAGCAAGACTACAAGTCAACTAGTCACTATGGGATCAACACTATGCTACACAAGCAAAGAATGTAACTAGCAAGCTACTGTCACACCTGGTTTTAAGAACAAAACCAGGTATACACCATATGTGAGCCCAGGAAGTCAAATCTCACATATAGCAACAAATAAAGGGTAATATCGAAAGACAATGCTCTTATATAACGTATACAAAACAAAAGAACATAACCTTAAAGAGCAGACAGCGGAAAGACACTCCGATCTTCAGATGGAGACACCAACTTCACAGGGACAACTGACTGGTTGATCACAAGCCTAACTTCTCCAACTCTTGCAGTCTGGTACCCATCCAGGATTTTCCAAGGTATTGAAAAGTAAAGCAAGCATAAGTACATCTCGTACTTAACAAATATAACATGGGGTCATGAGGCTCAAAAGGCTGACACTGGTTTAACTGCATTAGCTTTTAGTTGGCATAATTTTAGCATTAAGTAGCATCAAAGTATAACCATCCCAAGTTAAACATATGATCAAGTAAACATGTATCCATTGAATAAATATCATCATCATCATTACCATTATTTATAGCAACAACTATACCATAAGAATTCCAGGCCGCTCGTAACCGTGAGCACGGCTGATATATCAGTTTTACACTCTGCAGAGGTTGTACACTTTACCCGATGAGTAGTGATTCCCGTTTGCCAGGGATAGCTAGTCCCATATCACACTGCCAAGGTGCATGGCTGGGTTCACTGCGCAGCCTTTCAAAGGTTCGTCTAACAAGTTAGGGCCGCTAGGTCTTAAGGCAAGGGGATGTAGAGCCCTCCTTCCAGGTGGCACAATAACACGCAGCCTATACACACGTGGACAGAAGCCGCACTATACCCGTCTCGGCAAGACCCAACGCGCCTATACAGGTGTCCTCTAACAAGCTAGAAAAGGTCCTCATACTGAGCTAAGGTCAGAGCCATATAACTCCCATGGTTGCACTGTTGTCCTGGGTGATCCCTTATAGTAGTTCCTAAACCATGTTGCTATAAAAGCCAAATTTTAACATGTCACATATAACATTAAAACAAATTTACATGATCATAGTTTTAAGTTGAGCACTAGCATCAAGCTACCAAATGCACACCCATGGTTATCAAGGTACAAGATCAAACATCTAAGATAAGTCTATGTAGGCATCAAGGTAGACACATGCAATATGAATTAAGTGATTACGTGAATAGGTAACAAGGATGGTCCCATGCTATACTTGCCTTAAACTCAAGATCCTTCTTCTGTTGATTCGTAGACTTCCAAAGGTTGACTCTTGATCACGATCTCTTGATCACCAACGTAACTCACCGACTAGACATACGATCATAGAACACCACACATGCATCCAAAGGCAATCATGCAAGCAAACATAGCCTATGATTAGAACAGTACTTCAATCATAAGAAAACAAGATAAAGAGTTTTAAAAACAGAGCTACGATTTACTACGATCACACAGACGCGAAAATCACTCTAATCGGAGTTATAACGGAAAAGATATAAACTAAACAAGATTAAAGACACTAATTACAGATTAGATTTAACACAAATTTAATTACAGAAAACAGTATTGAAAGTTATATAGTTTGAAAGAACTTTTCGAAACGAACCTAACGCAAGTTGAACGGACTAAATCGGAGTTAAAACAAAGAAGTTATAGAGGTTTAAAGTCAGTGGCAAAACTGTAAATAAATCAAACTTGATTTTTGCAGATTTAAATAAATAAAACAAAACCGGATTTTGGCTGGACTGCGCCTCATTTTGGTAAAAGCGCAGGGGCTAGATTGAAAGTTTTCGCAGACTCAATGAATAGGTCAAGGTGGAGCGCGGGTTGAGGTTGGGATCTTCGGGGGACTCTTTAGCAAATATCCTGACGAAGGGGTATGGAGCGATTGGAATCGCTAGATCGAGATCAGACGGTGGAGATTAGAAGGGGAGAGCTGAGCGGCGCTGTTGCCGGAGTTGGAGCAGGGGACGGTGGTTCCTGGCGGCGCCATCGCCGGGGTTAAGCGGCGGAAACTGACCCGAGGGTACGGGGCAGTAGAGACTACGGGAGTTGGTGGAATCGAACGGGAAACTCGCTGCAGACTCACCTAGGGCAATGATGAGGCTGACCGGGCTTCCTGGACGGCGTGGAGAGCGGCGAGGCGGACGGTGGTTCCCTGAATTCGCCGGTGAGTTAGATTAAACCAAAGCAGAGGGAGGAATAGAGAGAAGAGGGGTCGGGGAGCTTGCTCCAGATCCCAGGAGTCTCGGGATAGGCTTACTAAGCGTGAATGATGGAGGAAGGGACGAACACCGGTGACGGTTCAAGCTCAGGGGCGGTGAGATCCAAACACAACGGATAGAGCTTGCTAGGGCACGAGAGCAGCTCGGGTTTTCAGGAAAAAGGAGCGGCGGCGGGGGCTCGGGAGATTTATAGGGGTGGTCGACTTGGCCAGAAAGGCAGGGGGACGCGGCGCAGAGAGGGGGAGTCGGACTCGGTGTCATGGGACTCGTGGCCGAGCAGGAGTCGAAGGAGGGAGATGACATGTGGGGCAGGCGGTCAGTGGGAGGAGCGAGGCGAGCGTGCTTGCAAACGCTTGGCGCTGTTGGGCTGGCGGCATGGTTGCGGAGCTGGGCCGGTTGGTCAGATCGACGTGGGCCGCGCGAATGGGAAAAAGGGTCGGCCTGATGCGGGAGAAAGGAGGGAGAGGTGGGAGCCGGTTGGGCCGGGGCGATGCGGCCCAAGAGAGAAGGGAGGGGGCACTCAGGCTGGGCCACTCGGGCTGAAAGCAGGAGAAGAGGAGGCGCTAGGGAGCTGGGCCTGCTTCACCATGAAAGGAGGAAGAGGGCAGCCCTTCGGGCCAGATAGGGAGAAGGGTGAGTTTGCTCTTTTTGTTTTTATTTTCCTTTATCTAGAAACCATTTCAAAGCCTTTTCAAAACATTTCAAACCAAATTTGAATTCTTTTGAACTTTTGAATTTGATTCTTGAGAGAATAAACAGTTTTTGAAATTTGATTTGGATCTTTGAGGAAATAAAGTTTTTGAAACTTTTAACCTTACCAAACTTTTTGAAAACAAACAGTCTTTATATTCAAAACCCTTTCTAAGAAATTTATTTTAAAAAATTGTTTTAAAACCATTTTGAGCTCAAATTGAATTTTAACAAAAACCACACATCACAAAAAACTCAAATGCACCAACATGAATGCACACACATGTTTCTAAAGCCTAGGATAAATTTTAATTTGGAGAAAAATTTTATTTCCCTATATTTTATGAGCACAAAAATTCATAAATAAATCATTTTAACTCTAATTCAAGAAATGAAAATTTCAGGGTGTGACAGCTACACAAGCTAACTAATTACTAGAGCAACTACACTAGCACATGTATATGAACAAGTAAATACAAGCTAGTGAATGGAGATAGCAAACCACCGAGAAGATGTAGACAATGTTGACACGGTGATTTTATCCCGAAGTTCACTTGGTTGCCACCAAGCTAGTCCCTATTGTGTCGACCACACACCTTGGTAGTTCGGCGGCTAATAGGCACCACACCTAGCTCGACACTCGAGCGCCGCAAGAACTCACCCACAAGTGAGGGTAACTCAATGACACGCTCTACTAGAGTTGCTCTTCGCGATCCCCGTGGGGCGAGCACAATGCCCCTCACAATCCTTCTCTGGAGCCACGCACAATCTTCACGCGGGCTTCACGACGGAGACTCGTTCACCAAGGCGTCTAGGAGGTGGCGACCTCCAAGAGTAACAAGAACCACCAGCTTGCAACACGAACACCTAGTGCCACTTGATGCAATCTCTCAATGCAACGCACTAGAATCACTCACTCGCTATCGATTCGCACACTAGCAAGCACAAGCGAGCTAGAGGGCTCTCTAGCACATCCACACAAGCCACCAAGGCTTTGGAGTGCTCCACACGTGCCAAGGGCCGGCCACCACCGCTATATATAGAGGGGGGAAACCAACTAGCTGTTCCCCCTTTTTCCCGAGCTCCACAAAGACCATCGGTAGAACCGGTGTGGACCACCGGTACTTCCGGTCGGGCCCAAATCCGCCCGTTGGAGAAACTAAGCACAAACTGCGACCTCCGGTGGCCCAACCGGTACTACCGGTCGACCACCGGTACTACCTGTCAACAATCGATACGACGACCGGTACTACCGACTGCAGCCTGAGCTCCGCGCTGAAACGACCATAACTCTTAGCTCCGAACTCCGATTTCGATTATCTTGGACATTTTGGAAAGCTTATTCAGAGGGCTACACAACCATAATGAACACATGATTCAAAGAACAAAGGATCAATACAGTTTTCCAATCCAAGAGCCATCACTTCTCTTTTTCAACCAAAGTTTTCTCCAAAACTTCTCCAACTTCTTATCCTTTGCAAATGTGCCAACACTATCAAGTGAATCACCATAATGTGCAAGTGTGTTAGCATTTTCACAATCAATTTCAAGGTTTTCACTTCACTCACCACGCCACTCGATCCTAGTAACAACGCAATGTTAGATCGCTCAAGTGGCACTAGATGACCGATATGCAAACAAGTTTGCTCCTCTTAATAATACGGCCATTTATCCTAAACCTGGTCATCAACTTCTCTACACACCTATGACCGGTGAAATGAAATGCCCTACAAATATACCTTTGCCTTGCGCATTCCATTCCATCTCCTTCGGTGTTGATGCAACACATGAAACAACCTATCATCAAATGATATGATCCACTTCATATCATCACATGGCCTTCATGGTCCACCGATCTTGACCTCACTTGCTCTTCACCATTGCTTTGGTCCTTCGGCACCAAGTCTTTGCTCAAGCCTCTCGACACTCGTACCAACGTCTTCAAAGCCTCCAACTTGCCCTTCACCTTCGCAACCGGTCCATCAAGCCAAGTCTTGCCTTGATCTTCACCATCTTAGCCACATGACTCCATGTCATGTCACATATGAAATAAGCTCCTTCATCACATGTGTACCTGTGGACTAATCTCCTGTGTATCTCACATAAACACAATTAGTCCACCTAAAGTTGTCAATCAATTACCAAAACCAAACTAGGACCTTTCACTTAGGCACCCAAATGCGTTTGGCCCCATTGTTGGCTTGCTTGTTCACCCTAATGGCCACCACCTTGTCATTCTTCTTGTTCTTCTTGAAAAGATAAGGTGTGGAGGCCTTCTTGTTCACCTTGTTGGTGTAGGTGTTGGAGAGCTTGCTTGTTTGCTTTTTGTTTTTCTCTTTCTTCTTTTTCTCTTCCCCATGCTTCTCCTTGCACTCATAGGACTTGTGGCCTTCCGTGTGGCAAATGTAACACACCATACTTTGCTCCTCATCAAGCTTCTTCACTCCCTTGATGGTATTATCTTGATGAGTTCGGCTTTGCTCCGCCTTGCCTTTTGCTTGAGTCAAGTCCATGGTGAGGCGAGACACTTCTTGCCTTAGTAGCTCATTTTCCATTGCAACTTCTTGTGTACATGTTTCTACAATCACATCCTCAACACAAGCTTGTTTGCACATGAGTGAATCTAAATTAAGTAAATCAAAGCAAAGAAGTAGAGGCATCCTTTTTAGGCATATCAAAGATTGATTTTTCAATTTTAGGTGCCTTGGTGGGGTTTGCTCCGATGGTTTCTAGATTAGCAACATTATTATTTAGCTCATCACAAGGTTTGCACATGATTTCCATTTAGCAAGCAAACCTTTGTAAGCATCTTGTGTGCTAGCTAACTTTGCTTTTAGTTTTCATTTTTCTTAACAAGTTGCTCATCATTATTTGTGCTACCACTTATGCTTGCACTTGCTTCTAGTTTTTCAATTTTACTAGATAGCTCAACATTGAGATTAGCAAAAGTTTCATATTGATCAAACCAAAGTGTTATATGCTTGTTGAGAACTATCTAGTTTTTCTTTCAAAGCATTTATTTTCTGTTGACTAGTGCAAGCCTTAGCATAGTTGAGATTATCTAGCACAAGTTGATCATAAGAAGGTAACTCATCATCACTATCACTATCACTATCACTATCACTATCACTATCACTATCACTATCACTATCACTATCACTATCACTATCACTATCACTATTACTATTACTAGAGATAGAACTCGTGTTACCTTGTGCCATAAGGCACACATGTGAGGAGCTTGATGATGAGTGCTTGCGGTCATGCCTCTTGTGTTGGGTTTCATCTTCACTTGAATCATCCCATGTCTTGATGGTTGTGAGGGCTTTGGCCTTGCATCCCTTCTTTTTCTTGTCCTTGGGTGTGGGCTTTTGCTTTGGACAATCTTTCACAAAGTGCCCTCTCTTGCCACATCCATAACATCCATTTTTCCTTTGCTCTCTTCTTTGATTGGTGAAGAGGCAATCTTCAATTGTGATGGGCACACCCTTGACATTGAGCTTGCGGATCATCCTCTTCACTCCTTGCACTAGCTTGATTGTTTTCTTCATCTAAGGAGGAGTTGGATGAGGTGGAGGCTTGATCATCATCACTGATTCTCATCATCATCCTCCTCTTCTTCTTCCTCATTTTCACTTGAGGAGCTTGAGCTTGAGCTTGTCTCAATTTGCTTTTTGCCCTTCATCTTCTTGTGCTCATCACATGTGAGAGCTATGCCTTTGCTTGATGAAGTAGCTTCTTCTTGACCCATCTTGCGTTACATCTCAAATCCCACCAATTTGCCAATAACCATGGCCGGGGTCATTGTGCTCAAGTCTTCCATGTTGTGGAGGATGGTGATGATGGTTGCATACTTGTTCTTTGGAAGCACATAGATGATCTTCCTCACAATATCCGCATCACCTAGCTTTGTAATTCCAATAGAATTGAGTTCATTGATAATTAGATTCAAATGAGAATACTTATCACGAACAAGCTCATTGTCATTCATTTTAAAGGATCATAACTTGTTTTA
Organism: Coix lacryma-jobi var. lacryma-jobi; assembly: GCA_009763385.1. Lineage (NCBI taxonomy): Eukaryota > Viridiplantae > Streptophyta > Magnoliopsida > Poales > Poaceae > Coix > Coix lacryma-jobi. The sequence goes on from CM019830.1 coordinate 129,565,225, forward strand.
GTTAGGTGATGTTTTGCTCAGGACATTATTTGTACCATCAGGAGCTCTAACCAAATTTCATGAGATGTTTGTAAAGTAAAAATTAGTTGAACACATCCATGCTAAAAGATTCAAACAAGCAATTCTTAGCTCTAGCATTAAGATGAATTTCTTTTCATCACCCGCGGTTAGCTTGTAGGATCTTAGGGGGGTCTCATCCCATCGCGGGTGACTCTCCAAACACCTAGATCAACTGCTTCTAGGTAGCAAGCCATTCTAGCACTATAGTAGGGAAAGTTTGTGTCGTCAAAGTGCGGAGGCCTAGAGGTATCCATCCCAACCACTCTTAAAGGCGTCGGCTCGAAGGCGGTGAAGCCCAGAGTCCACAAATGAGCCAACCTGCTCTGATACCAATTGAAAGGACTGTGATGCCTAAGAGAGGGGGTGAATTAGGCAACTTAAAACTTCTACTCTAAACTATGGCCTCTAATTTCCACCTAATCAAAACCTATGCAATAAAGAAAGCAACATAAAGGCAACTAAGATTTTACTAGGTGTGTGCTATCTCTACCGCAAAAGGAGTTATGCAACCTAGGTTCCAATCCTATCAACTAGCCTATTGACTAAGCTAGGAAAGGTAAAGCACACAACCAAGGTAGCAAAGTTAATGCGGAAGCTAAAAAGTGTGGTAGAGATGCAAACTCCCATCGACGACTCCGGTATTTTTACCGAGGTATCGAGAAGCGCGCAAGCTTCCCCTAGTCCTTATTGGAGCCCCTCGCAAGGAATTCATCGCATTGGCCAAGCTCCTGATCGGGTAACTCCGTGGATAGCTCCGGGCCTTCCCCATGCGCAAGTGGGTCTCCGGTTAAGCCACTCATGGCAAAGCCTCTCCCCGACCGCTCCCCGCCGTCTTCACAATCAAGCTTCCGGCCAAACCGCCACGGGCCTTGTTCCCTTCGGTACATGGTGGTGTCCATACCACAAACTCGGTTGGTGTGATTTCGCAAGACTACAAGCCCCTCTGATGTACAACAATGTTACGCGCAAGCACTGGTAGTAAGAGGTATGCAAACCTCACAAAACACTAGGCCTAACACCTAGAGCAAGCGCAAAGCGATGGTCTAACTAGCTTAAGCACTTCGTAAAGCACATACACTAATCACCTAGTATATCACTAAACACTTTGGAGGCTAGAGCTACTAAATATGTGTCTATGCACTTCCTTGAGCTCCAACCTTGTGTTTTTGGCCGACATGCAATAGGGGTATATAGAGAGCCCCAACCAAATAGAGTCGTTGGACACCAAAGATGGACTTTTCTGCGTAGCATCGGACGCGCGTCCGATGTCACTTATAACGGCTATTTGCCGACCTAGCACTGAGTCACATCGGACTCTGACAGCGTCCGATGTGGCGGCATCTGACGCGTCCGATGTCTTCAGAGCCTATCTGGAACCTCTCTGCATAGGCATCATACGCAAGGGTCCTGTAGCGTCCGATGTGCATCGGTGCGTCCGATGTTTCACTGTGCACGATGCACAGTGTTACCGTTGTGTCCGATGTCCTCGGATCGGCGCGTCCGATGCTTCTGTTGGCGCTGACTTGAGCTAGGGTTTACCATTGGTGTGTCCGATGCTTGAACGGGCAGCGTCCGATCTACCCTTTTGCTTCTTTCTTCGTTATTTCTTGAGCCGTCTTGGTTCCAGTCTTGTGCCTTGGACTTTGCTTGATCTTGAGAGTCTTATACTGAACTTCAAATGTCTTGCTTGAGGTGTTGATCATCGGATCATCACTTTGCCTTCGTTCAAGTCATATTTGTACCTTATTGGACTACAAAACAAACGCTTGCAAATACATCAGTCCAATATGGTATGTTGATCATCAAACACCAAAATCCAAAGTTAAATGGGTCGAGATCCATTTTCCTTACAAATCAAGATTATTAGTCGTTAGTACCCGCGTCATACTTGAGTTGTATGGATGATGATCGACTTTGTATGTACCTCGTAAGTTGTGTTGCCATTAACGGTAAAGGGCACCTCCAACAATTGGCTTTTAAACTAGCTCTAAGCATTTTTCTTATATTTTAATAGAGGAGAGAGAAAAGCTAGCTCTTAGTTAAGAGCTAAGCTCTTACACACATCTCAAGGTTATGTGAGATTGTTATGTGGGGTCATCTATGTTAAAAGTCATGTAATAAGAGCTAGTACTGTTGGAGAAGTTAGCTTGAAGCTAGCAGCTGGCTCTAACCATTGCGGGTGCCCTAATTGCTCGGTGACAAATCAGACCTGCTACTTGAAGAAGGACATGTCCAAGATTAGTCGTTAGTACGTACGTGCGCGTACTTGGTAGGACAGGTAAGGATACTTGAAGAACTGATCAAGATTGTGGAAATTTATAACTGCCATATATTAGTAGTATTTAGATTTATCTGCAGTTAGGGACTATTTCAATCGCTTTAGTCAGTTCTAGAAGTAAGTTGACTATGCCCGATGATGTGTTGGGAACAGCAATATACACCGGCAGCAGGTAGTAGCGACCCCTGCTAGTGCCTTCCTCCTTGTTTTTCTTCCTTTAATTTGTTGGCTTTGACCCTAGACCTTTATACAAGACTTTTTTTTTCTGGTTTGCTCATATGAACATGAACTCCTTGTTTAGATTGCAACTTTTTGCAATTCTAGCACTATAACACTTTCATTTGTATTTGACAAATATTATCAAATTATGGACTAATTAGGTTCAAAAGATTCGCCTCACAAATTATAAACAAACTGCATAATTAGTTAATTTTTTTACCTATATTTACTGCTCCATGCATGTGACCAAAAATTAATGTGCCAGAGAGAGAATATAAAAAGATGGTCATCAAGTCTGAAGATAGAGGTCAACTGTTGTGTCGAGTGTACAAGCAAGATTAGTAGTATAAGAAGCTACTCCCTCCGTCCCTAAATAAGTGTCGCCATTGGTGTGCGTGCCACGTGTTTGACTTAATTTGTAGAAAATATGTGCAATATTTATATCTCCAAATAATTTTGTTAAAAAACTAGATGTAAAGATCTTTCCGATGATACTAATTACTTAGCATAAATATTAATATATTTTAATATATAATTGTCGGCAACTTTTTCTCGGGAAGCGAGAACGACACTTATTTAGGGACGGAGGGAGTACCTTTTATGTTATTAAAAAAATTGAATTCGATTCCTCAATAATGTTAGGCTGGTGTTTTCTTTGACGACTGAACAAAATAATATGGACAAAACGTTGATGACTGATGACGTGCTTAAATAAACAGTATGGATAATCCAAGAGGACTAGATAATAAGGTCAGTCTCAACGAGAGTTTCATACAAGTTTCGTTTGTATTAAATATGTTGTCACAGAGAAAATTTTGATGACATAACAGTATATTATTTAAGAAGAAAGATAAGAAATGAGTTTCATCTCGATTAAACTTTCTTGGTACGATTACCAACTTTCTATGCATGAAATTAAATGTATATAAAACTATAGAATGAAACTAGTTTCATTTAATTTATATGATATAACAGTCCTGAAAACAGCACAATAAAACCTCACTAAAACGACCCCTAATAACATTTCTGCACTGTGTGTTAATAGTATTGTAATCCTACGTTCTTGCATGGCACATAACTGCTACACATTTTCGAAATATTTCAATAAGTTGTTGAGTTTGAAGCTATCACGGTCTAGAACGAATCAGATTAATTAGTCAAGTTAACGAATCGTACAAAGTGCATAAACATACTAGTGGAAGTACTGTATACAGTATGTATAATGTGTCCATTACGTTTCAGTTTTGTCTCAATAATATGGTACACGAAGGTGGCTGTCTTATGCCTGTCACTTCTTATGTTGAAAAGTAATAATTAGGTGATAACGGATGTCGACCGTCCCCTTTGCGGAGTCCTTAACTGACCTGCGGCACCGCTATGCTTGTCGTTTTTTGACTTTGCGAAAAATGAACCGACCAGTCGACCACAATCCTATTCCCGTCAGATTTTACTCACTGATAATGACGCGTTTCAGTACGCCCATCCTTAGACTATCGGCACTGGGTCCGGTATATAGCACTGAAGGAGAGTTTTACCGAAAGATGCTGCAGCGGTGCACTGTATAGCATCCGCAACCAAACTTCATGCGCTAAATCTGGCGCTATCTGTGGTTTTACAGGAGGTACGGGCGTGGGGACCTGGAGAGGCTGCTGCCGCGTGTGGAGAGAGAGGTGGGGGAGAGAGGTGAGAGGTAACTGGCGGCCCCACTTTCTGGAGTAACTGAAAATATTATAACTCACAAACTAAAAAAAACAAAATTAAATTTTGATTGCACCATTAAATTTATTTCAATAAATCCTTCAAAATAAGATATCATATTGATATATTTAAATAAAATTTATTGAGGATGACAAGTGGGGCCGTTGTTGGGAGTTAGTATAGAGTATGAGATATAGAAGATGGATGAGTACGGGAGAAAGTGATATAGAGGAAAGAATCTTGATGACTAGGACATAATATTCCTTTTAGAGGATAAATATAGAGAATGATGAGTGCGGATAGTCTTAGGGCAGTCCCAACGGAGAAACCATCCATAGTTTCTATATCTTAGGATTTTGTACCAAGAAACTATTCTTCACAGTGCAAGATTTCTATACATGAGTCCAAATAAAAATTTGAGGAATCATTCATCGTCTATTTCTCTTTCCTTTTCAGATCCTCTACGGATGAGGTCTTCGTGCGGCCAGTGGTGAGCAGTGAGCGCTGTGGCGCTGCCAGTAGCCACGAGATGCGTCCGGAGGTGAGAACGACGGACGAGCGCTGCAACCTGCAACATGCTAGGCATCAAGTCCGACATCTATTTCTTCATCGTCGTGCTGCTGCAAATCTCCGATGTCGTTCCTCCCTGCGCCGGCCAGAATGTTGCAAGAAAGGTCAATCAATCCAAGCAGTAGTACTACCTTGCGCCCTCCAAATTGCTCATACAGTATGCATGCATGTGATGCTTTGACTTGCGACTAGAGGCTCGAGGCCTTCTCGATCGAGGATGGCGACCAAGTCACGGAGGCGCCAGAGAAGACGGTGGAGAGGAGTGAGAGGAGACGACTGCGAGTGACCTACTGACCTCCGCGAGCAGCGGCACCGGGAACAAACGGGACACACGCGCGTGGGCGGCGTCACCGGTGGCCACGCGCAAGTCTGCGCACGCGGGAGCAGCGAGCGCACACTAGATCCAGAAGGAAGAGGATAGAAACGAGTAGAGTCCTCCCAACGCTATTTCGTGGGTTTCTTTGTGCCTTGATTCGAGTGAAGACTTCGAGTCCTACTGAAGAAATCATTTCTTTGTTTTGCAATCTCTCTCCAGTTGTCACATCAGCAATTTGTTTAGTTGTCACTA